>OZ014483.1:5150341-6350341 GCA_963965965.1 Trididemnum nubilum
ACCCAACCCTAAATCTAACCTAGCTCTAACTCTAGCTTAAAATCTGAACTTAAACCCCAACAATAATATAAAAAATAAAAGGGGGAAATGAGAGCCAATTCTTCTGCTCTTTGCTCTCTTATTCTTTTTAGGTAGTGACTATTTCACTGAAAATTTTCAACTTGAGAGAATAAAACGAGAATGAGAAATATTCATCCGCGCTTTTTTCATTAGCTTTTTTAGGGGTTAAGATTAGGGTTTAGGTTAGGGTTTGGGTTAGGGTTCGATTTGGGAATAGTTTTAGGACTAAGCATTTGAGTTTGTGTTATATTTGAGTCAGAATTAATAAAAAACTAGATGAAAATTTCCGGTGAAATAAAGCCTTCCTTCTTTTTAAGCAGTTCTTACTAGTACGCTAGAGTGTAAGTAAGTACATCCTTGTTATAATGCCAAATTTGCACTCTGCAGTGGAATATGTATAAATTAATGAATATTATTAGGAAGAGTAAATTCATGGACAGTAATTTATTGCAATGCAATACTCTAATTGCTGTAGCATAGTGAGCTATAGGCCCCCCATTGGCCGGTTGACCAAATTGCACCATAAGAAAAATACGTTTTTTGCACTATAGTTCTGAGGTGTTTTTTTGCAGTAATATGGACTCTAATAGGTAATTTAAAGCCACCTTAAAACATTATTTTGGGAAGGCGGATAATAATTGGTCAAAATCAAATCAGTCAAAAATCATCTAACTAAAAATGGGCTAAAATAAACAATCTTTTTGATCGCTTGATGCAAAATACTTAATGTAGGCTTTGTAAAAAAATTGTAAGGTGTTTTATGTAGTACTTAATTCTGTTAATTACCAATCACCTCTTTCAAATTTTGTTTCATTAGCCCTTTCTCCCAATTCTCTTTATCTAGCGTTATAAAATACAGACGATTTGAAATAATTCTTGTGTTTTTTTTTCAAAAGAAGTGCCTGTTTGCACTCTAGCATGCAAATGAACTTTGCTTATAGAGAATAAGAGAGCAAGAGTGGGTGTTCATTTGCTCAATGTACTTAATGTATTATTGTTAGTGTTAGGGTTTAGATTTTGAGTTTGGGCTAGGATTAACGTTGGGGTTAGAGCTGGGTTACAGTTTGGGTTAAGTTTAAGGTTGGGGTTAGGCTAGGGTAGCGTTGTGTGTTTGCGCGTTGGCATGTAAATAAGCTCTTTCTGTTTCAAATGATAGGATTTTATGGTTTATTGGCTGAAAATAAGCTGGGAGTGAAGTTTTACCATTAGCCATCACTTGAGCTCGACCGATATATCGACTGATCGATATCAGGGTCTAGCCGATATATCATATTGGCTATGTATCTACCGTCGATAAAATATCGGCTATAGCGCAATTACCTTGAACTGTTTATTTTTTAGAGCAAGCACGTGCGATCTTGCGTTCTATTTGTATTCTATTTCTATTTGAGCTCTAGCAATCATCCTCAATAACCACTTAGTGTAGCCCATTTATGCAATCAGTCTAATCATGCTTTTCACTGACTAATTTCTATTGCTATGTTTTAAAAGCAATAGTCTTTACCAAACTAGGTCTAAAATTAAGTTATCATTGCAAAAAAATTGCAAAATTTTCGAGCGCTGGAGGCTTTGCCCCTGACTCCCATTGGCTCTTGGTAGCTGGGGCTCTATTTCCATACCAAAAAGCACAGCCCCACCATTGCAAATGTCTGTCTTTGCACCTGGCTAGTAGTCAGTACTAGGAATGCCAATGCGTTGTATCAAAATTTTTCGTCATTTGCAAGTACAAAAAAGTAGGTGCGTGAAAGAGTAATAGCCAAAATTGAATTTTATGCCCTGTAAAAAAACCTTAAACAGTCCTGGAAAAGTCCTGGAAAATGACCTAAAAAAGTCCTGGAAAGTCCTTGAATTTGATTTTGCAGTTTCCTGTGGCAACCCTGTTGTCCATTCAATGCCCACAAAGTGTTTTTGTGTTCAATCAAGTACAGAATGCACCCCTTCTACCCATGTAATGCTGAGTAGCCTATATCTCGTAAGTCATCGTTTTGATCACAAGTAAACTGCTAGACCCAGGGCCTCAGAAAGAAATTTTTCCAGGGGGTACAAAGCTCGATGCCGGGCCCCCAAAGACCAAAATAAAAAAGGTCTTCACTGAAATTTAGACCCATTTTTTGCCCCAAATAGGTGAAGACCCAAAAAAAAAAACAAAGTCTTCACTGAAATTTAGACCGATTTTTTGCCCAAAATTATGTGAAGACCAAAAAAAAACAGAGTTCTTCACTGAAATTTGACCCATTTTTTGCCCAAAATTAGGTGAAGACAAAAAAAAGGTCTTCACTGAAATTAAGTCCCATTAAAAAAAAGGCCAAAACACCTCAATGCAGGAACCTAAACTCTTTTGGGCCCCCTGAGTCTGATCCCTCTCGTAGGCCCTGGGCTAGACCCTTAATTATGCCAAATCGAGAATTCTAGTCCTGTACTAGTGGATATAGCAGCTGCTTGGATATGACCATTAAGCCTGTGGCCTAAACACTATGCCGCATTGCTTCCCCTCTTGTATGAATCCAAACACGGTGAACAATCATTTAGTAATTAAGAAATGTCCATTATTTTAGGCTATTTAGTAATTTTCATCCATGTAACAATTGAGTTCTGTTGAGTTAGTTTTTGGATTGTGTTAAAATAACTGCAATTCTGTGTATTTCAGATGACTAGAGGTTAGTATGTTTTGAGAAAATTTAGGTATGGAAAAAGTAGGGAATTTTTCTTTACAAATGCGTGGGAACCCTGCTTCAGGCATTTTCGCGTCTTTTCCGGCATTTACGCAGTATCTCCAAAATTAGAGGGAACTCTGGGATATATCATACACGATCATAAACTTCTGAGAAGAACAGAGCTTCACACTAAAAAGAGACAGACTGTCATTTAGCGTAAAAACTTGCCTTTGTGTAAAAAAAAACTACTATGCCAAATGCACTTTTGCAAAAAAAAAGGCAAACAAATCCACTGTTTGAAGATGAAACCCGCTACAAAATTACATTCAAACGTCGAGTTTTTTAATCTACAAACGTATTCAGGAATTGAAAAAACAGCTTTTAGCAGTGACAGAGCTATCATTCCCAAACGATTTTTCTGTAATTTTTGCATTAACTTTGTAGTATTTTAGGTGATTTTTGCTGCATCATACATCATAATAACAACCCATTGTCTATTTCAATGTACCGTAATCAACATTTATACCACCAGCATTTTAGCTTCTCTTCATTCCAGCGTAGATTCGTGAAGAGAGCTGGACAAAAACCTTTAATCTAAAACAGTATTTGTTAAGGCTACCCATTTTTCAGGGAGTGGAAATGATAGCTCTGACGCTATTAAAAGCTATTTTGAAATTCTGCATCACTAACAAGTTTTTGAATTTGAAAATGTATCATTCACTTGAAAGATTTAAAAGCCAAATATGCAATCTTTCAGCATCTAAACATATTTTAGACTTCAACAGTAAATATGCAGGAGCTAATTGGATGGAGCGAAAACAAATTCTTTCAAACTCTTCTAAATCTTAATAATTTAGCATATTTTCTAATTGCTCTAAAAACATTCAAAATGTCATCCAACTGGCATTGAAATTGCTGTTTTTTTCCAAAAACAATTGCAAGAATTGCCCAGCAGCTGGGGCCTTCGCCCCCACTCTCCCATTGTGGTAACTTATGGTCTCTCGCACACAATCTTTGCAACCAACAACTTTCAAAGTCATTATTAAGCCGCATTTACACGGGCGACTTTTAGCTGCGAGAATCGACATGTTGCCTTTTTTCTTTCTCAAATCGCGTAGGTCACTTACACGGCGCAAGATTCACGTGAGATTTTGTCTGCGCGATATTGCCAGACACGCCCCCCAAAAAATCAAATCGCAGCAGTCACTCACACGGAAGAGATTTTAACGCGACGCTTGCATACGATTGCAACTCGCAGAAGTCACTTACACGTTGAGACTGCGTGCCAGTGATTCTCACAAAATCGAGTCGGCGGAAGAGTTGCTATCGCACTGGTTCACTTACACGGTGCGAGATAGTTTCAAAGCGCTGCTTGCTGGTTTTGAATTTGCAAAAGCACTTCAAATGCCCCACTTGTCAGCTTTTGCGTTTGAAACAATCACGCTTCGGAATTTTGAGAAGAAATTGTATGAAGCCAACGCAAGCGTAAAACGAAATACAGGGAATACAATTAAGCAGCTAATTTCGTTAAAACTTGCACTGAAAATGTAAGGTGAAAGATGAAGCACTAAACGCTTGAAATTGCTCAAAAAAGCTTATTTACTCTGTATCATTCTGAGTTAGCTTGGATGGAGCAAAGTGAAGCGGGCATTAATGCTCATAATGTATTATAAAATTCTGTCATTTACCCTTTAGGTCTTAGTTTTTCTCCACTGCAACCTGCAACCCATCTCTGATAGTCTGATTGTGTTTCTTGTTTGGTTATATATAATACTTTGGTAAAATAAAACAATGAAATTTATCAACATTTTTGTGCAGTTAATTCTCAAAACACTTTTGAAATTACCTTTTCTCCAAGTATGTGTGACTGACAAATTCATATTGTTTATTTCCTTAATAGAGCACAAGTATTTCGCATTTTACAGAAGATCTGTGCTGTTATATTGTACGAAACACTAATTGTCAAATTTTATTTTTAAGTTTACTTTTTGAGTTCTTCTGCAGTGATACCAGGCGCCTTCCGTCGCTACCAAAGCACTGGCTCTTTTTTAATTAATCCAACATTCAAAAAATCCATATAGCATTTGTATAATATGTGTTTTCATGTAAATTTGTTATGGAGCTACTAAACCACAGCTGTTACAATGCATCAATATCCACAATAATAAAATAAGCAGCTCATGCATTTGCTAAATGCTAGCTGGCAATTACAGTAAGTATAGTGCGGAGGATGAATTATTATGAACAGCGCAAAAACACATTAGTGACTCCAGGTCAAAACTCATTCCTGGTGTAATTCAAATGAAAAAGCGCCGTAAAACCACTCGAAATTGAGAACATGATTTGCCAAGAAATAGCGTTTTCATGAAATTAGTTTTTAATTACAATATGCGGTGCAGTAATGTTATGTTTCTCCACTTAAATGTGGTTATTTTAACCAAAAGAGATGCCGGTAGGCTACTAGCAATCTCAGGTTAGAAAAGAAAGCAAACGCTAACACGTTTTCAGCCGACAAAAACCAGCAGATGGTACTTGTCTACAAGGAGCTGGACCTGGACCCAACGAGTTAGCATATAGCCTGTTTACATGTGCACTTTTGGGAACCAGTTCTTAGTTCTAGTGCCTGAATTTTGCTGAGTCACACACAATTCCTAATTCAGAAAAGTAATTCAGAACCTTTTTTGTGTGTGACTCAGCAAAATTCAGGCACTAGAACTAAGAACTGGTTCCCAAAAGTGCACATGTAAATAGGCTAATAGAGTGTGAGCACTGTTACTGCTAGCACTGTTACAGCACCGATTGACCTTTTTTGGGCTGCCCCGCTCTAGTTTCTGAATTCGGCCGCTTCTTACTTTTAGTTTGCTAAGTTTGCGAACGTCACTTGATTTAAACATTTGAAAAATTACGCGCTTTTTGGCCGAGTTATTTCTGTTTCGGCATTCTGTTTCACTCGAGCAATTGGCAAACGGACGTATTTTATTTTGAAGACCGCTCGTACGGCACTCTATTAGTTCATTATTTTCAGGTTAAATTTCAGTTATTTTTTGCCATGCCGTACTGTTCCAAATTATTTGTTTTGTCTGAACAATACGGTTTAAATTGGAGAATTTCAACTGTGGTTTGCCCAGACGTACAGGGTGAAGGCTCCAGAGTTTCGCTGGAGCACGTGCAGCCAACAGTGTTACGGAGGGCTTCTGTAACAAGCACCTCCATTTCCAAAATATATTGTCCAAATGCCATTATTATGAATTCGTTGTCTTAGCTATTCTAGGGTTTTCAGATTTTTAACTTAAGTTTTTGCTATGTCAGAATATTAGCAATGACAAAATTGATTACATTTTTTTATACACAAAAAATTTTGTAAAAACACGAGGCTCATTTTTGCTCAAAATTTAATAACAAATTAGGAAGAACAACCGAAAAAGAATAGATTCCAAATCAAAAAACAAACTAAATTCTGTACTGATTCAAAACAATAAAGCTTGAGTGGTTTTGTGGTATTTGCAAGCAAAATTGCAACAGTGCTGTTGCACACTGCGCAGGTAACAAAAACACTTTTTGGCTCTCGTTTAGACGAAAATTAGTGCTCGCTTTCTGCAATTTTACGATGCAGCAAACGCAGCTAAAAAGGCATTTACAAGCAGACAGATCATTAGGAATTAACAAACATGTTCGCCATAATTGACATCAATGATCTTAAAATTTCAGAACCAATTAAGAGCAACTGAGGCTCAACATTGGCAAAAATTTAAGAACAGCCAGCCTCAACTCAAAATTTACTGGTTATAAAAAAGTGTACTTATGATATTATAAAAGCAGAATACAATTACGGTACTGTAACCTCTGGTTAATTTATCATTCATTTTGTAAAAGGTTAAAGTCTTGCTTGATTGGCTTCACAGTTATCAGTTCATGACTGTCGTATCTGCAGTAGATCAGTACCAGCAGCATCAACAAGAAAATTATTCCTTCTGCGCTTCAAACTAATATGAAGTAAATTTAGTATCGAAATCGCAATTAATTACGGTAAAAGCACTACAGACTATTTTGTACTATGAACACAATACTTCATGAAGCAAATTTAGGGTAATCGCAGCCAGCGACTCGCAAAGCATTTGTGCATTGCGCTATACCTGGGCGACTCGTAAATTGCATATGATTTGCTGTTTACACGAGCGTGACTTTGCCTTGGGACTCTCGAGACGTTGAAATCGACGTCGTGTAAGTGATCACGAGCGAGAACGATTCTTGCATCGAGTCGCGCAAAATATAATCGGCATCGCAAATTGCAGGTGTTACTTACACGACGGCGATTCTTCTCAAACGCGATCGCGGCAGGCGAGTCTCTTGTCGTGTGAGTAACCACTCTGCGAGAGAGATTTTCACGCATAAAAAATCTTCGAATCGCTTTGCAAAAAAGTCGCCCGTGTAAATGCGGCTTTACAAGGTTTTTGAATAAACAAATGTTGTAACATAATCCCACTATTACCGCGAAACCCTGTTTGACTCATACTATACATTTTCGTGTATGGTTGAAATAAATTGACTAAAATTGGGTCAGGTTGCTTTTTGAAAAATTGAAACCCCCCCTTTAAAACTTTCTGGGTGCGCCGTTGCCTGCATGATATTTATATCATGGTTTGATTTAAAGGTGAATTAGCCGTCAGTGTCGCCAGCACTATAGTAACTACAGAGTACTCTATGAGAAATCTTATGGAATTTCTTCTGAGTTTTATTTGTTACAATGTTGTAGGCCTACAATGTTTCACATAAAACACAAAGATTGCTTTTTTTTATCATCATTATTTGATTATTAGCGATTACCATATTTTTACCTCCGGTTTTGTTTTTGTTATTGTATTCGCTAGTGGTAGGCTATCACTCTCTACTATTATTAGTATGATTAAAGAAAACTACTAAGTGGTAGCTTAGTTTGTGGAGGACACAGGTGGACTGCTAGAATTGATAATTTATCAAAGACTGTGGTATTTCTATGGAGACTACATCTTTATTATTTATGATCTACTGGTAAACAAAACTAATATGGTGAGTGCCTATTCTAATGTAACAGTGTAAGTACAAGTGTACAGACTACATTTGCAAGTATATCTAATCATCTCGTAACATACCGTAACTCATTACACGTCAAAAATTAGAATTGAAAACCGTACAGTCTGTTTCACCCTTTCATCGTAATCAGGATCATCAGGGGTACCTGCCAAAAGTAGCACAGAGTTTAAAATCTAAAATTTGAAATCTAACAATTTAGAAATTATGATTGTTCCTGGTTCCAGTATCGTGGCTATATCTGGCTCTTGGCCAGCCTAAAGTAAACCCAACTGGTGGAGAAAACTCAACCTGGCTCTTCTTAACTCACACAGTGTAAGCCCCTAGGGAGCTGAACCTAAGACTCAGCATCGGAACTGGGACAACAAAGCTAGTTTGACTTCATATTATGCTAACTTGATACAAAACCATGACTGCAGGTAGAAACATACAATGCTCAAAAGTTGGTACCCTAATACTAGGCTACTCTGCAAACGGCTGGTAAACAAACACATTTGCAAGGCGTGAAAAGTTGATATGGGTAGAGACTAGAGAACAAACGGATTAAAAACAACAGAGTGAAACGATATTGACGTTTAAGTGGTATTGTGTTTGATATTTTTGAATTCGAATTTAGTCCTGTGTTGGCATTTGTTGATGATTTTAGAATGTTTGTTGATGAGAGTGTTGGCACTGTTCGAAATTAAAATTTGGTAATTCTCTTCCAAGCAAAGTTGGCATACACGGTTTCCACTATTGTAGGCTGGGGCATTGTGAACAATTTCCCAGCTACCAGTGGGGTTGCTTTACATCTCCCAAATCTATTTCAATAATTCGGTGGCACTTGCTTTATGTTGGTGTTTGAATGACTGTAGGAAGTAGATGGTTATAGTAGTAGGATTTGGATTCGGTTTTGCATAGTCCATAGTGCATCTTGGCATTGCTGTTGCTCATATGCACGTTAATCATCTGAATATATGCTCTGCCTTTCCGGTCTCTGGTTTGTCATGAAGTTGTGCTGTTAAGAACTTTGATCTTTAACCAATTTTTGTGTAGTATTATACTTGTTTTTGGCACCCATAAAGATTTGCTATATTTTTTGGACCATGAGGCGCACTTAGAATATTCAAAATTTCAAAGTAACTGAAAGTGCTCTTAAATATGGATCAGGTTGTACTCTTTCTCATGTAGTTCAATTCAGGGTTATGTAGAGTTTTATTACAGTTTTTAGAGCTTTGTAAGTTGCGTTTCAATTAGTCTGCCTTATATTCCGGTTCGTCTTTGTATAAGGATATAAAAGCAATAAAGGCCATTTATTGATATGCACCATATATTCCGGTGCTCCTTATAGTCCGAAAAAAAGGATAACATAATCTGGGTTTTCAGTTTCGCTACCGTCTAAGATGCATCATTGTAGACTAGTTGCAAATTATACGAAAATAAAGTGAGTTAAGAGAAAATTGAACGCGTGATACTGTTGATCAATATTACACTGAGGCCAGTTAAACCATTAGTTTCAAAATTTAAACAATATCTCTACAAAAAATTCAATGAAACAACTGCTATTGTGTTTTAACTCCTAGCAACCATAGTCGTAAGCCACTAATGACCATACAAAATGCAAAAAAACACCATAGATCCTACAAAACAGACTTACGAAATCACAGTGAAATATATCCCACCACGCTGATTTTTGTTAGCGAATCAGCAATTTGTTGGATCAAGGGCAAATAATTTTTGGTCATAAAATGAACATAGCTTTAGAAAAGTTAACAAATTTTTGGAATACTGTATGACTTTTAGTATACTTTAACCCTTATCAGAACAGTGTTTTTGCGTAACTTAATGGGAACATATGTTGACATTTGTCAACATGCCGTTTTTATGTGTTTTTCAATGCTAATGCGCAGTGTTTTCAAATGTTATTTTGTTTTCTTATGATCGGCGTGAGTGATTGATCAATCTTACAGCGCAGTTGATTGATCGCTCCATGCAATCTATTGATTTTACTATTAATTTGATTTTGATAAAGTATTACGATTTTGAATCTAAAATCCAACGTATGCTTCCTATTCGAGATATGATTTTAACTTGTTTAGCTCTTAGCTAAAGTACAACAAAATTTCAATAAACGAAGGTTGTATTTCAAACACTAAAAACACAAGCATGTAGTCACCCACAAATTGTTCAGCATTCTAGGCAATATGTGTTTTTTGGTATTTTTCTGTGTTGCGGGCAAACACGTTGGCGGCAAACCAAGCATGCAAGGCGAGTATGCTTTCCACATCTGTAACATCTTCCCCTTTTGATGCCTTGAACTGAACGGCTTATGCTGTTGGAAGCAGCATCAATAAACCCCATCTTTTCGGCAAGTACTTTTGTTTCACCTCTCAATTTTCGGTTGATTACGTATGGTTGAGCAAGCTGAAAGCTCAGTTGGTTGAGAAAATCTGTTTTTCTGTCACATTTTCCACTGCCTCTCATTACGATAAAAGCGTTGTTAGTGGCAACGTTTATCAAATTGTAATTGATAACCATTGGCCAACGATTCGTTTTCCTCAAGCAACTGAATTCTTCACAATTTTCATCAAGGGTGTCAACTTCTCCTTTATGCTGATTGTAGTCTGTGATAACTGCAGGTTTCTTGTGGCAGTCTGTGATTGAAATAGAAGAGTGTGAAGAGGACATCATAAGCACATTCTTGTTGCGTTTGGGGACATATGACAATAGCAGAATTTTGTTAGAATGGTCATACAATGCCTCAGTGCTTTCAATCTCTCTTCCTTTTGCTGCTTTGAATTTTGATGGCACTTCACGCCGATTAGCCATAATTGTTCCTACTAGTGTCAGGTTTTGCTCTAAAAGGTTGCACACCAAGCCATGAGAGGTAAAATACCGGTCAACATATACGTCTCGACCTGTACCAAAATAAACTGAGCACAGTTTCATTACAATATCATTGGCTAGGTTTCTATGAGGTCCAGAGTCAGAATCCCTTCCAGAATAAATCATGCCTTTCAAAGCAAAACTCGTTGTTGCTTCACACAGCCAAAAAAACTTAACACCGTATTTCCTTGGTTTTGATGGCATGTACATTCTTCCGGGAATCTTGCCACGATACCCAACGAGTTGTTCATCCACAGTCAAGGCCTCATTTGGGATGTAGATGTTGCGCAGATTACTGTTGAATGTTTCCCATACTTCTCGGATAGCAGCTAATCTATCGTTTTTTTGTCTTGCTGGTCGATTACGATAATTATCGAACCGCATGCAACGTAGCAGAAATTTAAATCGGTTCAATGCCATTGTGACTCTATAAAATGGTCTACTGTCAATAGGGTCCCACAAGCGATGTAAGTCTGTAAAGTTATCTCTATCCAAGCCAGCACGAATCATAATAGCGAGGCCGGCTTCAACTTCTTGAGAGGTAAAGTTTTTGTAGACAGAGTTTAGCCACAATTTACACTCATGTCTTACATCTGTTGCCTTTCTATTCGTCTCATGTACTATCTGAAGTACGTATAATTTCAGGTCGGTAAAATATTTTGAAAGCATCAACTTCATGTTCAGGTGCAGCAATAATTCGTGGTTGTTGTGTCAATATATTTCTTCTTCTGAGCCTGCTGGGAAAGGGATTATTATAATAAGTTGCATTTCCAGCTGTTATTGCTACTTGAGCTTCATCTTCTGAGCTATCATTATTGTCATTGAGTTCTTGGTATTCATCACTACTAGCATCTTCATTTTCTTCCTCAAACACCTCTATGTCAGAAAGCTCCTCTTCCAAAGGAACCTCTTCATCATCAACAATAGATTCCGTTTCACTGCTGCTTGTGGCCTCAGCATCAGAATCGTTGTTCAAATCATCAGAAACTATCTGCAGTTGTTTGAGGGCCTCTTGAAACGTAAATCTTCTCTGCCTATCCATAAGCAAAATTCTAGCTAAGTTACCCAAGCAATATATATAGAGGAGTTGCATTCAGTGTTGCCTTCCTAAACAAAAAAGTAGGTATACTCCAACCAAAGGAAGTGGGTTTGGCCCTGACAACAAGAAGTGGGTAGGCTTGGACCAAGAAGTGAGTAGGTTCCGACAACCTCTGGCCGGAGATTTGCGTTGAGTACCTGGTCTCCGTGGCTTTCTTCACCAAGGTAAGGAAAAAGGTCTTACCAGAATTCAGACTCAGTAGTCGTTTTTCGTCTAATTTGGGCGAAGACCAAAGAAAAAAAGGTTTCACGAAAATTCAATAGCTTTGTCCAAAAGTTTCCATCATTTACAACCAAGCTCAAAGGGGCAGAGCCTACCTGAGCTTTCTCTGCCAAAAAAGGAAGGAAGACCAAGCCTACCCTAGACGGCAGCTCTAATTGCATTAGGCCTACTGAGTACTTCAAGCCTAGTACAGTGTATGGCTATCTACTGGTATTGAGATTGATTTTATGTTTTAAATTCTGACTGGTACTAAAACTACTAATATCTAGCTATGTATTTTGACATGTACTTAGGATGCTACTACGTCTGAGATATAAGAACTGCTGACAGAAACTTGATATCCTCCAGCCAAAACTCATTTCACTAAATGCAGATGCAAATTTCTTACAGCTGCTGGTAGTTGTGTTGAAACAATAGCGAATTATTAGCTGAAACAATAATTACGTAGTTACAACAAAAGCGACAGTCATTCATAGTAAACTAAAATCCCAAAAGCCGTATGTCTTGGTTAATCTGCTATTGTTTCTATTTGTTGACATTTGTCAACAGGTGTTCCGATTAAGATAAAACGCAAATAACTCATTGTAGAAACAATTTGAAATTTTGATATCACTGCAATAGTACGCTAATAAGAAGTTCTCCTTCGTCGGTGAATGGCGCTGAGGTAGCATATAGGGGGGGGGGAGTGCAATCAAACAAACAAAAATCGATGTTGACAAATGTCAACAGATGTTCTGATAAGGGTTAATACTGGGTTGGTGCAAAATTTAGGGCACATAAATGTATTTTTTTAAGCTTAGGGCAGTGGGTGCTCCTCAATTAGCTGAAAAGTTAGAGGGTATATTGGCTGTAACTGATCAGCTAAATCTACAAATGGTCACCAGCAAATGACTAGGATTAAAACCCTTGCTAACCACAGAGATATCTCTGATATAAGAAATATGTTGTAAAAGATTGATCTTGTAATGTAATCAAATTCGAGTTCATGAATTTAAACAATGTTATGTATTTTTTGCTTTCACGTCGTCCTGGTCAGTGCCGTCGCCAGAACAAGTGAAGTGAGGGAGCACTAGCCGAAAGTGGGAGGGGACACTAAAATTTGCATATAAAAACTGATTTTCAGATCTTGTATGGCTACAATTATGCGCAATTTTAAAATAAGGCCAGCAGTGTTTCTTAGCTCATTTCATCTGTGGCCCATTGTCACTTGAAAAACCAATCTACAGCAGTGAATGCTACCAGACGTGCAATCAGGATTTTGCCTAGAGGGGTGAACCATATTTTTTTTTTTTTGCTCAAAAGCTGCCTGATTTGGCCCCCGTGCTAAATAAACTGATGTAACTCAAGCAAGTCACTGACCGGAGATAGTCACTAAATATTTAGTGACTGGGGGTGGATCCCCAGTTGCTAGGCAATTTTTGCGATTTTGCAACAAAAAATAGTGATTTTAATGCCATATTAATCACATTTCGCACTTTTTGAAGCCATATGAATAACTAAATTGCTAAAATTCAGAAGTCATTTCAAAGAATTAAATTGCTTAGCACCTTGAACCCCCCCCTTATTTCAGGTCAAGTCTTAAATATGATTAAACGCTCATACCTTAAGGTTAAATTTTTTAAGTGACTTGGCTAAGGGGGCTTAAGCCCCTTCACCCTGGTTGCGCCAGTGACTGCGACCTCAAAATCTTGAGTGTGCTCTAAAAATCAAAACAACTGGTCTTTTGGAGAAAAACGTATCACGTATTGTTTCATATCATAATTACTAATGAGGTACCAGTAACGATTCTACAGGCTTGCGTCTCTCTTTCGCGACATATCCATAAAGGCGTGTTAATGAGACGGAATGTTGCATCAGATTTATGTGACATAGCTGTTGGTTGCCAGCAATTTTGCACAGAATCGAGAAAATGTCAAAAGAGGATTGTGTCAAAACATAATTATTCCTTTTTCCGTGCTTGTGTGTGTTTTGTCATTGAGTGATGTTCCAAAACAGTAATTTGAGTAAACCTAAATGGGGGGCATAAGCAGCCATTAGGGGGGGCATGGCCCCCCTCGGCCCTCTCTTAGCGACAGCACTGATACTGGTACCAAAAAAATTTCTGGTACCAGTATCAGTATATAGTTCTACTCATACAGGCACTGGCGTCGATTTCAGGGGGGCCGGGGGGCAGCGCCCCTTCAGTTCTGACACTCAAGGGGGCAAAATATGTCTGGCCCCCACATTTTTTTAGCAAATAATGACCACTTGGTACTCAAAAATTAAGATGTAATCAAGAAAACCGAAATTCCCGGACCGAGATTGAACCAGAATGCTGCGAAGACCTTTTTTTTGGTTTTCACCTGAATTTGGGGGCAAAATTCCAAACTGAATTAGAATTATTATGTTTAACCAAAATTCGCAAAATAATTTAGCCCCCTCGAAATTTGCTTAATCAACAAAAAATCGACGCCTATGCATACAGGTATAGTCTTTGAACTCATAACATCTGTTATAGGCAAATAGTGATGAGGTCCTTGTTGGTCTGGAAAGGTTTCTATCAGAATTTTTTCATCCAACTACTACCAACCAACGAAAACGAGAAATTGGTATGGACAAATATTGCTGTTATTTTGATTTGTTTGATACCTCTTTGTATATTACTTCATATTATGAATATTGCTCTATGAATGATTGCAGTAAAAAACAAACACAAAAAAAAAATAGTAATATTAAAGCTTTATCATTAATTCTTATTTTAAGTTTATTTCAATATTTTTGTATTGTTGATCTTTCAGTATCTTGAACTTGATGTTTTGTGTTGTGTTCCTAAGTTTTGCAGGCAGTGTTATTATTGTGTATATATTTTAGAGGAACAACTGAACAGATTTGGAAATCAAACGGGATCATGGAAGCACTGTTTATATGTATTTACTAAAAGTCGGAATGAATATGTGCTTATGTATTGCTTATCTGTACTTGAAGTAAGTTTGACTACATTGTCAGTTCAAGGCTGGATACCTTGATGGTCAGAGTACTTGTCTCTAATGGGGTCCTGTCCTTCATGGAGTGCCTTAACCAGGGCACTAAAATGTATTTGTGCTTATTAAAGCCTTTCATGTGTTTGATATTTTCTTGGATATCTTAAAAATCATTTTGGTCATTGTGTATTATAAAGTGCTTTATTGCTTATCAACCCTGCGATTGAATTAGCAGTATACTGGTACCACATAATTACTGCAAAGGTCAGTGTTCTATTAAACCAATTTTTTAAAGCAAAAATTGAGAAGGGAACACCATTTAAGATGGTGCATAATGAAAGCAATCGAACAAACATCAGAATTCACAGAAGACATTCCTAAAAGCAGACAAAAAAAAGAAATTTTCTGCAAATATTTAATCATTTTCTTGGTGAATTTTTTTCTTTGGAAGTTTTATCACTCTAATATCTGTCATTTTGGCCCTGCTGAGCCTAACTGATGAGCTTTAAATTACGCAAAACAGCTGTCTTAGGCATGCAATTGGTAATTTCTTTTCTTTTTTGTCTGCTTTTAGTACTGTGTTTCTGTGAATGTTGATATTTGTTTGATTCCTTTTGTAATGTACCTTTTAAATGGTGTTCCCTTCTAAATTTTTGTCTTAATACATGATTACTGCTCTTCACTCAGCTTTGATGGATTTCCTAATGCTACAACTTTGTTGTCTGTTTCTTTTGAATTTAAACCAATTTTTGTCCACAAATCAGCAATTGGTTCGAACAAGGGCTGATAGTTTTTGGCAATATGATAAACACACCTTTTAAAAAGCAGACAAATTTCTAGAAATATGATGTTTAGTGTATAATATATGTATGATACTTCATTAGGCCTACTGATAAGTGGAGTTTGAGTTCAACTAATTCAAAAAAGTGCTCAACAGCATAGGCCAGAAAGAAATATCATAACGTAACACAGTGAAATATATCAAAAATTAAATTAAATTTTTAGCATGTACTGTATGATGTTAGGATACTTTAATACTGTATTGGTTTAAAATTTAGGGCACATAAACATCTTTTTACAGCTTTAGGCTCAAATGTTTCAAAAAAAAATTGGGTACTCACCAGTTAGAAAAAAATGTTATCAAACCTTTGTGTAAAGTTTTTTAACAGAAACTTCAATTTACTGATGTAGCTGTTTGTAGAAAATATTTTTCTTTATGAATTAGCAAATTTCAGATTTTATGTTTTGTTAGATTTTACAAAAGAATTTTTGTTAGATTTTACAAAACTAATTGATGGAATTTTTGTACAATTTGCATTTGCAATATTAGTAAAGAAAATACGCAACATATGAGCAGTTTTTTTCTGATATTATATAATCTCTTTGCTATGCAACCTAACTGACATCAGTTTACAATTGAGTTTCATAATTTGTAATATTAGCACACAACTACACACTACACAATATGTTGCCTACACAATTGCTTTCAGTTTGGTTTGCGGACAAATAATGATACAAAAAACTGAAGGTAGAATTTTTTTTGGTAAAGTAACAGTCTATTCAAATAACAGAATATCGGTAGCTTGTTTATTCAAAAATACCAGTTGAATTAGCCTAATTCAGGCATCAGAATTCCTGGCACTATGTCGACTCCTCTTCACACTGGTGATGAAGTCTGGTAGCTTCGAAACACTGGAATGCTCCTGTGATGGTGGCTCTGCCTCACCTGCACCACTAGGGGTTGAAACGATTACCGTACCCATTTAGATATACAGACAACATTAAGATGTTGTCAAAAGAAGTAGGATTGTTAGACGTAATGTCTCTGTGAAGTATTAAATTAGTCTTGCCTATTTCGCTTCAAGAATAATCTGTTCAAATAAGTTTTGCTTTTGAACATGATGGTTCGCAAAATGGTAAGTTTTTTTCAAAACTAGTTGTTGATTTGTTTGCAGACATTAGTGAACAAGATGTGGGTTGGATTTGATCCAAGTTCGAAAGCTGAGATTCGAACTAGTCTTAATCAGATTTGTTACAGCATAAAGTAAGTGATTTGCTAGGATTCGACAATGCTTTTTTATAAGAATCAGTAAATTTTGGGTTGAGGCTGGCTATTCCTAAATTTTCACAAATTTTTAGCCTCTTTGTTCTTAGAGAAACAAGTGATACAAGTTTATATGTATTTGGTTAAAAGTTGCATTTGTTATATATCATGATTATATGCTGTTGGACAAATCAGCAATGGCAATATAAAAAAGACTGAAAAGGCTCTACTAATTAAGTACAAAAACTTTGTCAAATTACTAGCCAGTGGTCTTAAATTATCTTTTGTGCTGAGGTTGGCATTGTTCTTAAATTTTATGCAAAAGTAAGCTTGTCTTCTTATGACTTCGTTTTTATAAAAAAAGTGTATTTGCTAGCTGAATTAAATAATTTGGTTTCCAACTAATTTACTACAAGGCGACTTTAATGCCATTATACGTAGCCTATTTTTTGAATTCAAATGGTTAGACATACCATGTTATTAGCAATGTTTATTCAATCTTCTTTTGAATCTCGATTCAAGAAAACTGTATTCAACAACTTTGCTCTTGTGTAAGCTGACTGGTGTAAACCCTTGGCCAATCATTAACTTATCACCAAGGGCAACTTATGATTAAAAAGAGAATTAGTATTAGCTATGAAAAACTTAAGTTATTTTTTATTATGCTTGCCCTAGATTAGCCATTAACTATATGTCTTTTTAAATGCAGTTGGCCATTTACGCTTTTTGATATGGCATTTTGCTGTGGATTTGTTACAATGATAATTTTTAGTCTTAACTGATACTCTAAAACTAAGAGTAAAAAAAAATTATTAATGTTTTGTTATAATCTCTTATTTATAATGTGTGGCTTAAATCATTAGGTAATTAGATAGGCATATTAAGTAGAGTTCTCTCAGTTCAAAACTACATATTTTTACTAACGCTTAGTTGTGTTTTTACAGGAATTGCCAATTTTTATTGCACACAAACTAATCAAGGTTATTGTGGACATCGGTCGTGTAGATTGGCCAATGTTTTATCCAGATTTTTTTCAAAGTTTGTTGCAACTAACAAGCTCGGCTACTGCACAGCAATTTGGAGACACTAGAGCTCTAGGATTGGCTGCACTTCGAATAGCTTCTGAAGAATTAGTTTCACCTAGAGAAGATATTTCTGTGCAGAGAAAAGAAGAGCTGAAAAAGTTATTGTCAGCCCAAGTTCCTGATATTATTAACGTTATTACAGGTTTGTTAGCTTTTGTCGATTCTGATTTTTTAATACTAGTCGGTTGGTCGAATGGGAGGTCTGAGGTTCAAATCTTGGGCCCGTCTAATCTGACACAATGTTGTCATTGGCTCGCCACTGCTGCGACATTTTTTTGAAATAAGCTGTGCTGTCTGGGTGCAATGACACGGAGATAGGCCCCTAGCAACTTGTTGCACGCTTCGGCTGAATACAGTGAGTACAAGGAAAGATTTGATTTAATTTTTTAATTGTATTTTTTATGTGAAAAGTTGCTGCTACATCATTCATGTTCCATTATTGGCCTAAAGGGTGAAAAAATGTATCCTACGTTTAATTACAAGTTTTGCTTTGCAATTTTCAAACAAAATTTGTCTTTTTTCTAATAAATCGCTCTATGATCACCTTGCAGTTTTAGCATTTTTTTTTATTGATGGATTGCATGTGACGTCATTGTGCTGCTAGCCAAAACCGCTGGACATCAAAATTGATGATCGGCGCTTTGTAAATGCATGCAAAAACTTTGATAGTGACGACATAGATCATATTTTTAAGCTCTAAATCAGCTGATTCGGTGTACCATTAAAGTTAAATGTTAGATAATGACCTGTAAAAACTGAAAAAGATTTTAATTAGTAAAAATTCGGTTTTTGTTTGCTTTTTTCAGTAACGTAAATTCGACTTGCTGTCAAGTAACCCATGAGAATCATGTAATATAGGTTGTGGTAGCTAGCTTAGGTTAACAAATTCGAGGTTTTCTATTGACTGTTGTATCCCTACACTTGTTACAAAATTATCGCATTTTTAAACTTCTGTGATTTCATAAGTCTGTTTTGTAGGATCTATGGTGCTTTTTTGCATTTTGTATGGTCATTAGTGGCTTACGGCTATGGTTGCTAGGAGTTAAAACGCAATAACAGTTGTTTTCATTGAATTTTTTGTAGAGATATTGTTTAAATTTTGAACTAATGATTTAACCGGTCTCAGTGTAATATTGATCGAGCCTTAATTTGCATCTATTTCGACGTGAATTAGTGGTGTTAAATATTATTCACCAATAGTGTTTAAATAAACATTTATCTGCCACATGGTATTGCTGTGACGTAGATTTTTATGTAATTTAGGGTATGGCCGAGTTTTTGGTGTGAACATAAGCTAAAAATCGCGCCAAGTGGACAATAGCAGTTACATTGAACGATGAAATTTCACAAAAGGCATAACTTTCCAGACCCACTGAGTTATGTAAGCTGCTAAATCTGCTCCTGGCAACTTTCAACTAATGCAAGGCTATCAACTAAAGTTTTAACTTTGCAGTCAAATTTTTAAAATATGCCCACTGAAGGAACTGAACATTGATTTACGGTACCGTCGAATGCTTTGTAATGGCATTTTTACGTCAGGTCGTTTTGGCGGGAAAAAGCTATGACTTAGCTGTAATCCATCAATTCTCTCTTTGTGGCAAGCAGCTTCATAACTGCTTTTTTAATTTCTAGTTACATTTATTTACAGTTTTACACTCTTAAATTTTTGTCTTGACTAATTTCTCTCAATTTTTGAATACATACATTTCAGAAACTCTGCAATTGGAATGGGACAAATGTTTTCGCGAATTTGCTCAAATGTCGATGGCAACACCTCCTCCATCACCAAATGCTGGAGCTCACAATTTGTTTGATCTTTTCAATCCTGTTGATGAAAATTTTCTGCAAAAAATTTCAACCACTATCGAAATTCCAAACACATCCCTGTCAATCATGATTCAGTGTTTAGAATGTTTGTGTCATTTATTCAGGTAAGTTTCAAATT
Source organism: Trididemnum nubilum (assembly GCA_963965965.1). Taxonomy (NCBI): domain Eukaryota; kingdom Metazoa; phylum Chordata; class Ascidiacea; order Aplousobranchia; family Didemnidae; genus Trididemnum; species Trididemnum nubilum. The sequence goes on from OZ014483.1 coordinate 5,170,343, forward strand.
CATTTACCTGTCAAGTACTTGCATGGAAAAGATATTGTCAATCGTAAACCTGGAAATGGGTATGGCAATGCAAGCACGGAATCCTATCTGTAGGAACATAATCAAGTGAAAACGAAGCATTAATTCCTGCGAATTTGCAAAACATTAGTTCATTCGTTTTTTTCATATTTATGAGGATCATGTCAGCTTTGTCAACTTGTACAATATTTTTTAAGGCATAGCTAGCTTTTATTTCTCTGAATTTTATAGCTAGCTTTTATTTCTCTGAATTTTATTTATGCGAACTAACAATTCTTTTTTTAGTTGGATTCCTCTTTCAAGCAATATTTCTACCGCATTACTCAGTGTTATATTCCAGTATGCTCGTTTAGGATGTGTCAAAGTTCACCAGTCCAGGTAACACATCAATTTCTTCTTTTCAGCTATGTAAATTCTATAGCCTGTAATAAGCAAGCTGCGTTACTACTAATCATTGTCCAAGATCTGCCACTAGTGACCGTGCACTGCGTATTCAGAGCTTTTTATAACATGTTCGATGATATTTATTTGGTGTTCTGTTTATTTATTTAAACTTTTTGTGAAGGATTTTGCGTATTGGAATCCCAGTGGTACTGTTTTGTTCACAAAAGCTAAGTCGATGTATACAAAAATATCTTTCTTCATTGCCCGCTTTTTCTTGACGGTTGCGGGGGCAGCTACTCGAGATTAAGTCGCCATACTTCACGGTCTTCCATCACATCAATCATTTCGTTTGGGTGAAGTCCCAAGCGATTGCATTCAAGATCCTCAATGTAATTGGCCCATATAGTTCTAGGTCGTCAAACTGGTCTTCTCCCATTTGCTTTGGCAAGTAAGTTTGGGGAGTCTTTCCTGAGGCATCTGCTCACATGGCCAAACCATCTAAGCTGAGATTTTTTAATTTGGAGAAGTAGCGGGTTGATGTTAAGAGATTTTCAAATCTCAGGGCTACGCACCTTGTTAAATAGTGTAACTCCTTCGATTTTTCGTAAAACCCTCATTTTGGACGCTTGTACTTGTGATCGCACTTTATCAGTCATTACCCAAGATTTATGACCATAAGTGAGAATGGGGACAAAAACTGTTTTGAAAATTGAGAGCTTTGCCGTTTTTGACAATTCTCGTTTCATGATAACCGAATAGTGCAAAGCTCGCATTACTGCACTAGCCTTGCCTATTCGGGTGTCCAGTTCTTCGTCTTGCCTTCCGTTTCTCGTGAATGCAACCACAAGATACTTGAACTTCTTTACCTAATTCAGTGTCGCTCCATTCACTTGTAATACGCACTGATCGGTGTTTTTGAAAGATGAAGTATATACCTAAGTTTTGGCCGTGCTTATTTTCATTCCGGCGGTGTTCCATGCTTCGGCAAAGGGATTTAATGCGCGCTGGAGGCAAGATTCTGTGGAAGAAAGCAGAACCAAATCATCAGCGAATAGCAGACGACTGATTTTGCAATTTCCAATCGTGGCACACTCATCAGCTTGGCAGCTTTTGTTGATCCAATTCATGTAAACAATGAAAAGGTGACAAAACGCCCCTGGCCGGTGTCCAACACTGTGTTCCCCCTAACTTTATGGCTAATCGGCGAGTGCCCGAATTTTCTTGAAACAATTGTGCCCAAAGCTCTAAAAAGACGTTTATGTGCCCTAAATTTCGTACCAATCCAGTATTAAAGTATACCAAATGTCATATTTCCAAAATTTGTTGATTTTTCTAAAGCTATGTTTACTATACTGCCAAAAATTATTTGCTCTTGCTCCAACAAATTGCCGATTTGCTGACAAAAATCGGCTTAGTGGGAACACTGGTCCCAACACCCACAGGGAACGGCTTTGATTGTTTGCCATTTTCCCAAACTCAAACCTCCGGTTGGCAGCAGAATGACTTAATGGCGCGTAACAGCTGACCATCAACGCCATACTCCCGCAACTCCTTCCAAAGTTTATCCCGAGGAACTCGGTCATATGCTTTTTCAAGATCGACAAAGCATGCAAAGAGGTCTTTGCCTTACTCCCAAGATTTCTGGAAGATTTGCTTCAGAGTGAAGATTTGGTCCGTAGTGCTGCGACCCGGACGAAAACCGCGCTGACCATATTCCAGTTTTAATTCCACTATTTCTCGGCATTTCCTTTCAAGGCATTTGGCATATACTTTCCCTGGCAAACTGAGGAGTGATATTCCTCTGCAGTTAAAGAAAAAAAAAATATATGGCTACATTATTTTTTGGATATAAATTAGCCATATAAAAAAATATGGCTGTTGTATTTTTTGGATTGGTGACAAAATGTTAGTTTCAAGCTCTTATTTATGGAAAACGTTGACGTTTCAAGTTCACTCCTGAGAAAGTTTGTTTAATTTGAGCTGTCCTGCAATAAAAACCGCATAAAGTGGAGCAAGAAAAAAATAGAAGCCGCAAAAACAGCAGAAGAATACAAATCCAGTGAAACAATAGGCTTACACACCACAGGAGATCAGTAATTTAAACCCGTTTTAATTTTCTACACAAATAATTGAATGAAGAAACTCGCTTATAGTGGCGGTAGTTAACATTTTGAGCTAGTTGCGAAGTTAAAAAATTTGGCTGGAATTAATTTTGAGATCTGTTGGTAATTATCATGATAGCTCAAAGTAGTAAGAGCCGCTTTTGATTATCCCTAGATTTTACACGGGTTATTTGACCAACGCATTTTTCACGGGGGAAGAGGGGCAAAAATGCCCCCCTATCCAACTTCCAAACTCATGGGAACACCAAATTTGGTAAGCGGGTTGGTGTTCACCAAAATTTTGTAGAAAAAATTCGTTTTGAGTTGATGGCGTTATCATGGTGGCGTCACGACTATATTTTGTAAAAATGACGTCATTTTTGTGATGACGTCGCAGTCGGTTCAAATTTTTGAAGATTGGTTTGTTTTTTAATATTGAATCATAAAATGCCTAAGTCAAATAGTTACGTCGCAAGAATGTTTTATAACGTCATTTCCGTTCAGTTTTGGCTGAGAAATGCTCAGATTTCGCAAAGTGACTTCGGGAACTCTCAAAATTGGGAAACTTCCAATTACCGTAGCAAGTTCAATTTTTTAGAAGCTTTTTTTAATGAAATTTTATCTAAGTCAAGTTGATATGAAATGAATTTTTTTTGTTGTTGAAGGGATTTATTACGAAAAACGGAGAGAGGAGTCAAAAATGCCCCCCTCCCCTTGTGAAAAGGGTTAAAAACTGCCTTTTTATAGAAACCGCACTAAATGATCACAAAAATAATTAGAAGCCGTGACTTCTAATGTAATAAATACGTCATTTTACATAATTTTGTTGCAGCGCTGCAAACTTATCAATGTTGGGCTCCCATGCAATGACGTGTATTAATGAACTTTTAACGAAGAACTGTGTTCCACAGAATTTTGAAGACTATCTTGTGAGGTAAGTAATAAGCGAGCTAAAATTATTTCTGTTACAGTAATGTGTGAACGAACAGTTGAACAAATTGTGCCATTTAACGTTACTTACCATGTTTTCAGTTGGCTGATGTAACTTTCTTCCAACGATTTAACTTGAACTTCAAGACATTTGATTGTTTTATATATAATTGAACTTACGTATTTGGCTTGGCTTTTAACCTTTTTACATGAGGTTTTGCATTGGTGTTAATGAGAATTTTCAACTCCATTTTGTCATAAATATTGGTTACTACATCACAGAAGCTTGTATCACGAATAGTATTACGTTATAAAAGTATTCATAGCAACCGTGATATCTTTTATAACGAAATGGTGTTGATTTGTTTCATGAACACCATTGCAAAACCTCATGTGAAAAGGTTGTGTGTTGGCAGTAGAAAAAACTTAAGCTTCATGATGTGGCAATATCATAATGCAACTACAGTTTTTTGCGTTAAAGCAAAGCAGCTGACCCTAAAACTCAAAACATTTGGGGAAAATGTTGAATCTATCGCGGTTTTTTTTCGACTGCAATGCGAAATCAAGCTATTTTGAATTTTCATACTCTCTAGCTGCTGTTCGCCCAACTGAACTTTAAAGTATTCACGATTATTTTGTACTTGCAAATGTCAAATGCACTGCGATAAAGTTTCGAAGAGTCAAAAAGCAAAAAAAATTACAACTTTTTTTGTTGCACGCCTGGTATTATTCATGGCTAATCTACCCGAATTAAATTTATTTTTTAGAATATTTCGCCAGATTTTTCATATTTTGCAACAATTAACTAAAGGAGAAAATCCTAGGCGATTATTGGATGAGCTCGATGATAAGTAAGTTATTTAGTTGTTCGTCAATACTCCTGCTCTAGTCTTGTGTTGCTGTACGAGGCAGTTCGCTCAAAACATTAGGGCAGTGTTCTACTTTTGAGCGAATATTTTGCTGTAGAGTATACCTTGAAGATTAATTTAAAAGAGCGGACGTAAGCTGCAGATCTAAGTATGGTTGAACTTTGAATTTTGCATTTGGATCGTATGTTCTAACTAGGTAGGCTAAACTTTGAGTGCATGGGAAAAATAATATTCCATTTGAAGGAGCATTGTCACAACTTAATGAAATTGCCATTTTTGTGTCAGTTTCGTCAAAGGTAAATTGGTTTTAATAGTTTTAAAGATTGGACCTGACAAAGGGCTTGAATAGATTCATAGAGTCTAACATTTCTACAACCGGTACCACTTTAAAAGTCTTTTTTATTCAAATTCAGTGGTCATACGAAGTGTGTTTGAAAAGTAACGGGACTGGGTCTATAAATGTTTTATTTTAAAAGTAAATTTTACAACAAGTCGCCTTCAAAGTAATCTCCTTGGGCTCGAATGCACTTTTCCAATCTCCTCTGCCACGCTTCCACGCACTCCTGGAAGAATTCCTCCGGGATTGCTCGGAGCTCTCTTGTCACGGCTGCTTTAATGGCTTCTGAATCTTGAAAACGAGTTCCTCTGATGACTTCCTTGAGTTTGGGAAACAAAAAGAAGTCACAAGGGGCCAGATCTGGAGAGTAGGGTGGTTGCTCCAGTACAGCAATGTTATTTTTGGCAAGAAACTCCCGAATTCCCTAGGCATTATGAGCTGGAGCATTGTCATGATGAAGCAGCCATGACCTCGTTTCCCACAGTTCTCTTCTTTTCTTCCTCACTGAGCGTATCAGACGTCGCAAGATGTTTTTGTAGACGTACTGATTAATAGTTTGGCCTTGTGGCAAGAATTCTGCGTGGCAATTCCATGGACATCAAAAAAAGCGATCAGCATCACCTTGGTTTTGAACTTGAACACCCTCGCCTTTTTGGGTCTAGGTGACAATGCGCTCTTCCATTCAAGGCTCTGCCATTTGGTGAGTGGATCGTACTCAAAGATCCATGACTCATCGCCAGTAACAACTCTTTTCAGCAAGTTGGATTCAGTTTCGAGTTGCCCCAAAATGTCTTGATACACTTGCACACGCCGCTCCTTTTGTCCTTCATTCAGCAACCTTGGTACGATTTTTGCACAGATCTTCCTCATCCCCAGATCTTCCGAAATGATCCTCCATACCTTCTCACTATTCATACCCAGCTCATCTGCTATCATTCTAACAGTAAGACCGCGATCTCTCTGCACCTTTTGTCTCACACGCTCAACATTTTCATCTGTTCTGCTTGTGGATGGCCTCCCACTCCTGTGATCATCTTCCACCTCCTCTCTTCCCTCCTTGAACCTCCTGTGCCACTGAAACAGACGAGCTCTTGACATCGTGTCATCGCCATAGACTTCTTGAAGCAACTTTAGTGCTTCAATTGGAGTTTTTCCAAGACGGACAAGAAATTTCAGGTTGATTCGTTTTCGGCGCTCATCCTTCGCACCAAAGAAAAAAAAGGCCAAAATTTCTTAATTTTATCATATTTTCATAAAACGGTCACAAAGAAAGTGCCTTGACAGAAAAACGTGCAAAAAAGAATGCAGTTATCACAGAATGCTGAAATTTGGTTGTCGAAACGATAAGACATTGTGACATCATAGAAAGCAATATTTTTTTCTCTGCGATAAAAGTTGTTCGTGAAGCGTGCACGCACAGTCCCATTACTTTTCAAATACACCTCGTAATTGTTTCGATCCCAGGTGGAATTGAGTTTACTTCCTACTCCTGGATCCCTGTAGGACTCCGCAAGCAGGTGTCAGCCGTTGTTGCCGGCGAGATTTATTTATTTGGATTCAATTATAAATAAGACCTTTTTATCGCAGTTACTTGGAGAAGTTTATTGAGTTTCTACGATTATTTGTGAGCACACATTTTAGCCGTATCGAAACTAACCCGAGCTTTCCTCTGCTGCCATTTCTCAATCTTTTGTACAAGTTTACATTTAACCAGGTAAGTCTAATCAATGACTGTTAGGAATATTAATAGACCAGAAAATAGAAATATTGTAAATTGATTAATTGGTGTACAGTTATAGTTATAGAAATTACAAGATTTTGCTCCTAATTTTCCTAAAAAATCACCTAGAAATGGGACACCCTAGTGGCTGTAAACAGTCATGAATAATGCGTGATTTTATAATTTTAAGGTTTTAATATTTTTTTTTTTTTTGGAACGTCTGTAGACTTTACTTTTGAACGTGAAATTTTTTATGTTTTCATTAAATTTTGAATATCGACATTGTACTACTCAAGCATTGATTGCCAACCGGCCCTATATGGTTGTCTCTTCTGGGTTCACGACAACTGACCGCGAACAACGCCGATTGGCTGGGAAGGGCGATCCTAAATATATTTTTACTATCCCCAGAGCCATCTTGCCCAAACCCTCACTTTGTGACGAAATCACTGCGACGAAATCAGTGACGAAAACATGTAACGAAATCATTGCTTCGCGGTCAGTTTGTTCGCGGTCAGTTTGTCGCGGTCAATTGACTTGGCTCGGTCTCTTCTTGCGGTTGCGTAATTCGTACTTCATACTAATTTTAACGGAAAGGCATGCCCAATATGATGTACCTTGACATGCTTGCAATTAGATTAACTACGAACGTACTAACTTAGAGTGTATTAATTTGCTTAATCTGATTGTTTTTTTGTTTTCGATACACAGAACTCCCATGAACATTACATCAATTGCCTGGAAATCTGGGAGGTTTTTATTGATTACGTCACAACTAAATCCGATCAAGCAAAGACCAATTCAGTAACGTTTCTAGAGAGGTATGTGGAAAAGTAGTGAAGGTTTTATCGTTGTGAAAATTTATTCGCACCTTAGTTACGGTTTCAATAGTGCTCCACAGTCCACCTGCTTTGATGCCTCGGATATGGCTTTGGAGCCATGTACTCCGTTGTTAATATTATACTGATATATTTATGCTTTTAATTAAGACGAAAGTTATCGTTAGCCAGTAGTATTTAGCACAGCAATTTGCTTTTTCAGATAAAGATTATTTTTCCAAAGATTAAAAATAATACGTACGTAGTGCTCAATTTCTAGTGTATGGAAGAAATACATCTGTAAAAATTCAGTTTCAAAACGCACTTTCTATATAATATTTGACGGAAACTGCCCAGCGGAACAGTTTGCATTGATTTATGAAGGATTGCTGCTGTTAAGGGTTGGACTTGGCTGGCTGGATGCTTTGGCAGAATAAGCTCGAAATTTAAGTGATTTACTTAATGCTGAATTGGGTTAATTCAATTTTTTCGACCTGAAAGTAGTGATATTTAAGGCCGTTGTGTTGTCCCTTCAAAGAAAGACTCCAGATTTAAATTGTGTATCATCATCGTCATCATAATGATTACGTCATCACCATTTACCACTTGGCTACACTGTACTGTTGAAATCATTCTCTCCCCGCATTTCCCCAAACTTATTTCTGGTAATTTTTTATCTCTTCGTACGTGCATTTTTCAACTTTTGGGCCCCCTTAACGATTGTTTTGTTTAGTATACTTCTAATCTCCCTCTTTGAACCGATTTTTTGGTTCTTTGTACTTGCTTTGAAACTCTATTTTTAAACCAAAACATTTCAAAATTAGTCCATTCCAAAGTTACATATGCAAAAGGTTTTGCTTGCTTTGAGTAACCCTGTGGCAAGCTGCTTGTTCTCGGTTTGAAGTTTGCAATTTCAATGTATGCGTTATGCAGGTACAAGAATGGAATGGTTGCATTCGCCAGTGCTGTGTTTCAACACATCCAGTTCCGATACAACTATTCACAGCTAGATGATCTTGATAATTCATCTTGTGACGACAATGTAAGTACAGTAGTTTGTTCATAATTTCATGCTTATCAATTTCTTTGCGACTTCCAAATGGAATTTGGGCTTCAAAATGAGACAATTTGCTAGAACATCTTTGTTTTGCAAGCGCAAGTAATTGCTTTCAGTAATTTCGCCATTTTATTTTTTAATTTAAATTAAAAAGTAATTTGATAGAAGATTAGACATACCCCAAGTAGGGTTGTACAAAGTGGAATAATGCAATATTCTAGAATAATTCTAGAATAGACAATTCGAATCTGGAATTTCGAATACTATTCTGGAATAACTCATGGCAAACTGTGACAATACATTGTGACAACACAGTTTTATTGCAAAAATTAAAAAAACACAATCCTGACTTAAGTTAGACAACTGTCACTTCTTGAGTGCGTGCCCGCTTGTTTGAGTGCAATGCACTGTCAATGAAATGCGACTAGACAGTTAATTTGCTTCAAATTGCGTAATACGTACGGTACCTCTCTTTGCGCTTTGGCAGCCCTTTCAAAGATTTTTTTCGAATCCAATTACCCGATAAAAAATGCGTTTTGAGATTTGTTTCTCCGGAGATTTGAATCTCAAGGATTCGAAATTCTACTTTGTACAACCCTAACCCCTAGCAAGGTATTATTTTTGCTGTTGGTACAAATGCTGTCTTTTCCTCTACTTATACTTCGGCCTATGCGTGGAAACGTTAGTCAGTTGATCACGTATTAAGCCATTAAGAAGTACAGCACGATTCTGTGGTGCGGTCAATGGTATGATATCATGGCCAACTAAATGCTGTTGCAGTCAAACTATTTTTTCATCGGTATCTTCCAAATATGGTCAAGCTCAAAAACAATTGACGGTTTTCATAATCTTACTTCAAACTGAGAAATTATGGTGCTGATAGTCGTATATATCAAGTTTTTTTGCTGTATACCAAAATTGACATTGTGTGATGCGAATATGTAGCAAATGGTTGGGGGTAATGGTATCAAGGTGGAGATCTCCCAAGTCCTATAAGTTAGGTGGTCACTTAATCCTTTGTATACTATGACTAACTGATGGATTTCCAACTGGTATTGTTTCACGAAGTACTCGAGACATTGCTTTAAAATTTTATGTCGTCACAGGGACACACGGAATGGGAGAATTACCTGATAGAGAATTTGGAAGTTCTAGCAAAAGTTTGCATTCTCTTTCCAGACGAACTCATGAATATTTTGGTGAGAAAGTTTGTACTTAAAAAGGCCTAGTAGATTTCACAATTATTTGAGATATTTGAGAACTCTGCGCCGTGTGCGTAAGATTTTGGTGTTTGGATCAAAGCAGAAAAACAACTAAATGTTATAAAATTTATAGAATAATCAAGGTTTCGGTACGTTTATAACAACGTTAATAATCAACGTTTATAATCAATGTTAATAATAATCAACGTTTATACAACGTTAATAATCAACGTTTCGGTACGTTTAAAAACAACGAACCTTTTTCAGGAATACATGGCAGATGTAAACAAAAGTCAGAAATCTTAACATGTTTGTTGTTTACATTTGCCGCGCACTTCTGAAGATTTGTGAATTTTTAAACGTACCAAAATGTTAGATTTTTAAGACATTTGTTTGTTCTTGACTGACACCAGAAAATCTGAAGAAAAAAAAATTAATATATCTGGTGACAAAATATTTTGGGTTCGTTGCAAACAAAAAAAAAGGCCAGTTGGTGAGCGGTAACGTGTTCGTCTCTAGGGCGGGAGGTCTGAGTTTCAAATCTTGGGCCGGTCAAATCGGGCACAGTTGGTGCCAACAGTTCGCCACCGCTGCGACATTTCTTCAAAAGAAGCTTTGTTGCCCAGGCGCAATGACGCGTAAATGGGCCCCGCCAACTCGTTACACGCTCTGGGGCAATACAGCGATTATAATGAAAGATTTGATTTTGAATTGCAATCGAAAAATTCTTCAGATGTGTCCAAGAAGCCTTGAGTAGCAGGAAAATCCCTCGTACGTAGCGAAGTTCAAAGCAATCGAGAGTCGAGATTTGTTGCAATTTTTTTCCTTTTTGCATTAGCTTGATATAACGGAAAATTTATTGCCACTGAACACAAGCGTAGCCAATAATGTAGCTCACAGCACGAAAAAATTCGGTTTTTTCTGGTGATTTAATTTTTATTGGTTTATTGCTGCATAATTCTTTAAGATCCAAGCGCGAAATTAACTTTAGGAAGCCAATAAGTAGGTAGAATTCTTCTTGATCACATAAACTAATCCACGTTGGTGAGTAATTTTGATACCTCAGAAAAGCGTCATTCTTGATCACATTATGTTGCGTTTATTACTACGTAGTTGTGTGGTAGTGTTAAAGCAGCTGTTTCCGCTTAACATATTGCATCTGTAGGCCGTAGGTTACAAACAAATTTTCGCGAAAACCTTTAAGGTAGATAGATATTAAATGCTCACTTGCAACTACTAACGGTCAACCTTTGCAATTTTTTTACTCTTTTACGCATTTGCCTTAGTGCAAAGATTATTCTTAGAACATTTATTAGGCATCGCAAGATTTTAGCTTGCATATCTTCTAGAATCTACAGAAATGAGATCTCAACTCTCAATGAAACTTAGTTGGAGTGTTCGATAAAAAAAAGCTTCATTATAACCACTAAACTTAAAAATTTGAAAGCAGCAACAGCGCCTGTTGAATTGACAACGGGTTTTTAAGTGTTTAGGGTTATTATTTGAAAACATTTTGAGTTTCGGTGATTTTGTTGTGCATCCTTTCTACACAGTGCGTATGCATTGCTTAGCTCTTATTAACAAGTTAGATCTTGAAAAATTGGTATTTACGCCCAGCTTGTAAGTTGCACAACACCTTTTAGTATCCCGTACTCGAAGAAACTGCTTCGGTGTACATGGAGACAGAATGGAGCATGATGGCAGGGGGCGACATACACAACATACAGCGGCTTCACTGTATACTTCGAGATCTCGCCACCACTTTGCAGGTATGGCACTAGAATAGCACCGGCCATTTGGTCTAGCGGTAACGTGTTTGTTTTTGGAGCGGTAGGTCAGATGTTCGAACCTCGGGCCGGTCTAATTGGACGCAGTGGTGCCAAAGGCTTACCACCGTTGCAACATTTTTTCGAAACAACTCTGTTTTCCGCTGCCGCACCAACGTGGAGATAGGCCTCACAAACTCGCTTCGAGTAATGCAACAAGTATAATGAAAGATTTGATTTAGCATTTAGAATTTATGAATGCAGCTGCGCGCGTTTCAGAAAAGCCAATACAGTACTCCAAGGAGAGCTAGTTTGGAGCGTTAGTACCGTTTTACCGATAGCGTTTGTTGCCATCCCCGAATACGCACCTGTTTGATTGCAGGAAAAATTATTTACACGTGTTTTGCGCTTAAATACGCGTGATCGGTAAAAGCCGCTTTAGAGATGATGAAAAAGTTTACCGATTACCTCATTTTTTGCTAGTTCTCCAGCGCTTCGCTCTAATTTTTACATGAGTCTTTGCTATGGCGTTCTTGAAAAAAATCAACATCATTTCGTTGTAAAAAATATCACTGTTGTTATGAAAACTTTCCTATGGTAATAATATTCGTGATATAAGCTTTTGTGATGCAATAGCCAATACCTACGACGAAATGGTGTTGAAATTTTTCATCAATATTATTGCAAAATCTCATGTAAAAAGGTTGGCTGAGATTTTGTGATGAAATCTTACGCGCTTGCAAAACTCCCTTTTCCGGATAAATTATAAACCTACCAGCAGTGCTATTGAGTTTTCGCATGAGTCGTTTTAATGTTTTTAACCCCTTCCGAGCAAATTTAATCGAATGGAAGTTATCAATATTATGAGTCACTCAGATTTGAACCCTAACCGACGACAAACCCAACATGCGTAGTATTTTGTAAACACAATGTTGTCCGCCCTTTAACTTTAAAGTCCTATCTCGGCATTTCTGTGGCTCAAGTTGATAAAAGTTTCGAGGCCAGGCAGACGCATTATTTTGTTAATAACCGCTAACAAATTTATGTTTCAAGTGTAACTGATCAATTTGCTTTTTATGTTGTTTAGAAGTTCTATTCTAATGATCCCGTAACGGTGAAACAGACAGTCAAGGGTTTTTAGATTTGACTGCAATTAAAATTATATTTCCAGCTATATTTCACGTCTTAGTGTGATTTTTTAGACTTTTGGAAGAGTATCTGATTTATTTATCACTGAGCATTTTCACAAAAGGTTTGATAATGGATACTCGCTCATAAAAAAGTAAGTATAGTAGAGTGTATTACCTATTGTCAAAACTTAGTGTTGCCCAAAAATCATTGTAGAAACCCTATATTTATTAAATCGATATTCAAAGAGACTTGTGAAAATATTTGTGATAAATGGAAATACTTTTTATCTAACTTCTTTTGCTTCCACTAAAATTTATCGGAGCGCAGGAGAGAAGAAGTCATTTTTCTTTGACACACGTAGCGTTGTAGCTGTTCCTTTCGGCCGCTACTTTTTCCACAGTTGCAGTATTTTTCGAATCTTAGCTGCATTTTCGGTTCACTTCTTTTGTCACCGTTTTCTGTCTTCAGCTTAGCAATATTTTATTCATTACTTTGGCTTTCACTTCCCGCGTAAACGATTGACAGTGTAAGTAAGCTTCTTTGAGAATTAATTTGGATTGTTCCCGCCATTCTTTCTGGGCTTTTCCACCTGAAATTTTAAAAACCTATATCAAAATTATTGTTTATAAACTTTTTCTAACTATTTGAGTTGGAATGTTAGCCTTTGATGCAGTGCACAAAGTGAAACAGCACTGAAAGTTTTGTGTTACATTGCAGATTTTTAAGCATCTCTTCGTTCGGTGTCCAGTCTCGCTTGTTCGAGCATACCAATCGACTACCGTCACAACTTATTAGTGCCGTTATAGAAGTGTAAGTTCTTAGAATTCTGGTGCTACCCGACCCGTTTTGAGGGTTTGGTTTCTCCACTGAGACCCAACAATCGAGCACTTCGGAAAATTTTATTGCTTAGGGTTGTTAAGTAATAGGAAAGTGAAGGAATCCTATTTAATGGGTTTAGTTGAAGTTTGGCGCAAAGCTTATCTATTTTCAAGGTGCATTATTATTATTTTTGTACTTTGCACGTGATAAAATAATTTTGAACTTGTCAGGAGCAAACGACGAGGAAGGAAGGTTACAATCAATCAGTTTTGCTAATGGTCTGGAAGTTTTGACATCAGTAACGTACACGGAAAAGCAGTAGTGGTTTGGGAGTAAAACAAATTCCGGTTTCTTTATTCATTTTTTTGATTGTTCTTCTAAGCAGAATATTAGCCCAGTGTGTCTACTTTCAGGCACGCGGAAGTCCTGGCTGCGCTGCAACCCTACACACACTGGCTGGCACAATTGTACAGTGAAGCCCAACAAGCCGGCCATTCCCAAGCTCAGCTCTCTCAGTTACTGGACGGTTACATTAGCGTTATTATTCCAGTGTTAAGCAAACAGGTGTTTATCGTAGACTTTTTTTTTATCCACCTTGTTATTCTCTCTCCTGTCACTTTGCGTCAGGCCCCCTCTGAAAAATAACTGAAAAACTTTTAAAAAAAAGATTCAAATAAAAAATTTGATAGTGTGAAAAAAATATGATTTTTATCGACCTTACTTCGTGGGAGTATTGATGTTCGCTTCAGCTGGGTCTTCGTTGTCGATAATATCATAGAAAAAATGATATTTTTTATTGCTTGTTATTCGTGAGAGTTGCAGTCGTAGCAGCTGGAGATTAAACCGCCACACTTCGCACTTTTCCTCCATCTTGCTTCAATGAAGTTTTATAGCCTACCACGTGCTTCACTTTAACAGCCCATTCGTAGAAACCATGCTACTTTTATCATATGGGCATGATGTGCACAATCAATGCAAACGGCTCTAAATGTCACAGACCTATCTCGGTTCAATGTTTTGCAATGCTGCTCTCGGTTAAACACGTATTTAAGCCTTCACCTCATATCTTATCAGGTTCCCGACAAGATAGTACTCTCTGCTTCACACACGTTGTTGTCAGTGGTAAGCACAGTACGAGCCACCTTCCTATCGCAGTCCGCTGTTATTGAAAAACTCTTCACTGATGTTACTCATGGGTCTTGTAACAAACTACAAACTCAGGTATGTTGACTTGGCCATTGGCCAACGGCGTTCCGTTACCATGAACCTTTGAGCAGTCAAAGGTGGTAATATTATTCCGATTTGCACGTGTAATTGTGGTGGTGATGCGTGGTTTTGTGGTTAGACGATGAAAAAACTGCTGTTAGCAACATCCAATCTTCTTGAAACTCAGCTTCAGGGAAATCGTGGATGAGTTGAAGGTCAATGAAAAGCAAAAATTAAAGTTTTGCAAACAATAGTAAACTTGGAAAAAACAACTTTTTGTTAGCCTTAACTAACTTGGAAAAACAACTTTATGTTGGCTTCGCATTGTTGCAAAAGAAGTTGTTGATGTGTTGCAAGTATTTTTGAGGTATTTTCTGTTTTCATACAATGATTTAAATTGTCTCTGAGAATTCCGTAAAGATGAATATACTGAAGTAAACTTTAGACCAAAGGTATTTCTGCTTTACTGCAATGTCAATTATTTTCATACTTTGTAAAGTAGTGTAACGAAACTTCGCTAGTTGGATTCGAAGGGGATGGAGCATCCACCTCGGGTTATGTGCAAAAAAAGTAAAAAATAATCTAAAACATCTGTTCACCAAATTTCAGCTTTCTACGACCTATAGTTTCTTAAGATATCTCCCCAATAGTGTTGCCAGTTACAATCTAATTTCCTAGAAATTGGGTTATTCTACCTAACTTGTAAAAATATTTCTGATGCAATACTAATTCATGCTGAAGCTTTGCATTAAGGTGCTTTCAAACCGTTTGTGAAAAATACCTTGAACGTTATTTGAAAAAAGATGAAATTTTAACTAGTAATACTGTTGTGGGGAATTTAAACTTTAAAATGAATTCTCTCAGATACAGTCAGGCGTACGAAGCTGAAATTTGATGACAATATGTTTTAGATTAATTCTTTGTACTTTCATTCTTTTAAATTATTCTTTTTACTTTTTACACATAACCCTAGCTGGATGCTCCATCTCCTTTAATGATGTTTAGTTCCAATTTTTGGGTGTCTGGAAAAATGTGCATGGTGATTGAAAAAGTTGAGCCACACACAATTTCATATTGGCCTTTTTTCGTCTTTAGACCCAACATCTAATCTACAAAGCTTTGTCCAACCTACTGATTCTGCCCTGGCCAAACACACCTGAGGCGGAGCAGAAATGGAATGCCCGAGAAAAAAGCCACTCTGATTTCGCAAAGTCGTTGTTAAGCGACTACTTAGCTTTGTCTCACAATGCTGAACAACTAAGGCAGGACCAGCACACACGTGAAAGAGGTTGGCTGTGACGTCATAGTTATGTATTTTTGCATTATAATGAAATTTGAGTTTTCTGCATTTAAGATGACTGAGAGATCACATGACGTACGGTCTAGTGATTTTTGCTTTGATTTAGCGATGTAGTGAATATTTGTACGAAGTTCAGTGATTCTTTTTGTCTTTAAGTAAGCATTGCTCTGGTAATCCCTTTGAACTTCGTTCGTCATTTGCGCAATATATAGGAGGTATCCTTTGTCTTTTGGTCTTTTACTTCCAAAACTAAGGTGATCTCAGAATATACATATGAGGTATATTTAATTATAATCAATACAATTATTGAAACATGAAAAAAGGATAGATGATTGAAACGTGGTTTACGAAGCCATTATATGCGGCCTTCAGTGATCTGAAATTAAGCCGATATACCTGATTTGTAATGCAAAGTTGGTTTTTACCATTTTTTCCAGCTAAACCCATCATTCATCGGGCTTTATCGATCGCTGTTGAACTGATCAAAGCGATATCTGATGAAGTTGTCAAAACGAGAGAAATTTGCTTCAACACTTTCCAAAGATCTCTTGAACTTGCCTTGGATCTCTTTCCTCTTTACTTGGAACATCCAGGTATCGAAAATAGGTTTTAACGATTGAATAAGCTGCTGCAGTGTTGCAATTAAGTGATTTTGATTCTTTTTGAATGTAAGGCTGGGTTTGATCTTTGCCGGAAACGGTATTTTATTTGTTGACAAAGATATTCAAGTTTGAATGTGTGGTATATGTACTCTTATGGCTATTTGCGGTTGAGTGATAACCATTCTTTTACTATTAACATTCAATTTTTGAGCCAAACTCAAGAAAACTGTTGTTAATAAAAAATAGACGAAAAGGAAAATGATATGCTAAACCACCTTCATTGATGTTTCAGACACCACTGAAGTCTTCTTTTCCTTCTTTCTGGCGGTGTTTGTGGCGCTTAGGAGGCAGATGGGTGCTGAAATGATCACAAGAACGATACAAACGTTCCTCGGCAAGTTTTCACACGACCAACTACACCATATTATACTGCATGAGAATGTCGCTGGGGTGAGGGTGATAGAAAAGTGAGTATTTTCTTTTTATGTTTCATTGATCTCAATTTTAAATTCGTAAAAAATGACAATCAGCCAGTCTGGACTTGAAATTTACATATACTAAAAACAAATAACTTTTATTGAAATTTTAATTCTCGTTTGGGTTTGAGAACATCCAGCCTTAATGAAAAATTTTATTGATTTTACCAAAAAAAGAAACGTAGATTTCATTTAGGTTGCTTAAAATCCTTGAGATGGTTGTCTACGAACCTGGGAATGCGTTCAAATCCTTCACACCCAGCATGATTGTGTTTGCTGTTGAGCAAATTTATCCAATTGTTGCCCAGGTAAGTACAGTAGTACACCTTTCGGTCTTTGAGTCACGCTGCCTTCTACCTAACTGTCTACCAAACACTTTCTGTAGCCTTCACCTTATACCTTTTAATGGTTAATGTCAAACAGGGAAGCTGTGAATATTTTTGTAGTCTTCTGTTAACCCGACCGAGAATCGAACTAGAATATAGTTTCAGCAGCATACGTTTTAATTCACTAGGCAACTGATTGGTTTCATGTTAATTTTAGCGCTCCTCGCCTGAAGTAAAAGGAGCCATTTTTGATCTGTTGCATTTACTTCTTCTTCGGAGACAACGTTATTTCTTTCCAAGTCCAGTGATTGCTCTGATGCTCACTGATGGTCCTATGACGAACAAAGGAGGCACTATTGCTCACAAAGATCAGTTCTTGGCAATAATGACTGTAAGATTTTGAATTATTAACCTGTGATATGAACTAAATTTTGAAAAAGTTCAAAAAGCACATGCATTGCACAAAAGTGTTTGCTCCGTATCCTATCATTGACAATAGCGCAGGCAAATAGAAGGAAAAAGCTTTTCTTGGTCAACGATTCTACTGCATTTGATAGTAATTGAAAACTTAGCTCTTTGTTGCGTCAATGACTTTCAGATTGATATTTGATCTCGACAACGTCGAAAACGGCTGTTTTGACATTAAAGCGTGGGTGAATGAACTCTTCAAAAACTACAGCTAATCGGAAGTTAATAGCTTATAACCTACGCGCTTGATCGTCATAGCGTTTGATTTTGGTATACGTTACTCGCCATTGAGCATAATTCTATAATTTTGGCTCAATTTGGCTTTAATTTTCAAGTTGCGTACAGTATTTGGCTAGTCGATGATACTGCGAAAAAAAATTGATTTCGAAAGGATTGTTTCTCAATTTTTCACTGTATAGCATCTGATGACAGCAATAAAGTATGTTGTTTATTTAGGCGTTTGGAAACTCGTTTTTGCAGCCAGATATCACTGTGTTCAAACAAACGTTAACTATTCTTGAAAATCTGAACGTGAAGTTGAAGTTTTATGACAAGGTAGAAACTTAATTTATTGTGGTCTTTAGACATTGTCCAAAACTGGACAAGATTTTAGATTTGTTTGTTTTAATCTGACTTTTAATAAATAGCCAATCAAGTTTTAAAATATCAAGAAGAGCATCATAACTAAGCTCTAGTTTTAATGTGTTGTATACAGTGCACGCCACCTTATGTTTATTTCGTGATATTGAGACTTGAAGAAAGTGCTACCTTTTAATGGTGCAATTCGTCGTTAATTTTAATGGTGCAATGGTGCAATTCGTCGTTAATTTTGGACTTTTACTTTTAGCTCCATCATATTTTATCTGAGGAACGAATTCTCTTTCAATTTGTCTATGTTCTTATTCAAGCTCTTCTTGCAAAATCCCATGATCTTTTACAGGTATAGTAAGCTATCATACCGAACCTAAACAAACTTAAACACCGATTTCCACCATTGTCGAGGTATTGGATTATTTCAGCTTCAGAATAGCTGTGTCCGTTCTTTTGGATTCTCATCTGGCTGTTTGACCACAAATTTATTTGTGTCATGTCCAGTATGGAGTTTTTGAGTTCGTGATGCGTCGATTGTAAGTGTAGTGTAATCAGTCAGTCAAGTATTCTATTGATCTTGCGATAAGTCGTTATTTAATGTTTGATTTAAATTTCTAATTGTTCGTCTTAAAATGGTTCTCTTACATTTTAAAAATATGGTGGTTATTTACCGTTGCACTTTGCCGAAGATTTCAAATATAAAGATTTGCCATCATTTCGTTTAGGAGGATATTTGTACCGCGATTTTCAACATGGCGAGCACTGATTTGAATTTCTTCCACGGGACTTTCATTCAACAGTTTCTACAGAACACCGAAAACATCACGCAAGATCAAAAAAAGTCGCTATTTCAAGCTTTCCGAACTGTGGATGTGAGTTTTGCGTACGGTATACGATGTAACATTGTGTAATAATTTGCATCTCTGTGATTGCTAGTTTAGACAACTAAAGTCTTGTAGTAACACCACAATCATTATTGTTTCTAACAAGGCTTTGTGGTATTTGGTACAACTTCAATGAGAAAAGAATCTCCAGGATTACTATTACGGCGTTAAAATTTCACCTGAAAATTACAAGCTCAAAGGATTAAAAAAAAATCGAGACCTAGGTTTAGTTGTGGGCTGGTTTTAAGTTACAAAACTACCGATGTTGGATAAGAATTGATGAAAAACTAAATACTGTAAAATATTCCGGTCAAAAATAAACCTTGTCCGATTGTCTGACTAATATTACAGAATAATGACTATATTCTTCTACAGGACCTACCATCTTTTAGCGCCAATTTACTTCGTTTTGTTAACGATCTGCGCTATTATCGAATATGCAACTCCAGTTTGCCGGAAGGAACTGTGCAGTTTTGAGAGATACGAAGATGACTTTGCCTACCAGGCCGGTGGGCATTAGGCATTTCCTTTGGTAGGTGGTCGACAATTAAGTGGAGTGGTTTCTTTTTTTTGCAAGTTTAAAAGGAATTTGACGATGAACCCGCATGATTCTATCATCAAGACTGAGCTGATCGCGTTGTAAATTGAAAGCTTCTCCGTTTTCGTCACACCTTTCTCTATGTTTAGAGCTATTTTCATGAAAAGCAAACTGTTGTACGTTAGCCAGTATATAGCTCGTGAAAAAGTGCGGCCGCCTAAATTTAAGAAATAACGTGAATTTTAGACGAGTATTAAACCATCTGGATTCGGATAGTTACGAAATGTTCAAGGTATTAGGCCTACTAATGGCAGAGAATGTTAAATGTTTTTGTCTTTAAAAGTCGAGGATGCATCTAGTATGTTATTCATCCATATTCGTGAACTTGGTAGTTTTCTTTGCCTTAAATTATGAAAGGTTTCCAGTTCCACTTCACGCCTTCAGCTACCATTTACATATATCACGAAAACTTTATGGCAGTCACATAGCACAGAATTCTGCATAACTGCTAGCTGTTAATGATTTTTTTCCCGTTATTTGTTTGTAATTTTTTTATGTTGCAAGTAGCCATTGCAGTACTTATTTATGCTTGGAAGTAATCAATTAAATCTTTTATCAAAAAAACAAAACAGTATTTTTCCGTGAGTGGTACGTGATGCTTTTGTTAATTCGTTTAGTAACTAAATAAATAAATTCAATAAACTTGGGCAGGTGAACGCCGATAGCGTCTAAACATGCTAATTGCTTATCAGCTATGATCCATTGTAACCATGTATTACTTCGTTCAAAAACGTATCCAAAAAAAGTGTTGCATTGTCCTAAACGAAATCGAAAGGGTCCTAGAAGCTAGATAAAGTTTAGTGTTTAACAATACCGAGCCGCTCGCTCTAAATAAAAGTACACATCGAGAAAAACAACGACTCGAAACGATAACAAATTTTTGTTGCGGGAAAAACAGCCTACAACATAAAATTCAATGCGTACAAATCTTGAAGCTGTTTGCTTCTGAGAAGCTGCAAAGACCAAAGGCTGGCAATGTCGTCGAGTCTGCAGCCTTTTATTATTAAAGTAGCACAACAAAATTAATTTCGATTGACAATATTTGAGACAACATAGATTCCTGCAAATGTAGCCAAAAAGAAAAAAAAAACTTACAACAAAACATAAAATGCCTTGCAGTACCGGTACCGTAAATTTAAACAAAGGCGATTTATTGGCATAAGTTAGTTATTAAAAAATTGAGGTAAAAAAGCTTGAGGTGTAAAACGGGTATAATTTATCTTCAAATGTTTCGAGTAATGCATTTTTTTTTTTTTTTTTTTTGGAGAACACGCTTAATCCTTTAGAGGCATATTTCAGTAATCGTGTAGGGATTTGGTTTCAGGTGGTATTTGAGTAAGTTTTTGTTGACCTTTAATAAATATAATAAATAATGATTTCCTTTTTTTGAATTTCTCGTTTCAGGTCGGGTATTTTTATTTTTCAGTATGCAAATAGAATCATAAAATGGCACACTAGTCATTCGCAAATGAGCAATGTAGGCAAAGTGCTGTAGGTGTTATCATATACCATAATAAATGCACACTGTGGATGCAGTGAAAGAGTAAAGCTTCACCGTATTAACTGCATCTACTTTCGTTAATACGCTATTATTAGGAGACTGCCATTCAACCACGCAGTTCCGCGCTTCATCAATTTGCATGCTAGTTACATTTAAATTACAAGAAAAAAAATGTTCATGGGAATAAATGAAGTACAGTAAAATTTTGGAATAATAAAGTGTTTATCAAACCTACCAACCAATATAGTTTCGTAGTTGTAGAGTACTCTTTGAGCTCCTGGCGCAGCCCGATACCTGTTCACAGGAAAGAATCGTTACGCGCAGTTTTTAATGGAGTTGTTTTTACTGCGATTTCTAACAAACGGAAAAGTTTCAAACGTAAGCACGTACTGTGAGACTTGTAAAAATATGGGAGCCAAGACCATGCGAAGCATTCGCATGTCCAGACTAACTACACCCGACCCCTAAACCAGTAAAAAAGGTGTGCTTTTCGGCTGCCATATCACTACAGTAAAATTATAGAACGCAAGGTATATGAAGGCTAACAGTAAATAGAAATCAAAAACAAATACGTACCGATTGATTTTGCCAGGTAATCAGATGCGAGTTCAAAATTCACAGTCTAGCTGACTATGGAGAAAGAATTTAAAAAAAAAAATTCAACAACCTGATGCTAGGAATGCTAAACTGAACTGACCAAATTTCCACGTGTATGGGGTGCCGTTTGGAAAAATAAAATTTATTTTGTAACATCGCTTTTTTGAGCTTTTTTACAATGAAATTTGTCCGATAGATATGTATACGACAAAATACACTTAAGTTGGAACAAAAAAAGCCTACAAAATACATCGTAAATTTCCGATATATATCGGAAGTCTTAAATTTTCGATATATATCAGAAGTTGAGGACGAAACGCGTCGCGACGGCTCTAATCCTGCTCCAGCGACCTGCCACCTTACCGTGGTGGTGCAGGCCCCTCCCCAATAGGGATGGGTCGAAATGGCAGGACAGATCTCCCGAGGGGCTCGACCAAAAGGTCGCCCCCATTGTCATGGACTGTTTTTTCGCTGGGCTGCCCGTTGACCGGTCACAACTGGGCGGCCCCTCTTTTAATAGACTGGATTCCCCTTCAACGTCTCCTAATCCTGGCATTGCTCCTAATTAGTGGCAATAATCATCCAAACCCTGGCCTTATCCGTAATAATCCTCGCCCCAGGTACCCCTGCTCCATTTGTCACCTTGATGTGGGCAGAGACTCCCTCCAGTGTTCTACTTCCCTCAAGTGGGTGCACTTCCACTGCTCCTCCCTAACCCATGATGACTTCCGCACAATCTGTGCAACTGGCACTGCAGTGGGTTGGCGTTGCCCAGCGTGCTGCCCCCAAAGTTAAACTGGCTCCCCTACTCAGACCAAGTCCCCCGTTACCACGCCTGCGTCCCCTCCTTCCCCTCCCCCAGGGTTCACCCCACTACCACCTGGCTTTTATCAACCGCGTCTCCCTCAGGGCCCCCCACCTTACCCCTGCTCCTTGTGCTCTCATGAGGTAGGTAAGGACTCACTAAAGTGCTCCACCTGATCCAAGTGGGTGCACTTCTCCTGCTCCTCCCTGACCCTGATTCACTTTCGCAAAATCTGCGCGGCTGGCTCCACGATGGGTCGGAATTGCCCTGTTTGTCTCAATGGGGACTTTGCCTCTCCCACCCACCAGCAAGCCTCCCACCGCCTCGTCTCTCCAGTTCCGCTGCCTCCCACACCCCCCGCCACCAACATGTTCGCATGTAGTGGATTCATCTCTACCTCTCCCTTCACACCGTCCCCACCTTAAGACTTACCCTCTTTCTGCTTTCACTCTACTTCCACACCTCCACCGCCCACAAGCACACAACCAATCAACAACTCGCCGCCACACTCTCAATGAACTCCACACCCCCCTCAAAACCTTAGAATTCTTCAATGGAATGCCGGCGGTCTTTCCCTCTCACGTCGTGCTGAACTAATCGCCTCTTTTTCCAACAATCGGTATGACCTCATTCTCCTCCAAGAAACCCATCTTTCGGCACCCAAGAAGTTTCAAATCCCTGGCTACTCTACCCTCCGTACGAATCGAACATTCGGCAGACATGGCCCTGTTTCCTCCGGAGGTCATAACATCGGTGGTGGTGTCCTCACTCTTATCCGCTCTGACCTGGCACTACATCTGTGTTAAATTTCTTTTTTCCAACCACTCTCCCTTACAATTCCTTAACCTTTACTCCCCTCCCATCAGAAGCACTCCTTCTGATTCTCGCACCAGGACCTTCTCTCCTGACATCCTTCCAAACTCCCCTGACACTTTTATCCTTGGAGACTTCAATGCTCACCACCCAACCTGGGACAGTCTCATCCCCCCTAACCGCCTGGAAATGACCTGGGGGCACATGACAGAAATTTCCTCGTTCGCTTTAATAACGAGTTTTTTTTTAAGAGGCGCTAACAAACGAAATACTCGCTAAACGTCGGAGGTCATTTTTGCACGTGTATGTAAAGCCTTGCGAAATCCGTTACGTCGTTCTTTCTCGCTAAATTTCTTCGAGCGATTGCGGAAAGCAGTTCGAGTAAAAAAACGTCACATTTTTCTCGCCAACTTAAAGCGGATCTTGAAGCACTCTTTAAGCGTGCGAGAAATCTTATTGGTTTAGAAATTTAATGGCGAAATGTTGAAAACTTCTAACTCATGCGAATTTTTGCTGAAAATTAATTCAAATCGTCGCCATGTTTGCTATTAGACTGCTAAAAAAAAGTGAATTGCATTGAGAACCATTTGCTGTTTCGATTGAAAAAAAAAATGCAAAGTAGTGCAAGTTGACAAAAATAGCAACACACTCCTTTTATAAGAACGATTTTCTAAAACACGAGGCTCATTTTTGCTCAAAATTTAAGAAAAAATTAAAAACACTGCCAGCCTCGGCAGCAAAACAAACCAAAAAAAATTCAAATAATCAAAGAAACTAAAATTCGTGCTGATTCTAAACGATAAAATTTCAGTGATTTTCTTGTGTTTGCAAGCAAAATTGCAACTATTCAAGATTATAAAGCTCTGTTGCTCTGCGCAAGCAATTGAGAAATTTTGTTCGGCAGTTGTTCAACTTGAAAAAAGCTAGCTTTTTTGCTTTTGCAATTTTACGATGCTGCAAAAGCAAGAAAAAAGCCTTCACTTAAGTCTTAAGCAGACAGAGCTATAGGAATTAAACAGTGTTTCAAACATGCCCGCTGAAATTGACATCGATGCTCTCAAAATTTTTACAAAATCAAGAACAAATGAGACTAAATATTGGCAAAAAATTAAAAACAGCCAGTCTAAACTCAAGATTTACCGATTCTAAAAAGGAAGAGTGTACTTCGACTTGCTCACTTTTGAAAAATTTTGAAACCTTAAACCCTAAAGTTACTGTTAACATATGAATTTACCCACCAACAACCTCAAGGGCGCTTTACTTCGTTTAAAAAATTAAAGTATGGAAAAAGTTGTTCTTATTTTACATTGATCCAAAAATATAATTAACTTCTGTCGTTCAAATCAAATCTTTCATTTATACTCGCTGTGTACGCCGAAGCGTGTAACGAGTTTGCGGGGCCCATCTCCGCGTCATTGCGCCCGGGCAACACAGCTCCTTTCGAAGAAATGTTGCAGCGGTGGCGAGCCGTTGGCAACACTGTGTCCGATTTGACCGGCCCAAGATTTGAACCTCTGACCTCCCGCTCCAGAGACGAACGCGTTATCGCTCGACCAACTGGCCGGTTCATTTACTAATTATTATATCAGTTGAAGAATTTGCTTGCGTAGAATAATCACGCATATCTTAAAGTATCTTTTTCCATAACAATGTAGTACATACAATACGCTTGAACGCATTATTTTGAAGTAGAAATGCATCTGACGTCACAATGGGGTATTTATTACGTACTAACACAGGTTACAAACATCTCGCAAAGAAATTCGAGCGAACTGTTTTAACGTGTGTTGGGCGAGACGGCTCAGAAATTGCAGTTTGTCTACGAAGATTTTTTGTTCGTTAGCGCTTTTTAGCGAGCGAGAATGGCCTTTACGAGCTCGTTAGCACGTTCTGTCATGTCGCCCCTGTTTCGCTGGATCACTTCCTCTGGCCTGGAAATCCTGAACGATCCCGCCTCTCCCACGCTTCTCCATCATTCCACTGGGAGCCGTTCATCCCCCGATATTTCGTTAGCTCCTGCGTCTCTCGCTCCCCACTTCGAGTGGCGCACTCTCGCTGGACTTGGGTCTGACCATCTCCCATAGAGATTGTCCTCCCCCTCTCTCCAGTTCGTCACCCCAACACTCGTCCCCCCGGATTTAACTACAAAAAGGCCCGTTGGGATGTTTACCAATCATATATTGTTGAGCATCTCCCCTCTCTTGATGTTGACGCAGTCAACATCCATCAAGCTGCCCGCTCCTTTTCCCTCTTCTTAGTCGAAGCTGCCAAGGTCTCTATCCCCTTTGGCCGCCTTGGTTGTTACCCAAAGCCTGGTGGTCCCAGAAAGCGGAATCTGCTGAGCAGGAGCAATGGAGAGCCCGCTCCGAGGCACACCGGTCTGAGGCTCACCGCCTCAGATACATAGATGCTTCTCGTAGGGCGTCCTCACTCATTTCTAGAGCCAAATCCGCAACCTGGCAAGACACCTGTTCTAATCTGTCCCCCCCTTCTGATCCTCGAACTGTCTTCAGGCTCCTCAATGCCATCTCGGGCAAAAAGAACACCTCCCAAGACCCTTCTTTTTCCGGTTGCAGTTCCCCTCTTGACACTGCCAATCACTATGCCTCTTATCTTTGCTCACATCTATCTCAAGCTACACCCCGTACCTCGCGCAGAGCCGAACGACAGTTCATGAATGAACTTCGAAAAGCTATCTGTGAGGATGCTTTTTCCCTCCATAATTCTTTCTGCTCACCCTTCATCTTGGCTGAACTCTCCACTGCCACCTCCAAACTCTCCTCTTCCACTGCATCTGGCCCGACCAGATTGCCTATTACTAAAGCATTTGCCTGAACTAGCACAACTGCTCCTTCTTTCTCTTTTCAACAGGTCCTGGTCCTCTCACGCTTTCCACTCTTGTTGGAAACCTACCACTATCATACCCATTCACAAACCTGGAAAGCCTACTTCCTCTAGCTCCGTCCTCCTTCCGCCCCATTTCTCTCACCAAAGATGGCAGTACGGTACCGTACGTTCAGACTTTGCGTACTACGTACCTCGCACCTTGAACCGTACCGTACCAGCGTACCGTACTTCATTTCAATTTTTGAAGCGTACCGTACCCGTACCATTTCAAAAAAGGCGTACCGTACTTCTTAGCAAAAATTGTGGCGTACCGTACCGTACTTACGTACCGTACTGCCATTCCTGCTTTTAACTACTCACAACGTTAACTGACTTTGAAATCACTAGCCTATAAATCAGCAATCTCAATTCACTCATTTAGCGTCAGCTTCAGCTGTCGTTTGCCTCTGCATACAAAAATCCTGTGCAATGTGCGAAAAGTCGGGGATTTTTAATTGAAACAGCGTACCATCGTACCGTACCCGTTCCATCACAAACCAGGCGTACCGTATCCATACCATTACAAAAAAGGAGTACCGTACTAGCGTATCATACTTTTTAGCAAAAATTGAGGCGTACCGTACCGTACTGCCATGCTTGTCTCTCACCTCTTGCATCTCCAAGCTTTTTGAGCGCTTGATTCTTTCCCGCCTAACTTTTCACTTCGAATCGAATCATTTCCTCTCCACTTGCCAAGCCGTCTTTCACCCTAATAGGTCGTCTCCCGACCAAATTCTTACTCTGTCTCAATCAATCTGAGACGGCTTCCAAAACAAAAAGCCTCCAGACCGAACCATTTTGCATCTGTTGACTTCTCCAAGGCTTTCGACTCGGTCTGGCACTCTGCTCTGTTTCATAAACTCCTCTTGCTTAAACTCCCCCTTGCTTCGTTCTTTGGGTACGCTCTTTCCTTTCTGATCGTAGAGCTAAAGTCCAAGTTGGTGGTTCCCACAGCCTTTCTTTTCGTATCAGACGAGGGGTCCCCCAGGGCTCAGTACTTGGTCCAGTTCTCTTCATCCTATTTGTTGATGACACCACCAAGGATTTACCTCGGGGTGCTCATGCTTACCGGTATGCTGACGATCTGGCCACCTGGTCCTCCTCCCCAGACCCGCTCAAAGCATCTTCTGTCGTCCAATTCTCCATAAATGTCTTAGAAACGTGGTCCAACTTATGGAGACTTCCACTCAATCCAAAGAAGTGTGAGTCCTCCTTTTTCTCTACAGATCCCCATCAAGCCACTTTCCAGCCCCGGCTGTACCTCCTAGGCATCCCTCTCTTGTTCAATCTCACCCCTAAATTCCTTGGTGTAACCTTTGATCGGAATCTATCCTTTGGGGCCCACGTCCAATCCCTGTGTTCCAAATTCTATCCACGCCACAATGCCCTTCGCTCCATAGCCACTGCCTCCTGAGGTCCCACGAAAGAATCTCTCTCCCTACCTACTTTACAAAGCCTTTGTGCGACCGGTGCTCACATATGCCTCTCCTGGATGGTTCCCATTCCTCTGCAACACCGCAACCAATCACCTGGAAGTCCTACGCAGAGCTGCATGCAGGGTCATTACTGGATGCCTCTCTTCCACCCCCTCCTCCCTACTCCTTCTTGAGGCTCAACTCCCTTCTCTAAAGCTAACTTAAGAACATCAGGCTCTTTTCTCCTTCAAACGTGCTCCGCGTCTCCCCCCAGACTTCTCCAGCCTTTATGCCCTGGCAACAAGAAACGTGCCCTGTCGACTAAAGAAGAAACCCTCTTGAAGGTCATTCTGTTCTTCGGCCACTCAATCCCTCCCATCCCCGCGCGAGACTCTGATATGTGCCCCCCTTTTCCCCCATGGACTGCAACCCACTTCACTGTTTCCCCTTTCATTCCCGGCTGCACATGCAACAGTACAGCCCGACTCCAGTCTGCTTCAAATAGACTATCCTCCCTCCCCCTTCTGATATCCAAGTATGGACTGATGGTTCTGTCCCATCCCTTTTTGGTCCCGGTGGTGCTGGAGTGTATGTCACATGCTCCAAATGCAACACATCCAATTCTCTGTTTTTTTCCACTTGTCCAATTGCCTCCAGCTTCACAGCTGAAACCTTTGCCCTCAAGCAAGGTCTCGATTGGTGTACTAGCCACTTCACGACCTGCAAATTCCAGTCAGTCTTTTTCCTAACTGACTCCCAATCGGCCCTCTCAATCCTTTCATCAGCCCCCTCTTATCTCCTACCTGAGTCCCTCTGGAATGTTTGGTCCCTCGATCGCCTCCTCCCTCTCCAACAACACCATCTTGTGCTTCCTATAGGTCCCCGGTCACGCTGGTCTCCCCGGTAATGAAAATGAGGATGGTCCCTCGATCGCCTCCTCCCTCTCCAACAACACCATCTTGTGCTTCCTATAGGTCCCCGGTCACGCTGGTCTCCCCGGTAATGAAAATGAGGATTTACTTGCCAAATTTGGTGCCTCTCTGCCCACTGTCGCAATCCCATGCCCTCTCCCTCCAGTCGTTTCCAAAGTCCGTTATTTTCAGTACCACAATTGGAGACGTCACATCTCCCACTCCTATATGAACCACCTAGTCCCCCGAAGTCTCTTCGGAGGAACTTTTCCTTTCTCGCTTTATTCGCTGTGAGCTTTCCCGTCTTCGCTGCCATGGCCATTGGCCACAGTCTTCTTTTATCTTCACAGGATTAGTCGGAAGGAGAATTCTGCTTGTAGTGCCTGTTGACACTCTCTACAGGACCTCAATCATCTCCTCCTCGACTGTCCTGCCTCTAAACCCCTTCGTAAATCTATCTTAGGCTCCTCTCTATTCTTAATCTATGGACTAGACCTTGGGGTGTGGCCCGATTGTTGGGTCTCCGCAGAGTTCCTCCGCACCCCCATTCTACGGAAGGGGTCGGGTAGTACCACCAACACCACGACTCAAATCCATTTATTGTCCTATTGTCATTAAATCATTATTCATTTTGTGAAACAATGTCCCAAGCGCTCTTGTCCTGAACCCCCTTAACTAAATTTGATTTACGCTCACCAAGTTGGTGGTTTGAGCACTTTCGGTTTTGGAATCTCTTGACTATGACTCTTGTATTAGCCTCTCTCAAAATTTGGAAGTTTCCGATATGTATATACGACAAAATACGCCTGGAAGTTTCCGATATGTATATTGGACCAAAAAACGCCTGCAAAGTATGTCGAAAATTTTCGATATGGTTCATAACACCGGGATTGCTCGCTTCAGCGATTTCAGTTTTTTTGGTGGACAACAGAAGAAGGGCTATTTTAGTCAGCTGAAGTGTCTTCGTATAGGTAGGTGGTGTGCAGTGGAGCAGGTTAGCCTAAGCTTAGACGGCTTGGCAAAACTGCCGTTTTTTCGTGAGTTTAATTTTTCAAGGAAAAACATAAAGTTTAGAAGAGTTGCTTAGGTTATAAAAGCAATCCGTAAGGTATTGAACTATATACTGGTATAGCCAGCACTACTGTATTACTATGTTAAACAAGGCTACTGATTTCAATGGTTGTCCCAATTTTTATTCCCCTCACATTAAAACAAGAAGGATCTAGCTTCAAAAAGTGGTAGAGGCTCAGAGTTTGCTCTGATAATTGTTATAATATATACCTTCTGGAAAGATCCTTTCAATGAAATTAAGCTATGGGATTAGCCTATTTTGAATTTGCAGTTTTTGCTGACAACTTTACTTAAGCCAGATTACTGGTATATCGATATTTTTATAATATTAAGTGTGGGCATAAGCCTATCTAAATGAAAGTATTGGTTACCTGGGCTACGCTGTATATCATGAGCTTAAGGTATTAGTGAGCTCAAGAATAACCTAGTCTAGTCAATTTTCTGTTTTTTTGAGAGGTGAGCAGTAAGCTGTTAGTAGCAGGTCAGGGATATATAGAAACAGAAATGTGTTAGTCTACATTCTAAAACATCTGCTAGCATTGTATAGTCACTATAAGGCACAATAACACCTGCACACTGAAGTTTCATCTTTACATCCTTTGGCTACGAATCTAATGTTCGATTTAAAAATTTCGAAAGAAAAGTAAAAATTACTAGAGTCTTAACAAGGAAAGAAACAGCGCAAAAACTATAATTTTAAGCAAATTGAAAAACACTGTTCACCAAATGATATTTATTTGCCAAAGAGGTCACAACTGAATACCAAACAACAGTTATCTTTGGGCAAACAAACATACTGTTTTGAATTTACAAATATCAGTTAACCATGGTACTTAAGCTTAAAGCACTTAAAAACACAAAAGCTTCCGGCTGCGTAAAACAAATGGAAAAAAATGTTGACTATGTCTGTTTCTTTATTTGATTCACATTACAGTATAGCCCACATAGTACATGCGCCACAGTATAGATGGGACTATTGCGAAGATGTTTGTGAATTTAACTTTCTATGGGTGCGTGCCATTTTCTTGGGAGGTGCAACAGTGCATTGGTTGATTCTTTTTAACTCATTCTTAGCAAAGCAGTTGATCATTCTTTGCAGTATCAACACAAAGTTATTGTGCCCTTGTGCAGTAATGTGCAGTGCACAGGTTTGTTCAGCCAAAACTACATAAGTGTTGGATTCCGCAAAATTTGTCGCAGCAAAAATAAACGCCGCCCTCTGATTTTTTGCCGACAACAGCTTACTTCGTGCAGATTCGTTAGCAAGGATACAGTTGTGCAATTGCACTGCAAAGCAGCACACACCAAAACAATATTCCGTAGGTACTGATAACCCTCCACGGTTAGCAACCTGAATCAAGTCAGTTGTGACGGATGGCATGTCATCTGGAATTGATACCAATTCATCACTGTCTACCAGTAGATTCTTGCATGAAGAGCACTTTCTTCGGCGTGAAATGCTGCGACCACCATAGCCATTTACATAATAGGTTACACTCGTACCAGAATCGGTCATGTTATCTATGGTGGAGTAAGATAAAAATTCGTGCAACCTAATACCTTCCGAAGAATTGTCTGAAACTGGATGTGAAGGGATATCACCAAAAGTTAGGTTAGCGATCTAATTGAAAGCATCTTATTTTAACAAACTGATACATCGAATTTTTTTCTATGTAAAGCATCTTGTTTTAACAAACTGATACATCGAATTTTTTTCTCTGCTTGGCACAGCTGATTGATAGACATATAGAAATTGCCTCCATTGTTTTGACGATACCACCCAAACCTTCCTTCAATTGGATCGGATGAAAATTTGCCAGGTAGAACGTAGAGATAGGAGTGTTGCTTTGTCAAATGATCTACTAGACCTATCATCGCCTGCATATTGA
Organism: Trididemnum nubilum; assembly: GCA_963965965.1. NCBI lineage: Eukaryota > Metazoa > Chordata > Ascidiacea > Aplousobranchia > Didemnidae > Trididemnum > Trididemnum nubilum. Next base: position 5,201,835 of record OZ014483.1, read on the forward strand.
TTGTATACAAGCCATGAAGGTTTCGTTGGTTAAACCAGCCTTTCCTGAAAGCTTCAATATTGTAAAAAATTTTATAGCATCATGCAAGAATTGGATATTTTGCTGGCCCTGCACAGTGTCAGGCCTCAACGGCTCACAAACACCATCACGCTTCCGCATTCCTACACATAAATAAACATTTAGCTTTGTTTTTAGTCTTTAACGTAAAGTTTATTAAATAGCACGTCAAGAATACTAGAATGTACAGTGGTGTTCTAAGTCAATGGAAGAGTTTGTAAGTTGTATTCAACATCCTAACCTAATTTGAAAACGGCATGCAGTAGTTTGCAAGTTAAGTACTGCTTTTACTCAATCACCTCTGGCTTTTTTATGTCTAGTAAAATGGACAATATTGATCAGCCTGTGGCAACAATGTTTCTTAGAATCATTGATGTAGCCGTAGATTAGTAAAGCATTGCAGAGCATCAAGATACATCTCATTCCTTTTGAAGGAGAATTTAACGACATGATTTTCCAGATATTTAAAATAAATTTGATATATCTGGCAGTGCCTTTAAAAGAAGGATGACTATCTCTGTAAAATTCCAAACCTTGAACAGTCGATTCACGGAAAACACCTGTCATGAAAATTAAAACATAAACTTTTGTAATATACACTAAAATCTTTCTCATAATAACCAGAAACTATTGCAGTATTTATCGGAAAGGATTGAAAAATCTCTGCACAGTTAATCAAATCGCTTGTTCAGATTACCAAAAACTTATAAATGATAAGTTTTTTTAGCTAATTGTGCAGAGATTTTTCAATCCTTTCCGATAAATACTGCAATAGTTTCTGGTTATTATGAGAAAGATTTTAGTGTATATTACAAAAGTTTATGTTTTAATTTTCATTACAGGTGTTTTCAGTGAATCGACTGTTCGAGGTTTGGAATTTTACAGTGATAGTCATCTTTCTTTTAAAGATTTATTATAAATAGATTTGATATATCTTTTAAAGCCAGATATATCAAATTTATTTTAAATATCTGGAAAATCATGTCGTTAAAATCTCCTTCAAAAGGAATGAGATGTATCTTGATGCTCTGCAATGTTTTACTAATCTACAGCTACATCAATGATTCTAAGAAACATTGTTGCACAGGCTGATCAATATTGTCCATTTTACTAGACATAAAAAAGCCAGAGGTGATTGAGTAAAAGCAGTACCTAACTTGCAAACTACTGCATGCCGTTTTCATATTATGTTAGGACGTTGAATCCAACCTATAAACTCTTCCATTGGCTTAAAACATCACTGTACATTCTAGTATTCTTGACGTGCTATTTAATAAACTTTACATTCTGGTAAAGACTAGAAATTTTACATTCTGTTAAAGACTAAAATCAAAGCTAAATGTTTATGTGTAGGAATGTGGAAGCGTGATGGTGTTTGTGAGCCGTTGAGGCCTGACACTGTGCAGGGCCAGCAAAATATCCAATTCTTGCGTGATGCTATAAAATTTTTTACAATATTGAAGCTTTCAGGAAAGGCTGGTTTAACCAACGAAACCTTCATGGCTTGTATACAATCAATGCAGGCGATGATAGATCTAGTAGATCATTTGACAAAGCAACACTCCTATCTCTACGTTCTACCTGGCAAATTTTCATCCGATCCAATTGAAGGAAGGTTTGGGTGGTATCGTCAAAACAATGGAGGCAATTTCTATATGTCTATCAATCAGCTGTGCCAAGCAGAGAAAAAAATTCGATGTATCAGTTTGTTAAAACAAGATGCTTTACATAGAAAAAAATTCGATGTATCAGTTTGTTAAAATAAGATGCTTTCAATCAGATCGCTAACCTAACTTTTGGTGATATCCCTTCACATCCAGTTTCAGACAATTCTTCGGAAGGTATTAGGTTGCACGAATTTTTATCTTACTCCACCATAGATAACATGACCGATTCTGGTACGAGTGTAACCTATTATGTAAATGGCTATGGTGGTCGCAGCATTTCACGCCGAAGAAAGTGCTCTTCATGCAAGAATCTACTGGTAGACAGTGATGAATTGGTATCGATCCCAGATGACATGCCATCCGTCACAACTGACTTGATTCAGGTTGCTAACCGTGGAGGGTTATCAGTACCTACGGAATATTGTTTTGGTGTGTGCTGCTTTGCAGTGCAATTGCACAACTGTATCCTTGCTAACGAATCTGCACGAAGTAAGCTGTTGTCGGCAAAAAATCAGAGGGCGGCGTTTATTTTTGCTGCGACAAATTTTGCGGAATCCAACACTTATGTAGTTTTGGCTGAACAAACCTGTGCACTGCGCATTACTGCACAAGGGCACAATAACTTTGTGTTGATACTGCAAAGAATAATCAACTGCTTTGCTAAGAATGAGTTAAAAAGAATCAACCAATGCACTGTTGCACCTCCCGAGAAAATGGCACGCACCAGGCGCGTCGATTTGTTGAAATCTTTGGGGGTCCAACTTAATAACCAGAACTTTTTTGGCGAAATTTCGCGAATTTTTTTTGCATTGTTTGTGCATCGTAGACTTTGTTTTGCAATGTTCGTACGTCGCAATAGCACATTTGATGCAGTTTTTTTTTTTCGGTTTTGAGCCGTTTAGGAAATAAGCGTACGGTATTTTGGAAGAAAAAGGAAAAAAAATCATTGCGGCCAAAAGTGGGTTGGTGGAGATGAAAGGGTATCTTGAGATATATAACTGTGTGAAATTGTTTTTGCGGCATTTTTTAAGTGAGACCTCTTTCACACCAAGCTTTTGGGGCTTTTTTTGGATGTTAATTCCAATGTTACGACTTTGAAAACTTTGAAAATCGTTCCACCAAGCTTGTCTATACTACGTTAAGGGATGACACGGATAGGCGTGGCCAAGGGGGCGACAGCCCCCCCTTCAAATTAAAATGCCCTCAATGATAAAAATATTAAAACAAAGTCTACTGTTTCTTCAGCTTCTTTTAGCATTTCTCCGTACAAAAGTGCACGCGTTCAACTGTAATTAGCAATGATATTAACATGGATCTCCAAGGAACCCGATCCCCCTCAATTCAAAATTTTGCCAACCAATTTAAGTGTATAGCCCGGGAGAATTGAAGAGTTTTGTCTGAAAAATTGCAACCTCAGGCACTTATCTAACCTTTTTATGAACGTAATACAATAAAAACACGAGCGGATTTACCAAATGGTGCAGTCCAGGGGGTCCCACGTTTAAATGGTGGGCCTAAAAGTTTTTTTTGTCTCACTTATATTGACTGGAAATTGCAGTGAAAATCCCTAAAGTGCTAGGGGCCCCGCGCAATGTAAATCCAGCGTGGGCAAAAGCATGATTAGTTATAGGCCTTACCAATAACCATCTTTTGTATCAATTAACTTTCAATAACAATTCACCTCAAACTCGCTAGTTTTTACACGACAAAATGCTTTTTAAAAAAATTGGCTAGCAAAAATGCGCATTCAACAAATTATCGAATTTAAATTAAGGGGGCCTGAGGCCCTAAGTCATTACATGTACTCCTACAATTGGTTATTTTCATGACCTACTGCTCAACATTTTCGAAGGCAATGTACCTTACTTCCGCCTATCTGGGCCAAATCACATACAAAATTTAACCCCAAACTGCAAGATTTTAAACGTGTTTTGCACTTGAATTATAGGTAAAAAGAGAATTGAACAATTTAATTTTTCAATTGGCTTTCTAAGCAGGGTTGTGAACGGGCCGACTAGTTCAGGCCCGAACCCGAAAATTTAAGCCCGCATCTGAAAACTAATTTGAAGCACAAATCGTGTCCGAAAAAAAACGAAAGTTTAGCTGAGTCTGAAAAATTTAGCAATCTTGTTATTTTGATTTTATTTTGGTACATCTAAGACAAAAAGCACATCTCGGGCTCGAATTAAGCTCGAAATTTTTGTCAACTTTAGGCCCGAACCCGACCCGAAAAGCTCGGCCCGACTTACAACTATGTTCCTAAATGTTAAAAATCTGGTTCCTTCGAATTACTCTTAAAAACGCACGAAATGTGATCCAATGGCATTGAAATACCTATTTTTTTCAAAAAATTACAAAAAGTTGCCCAGCGGTTGGGAGCTTCGCCCCCACTCCCCCGTCTGTGATACGTTTGAGTTACACTAGATTACTCACCGTGTCTCCCAATTAAACATTTTAACTTTTAAACATTTACTTCAAACTCTCCCCCTTCAGCAAAATTCTAGTTGCTTGCCAAACCAGGCCACGGCTTCTGATCTTCCATTTTGCGATATCGTTGTCCCGTAAAAAGTGCCTCTTTTCAAAAATGTTTGAAGACGTCATTGCATGTGATTTGGGTCTCCTCAATGAAAAATCCTGGCTCGCCTATGATAGCATCGTCCATTAAGTCCCCGCTCGGATGGCACTATTGTAATATTGAGTGACTATGCTGATTTGCTCCGACGCTGCGAGTATCAGTATGCCCTCGCTCCTCAGTGCCCTGTTGTAACAGTAAGGACTTTCCTCATCTAGACTTCACTGGCAGACACACAGTCACAATAATGAGTTTGTGACGTACACAAATAGAACTTGTGCAATATATTGGCTAGGTGATAAACGTACTCGTATTGTGATTACTGTATTGCCATAAAATCTAGGCCTAGCGCTGTGATATGCAGTTTTCAAGATTTTGAGCAAGAAAAATCTGTCAAGACAGAAATTTTATTGTGTTAGTATCCATGATAAATAGCAGACATGTTTATTTTTATTATGGGGGGTCCTTTACTCTTTGGACCCCCCCAATGCATATCTTTGGGGGGGTCCGGACCCCCCGACCCCCCCTGGAATCGACGCGCCTGGCACGCACCCATAGAAAGTTAAATTCACAAACATCTTCGCAATAGTCCCATCTATACTGTGGCGCATGTACTATGTGGGCTATACTGTAATGTGAATCAAATAAAGAAACAGACATAGTCAACATTTTTTTCCATTTGTTTTACGCAGCCGGAAGCTTTTGTGTTTTTAAGTGCTTTAAGCTTAAGTACCATGGTTAACTGATATTTGTAAATTCAAAACAGTATGTTTGTTTGCCCAAAGATAACTGTTGTTTGGTATTCAGTTGTGACCTCTTTGGCAAATAAATGTTATTTGGTGAACAGTGTTTTTCAATTTGCTTAAAAATTATAGTTTTTGCGCTGTTTCTTTCCTTGTTAAGACTCTAGTAATTTTTACTTTTCTTTCGAAATTTTTAAATCGAACATTAATTAGATTTGTAGCCAAAGGATGTAAAGATGAAACTTCAGTGTGCAGGTGTTATTGTGCCTTATAGTGACCAGTGGTTCCAATCTTTGTTGAGCATTGGGGGGATAATTTGCAATGTTACCCCAATTTTGCCCTATTTTCAGCATTGGGGAAGATGAACCTCGACCACGATTTTGTTCAGGTGTGGAAATTTAGTGAAGACCCAAAAAAAAGCAAATGAAACGCTTTTTTTCCCTAATTCAGGTTAAGACCAAAAACAAAGGTCTTCATCAAAAATAGAACATTTTTTCCCCCACAATTTATGCTCAGATGTACACCCAATCAAATTGTTGGGGGGATGCAGATGTGGACCATTCTCAAACTATTGGGTGGGATACAGCCAAATTATTGTGGGGGATATATCTCCCCCATCCCCCCCCCCTTGTTTTGGCACCCCTGATAGTGACTATACAATGCTAGCAGATGCTTCAGAATGTAGACTAAGACATATCAGTTCTTTTTGGACATTATTTCACTGAATGGTGAAACTTCAGCGAGCAGCCATTTTTGTGTCTCATATCAAACCCTTCGTCCATTTTACATCGCCAGTTGGCTCAGTGCATTAGAGCGTTGTTACTTTCGACAATCATGATTGCAAGGTTTTTGCTTAACTTTTACCTGAGGTTCGTCAAGCCAAAGTCATCTGACCGCAAACCAACGGTTACTAGTGATTTCGTCACAGTGATTTTGTCACTAAGTGAGAGTTTGGGCAAGATGGCTCTGGGATGGTAGAATATTTTTGTGATCGGCCTTCTTAGCCAATCGGCGACAGTTGGTTTGCGGTCAGTTGTTGTGGGCCCTGACAAGTAGTTTTCTTCTTTCTTCATTGCCCGCTTTTCCGTGAGGGTTGCGGGGGCAGTAGCTCAAGATTGAGCCGCCACATCTTACGGTCTTCCATCACCTCCATCATTTCGCTTGGGCGAAGTCCCAAGCGATTCCATCCAAGATCCTCAATGTAATCGGTCCATCTAGTTCTAGGTCATCCGACTGGTCTTCTCCCATTTGCTTTGGCATGTAAAGCTTGTTTGGGGAGTCTTTCCTGAGGCATTCTGCTTACATGGCCAAACCATCTAAGCTGAGATCTTTCAATTCGGAGAAGTAACGGCTCGATGTTAAGAGATTTTTGAATTTCAGAGCTACGCACCTTGTAAAACAGTGTAACTCCTTCGATTCTTCGTAAAAACCTCATTTCGGACGCTTGCACTTGTGATCGCATTCTTTCGGTCATTACCCAAGATTCATGACGATAAGTGAGAATGGGGACAAAGACTGCTTTGAAAATTGAGAGTTTTGCCTTTTTCGACAATTCTCGTTTCATGACAACCGAGTAGTGCAAAGCTCGCATTACTGCACTAGCCTTGCCTATTCGGGTTTTCAGTTCTTCGTCTTACCTTCTGTCACTCGTAAATGCAACCCCAAGATACTTGAACTTCTCTACCTGCTTCAGTGTCGCTCCATTCACTTGTAATACGCACTGATCAGGGTTTCTGGAAAGATGAAGTACCTCAGTTTTGGCCGTGCTTATTTTCATTCCGGCGGTGTTGCATGCATCTGCAAAGCTATTTAATGCGCGCTGGAGGCCAGATTCTGTGGAAGAAACCAGAACCAAATCATCAGCGAATAGCAGACGACTAATTTTGCAATTTCCAATCGTGGCACACTCATCAGCTTGACTGCATTTGTCGATCCAATTCATGTAAACAATGAAAAGGAGAGGTGACAAAACGCACCCTTGCCGCAGTCCAACGCCCACATGGAACGGCTTTGATTGCTTGCCATTTACCCGAACACAAACCTCCGGTCTGCAATAGAATGACTTAATAGCGCGTAACAATTGGCCATCAACGCCATACTCCTGCAAAACCTTCCAAAGTTTATCCCGAGGAACTCAGTCATATGCTTTTTCAAGATCGACAAAGCATGCAAAGAGATCTTTGCCATACTCCCAAGATTTCTCGAAGATTTGCTTCAGAGTGAAGATTTGGTCTGTGGTGCTGCGACCGGACGAAAACCGCACTGACCATCTTCCAGTTTTGATTCCACTATTTCTCGGCATTTCCTTTCAAGGCATTTGGCATATACTTTCCCTGGCAAACTAAGGAGTGATATCCCTCTGTAGTTTGTACATTGCTTGCGATCTCCTTTCTTGAATATCGGAATAATCACACCTGTTTGCCAATCTCTGGGAGTTTTGCCAAGCTTCCACGCAACTTGACACACTCGCGTTAACCAGAGAATTCCTTCTCCAGTCAGCGCTTTCAACATCTCGGGTCTGATTTCATCTTCACCAGCAGCTTTTCCAGATTTTATCCCTTTAATTGCAGTTGCCACTTCTGCTGCCGTGAAAACTTCGTCCTCCCCTAGATGTGTCACTTCGTGTGTGTCACGAGTCGATGCCTTTACAGGATTCAAAAGATCTTCAGAGTATTCTCTCCATCGTGAAAGGATTTCATTCTCATCCGTTAGAATGTTACCGTCAGAATCCTTGATGGAGTACGTGATACTCGATCTTTTGCCACGTAAACGGCGGATGGTCTGCCAAAATACTTTGTTTGCCGAAAAATAGTTGGAATCCTACCGACGACCAAACTCTTCCCATGACTTCTCCTTAGATTTCTTTACTGCCGAAGTTGCCACTTTTCGCGCCTCAGTGTACCGGGATTGCAAATCAGATGACGATCTGTCCTGTAGCCAGGCCTTGAACGCATCTTTCTTTGCTCGAATAGCTTCTTTAACCTCTTGGTTCCACCAAGGTGTTCTTTTCTCACTATCGCCCGCCATTCTAAGCCGTTTTCGCCCACAACTTTCAGCAGCTGATGAAATGATTGCTGATCTGAACAGCAGCCATTCCCTCTCAATGTCCTCGGATACATCAGGAAGTTGTCTGAACTTAGATGATATACTGGATGCAGACTGTTTCCTTACTTCTTTGTCCTCCAAAGCCTCCCATTTGATCCGGTAAGTCACAGACGACCTGTTGAATGTCTTGTTTGGCCAAGGTTTCGAAAGTCGTAAGGAACATACTACCAGATGGTGATCAGTTGACAATTCAGCACCTCGCTTCACTCGAACGTCCAGCACATCAGAAAACAAATCTGACGAAACTATGCAAAAATCTATCAAAGATTTTTGATCCATACTAGGTCGATACCACGTATACTTGTGAACCTCTCTGTGCTGGAAAAAGGTATTCGTGATGCGGAGTCCGTTGCTACAACAGAGCTGCAATAAATACCTTCCGTTCTCATTCAGTCCAGTGACTCCATGTTTTCCGATCACACCCTTCCACGTATCTGTGTCTGTTCCTACATGTGCGTTAAAATCCCCCATAAGGACTGTAGATTCAGTAGCTGATACTCGTAGAAGAGCATCATTTACTTCATCCACAAAAGTCTGATATTCACTCGTGGCATTGGGGGCATATACCTGCAATAGGCACAATGACCGATCCAATACCTTGAGCTTCAACATACAGACCCGTGATCCCAAAGGAATCCAATCTGACACACAGTCTGACAAACGGGGGCTTGTGAGAATCCCCACACCCGCTTGTGCAGACATACTAGGATCAGCACCAGAATAGACGAGTTTCCATCCGCCATCCAGATCCACAGTTCCAGAGCCACGTCGTTTGGTTGAAAAAACTCCGATAATATCGAGATGGTACCGCTTTGCTTCCTCAACCAATTCTAGCTCTTTTCCTGTGAGGGTGAGGATATTCCAATTGCCCAACAGCAGTTGGTGATGGTTGACCCGTGAGTGTGCGACATTATCTCGAGTACGAATACTCTGCGCTGCCTCCATTCGCCTCTCCAAACGTGTAGCGGGCACATTGGTGGAGCTGCCACTAGGGCTGGCTGGTGGAGATTGTCGCTTATTTTTCGAACGAGCCCCACTGCCTAAGACTCGAACGCCATAGGGGTTTCGCTGAATGACGACCTGGGAGTCCCTAGGCGCTCCCCTGCTGGACGAGGTTCCACTTGTGAAGGTGGCCCCATTAGCGTCGTTCACGTAATTTTCATTATTTGTGCTCATCATGATTTGTTTTGCAGTTTAATCTAACTGCGAAGAGGTTTTATATCAGAGTTGTCCTTCTCCTAGGTTATATGCTTACCACAGCTGATGGGCATAACCAACCCAGGTTTTAAGTTTTCCAACTATTTTGATTTGAACAATACTTCGTCTCGCTTCTACCATTAGACCTATCTGGCATGGGTAACCCTTTCAGGAGAATTGAATCTCCAGCCACCCTGACTAGTAGTAGTGTGCGAATTGATTGAGGCAAAACTACATTTTTGCATTTTTTGAATTTTGCTTGTAGGTTAGTTTGGAGAATGTATAATAGATAGGATTGTAATGATAATTAATACGCTAAGTGAAGAACATGAACCACTATTAACTGCTTTTATGCTCCATTTTTTCAGATTAACAGATGTTTTATGTTAAATTATAAAGTGAACTTACTCGTGGCCAAAAATTTTATTTTGATTTTTGCATATTACTATCTGCCTGCTTGCAATAAAATGGATATCACTCCAAAAAAGAGGCCACAAATTGTTGCTCTACGACAACACTCAAATATGACCATAAGAAAAACAGGAAAAAAAGCTGAATGTGTCAAAATCAAATGTGGGGCGAATTTTTTAAATGATGGATACTGATGGTGACGTCACCGCAACTAAAAGGCGGGATCAGTGTGAAAGAAAGCGTAAAATGACCACTCGTGATGACAAAATGATATTGCAAAATATTTTTAGAGACCTTAGGAAAACTAGTGAGGACCTTCAAAGAGATTTAGCAACTGCAGAAGTCAACGTGGATTCGTCAAATGTTAGAAAGCAACTTCTTGAAGCTGGAAGAAAAGCCAGAAGTCCTTGTAAGAAGCAATTGCTAACAGTTGCTATGAAAGAAAAAAAAAAAAAAAAAACGCCCAAAATGGGGTAAAAAATACAATAAAAGGGAAAAGAGGAATGGAGAAAAGTTGTTTTTCAGATGAGAGCCATTTTGAAGTGCATGGACGTAAATCTCAATATGTAAGACGAAGTGTTGGAGAACCCCCAATACTTTTTATATTCTACAGGCCGTGAAACACCCCCCAAAGAAAATGTTTTGGGGTTGCTTCACTCTTAATGATACTGGTAGATTATGTACAAGTGAAGGAATGATGAAACCACTAAATACCTGGAAATTTTGGAAAAAGACTTGGTTTCAACAATGCAAAAATCATTCTCAGATGGCAATGGTATTTTTCAGCAGAACAATGCACCATGCCATACTTCAAAAAAATGCAAACATTTTTTTGAAAATGGAAATTAACTTTGCTAGACTGGACTGGCAACTGCCCATACCTAAACCCCATCGAAAACTTGTGAGCTATCATAAAAAGATGTCTTTAGACATGTGACTGCACAACTAAAACCAAACTCATAGAAGCCAAAATACGAATTTGGTACCATGACGAAGAAATTAAAGATATTTGCTCAACTTTAGTTGATTTTATGCCAACACGAATTTCAATGCTCATAAATGCAAAAGGAGGATATATCAACTATTGAACATGCTAGAGTTGATACAATTAGGATTTTGAGAATTTTTGAGAATTTTCCTAATTTTACGACACTTTTCGTTTTGTCCCAATTAATTCGCACACTACTGTATATAAATTCAAAAAAATCGATCAATAGCTTACAATTAGAAATGGTACACGACTTTCATTTGGAAAGTATTGCACATTTTTTATGTATTTTCTTGTCTATGGGTATCATAATGACGTCAGTGTTACGTTAAGTTTGTCATTATGTTAACTTTGGTTGAAAGCATTACATTTTGCGCAATAGTTGGTATGGCAATGCAATAAACAAAATTATCTAAGTAACCCTTCTGTTGTCCGCCCTAAAATTCAGCAAGCATTCCCGGTCTTGTTGTTTCTGTATATCCCTGGTTCATATGGGCCAAGTTGGAAATCTAGCAGCGGTATCACGTGACTTTCGTGACATTATCCTGACATGAATAAAACAAATGGCGGAAAACCTGAAGTCTTGAACACAGAGGTAACCACAAGCATGTCAACGATGTTCTGCTGTTGTTAAAGCTCTGGGAGACTTGGCATCGTTGACATGCTTGGGGTTACCTTTGTGTTCAAGACTTCAGGTTTTCCTCCATTTGTTTTGCTCACGGGATTATGTCACGAAAGTCACGCGATACCTCTGCTAGATTTTCAATTTGGCTCTTATAAAGCAAATCGAAAATTTCCGACATAGTTTGTACGCGTTTTTTGTTCCAACTTAGACTGTATTTTGTGGTATATATACATCGAAAACTTCATACATATATATCGGAAAATTACGATATATTTTGTAGGCTTTTTTTGTTCCAATTTAGAGTGTATTTTGCCGCATACATTTATATCAGACAAATTTCATTGTAAAAAAGGGGTGTTACAAAATAAATTTTATTTTTCCAAACGGCGCCCCATACTCGTGAAGATTTGGTCAGTGTGAAAAATGACGCATCGCTTCCGGCGACTTTGCAAAATTATTAACAGAACTGCCGTCAGCCAGCCAATAAGAACACAAGCCAGTAGTGGGCAACGAAGAACAAAACTAAGAATACGCCTTAACAGTACCGTAGCTACTAAAGAGTCAGAAAAACAAGGACTCAATCGTTGAACATTAAGTTAAATTGGGACGTTGTCTTGAAAAAACAATGGCTGGGTAAGGATAGGATACAGAGGTGGAGCCCTCGAGGACACATTTTGAAGTCCTTGGCCTCGAAGCTTTAGGTCCTCGAAAATTGCCCTGTCCTCGAGGACAGCACTATTTTTGAACCGTTGAAATTTTGTCGGAAAACGCCAAAAACCTCGCGGAAAATTTGTAAATACCTTTTTTATTTTGCGCAATTGGAGCATAGGCTTAGCCAAGCGGGCCTCGCCCCCAATTGAAATTTTACCAATGACAAAAATGTGACAAAAAAGCCTATTGTTTCTTCAGTTTCTTTTTAGCGTTTTTCGCTTACACCAGTAGCGAACAACAATATTGAAGACCAGGGGCCCCGGGACCCCCTAAAATCAATTTTTACCAGCCAATTGAAGCGTAAACCTGGACGAAATGGTTAGTTTTCGTCCTAAAAGTTGCTATCTCAGGATCACATCTAGCCTTTTTATGAACGTAATGCATTAACCAAGGCCGAATTTACCACAACATGGCGCAGTACCAGCTAAGGGCCCTGCGCTCAAATCTTAAGACTTTTTATGGTCTTCACCTACATTTGGCAGAAAGATGTTGCGAAAATTTCCAAAGTGCCAGGGGCCCAGCGCGATGGAAATCCGGCCAGGCAGTAACATGGTCAGTAGCGTAGCCAGGGGGGGGAGCTATAGCCTCCCCATTGGCCTGTCAACCAAAATGCAGAATAAGAAAACCACCACGTTTTTAGCTCTTCTGAGACTGTCTTTTGCGCTGGAATTGACTAAAAAGTGATTTAAAGCATTTTTTGAAACATATATTCAGAGGGGTGGCTAATTCGTCAAAAATTAAAGTCAACAATTAATGAAAACTTTAAAAAATGCCCAAAAATAAGCAATCAAATTTGATCGCTGGTGTAAAATCGCCAAACAGGTTTTATCAACAAATATATTATAAACTCAAGAATAAGGGGGGGGGGGGGACTATTCAGTGTTAGTTAATTACCAATCAGTTCTCTCAAAATATCTTTCCATTAGCCCCCCTCCCCTCCCCGATTATTTTTCTTTATAAAATACAGACGAAATAGATTACTCCGTGTGAGTTTTATTGAATAATAGGATTTTATGATTTACCAGCAAGTAAACAAGAGAACTGCAATATCCCTGGTTATCATTAGCCACTTCCCGCATAGCCCGATAATGCAACCAGTTGAATCATGTTGCGCTGCCAATTTCTATGCCACGTTTTAAAACCATTTTTTTTATTAAAATAGCTCTAAAATTAAGTTATATTTGCAAAAAAATGCAAAACCCCCGTGCCTCCAGCGGCTGGGGGCTTTGCCCCCAGGCTCCCCCCCATTGCGAATTTCTGGCTACGCGCCTGAAAAGGGTTAGTAAGCGAAACTACCCATCTATTGTACTATTTTTCAATAACAATTCATAAATTCACCTCCACCTCGCCAGTTTATATGCACAAAATACTTTTTAAAAAAATTAGCCATGGAAAATGCTGATTGAACAAATCGTTGAACTTCAGTGGAGGGGGCCTGGGCCCCCTGGCCTAGCAGCACTTCTATAACTGGTTATTTTCATGACAAAACAAAAATCTCTAAGGAAACTCTTCGAGTGGGTTTTCATTTCCTGCTAAAATGTTGCACGAGTCAATGCACCTTACTTCCCCCTACGTGGAGCAAATCACGTACAATTAAACTTTATCACCAAAATGCAAGATGTTAAATGTGTTTTGAACTTAAATTGCTACTAGAAGGATGATTAAACAATTTAATTTTTTTAATTGGTTTTCAAATGTCAAAAATCTAGTGGTTTCAAATGGCTCTAAACATGTGCGAAGTGTGATTCAATGGCATTTAAATAGCTTTTTTCCTAAAAATTACAAAAAATCGCCGAACAGTTGGGGGCTTTGCCCCCAGACCCCCGTCTGTGATACGTTTGAGTTACACTGGTTTTCTCAAAACGTCTCCAAAGTTACGAATTTGCACTTTTCAACTATATTAGTTGAGGCCCTCTCCCTTTGCAAAATCCTGATTAAGTGCCAACAGGCAACTTTTTGATGACGTCATTGCATGTAATTTGTGGTTTAGGCCTCCCCAATCAAAAATTCTGGCTATGCCTATAAATCGGAGATTGCCTGAAAAACTTTTTTGAAGACCTTTTTTTTTTGGAAAACACTTGCGGCTGTGTCCTTGGTTCTTGGCCTTGGCCTCGAGAGGGTCTGTCCTCGGAAAGGCTGTCCTTGGCCTTGGCCTCGGTTTTTTTTTGTGTCCTTGGCCTTGGCCTCGAGCCTTGTGTCCTCGACTCCACCTCTGATAGGATAGAATGCATTTCAAACAACAGAATAAAATCAATCAGGTTTTATAATAGGAAGTGGAATGTCAAATTTGCTTATTGCTTAAATGCTATTTGCCTTCAAATTTGCTTAAATGCTACCAACTTAACCTTTTGAGGAAAACACTACAAACAAATTTTTGGCACAGCAATGGGCTCCCCCGTTTCCACTGTGATCGCCAACCTAATCATGGAAGATGTTGAAAAAAGAGCCCTGTCGACATTCCACTCGCCACCAAAAATCTGGAAACGCTATGTAGATGACACCTTCGTCATAATCCACAAAAACTCGGTTGAAGATTTTTTGGATCATTTAAATACGATTGAAAACTCAATCAAATTCACAATCGAAAAAGAAGCCGACCACACACTTCCTTTTTTAGACCCATTGGTCCGACGAAATCAACATGGCAAATTCTCCACATCAGTCTACCGAAAACCAACCAATAGCAACCGATATTTAAACTTTCGATCTGACCATCCTTTGGAACACAAACAATCCGTTGTACGATCACTAATGGACCGGGCCAATGCTCTTTGCTCTACCACGAAAAACCGTCAAGATGAAATCAAGCACGTAAAAGACACTTTAAAATTGAACTTGTACCCAAACACGACCCTCATCAAGAAACCTTCAAACCGCACGGAACAACAATTCAAAGGCTTTGCCATTACACCATACTACCCAGGATTGACAGAAAAAATACGGCGTTGTTTGTCTAACCATAATGTTAAAACCGTATTAAAATCGTGCAACACCATTGGCAAGAAACTCGCTCATCACAAAGACTCAGTGGACCCAAATATGCGACAAGGAGCAGTATATCAAATTCCCTACCATGACTGCGACTTCTCGTACATTGGCGAAACAAAGCGCAGTTTTTCCATCCGCAAAAAAGAACACCAGACATTCGGCATCTGCGATTCGATAAGTCAGCACTAACTAAGCATGTTTTTGACAACGAACATTCCATGGATTGGACCAACGCTAAAATTCTAGATTTCGAATTTGACTTCACAAAACGCCGTTTTATCGAGTCGTATTTCATTAACCAAATTCCCAATACTATGAATGATAAGCAAAATGACAAGTTCCCTAGCATTTATTCGGCAACTCTACTTCAAACCACATGATACATTATTGTTTTTTCACGCTCCGCCAATCTGTCAGTTTTTCGCTTCCAATTTGTTATAATTTTTGCGTTAACGTATGATTCACTTGTGACGTAATTTTTCGCATCTATCGTATGCTTGTTTTTCAACTTTGCATTCTAGCCCTGACGAAGATAGGTACTACATGCCTTCAGCATAGCCTATCGAAACGTTGGCAAAAAAGTTTTCCGCCCCACCAGTTGAACTAATAAACTTCATTTAATTAAGGAAGTGGAATGATTATTCTTGCACTGGTTATATCTAGCTTAGGAGCGCTGCCAGAAGCCTTACTTCCAGCCAAATCGTTTAGAAAAATTAACTTGCAAATGAAAGCTTTTTCACGTTTTTTGTCTTGGCTATAATGGGAGAGAGGTTCTTCTTTTCATCAAAACAAAAACATGTATCTTTTCCAGTGACGTGCGGTGAGGCTTCTGGTTGGTGAGGCACAATTTTTTTTTCACACAGGTTTGAAAAAAAATTATTTCAGACAATAAACGACGAGCAAATGACTGTTTTCATAGCCATTAAACGAAGACCAAATTTTTCGATAATTAATTATGTGCTTAATATCTGCTGTTCACTTAAACCCAAATCAATTTGTCTTTCGAAAATCTATAAAAGTAGCCTATTCTTTGACTTTAAAATGTGGACATGACTAAAGTTTTCGTGCTTGCTAAGTCAGAAAAACCAGGTTTCAGTCCCAACATTATTATTCGCTGAAAGCAGGAAAGCAAAAATGACGATGTTTACGCACTATGCAGGGGTGCCGAAACCCGGGGGGGATGGGGGGCATAGGCGTAGCCAGGGGGAGCCAGGGAGCCCGCCCCCCCCCCCCCCCAATTAAAATACCACCAATGATAAAAATTACGACAACGTATAGGCTAGCGCTGTTTAGTTGCAACTTTTTTTCAGCAATTGCGCACATAACAGTAATTAACAATAACATTAATGACGATGAAGGAGCCCCGGGGCCCCTAACTAACAATCAGGGGGCCCCAAACTAATGACTATGGGGTCCAAACCAACAACTAGGGGGCCCCAGATCCCCTAACTGATAACCAGGGGGCCCCTAACTAACACCAGGGGCCCCTAACCGACAACCAGGGGGCCCCTAACTAACACCAGGGGCCCCTAACCGACAACCAGTGGGACCTAGAGCCCCTAACTGACAACCAGTGGGTCCCAGGGCTCCTACAGTAAATAACAACCAGAGGGCCCTTAACTAACACCAGGGGCCCCTAACTGACAATCAGGGGGCCCCTAACGGACAAGCAGGAGGGTCCGGGGCCCCTAACTGACGACCAGAGGGCCCCAGGGCACCTAAATAACGACCGGGGGGCCCTAACTAACACGAGGGGCCCTTAACTGACAACCAGGGGGCCCTGGGGCCCCTAACCGACAACTAGGGGGCCGTGGGGCCCCTAACTGACAATCAGAGGTGCCCAGGGCCTCTAAATAACAACAAGGGGCTCCTAACTAACAACCAGGGGGCCCCAGAGCCCCTAACTAATAACCAGGGGCCCCTGGGCCCCTAA
The DNA here is from genome assembly GCA_963965965.1 of Trididemnum nubilum. Classification (NCBI taxonomy): domain Eukaryota; kingdom Metazoa; phylum Chordata; class Ascidiacea; order Aplousobranchia; family Didemnidae; genus Trididemnum; species Trididemnum nubilum. Next base: position 5,218,832 of record OZ014483.1, read on the forward strand.
CCGACAACCAGGGGTCCCCAGGGCCCCTAAATAACTACCAGAGGGCTCCTAACTAATAACCAAAGGGCCCTGGGGCCCCCAACTGACAACCAGGAGGGCCGGGGCCCCTAACCGACGAACAGGGGGCCTCAGTGACCCTAACTCACAACCAGGGATCCCGGGGAGCCTAACTAACAACCAAGAGGCCCCGGGGCCCCTCACAGACAACCATGGGACCCTAATTGACAACCAGGAAGGCCGGGTCCCCTAACCGACGAACAGGGGGCCTCAGGGCCCCTAACTCACAACCAGCAGCCCCGGGCACCCTAGCTAACAACCAGGGTCCCCGGGACCCTAACCGACAACAAGGGGGCCCCTAACTGACAACCAGGGGGCTCCAGGGACCTTGACAGACAACCAGGGGGCCCCTAACTGACAACCAGGGGGCCCCGGAGCCCCTAACTGACTATCAGGAGCCCCGGGGACCTGACTGACGACCAGAGGGCCCCTAACTGACAACCATGGGGCCCTTAACTGACAACCAGGGGCCGTGGGGCCTCTATCTGACAACCACGGAGCCCCAGAGCCCCTGACTGACGACTAAGGGTCCCGGGCCAGGAGCCCCTTAATTCAAATTTTTAACAATTTATATGCAAAACCTGTGAGAAATTTAAGAGTTTTTTCCTAAAAGTTGCAACCCCAGGCCTTCGTTTAACGTTATTATGAACTTAATGCTATAACACAGGCGGTAATGCAAACCCCCCAGTTGAAATACTACCAATGATAAATATAATGAGAGCATAGCCAACACGTTGTCCTTGTCCGGAATTGTAGTTTCTTTAATTTAGGATTTACGCGCACAAAAGTAAATAATAATAATGACGACTACGTATCCACGTCATAATAATGTCAAGCAATTCTTGTACGTTTCAAAAAACTGTCAAGTGACTTGACTCGAGTCCTGCACGTTTTGGAAAAAAGTTATTTTAATTTTGCTTTAAATATTTTTTTTATGAAAGAACTTAAGTGCGCGATCTTATTTCAAAATCATAGGCGAAGCCAGGGGGTGGCCCAGGGGTCCCGGGCCCCCTCAATCGAAATGCCACCAATGACACAAATTTGACAAAAAAGCCTTGTTTCTTCATTTTGAGTTTCTTTTGGCATCTTTGCGTTCAACAGTACACGCGCACAACAGAAATCAACAATAAATAATATTGACGACCAGGGGGCCCGGCGCACCTCCTTATTTCAATTTTTTCCAACCAATTTAAACGTATAACCAGGGTGAAGTCAAATTTTTTGTCCTAATAGTTGCTACCTCAGGCCGTCATCTAAACTTTTTATGGACGTAATGAAATAACCAGGGCCGGATTTGCCATATTGCATAGTGCCAGGGGCCCGCTCTCAGATAGTCGGACTTTTTTGGTCTTCACTTATATTTGGCAGGAAGATGTTGCAAAAATCCCCTAAGTGCTAGAGGCACCGCACAATGTAAATCCGGCACGGGAATAACATGTTTAGTAAGCGTAACCATCTATTGTACTATTTTTCAATAACGATTCACCTCCACCTTGCCAGTTTTTACACACAAAATACTTTTAAAAAAATAGCTAAGAAAATGCTCATTGAACAAATTATTGAATTTGAACTGAGGGGTCCTAGGTCCCCTGGCCGTACATGTACTCCTCTAACTGGTTAACTTCATGAAAGGAAATTCTTTGAGTGGATTATTATTTACTGCTAAAATATTGCAGAAGGCAATGTGCCTTACTTCCCCCAATATGAACCAAATCACTTACAATTAAAATTTTACACCATAATGCAAGATTTTAAACGTGTTTTGAAATTTAATTGCAAGTAAAAGGAGGATTGAACAATCAAAATTTTTCGATTGGCTTTCAATGTTAAAAATCTAGTTCTTTCAAATGGCTGTGAACACGTGCGAAATGTGATCCAAAGGGCTTTTTTTTCCAAAAAGCTTTTTTTTCCAAATAGCTTTTTTTTCCAAAAAGCTTTTTTTTAGCTAAATAGCTTTTTTTTCCAAAAACTTACAAAAATCGCTTTGCTGGGCCACCCATAACCATAGCCACCCCCGTCAGTGATACGTTTGAGTACACTAGCTTTTTCGCTTTTTTTCTCACACGTCTCCTAAGTTAGACATTTTCGCTTTTTAACTGTTAGTCCTCTTCCTTTACCAAAATCCTGGTTAAATGACAACAGACCACGACTTCAGATCTTCCACTCTACGATATCTTTGCCCTACAAAAAGTTCCTTTTTTGAAAATTTCTGATGACATCATTGCATGTGATTTGTGGTTTGGGCCCCTCCAATCAAAAATTATGGCTACGCCTATGATGGGGGGATATGTCCCCCCCAATAATTTGACTGTATCCTCCCCAATAATTTGAATATGGTCTTTATCTGCATCCCCTCTATTAATTTGACTCTGGTGTGCATCTGAGTGCAGGTCTCCACTTGATTTCAGGAAAAATAAGAGTTCCAATTTTGGTGAAGACCTTATTTTTTTTTTTGGTCTTCACCTAAATTCGGGGAAAAGTGTTCCATTTTTGGTGTTTTGCTCTTCACTTAATTTGCTCACCTGAAAAAAAGTCGTGGTCGAGGTTCATCCCCCCAAATGTTGAAAATAGGGCAAAATTGGGGTAGCATTGCAAATTATCCCCCCCCAATGCTCAACAAAGATTTGCACCCCTGTGTTTATGGCGCAACCACTCTTTTCTTGAGTACGGTTGTACTCCTTCTGAAATGAAGGATTCTTTCGTATTGATGTCTCAAAGGAAATCTTTTAAATCGGTTTTCTTCGAGCGATATTATACTGAAATATTTTATTACATTATTGTTTTTTAGACGTGGCCTCGTCCTCCTTAGCAAGAATGGAGAGCATCTCTTTTTTCTTGGGCGCGATTCATTCCTCGCGTTATAACTTATAACTTCAAGTTTAGATTAAAAACTTAGTTTAGAAAAGTCTCTCAACTTTGAGACTAATTTTTTTTTTCCATTTTCGTTCATTTCCTCGTTATGAATTGTTTTTATTTCGCTAGAAAAGTAACTTGTACAGTTTCGCAATGAAGGAAAGATTACAAAAAAACTGCGTGACTTTTTCTCATTCTATGACGTCATATTTGAGGCGTGCCGCAAAATCAGATTTAGAAGCATTAGGGGTTTTCCGCGATTTGTCTGAGAAAAAAACGGATACTTTTAGATGCTTTTAGTTCGTTTATTAAAATTAGCTTGGCTGAAATGAGGCACAATCTACAAAGCCTCACTTCGCATATTTTAAGCGATTCTCGATGGCACGCGTATTATGGAGTGCCGTTGTGTACCTTAATTTGTGCGATGTTTTTTTGTATATTTAATTAAATATACAAAAAAACGTAGTCAAAGTCAACATAAATGGTTGAAAAAACTGCGCGCAAAATAAACCGCTGTAAAAATAAATAATCAAAAAACTGCGCAAAGTAAACCGTTACAAAAACTAGACGGGAGTTTGCCAGCAAACCCAGTGAACGACCGACGCATAGCTAATGCTGTGACGCTCAAAAGTATTTTTTGTTTATCGTAAAATCAGCAATTATTCAAAAATATCTAATTATGGAACCTCTAGAAAAGTAGAGTCAAAATATTTGTCAGTTAAATATCTCCTGAACTGATATCACAAAACACTGTCACCCTAAGTTGAGTTGTTCAAAAAAATTAATTTTTGGGGGTCCATTTGGGAGGGTCCATAGAGGGGGTGGCACCCCCAAACTATGTCAAAATATTTGTCTGTTAAATCTCTGCTGATATCATAAAACACTGGCACCCTAAGTTAAGCCATTCAAAAAATTGATTTTTTGGGGGTCCATTTGGGGGGTCCCTGGGAGGTGGCACCCCCCAACTATGTCAAAATATTTGTCTGTTAAATATCTACTGATAGCAAAAAAAACTAGCACTCTAGCTTGAGCTGTTCCAAAAATGGATTTTTGGGGCCCCATTTTGGGGAGGTTTCCGGTTGAGTAGCCCCGAAAACTTTCGGGAGAAAAAATTGCGTTTGCAGCTCAACAACTTTACACAAAAATTAGATTTCGATGTTTTGTGGTTTAGGAGAAGAGCGTACAAAAATTAGGAAGAAAAAAAGGAAAAAAAAAGAAAAAAACCTCATCGCAGCCGAAAGTGGGTTGGTTAGGATGAAAGGGTATCTTACGACATACAACCATGTGAAACATTTTTTGCCGTACTTAAGCCGTTTTTGACTGCGACCGCTTTTTACACCAAACTTGCGGGACGGTTTTCGGGTTCTAAAACCAAAGTCACGTAACCTATTGCCTCGAAATTTGGTACAAACATATACTGTAACTTATTAATCTCAAACTGCTGTCAAAATTTCATGTAGCTAGACCCAACCGTTCTCGAGTTATAAGCAAAAGTCTGAAACTTCGCACTCATAAGTTGGAAAATGTCCAAGTGAAAACATAGGAACACGCAACGCACGCGAGCGTCGGCCGTTCCAATAAAATAGTAAAAAAACTGCGCGCAAAATAAAGCATTGCAAAAATGGGCTGCAGACTTTTTTATATATTTGTTAGTGGAGTGTGACAAAGCGCTCTCGGCTTCTCTTTGATGCGCTCTCGGCTGCTCTTTAATGAGCTCCAAGAGCAGCCGAGAGCGTTTCATCACGCTCTACTTGCAAATACACAAAAAAGTCTGCAGCGCATTTTTGCAACGCTTTATTTTGTGCGCAGTTTTTTTGACTATTTATTTTTGCAACGGTTTACTTTGCGCAGTTTTTTTGACTATTTATTTTTGCAACGGTCTATTTTGCGCAGTTTTGTTCACTGTTATTTCGATTTTGACAGCATATGTTTGCATATTTAATTAAAATGATTATTTAATTAAATATGCAAAAAAACAATGCACAAACTAAGACCTACACAAACGGCACCCCATAGCTTAGAGATAGCAATTACGCCGAATAGCTTGGGCGTTTTAATGCGAAAAACATAACATATAAGAAGTGAATACACAAAAAACGTAAATACGATAAAAATCAATAAATTTTTTGATAAATATTATTATTTGGGTAAAACCATTTTGTTTTAATTATAGAGTTAATGTTTGCTTTCCTTTGTACAATTCTTCAGGTGAGGCACGGCCTCACCTGCTTCCCCTTACCGCACGTTCCTGATCATTTCCGTTATTTTGGAGGAAAGAGTTTCTCGCTTCTTTGAGAGAAAAAAAATGCATTGGGCTTTCTGAGAAAAAGTTTAAATGGAAACTTTGGCGTTTTAGTTTCTAAAACTCTGAAGCAGAGGTGGCCAGATCCACATATTAAAAGATCCGGAACCGATCCGGATCCAGCAAAAAGAGATCCGGATCCTAAACTTTTTAAATTTTAAGATCCAGATCCGATCAGGATCCGCCAGTATGCAACTATACTTCGCACATTTTAACGAATATCTTGACAAATATCAACAATGAGTTGGAAAATGATCACCAAAATCAGATCCGGATACGTATCTTCGAATGAAACTGGATCCGGATCTGAATCCGAGAAAAAACAATGAGATCTGGGTTCGATCTGCATCCGTTGCCACCTTTAGTCAGAAGCACCAGAAACCTCTCTCAACTCAGCATCTGTTTTAAGGAATCCATACCGTTACTAAGCTACTTAATGCTTACAGTCAACACTCAACAGTCCAGTAGAATAGCCAGGGGGGAGGCAAGGGCAATAGCCAGGGGTGCCGAGAGCCAAACGTGGGCCCGGGGCCAGCGCAAATATTACACATTTTCGGTTCTGTAAACTCCAAAACAGACGGGAAAAATACCACGGTTTTGTCCAAATTTTCATTTGATCTCCAAAAAAAAAGGTCTACACGGAAAAATGCCAGTTTTTTCAGAATTTTGATGTGATCTCTACCCCCCCCCAAAAAAAAGGTTTAAGTTCTTCGACATACATATTTTTCAGTGACATTTTGATGTGCCCTCTGCTGGGCTCCTAAAGCCAACAAGCCCCATGATGGGCCCCCCAAGCCCATTGGCCCCCTAAAGTGCATGGGCCTCGGGGTCATTGTCCCCCAGTGGCGCCAGGGACCAAAATTGGGCGGAGGGCTAGCTCAAATATGACGGATTTCTGGTTTTGTGAAACCCAAAATAGACGGAGAAAATGCTGTGGTTTGGTCCGAAAAATGATGTGATCTCAAAAGAAAAGGTCTTCACCAAAATACTAACGGTTTTTCCGGTCGAAATTAGGTGATCTTCAAAAAAAAAGGTCTTCAGGCTTCACGTGCTGATTTCTCAGTGTCATTCCGATGGGCCCCTTTCGAGCTCATGGGCCTTCTGCTGGGCCCGCTGAAGTCAACGGCCTTCCTGAAGCCCATGGGCCCCCTAAAGTCCATGGGCCCCAGGGTCATTGTACCCCCTGCCCCCCTCTCCGCGGCCCTGTTGTACCCCCTATCCCCTCTCTCGTAGGCCCTGGCTATAGCCCCCCCCCATTAGCATGTCGACCAAAATGCAGAATAAAAAAATACCACGTTTTTAGCGCTTTTGAGACTGTTTTATGCGCTAGAATGGACTAAATTATGATTTAAAACATCTTCTAAAGCATATATTCAGGGGGGAGGGGGGCACATTTGTCAAAAATAAAACTCACAAATAAATGAAAACTTTAAAAAATGGCCAAAAATAAGCAATCAAATTTGATCGCTAGTGTAAAAATGCTAAACATAGGTGTCATCAACAAATATACTATAAACTTAGGACTTGGAGGAGGGCTATTGAATATTAGTTAATTACCAATCATCCTCTCAAATCTATTTTCATAGGCCCCTCCCAATTGTTTATGTTTTTTCTCTGTAAACTGTAGACGAAATTGATTACTCTGTGTGAGTTTTATTGAACTAAATATGCGATTTTACAATTTACCAGCATCTAAATAAGAGAACTAAAATTTTACCATTAGCCACCTCCCAACTAGCCCATTTATGCAACCAGTTGAATCATAGTTGCACTGTCAATTTCTTTGTCACTTTATAAAAGCATTATTTTTTTTATCAAAATAGCCCAAAATTAAGTTAATATGGTATAAAAATGCGAAATTTTCGAGCGCTGGGGGCTCCACCTCCAGGCCTCCGTGCCTCCGGCGGCCGGGGGCGTTGCCCCCAGATCCCCTAAACAGCTCCCTCATTGCGAATTTCTAACTACGCGCCTGCACACAGTTCTAGTGGTGTGACGACGAGTACACTAGACGTATGCCGATCGATTATGAACAGCTCCTGCAATAAGAAAAGACTTGTAGTACTGCTATTTTGTACGTAGGCTAGTTGCTGATAGACTGGAGCGTGGACCCGGAGTCGGAGCCGGCGCGGAGTAGGAGCCAGATTTAGCATTTTTACGGAGCCGGAGCGGAGCGGAGCCGGAGTGACAATTTAAAAAAAAATTAGGCGCCGTTTTGGAGCTGGAGTCTGACTTTAAAGTAGTCTTTTAAGTCGAAGCAAGATCTATGGTCGAAGTGATAGTTGGTAGTAAAATGAGTAACTATTTTTTCATTTTGGATATACAATATCAGAATGTGTAGCTAGTAGCTAGGCTAGGCTTATACCAGGCTATTGAGCAATATGAAAATTGGTTTAAATTTTTCGTTGAAGCGTGTTTTTGTCTCGGAGTATTTTGGAGCAGAGTGTTGTTCTAAAATTTTGGACGAGGAGCTAGTCGTGCAAAACTTATGCAGGGAGCCGCACTCAAGCGTAACGGTACGTCGCTTTCGTAAGCTAAAAAGCTCCTGCTACGTAATTGCTATCCCCTCAGGCTGGCATCCCTGCCCCAACCCTAAATGTACTGCAAGGTTTTGAAGCAAAAAAAAGATAGCTTTGTCATTTCCTTCCCAGCTCCTGCATACTGCATCACACATTCACTACCCAACCGCGAATCGAACCCAGGTACGGAGGATTGGTAGCTGAGCATGATAACCACTACACTGCGCAGCATAGGCGTAGCCAGGGGGGGGCCCAGAGGGCCCGGGCCCCCCCCAATCAAAATTCCACTAACGACAAAAAGTTATGACAACATAGCCTGGCGATGTTTAGTTGCATTTTTTTTTCAGTAATTACGCACATAACAGTAATTAAACAGTACAGAAACACTAAAGCTAACGGTTTCGGCCGAAAAATCACTCTCAATTTCGGTGAAGACCTTTTTTTTTTTTTTTTTTTTTGGAGACCACCTGATTTTGGGCGGTAAAAACGTTCGAATTTCCGATTCCGGCCCAAAAATCACTCTCAATTTCGGTGAAGACATCCGAATTTTAGAGGGTTTGTGCTTAAAATCCCCCCCCACCAAAATTTTCTAGATCCGCCACTGGTATGGGCCCCCCCCAATCAAAAATCCTGGCTACGCCTATGCTGCGCAGCTTGCAACAATGCTGTGACAAAATGTTGTATTTAAACCAAATGTATGAGAAAAAGGCTATGGCACGTGCGTGAGCGTTTGCATGACTAGCTTCTACTAAATTTTGGAGACGGATTGGAGCCGGAGTCAGTTCTATGATGGATGTGGAGCGTAAAAATTAGCCACTCCGCTCCACTCTAGTTGCTGATTGCAATGTACAGTAGTCCATTTTTTTGGATGAAGTACCGTTTGCAGTCTAATGATACCCGACACTGATAGAGTATCAGTATTTATTCACCAAAAAAACGCAAGAGTAGCTTAGTAAACTTCGTCAAATTTTAAGATCGCAGCCTACCGGTAAGCTACCTACTTGTACAGGGTAGGGCGGTAGGCTATATAATTATAGTAACATGGTCTGGTTTTGGGTGGTTCTGGATTGCCCAGCTCTACCAAGTAGCCTATAGCAGACCAGACAGTCTTGAGTCTGACAATGCCTAATACTACGCGTAACCAGTACTTAAATTATAAAATTTTGCATGGGGGGACGCTTTTGTAGCCTTGACGAACTTCACAAAAAGTTTAGTGGAGATGATGTATTTCCGTCGCTGAAATTGAATGAAGACCAGAAAAAAAAAAAAAAGGTCTTCGCCGGAAATTGAAGTCATTTTTTCCCAAAATTAGGTGAAGACCAAAAAAAAAAGGTCTTCACCTCAATTTGCGACCATTCTAGGCAGGAAGTTTGTAAAATCTTTCACGTTTTAGTCCTGGCTGGCTATTTTTCCTCTGGTCATCCAGCGCTCAACTCTCGATGGGAGGACACCTAAATCTCAATGGGGGGACGCTAACTCTCGATGGGGATGCGTCCCCCTACAATTTAAGTAGGCTACTGCCTGTAACAGTATGTACCAGGTAGCCTGCAGTATTAAGGAGAATAGAAGATATCGGTAGGCTACCGCTATATGTACCAGTAGGCTAGATCTAGCATACTAAAGGCATTTACATGGTGCAACATGTCATTGTTCCAAGTGAATGAGTGGTGGAAATGTTCTCGCACCGAAACAGAAGAATGTGGTTCTGGGTGCTTATGTGTGGCAAATATTGATAATTCTTCTGACGATTCAGGTAAAGAGCATCATGTTTAATTTATATCTCATAGGGTGTTTACAGACTAGCATATTTTCCCCGAAAATTTTGTTGTTTTGAAACTCTATTCTCGTTTGGTTATTTGAGCTTCTTATCAAATGTCTGGGCAGGTTTCTTACAGCCAGCTGGTTCAGAGCTGTATCTTTATCTAATTGATCTTAACCCCTGAAAAGCAAATGAAAAAAGTGTGGATGAATACTTCTCATTTCTGATTTTAGTTTTATTCTCTTTAACTTGAAAGTTTACAGTGATATAGTTGCTACCTTTAAAGAATGTAGGCTTATGAAAGATTACACCAGCCAGTTAGTTGATCGGTAATGCGTTCATCGTAGGAATTGGAAGTCTGAGGTTCAAATCTCAGGCCGGACAAATTGGACTCGGTGTTGATCAGATAGCCACTGCTGCAACATTTCTCTGAAAGGAGCTGTGTTGCCTAGGCGCTATTTCGCGGAGATGGGTCTAGCAAACTCATTACATGCTAGGTATAATACAGAAAGTATAATGAAAGATTTGATTTGATTTTGATTAGCCTATGAAAGATTACCATATGCTTGTTTTAGCAGACTAACCTTGGTATATAATTCTTTTTTGACAGGACTTAATTTGCCTTTTTTTGCATCAATTACAAACGGTATATACTGAATGTTTTCAGATAAAATTATTCTTGGAAGTTACAATGGTATCCTTCATGTGTATGCACCCAGTAATCAACCTGGTGGTCTGCATGACTGTTTATTAGAAACCAACCTACATAGTCCTATTTTACAACTCAAAGTTGGTCGGTTTATGCCGTGAGTACAATAGACTTTTTTCATTTTTAGTCCTTTGCAACTGCTGAATTGATCTACCAATGAAGCTACCGTACGGAAGGCTACTGGTGATAATGTTTTAGTTAGGTTTTATGTTTTGACCAAAAGTTTTAAGAATTCATAAAGAGTGGTTCTTATTTGAGGACTTCTAGCAGTGAATAATATCTATTATCTGGTATTCTAAATCAAAATAGGGTAAAATATAATTATTCAAACATTAAATTTTTTTGCACTTCAGAAACGTCTGACGCTGTCTAGTGACAGGAGGATAAATATGCGCTACAACAACAGCAAGGTTCTGTTGATGATACTACAGCAGCTTTTTTTGCATAAAGATTAATTACTTTAACATATCTATATAATAATATTGTAATTTTAATTTGATGATGATTTATTTAGAGTCAACAAAGGTGTTCATCTTGCTGTGCTACATTCTCGCTTGTTAAGTGTTTATAAATTCAGTGTAGCAAATCTTAAAGAAAATGAAATGAAAATGGAAAGTATTTATCAGCACAAATTAGATCGTTTGGCTGCTTGCATGGTGTGTGGTCCATTTGGTGGTGTTAAAGGTAAATAAAGTTAATTTAGATTTTTTGGTGTGGTAGATATTGGATAGAAGAAATTATTCAAAACTTGGTCTTAAGGTTTGTATCCAACCAGGATAAGTTTATTTAGGTGTAGTAGGATAGGTTACAAGTATAGCACAATTGTTCATATTACAATGTTGAGAAATAAGTAATGATGTACCCAAAGTGCAAATGCCAAAAACGAGTTGTAGTAACACGGTAATCATTGATAAGTGATGCTGTGTTAATCTATTAACAAATTTATGTTGTGTAGTGCAGTAAAAAGAAAAAACATAAATTTATAGATTTATAAATTATAAATTTATAATAAGAAAAATGTAGTGCAGTACAAAGAAAAAACCTAAATTTGGGTGAGCTTGTGTTTGCTGAATCAATTTGCATTGTTAAGCATATCATAATTGTGAGATAAGGAATGGTAGTTAAATGTGCGACTAGCCTTCATTCCTTTAAAGTTCAACACTTTCTGCTTGCACTGACTATTTGCAACCAAATTGAGTACTTCAGATTCTGCAAGACACATAACGTTGCTTTGGTAATGCAAATGTTGGCAGAGAGGACAAAACATATATTTTACCTTGGTAAATGGTAGTGCTTTGTTAATGCAATCACTTGTACGCTATGGCAGTGTTCCCACTAAGCCGTTTTTTTTAGCTAATCAGCAATTTGTTGGAGCGAGGGCAAATAATTTTTGGCTATATAGTAAACATAGCTTTAGAAAATTCAACAAATTTTTGGAATTATGACATTTGGTATACTTTAATACTGGATTGGTTCAAAATTTAGGGCACATAAACGTCTTTTTGGAGCTTTGGGCACAATTGTTTAAAGAAAATTCGGGCACTCGCCGGTTAGCCATAAAGTTAGAGGGAACACAGTGCTGTGGTGCTATTAAATCATTTACACTGGTTAGCATAAACCTGAGTTAAATTTCGAGAACCGGTTCTTAAAAGTTGCTACATAGATATCTTGCACTTTTGGTTCAAGCGATTCAGTTGCTAATTTAAAAAATTGATTACAGATTCAGTTCCCACAAAATTTGAATAGCACCATTGCTTGTATGTTCTCTTTACATGCAAAATTAGGGCATGTTGGTTATACAACTATGCAGCATTGGGATTCTTAGTCACAGCTATCCTTCTGCATTAATTTTTGTAAATTTTAAAATGTTTATACTGGGATACCATATATGAGTTTATTTTTTGATGTTGCATTTCTAAGTTTTATAAATGATGTATTAACCTGTCTCAATACAGTATAGCAATTTTGATATCAATAGATTTAACTTCAGAACTGTAGTTTAAGAATGTGTTTTTTGATGTTTTTTTAGATCGCGATTTCATTTGTGTTCAGTCACTAGATGGTGCAATTTCAGTGTTTGAGCAGGAAACTTTAGCTTTTACTCGCTTTCTACCAAGGTTTTTACTACCAGGACCACTTGCTTACACAACACATTCAGATTCATTTCTCACTGCTTCATCTCACTATATGCTGGAATCATACAGGTCATTTCCAAAAGTTATAAAACAGCTATCTTGAATCACTTTAGATTAAAAACATGAACTGACTATTTAGGCTACTACAGCATAACGGTGAATATGGACGGTAACGCTATATGAAGTACGCTTTGGTGTTTAGTCCCTATTTTGCTATATAAACTGGGCTACAAAATGAGATATGCATAAACTTTATTTCAAGCTTGATTACAAATGAATGGTGTCGATAACTGTGCTTTAATAGCAAAGCATAAATGCATTTTCACGCAAAAGTTGTGTTGCTAAGCACAGCTGACATATACAGCGTTAAAAAATTCAGGACAAATTTTTGTTCTTAATTGAAAAAATTAATGTCGTAAATTCGCTTGGTTGTTGCATGGCCAGGAGACAGTAAAAGGACCTTGTGGTCTTCATGCACTAATAATGTAGACTATTTAGAATCCATTGATTAAAAGCAGCATCATATTGGCCAATATTGTGCATTTAGTCTAAGATATTGACAGCATTGTACTATTACATTTTGAAAATATATTTGTTCACATGAAGTTTTATTACTTTTCTTAATCGTTTATTTAGTTATGAAGTGATAGCTGTAGCTACCGGTAATCAACCTGAAAAGGCAAGTGGTCCTGCACAAAGTGGAAAACGTATAGAGGTAAATTTCATAAACTTACAGGTGGGGTAAATTGGTGTCAAATTATAGTTTGGCTCAAAAATTGTTTTATTTGTTTTCTATTTTTGCTGAAGTTGCTTAGATGCCTAAAGCTTGATTATAGTTCTTTTACCTATATGTTTTCTTTTTTGGTTGGTTTTATTACGTTTTTGTGAGTTTGTATTTGAGAATAAAACCTTAATTGTTGGTGAAGTATTTATAATATTTTGCCTGTTTTTTCCCAAAGGCAGCTTTTTTAAAGACGTTTCATTCTCCAAACTGGGTTGCAAAACTTTGGGTATGGGGGTGAAGCTCGACTAAGATATTATTTTTCTAAAACGCAATAAAGTCGCAGTATCAGTCTTATTATATGGGTAATAAGTGGTTTCCGTCGTATACCGGTATGGGTTAATTTTTTTGTCGAAAATTGGCTTATTTTTCTGGAAATATATTTTCCAAACAACTCGTGCTCATTTTCTCTCAAGTCTAACTTTTTACTTACTGAATTTGCTGTTTTTTGCTCTTCTAATAATTTGCAGCAATGTGATTCTTCACAGAGATACCGAAACAAAAAAAAAATTGCAATGCATTAAATTGTTTAATTAGCTTGTTTGGTTGATGCGATTTTATTTTTCAGTATATATTTGTTTTTACCGCAGGCTGACTGGACTTTCAATCTTGGTGAATATGCTTTGGAGATTGAAGTTGTTGAATTTGTAAATAGAAAGCCTCTAGTCGTAATTTTAGGTAATGTAATTGTGATTAGTAGTTCAAATAAATTGTCAGCTACTAGGGTATTCTTTATTTCAACCTTTCAGCATATTAGCAAGTTATCAAATATTATTGGTTGTGACTATTTCACCGAAAATTTTCAAGTTCAAGAGAATAAAATGAAAATGAGAAATATTCATCCGCGCTTTTTTCATTTGCTTTTTTAGGAGTTAAGATTAGGGTTTAAGTTAGGGTGTGGGGTTGGATTCGATTTGGGAATAGTTTTAGAGTAAGCATTTGAGTTTGGTTAGATTTGAGTCAGAATTAACAAAAAAGTAAAAAAAAATTTCTGGTAAAATAAAGCCTTCCTATCAAATTTCGCGTGTTCCCGAATTACGAATTTACGCCAAGCATAAACCTTGCTATAACAATTTTTGGAAGTTATGTGGAAATTGAAGCTAGATAACACAAAGCGCTTACTCATACCCAAATTCTTAAGTTTCTGGCTGCGCACTGGAGAAAATACATTATAATACGTACTGTAGTATAGTCAATAGAGATTTAGCGATGCATAAAATTACCATACTATTTAGGCTAGGTCAACACATACTTGCGTAAAATACTAACTTGTTATGCGACGAAATAAATCAGTTTGAAATTGTGAGTGTATATACCAGAGTACCATTTGTTTTAAAAATTCAAAAACGCTATAAAAACGACTTTATTGGACTAAATAAGATTTTTGGTTTAAGCAGTTAAGATCTATGTGATCATGAACAGTAGCCTAAATTTGTAATTTTATCGGCATTAAAAATTAGTTTAGCTTATATTATTCTTTGCTGTGTCAGTCCGCAAAACGCAGCACAAGTTTTATCATTTTAATTTTTTTCATTGTATATATATTGTAAAGTGTTAGTGTAATCCACTGATTGCAAATTGCTTTGGATGCTTTTTAAGTGAACTTTGAATAGTAAAAAACTTGAATTTTTACGCTACAACTAGTATTAATATTTGTTCCATTAATGTTTATAAACATTTTAATGAACATTTAAAGTATTAAATAAACATTTCTAAACTACTGCGATTAAAGTATGTAATTTAAAGTTGGCGACGCAGATTTTTCTGTGCAATACATAAAAAAGCACATCTCCAACTTGCCACGTTTGTCATTTTCGCAGCACTCGTTTCAAAGTTGTATTTTACTTAACTCGCTCGATTACTTTTTCGGCGAATTTATTTGATCTTGCTAACAAAACACACTTGAGATGTTTTTATCATTATTATAAACTAAATTATTTCTGACAAAACTTTTGGTTTTTCAATACGCTTGTGCCGCACGTAAACCATTCATCAAAACTGAGCGGCCCCCTCGAGTGTCAGACCCGAGGAGGCGCCGCCCCCGGAAATTGACGCCAGAGTGCAGGCATAGCAGGTGTGGTATTGTAACAAACACCTACCTTGAAGCGTTTAACAGCAATTTTAGTGAATAGAAAACAAAAAAGTGTGTTCTTCAATGCTGAAAGCTAAGAAGGGGGCTTTAAATGTCGGAAATTACTTTTTCATGTCAACTTTACTTGCCCGATCCTTGGATCCGCTTCCTGCTTAATTGCTAATATCTGAATCATGCCAAAAAAGTGCCAAACTACGAAAGAAGTGTACTAATCAAAGCGTTTATTATGTTAGAGATGATTTTTGGTGACATCTAAATGTTTTGATGGGCTTAGTTTTTTCGATATTTGACCGTTTTTAGCATAATTCAGTAATAAGCTGGCACAGGAACCAAGTAAACAAATAAAAACGCTATACCAGTATAGCATCTACCACTCTCGTTTAGGGGAGCACTCGTTATTTTGTATCGACGTATCGGGAAAGCTCCAGTTCATGAAGAAATTCGAAGACACGTTGTCGTGTGTTAAAAGCTTTCCAGCCGCTAAAGAAGGCCACGTCATGACACTAGCTTGCACACATTCGAAGCAATTACTTGTGTTTGAGAATGCTGCGTTAAAGTGGGCTGCTAAGCTGGATGATGTGCCTATTGTTGCACAAATAGGAAGATTTGGGTAAGTTAAGTTTTCTAGACTTTATCAAATTATGGTTTTGGGTGATATTGTAGTGAGTTGAAAACCGTTCTGAATTGCTTTCTTAATAGAGGTTTCGCGTCAAGTAGATTGTACGTCAATATTCTCACGCTCTCGTCACTCCCACAGCGCTAGCATCGAAACCAGAGTCTGAGTGGTCAAATCTCAGTGCAGCCAGTCAAGCGAGCAACCATACAATGAAGCAATCTCAAACAGCCTCTGGTTGTTAGAAAAAATGACTGTGGACGGAATTCGAACCCATACCCGCAACAACCAGAAACATCGACTGGTTTCGAAGTCGCTGCAGTCCTTCAACACAGGACTGGCGTTAGACCACTCTACTACTGTAGCCTGTGGTGAAACGAGCATGCTAACATTTAACAATGTTTAACTGTTCACCGCCACCGCGTCATTGTGACAACCATCTGTAAGCTTTAAGCGATTGGGACTGTAGAAGCATAACGATTTCCCGTGGAGTAGAATGTACGTCAACAATCTCACGCGCTTCTCACTCGCACAGCGCGAGCATTGGAACCGTCGTCTTAGTGTTCAAATTTCAGTGCTGCCAGTCAAGCGAGCAGCCACGAGCCAATTTCTGACCTTCGTAGTCATTTTTTCTGACAACCAGAGGCTGATCCAGATTGAGACTTTATGTCTTATATTTTCTTAAATGATAGAGATTTTTGAGTTTTTTTTCTCTTCGGTTTAAGATCTTTAATATTTATTGTTTATTAATTGCTCTATGTTATTCATCGATTTAACAGCTTGAACAAATTTTGAACAACTTCACAAATTGGTTTTCTTATTTATCTCATGAATAGCTGGGTGCAGTGGCTAAAATATTGAACATGAGAAAAAAAACAACATTGCATTTTTGTAATATTTTTCAATACTTAATTAGCTTAGTATTTTTCTGTAAAATTATGTGTTTTTGTTCTAAGTTGAAGCAATTTTCTGTTTGTTTCGTTATTTTAATAATTTTTTATGTATGCGAGATAATCCGTCTTTGGTTGATATCAGGATTTCAAAAAGTCTTTGATGACGAAGGGTTAGAGTAAATATCAGGGTAAATCTTTAAGATTTTACGATGATGATTATCTCTGCTTGGTGGCTTTTACAAGCAGTAAATTCAATGAACAAGAATTCGAGGAAATCCAGAAGAACATTGGATCACTAAAAACTCTTTAAGCAGGTGCAAATTCCTCCAAGCACAAAGTAGTCATTGCAATGAAAGTGTGCAGATTGTCCAACAGTTAGCGTTTGACGCTCTCCTGTCACATGAGGATAAATAGCACAACAACAATATTTTCGACTAAAATCTACTCTGTGTTAGATAATAATCATATTCAAACTAAGTCAAATCAAAAACGATGGTTTAAGAAATTTTGACTCTCCAGCAACTTGTCTGGTATGATGGTGTTTGCTACCGATGAATGTCAAGTGTCCTGCCATTTTCTCGGAACATCTCCCACTATGTTTACTCTGCCCCACTCGAAGCAACGAGAGGTATCACATGATAACATCGCCGCGGAATTGCAGCAAACGAAGAAACAAATCACGCAGCATCTTGCTTCTTCAGGCAAGCAATTCGTATTCCAATCTTTAGTACCACGCCAGTTCATTTATCTGTACAAAGCAGAAGTTAAAAACTGTATCTGCAGCCAACTCCCTTAACACAGTGCACTGCCTGTTTGATTGAAATTTTCCTGCTCTTACGATGAGATGGTGCAACGCAATGTTACACAGCTGAACTTCAACAATACACTGCGGGGGAGAAGTAACCAGTTTAACACCACTCTTAAAGTGCCCCAATAACTCACAGCTTCCCCGATTTCATTACGTCAAACGTTTTGATGCTGTTGAAACTTCAGTCGTCAAGTAGATATTTTGCTCAAATCAATTTTCATACTTGATAATAGTTTCTGCATAAAGTTCATCTCCAATATAATTAAAAATAATGTGGAGTATTTTTTTACACATGTAAATCATGACTTTCAAGTTTTTATTTAATGACCTGCAGTGATAATAATTTATATGCTTTTCGGTAAGAAACAGCATTTAACTTTTTCGTTCTTTTTTTTCAACTTACCGTGCACTCTTGTGTTTTCAATTGAGTAGTTGTACTGATAACGATCTTCGTCACAGGGGACCAGATGCAGGAGCAGAAAACGAAATGCGACTTAAGCGTTTCTGTACAACTTCCGAAAGGACTCGACGTAACTTCAGTAAGTCGAATCAAGAATTCGTTTGGGTTTTGCGCATTTAAGTTAAAACTGGTGTGTAATGTCTATCAGACCATTGACTCTTTATTAGTAGACTGGAAACTGACAGTTTTTTTTGTTCTTCACGGTTGAATTGTTCTAGAATATGCTGATTCATCCAATCAGCGTGACTTTTTTGTTTACTCACTGTTCACTTGTTCTACGAATATGAACCGAAAACGCGTGACCTCAAAAAACTTACACAACAAGAGCATACTTCTTTCTTCGATGATCTTCTCTTTTTCTCCGCGCGTCTGTTTCTAGTCTGCTAAATAAAGAGTCTATTATCAAACAGTCTTTCTGCGTATTCGTCTCTGGAATCGCGTCATCTATTTTTATTCCAAACTCGATCGTTTTCAAGTGTAAATTTGAATAATTTAGCACTAGGTTTTAATTTAACTTCTAATTAAGATTTAAAAAAATTGTTTGAAGTTGTAACAGCTACTAGCTTACTCGTTTCAAAACTTTTTAGTTACCCCTCGAATCGTTCAGTCGTACAATTAGTTACGTGTAGACACTGTAGAGTTACCAGACTGTAAAACTTTGTTTGGACGTTGTTTTTTTTTAGGTTGCAAATCAAGGAACAGATGTACTTGGAACAAAATTACCCTCTTTTACAATACAAGTAAGCAATAGCTTGATGCTTGCTTTTGTTGAGTCCATTGGCTTTTGTATCTGAAATTGTTGCAGCAAACAAACATATGCGCTCCGGAGTACCACAAAATCATGTTTACCGAACATTGCGGGAGCGTGTAGTACTGAATGTCCGTACAGAAATTAAAAGTCTTTTAGAACAATTTGTCACATCAGTTATACTAATTAGGATGCTTTCTTCGGTCAGTGTTACGATCTTTAGACGATGCTATTCCTAATTTAATTGTGTTTCTAACTGACTGCCAAATTCACGCATTTAATTAAATATTGCAACAAATCCAATGATCCGTTTTTATCGTGTAAGTAGAAGTATTGTTTAAGGCTATTTTTAAATACCGGTTGAAACGATAGCCGAGCAGTGATGTGTTCGTCTTTGGAACGGAAAATCAAGGTTCAAATCTCAGGCCGGTCAAATTGAACACAATATTGCCAACGACTTTCCACATTTCTTCGCAAGAAGCTGTGTTTCCCGGGCGCAATGACCACGTGGTGGGCCCCGCAAACTTGTTACACGCTTCGGTGTAACACAGTGAGAAAATGAAAATTTGATTTTTTTATTTGAGATTAACGACTCGAATCTTAACGGTTTCAGGTGACTTTGAAAGTGTCTCGTCGCATCAACAACGTTCAAATCAGCATTCCTGTCCAAAAACCCCTCCATTGCTCGCTTCTAAACTCCAGCTTTCCTATGCTGTGTAAGTATATGATATTTTTTGGATTTGAATTCTTCTGATATTTTGATTTTTTAAAAAATTTTTACCTTTAAGTACCAGTATGTTTTCAAATTAAAAGTTTAGTATACTCCATATAGTACGTCGGAGCGTAGTGTAGCGAGTCGGCGAGGCTAATCTCCGCGTCACTGCGCTTGGGCGATGCAACTCGAACGAAGAAATGCCCTCGAGGTGGCAAAACACTAAAGTTTTGAAGCGAGTATGATGAAAGATTTCAGCAATGTTAAGAGATGTAAATACCCCGTTGGTATGTATCGAATCATGGGGCACATGACAGAAATTTCCTCGTTCGCTTTAATAACGAGTTTTTTTTAAGAGGCGCTAACGAACGAAATACTCGCTAAACGTAAGAGGTCATTTTTGCACGTGTATGTAAAGCCTTGCGAAATCCGTTACGTCATTCTTTCTCGCTAAATTTCTTCGAGCGATTGCGGAAAGCAGTTCGAGTAAAAAAACGTCACATTTTTCTCGCCAACTTAAAGCGGATCTTGAAGCACTCTTTAAGCGTGCGAGAAATCTTATTGGTTTAGAAATTTAATGGCGAAATGTTGAAAACTTCTAACTCATGCGAATTTTTGCTGAAAATTAATTCAAATCGTCGCCATGTTTGCTATTAGCCTGCTAAAAAAAGGTGAATTGCATTGAGAACCATTTGCTGTTTCGATTGAAAAAAAAATGCAAAGTAGTGCAAGTTGACAAAAATAGCAACACACTCCTTTTATAAGAACGATTTTCTAAAACACGAGGCTCATTTTTGCTCAAAATTTAAGAAAAAATTAAAAACACTGCCAGCCTCGGCAGCAAAACAAACCAAAAAAAATTCAAATAATCAAAGAAACTAAAATTCGTGCTGATTCTAAACGATAAAATTTCAGTGATTTTCTTGTGTTTGCAAGCAAAATTGCAACTATTCAAGATTATAAAGCTCTGTTGCTCTGCGCAAGCAATTGAGAAATTTTGTTCGGCAGTTGTTCAACTTGAAAAAAGCTAGCTTTTTTGCTTTTGCAATTTTACGATGCTGCAAAAGCAAGAAAAAAGCCTTCACTTAAGTCTTAAGCAGACAGAGCTATAGGAATTAAACAGTGTTTCAAACATGCCCGCTGAAATTGACGTCGATGCTCTCAAAATTTTTACAAAATCAAGAACAAATGAGACTAAATATTGGCAAAAAATTAAAAACAGCCAGTCTAAACTCAAGATTTACCGATTCTAAAAAGGAAGAGTGTACTTCGACTTGCTCACTTTTGAAAAATTTTGAAACCTTAAGACCTAAAGTTACTGTTAACATATGAGTTTACCCACCAACAACCTCAAGGGCGCTTTACTTCGTTTAAAAAATTATAGTATGGAAAAAGTTGTTCTTATTTTACATTGATCCAAAAATATAAATTAACTTCTGTTGTTCATTTTCGAATTATTATCAGTTGAAGAATTTGCCTGCGTAGAATAATCACGCATAGCTTAAAGTATCTTTTTCCATAACAATGTAGTACATACAGTACGCTTGAACGCATTATTTTGAAGTAGAAATGCATCTGACGTCACAATGGGGTATTTTTTACGTACTAACACAGGTTACAAACATCTCGCAAAGAAATTCGAGCGAACTGTTTTAACGCGTGTTGGGCGAGATGGCTCAGAAATTGCAGTTTGTCTACGAAGATTTTTTGTTCGTTAGCGCTTTTTAGCGAGCGAGAATGGCCTTTACGAGCTTGTTAGCACGTTCTGTCATGTCGCCCATATCTCTCATTATACGCGCTTTATTACGCCGAAGCGTGTAATGAGTTCGCGGGGGCAATCTCTGCGTCATTGCACCCGGGCAACACAGCTTCTTTCGAAGAAATGTCGCAGCGGTGGCGAGCTGTTGGCACCACTGTGTCTGATTTGACCGACCCAAGATTTGAACCTCAGACCTCCTGCTGCAGAGACGAACGTTGGAATCTTTGGTTGTTTTCAGCAAACTTCTCGCATCAGAAACTTTGCATATTATCGACTGTAATAGAGCTTTGAACCCTTGTTTCACAGTGGAACAAGACGTTCCCTCCGTTCGAGCATCCTTTTTCCTTGAAGATCGGCTCCCACCTTCGTCATTAGACCACAACGTTATCGTGTATTATCAACAAATATCAGGTGTGTTGTGATAATGAAAGACCATATATTAATGTGTCGGCAGCGACGGCGATAGCTTAGTTGGGAGAGGGTTTTGTTAAAGATCGAAAGCTTGCTGACTCCGAGTTCGGTTTCCGAACTACCAATGCAAATGAACCGGGTAGAATTATAGCTGTGATTGGGTCTGGACGCGATTGTCTGCTCCATACGCATGAATAATAAGTAAGGCTTGGAGATCTGTACATTGTGCAATCGTTGTATATTTTCGTAGTTTTCTGAAAATGGGCTTCTCATATTTTCCAGGCATACCAGAAGTGATAATTTCAAAGTTTCGGCTTCCGTTATCGCTGGTTGCTGAAGCATGCCCTCCGGCCAAGAAACAGAATCACCGGCTGACGTTGGATACCAACCAAACTTGCGCTAATTTGCTCGATTTGTTTCCTGGTAAGTTATCCAACCAGTCGATTGAAATAATGTGTTTTATTTTGAACGTCGCTTGTTTTATGCAACTTGTTTTATACAACTTGTTTTCCAATACGGAAAAGGTTAAATAAAACATGTTTCCTATTGGGACCGAGCAATCTACTCGTGGTGGTGGCTTAGCCAGATGAAAGGCAGCAAACAGAGCTCAAAAAAGGCCCTTGGTGTTGACTGTTGATGTTGTTAGACAGACTCAAGCGTGCTTGGCATATTTGTATCAATGATTAAATGCGAAAATCATTAAATGCAATTCAATAAATTGCAGCATTCGCAGCTGAACAATGTGGTCCTAACTTTGTTGGTTTTTCCTACGTCAATGGTGTCAAAGGAACGATTTTAACTGCGAAATCTTCAAGTGAGTTTGAACCGAACATGCAAGGTGTTGGTGTTGTTTTATTAATAGGGACAATGTGAAATGTCTAATGTGTATTTTAGACAGGTGGGCAAGTGAACTGACTGCCAACGTTAGGGTTGGATGCTGAGCAGGTTGCAATTTGACTCGAAGACCGAAGGGTTCCTTTGCTGTCTTTTGACCAAGGCAACTTGGTGAATAAAGATTCGATAATAATTACTATTACCAGTTAGCCGTTGTAGGCCTGTAGGAGTGGTAAGAGGCAATCTATGTATCCTTTTCTGATGTTATCGGTTTTAAGCAAAATATGTGCTCTATGTTAGCGAGGTTAGACAAACGCAGAATGTTTAGTTCACATGTATGGTTCAAACCAAAGCAATCGCAAGATAGGGTCCCTTCGCTGTCTCCTGGCCAATGCTACTTGGTGAATGAATTAAAATGTATATTACAAAGGTAGGATGGGCTGTGTTTCAACACTCACCCAAACTTCAGATATATCGTGTAAAATCGTTAGTTAATCACAGCTAAAACTTTAGAAAATGAAACAGCCATCACTTAGATCGAGAATGAGAGTCAAAACAGTGTTATAACGAATGAAAAATCTTAAGTGAAACAATTTTAAGATAATAAAAGCTGCAGAAATGTGCTGTATCGACGTATCGTACAAATTCAAACATTGGTACTTGTAAAATAGCATCATCATATTTACTGTAAAAATGCTTCTAGATCGCTATCGAATCCAGTGTGATGAGTTCTATGGTTTGTGGCTACTTGCTGATGAGCTAATCTACCAACTACGCAGCAAATTTCCTGATATTCAGATCTCCACGCAAGATCCTCCCGTATTGGATGATTATGTGCCTATCGTAGATGAGCACTATCGGGTAAGGAGTATTTTGGTACTTTTCCTTTTGCGATGGCTAACAAATTTCTTTTTTTGGGGGGTGGGGGTATATGTAAGCCAGAACCTACTTTCGATTTTTTAAATTTAGCCAAGCTACTTTAGCAGAGGTAAAGCATCCAGCTAGAAGTTTTTGATGTGCTGGAATTTTTTTGTTGTTGGGTGAACAGTCGTGACTTTTATCACGGTATGTCTGCGCATAGTGTGTATCAAACCGGCCCAAGAAATCGGAAATATTGAGTTTTCATGGCTCTTTCTATACCAAAACCAAATTCTTTGGATTACGTTGTATGTCGGGTAACGTTTTGAAAACGGCTGCTTCTCTCTGCCAGAATTAAGTTTTAGTTCGATTTTTCTTATTAAGACAAACTTCCACGGGGTGAAGCGCCAACATTTTGATAAAAAAAACATCGAAAGACAAAAAGATATATCTTCGCTAAATTTCAACTTTCTTCAATCTATCATTTTTGATATATTTCAATTCAAATTTAAAAACATCTCGTAGTGTTGCCAGTTAAAATGTAACTTCTAGATTTAGACGATATTAATCCTCTTTTAGATTTGGAATTTTAACATGTTAATGCGCAGTAAGTTAATTTTAATTTATTGGTTGAAACTGAGAAAGATTAGTAATGTATTTTTTGCTCCTGCAAAACTAACTTCAGTTTGTAGATGTTGGTTAAGTGATCATTTTTACAATGCGCAACTAACAACATACGTTTGAACAGAGACAATTAAACCCCAGACAATACACAGTACACGCTACACATCGTTCTAATAGATTCTGACCGTACGTTATAAAGACTAAATAGTTTTTAAGGCGACGTAATTTAGGTTATTAGAATGTCCAGATAACGATAGAATATTTAAATCCGTATCATAAATTTATATAACTTCTAGTTGAGAAACGCTGGTATTGAGATGAGAGACCTTCTCAAGCAGAGGGCAGTTCAGTACCGTACCATCCAAAGAAGATTATTGACGCATTATAAGGACAAAACCCCTCACCCCCTTAACGGGCTTGACACACTACTTATTGGAACACATACCCAGGTAAATACAACTGCTTTGTAATTAGTTGAAGTGTTAATGCTGTGTAGTTTGGTCGTAGTTTTGCGTCGAATACATTTCGACCAATGTCTCTTTCGGGTTAAACTGTGCTGGTGAACTGAGTTGCTGAAGTGTTTTGATATCAAATAAAGCTTTTTTAGGATATAGGAAAAGAGGTAATTGCCTAAAAGAGCTTTGTCGACGGACGTAGCAAAGTGATCAAGGTGTGAGTTGAACCCAGCTCATGCAATCATAGTCGCCATAAAAACTAGGAATACTTTCACCCGTTTCGTCATGCCACCAACTCATCATAATCTTGTATTGTTAAGTTGTTGTAGTTAGATCTCTTTAACTGTTGCTAACCTCGTACATCCTGAAAATTCTTTCAGATTATCGCTGTTGCTGATGCCATTGAAGACAATGAGGAATTATTTCGTCAGTGTTCTGTCAAGCTTAGCAGTGCTACCAAATTAATTGCGATTTTACCGTCACTGTTGCGCAAACTACCGCTAGAAGAAGAGTTCCTGCTGAAATCAGCCCTTGCTGTGGATATGACATACAATGAAGCCAATGCTGTGGTAATTGATTCAGTCATGCGTGTAGACTAGAGCACACCAAAATTCCACTTTTTTTTCCAAACATGGACATCAGTATTGCAATCCGTGAGGATGTCCGAAAAAACGCTTCTGTGAAAAAATCAGGGAGTTTCGTCAAGTATTCGCGCTGCAACAGCACTTTTAAGTTTTAGGGGGGTATTTTCGTGAAATTTGGGGGTGCCAATATCTAAAAAGTGCTATATTTTTGTTTTTACGTAAAAAAATCGTTTTTACACGTGATTATATTTACGTGCCAAGGTTGACTTATCAATCTAAGCATAATTTGCCGATACTGCTGCTTAACAAGGACTTTTTTGCGGTAATTTTTCTCATTTTAAAGCAATTTTTGAACAAAATTTCAGGTATTTTTCTAAGTTTCAGCCATTTTTTGAGCAGGAATGTACTGAACATGTTAATACTACACTTTGTGAGAAAGGTGTTTTAGGGCAAACTTTGTTTTAGAGCCTGAACACCACGTCAAGGTGTTGCCCGTCGTTCAGGTTCCTCTGTTTTTTATCCCGGAGAGGGCCCTTTTCCTGCATGTCATAAAGGGAACGATCACGGTTGGGAATGATAAGTTCAGTGTGTTTTGGCCAAAGTGGATTTACGAAAATCTGGGTAGAGCTTTCGTGTGTCTTCTACACAGTGTAGTAGCATCCTCCTTTGTTCCTCATCATCCGTCAAAACGTCCTTGAACTCCTCCATCAGTCTCACTCCTCTTTCCACCACATCATTCACAACTTTGAGGTCATTAATCAGCATTTTAAATTTCTTATACTCATCGAAATCGCACCATTTATCCCGTGAATACGTTAGAAAGCGAATGTCTTGCAAGGAGAGGTTCTGTCGCTGGAAAATGATCACCGATCGCTCGCTCACAAGGTCTGAGACACAAGTGTCTAAGGATAAGTTGGGAAATTGATGATTCTACGAGATTAGAGGGGCAGTTGGATTTTAGACAAAAGATACATGTTTTTGATAGCTTTTATAAATGCTGAAAGCACAATGCCAGTCGTATTAACTCAGCTGTTAAATACCACCTATGTCTCAAAAAGGCATGTCTGGCAGCTTCAGCAACTTCTTCATCAACGCTAGAGTAGTTCATCAATCATCATGGCTCGATGGAACTCCAAGTCGTTCACAGCTGCTTCCGAAGCTAAAGGGCACTGCAACCAATATGGAGCATAGAAGATGGACACAAAGTTACAGAACCGCCTCAATCCATTGACAAGAGTAGCATCTACATCCAGCTGACTGAGGCAAAGATACATCTTAAATGCATAAATTGGTGTCGATATCCACCGCGCACGATGTTGTGTTCCTGGGCGCCGAAACGCAAAGTTACTAACACGTTGCTGTTTGAGGTAAAACAAAATCAGCTTCAGTAATTCATCAAAGTCATCTCTGGGTAAGTAGGTGCTTTCGTCAGAGCACAGATGTTGAAGACTCTCTTATGGTTTAAGTTTGAAACTGTCCAGTGGTCCTAAATTGGTAAGGTCAGACTGGTCAATTGAAGATAAATTTAGTGTTGGCCATTTTGATTTCAAAATGTCAAAAAATTCTACTTTGGGGCTACTGGAAGGACCGAATATTACTTTGAAGACATCTCCCAGAATGACTTCCGGCATATGGTGACGGCATGATGTCCACAGTAATGGGTGGCCTATAAGAGCTTCCAATAGAATACATGCTCCAGCGAATTTCCCGGTGTTGGATGCAGTTGTGTCGAAACACATTGCAACACATCGCTGCTCAATGCTCCGTTCATCCAGCATATTTTTGACTGCCTTCGCTTGATTTAAACCATTTCCGCTATCAAGATCTGTAATGCCCAATAACTTCACCAGTTTCCCGTTTGTAGAACTGGCCAAAACAGCTAGATGCTCCTTGTGAGTATAGGCTTTTCCGCATTTCAATAACTTTTCGTCCCAGTGAATTGTGAAGTAATGATCATCAACCCGGCCAAAAAATTTTCCTTTACTGACTCGAACTTCAAGGAACAAAGCTTCTTACGTCCTCTTAAAGTACTCATTTGGCTAAGCACAAAATCTTTTACGCATCCTTGACTTTCTCTGATGATTGATGCGATGATGTCATTCAGAGCATTACTCGAAATCTTATGTCGGTCTGCAGTCATCACCACCTGCGACGTTGATGCAATATTCCGTGGCACGTGCAGCGGAATCCGGTCCGGATTCTACCGTTGCTTAGAAGGAGGCTCACAGAAATCTTCACCCGATTGTTCCTCAACTGACCCATCGCTTTCTTTACCCCCCAAAACCATTGTGAGCATTTCTTTCTCCTCTTTTGCCTGGTCCTGCCGTCTCTGGTGGTTTTCTCTGCGTATCTTCTTTCGCTCCAAACGAGCCAATAATTTGGTGTCCCTGTAACCAAACGTCGACTTTCGTTCCATTTTTTGATCCCGCACAAATTTCCAATCGTCTTCACACAGTCTAAACTTAATATCCGGCTTAACAATATCAAAAAGAGATTTTAACTTTTCCTTAAAATTTTTGGAAGCCTTAGAATGTTCTTCAGAACTCCTTTTCCCCCAAGCTTGCGTTGTCCTGTATTCTTCCCAAAGCGTATTGATTCTGGTCTTGATAGAATTTACACTTAGGTAGCAAGTGTATCCAGGACTAAAACCCTCTGCAACTTTTTGCCACTAGAGAACAACTTCGTCGCAAGTCCGATTGATTGATTTCTGTTTGCTTAATTTGTCACATTTAAAATGATACAAAAATCTCTGCATCTTCTCCAAATTCGTGGGTAGTTTCAAAGAGGAGAGCCTATCTATTGGCTTGCTAATAAGAGGAAATGCTACATCTGTAGATCTTGTTGAGACCATCTTTTTGTTTCCCAGCTTAAACAAACTTAATACTAATGCTTTGCAACTGCACTGATGCTTTAATGAAAATACTTTGCAACACTACACGTGGTATATGGCAACGTCATAATTCAATATTGTGATCCAATAACCTTAATTGTTTTTTAGATCAATTAAGATAAAGGAAGTGTAGAATTATTTTTTTGTCTCACAGCTAGATATCTGGTGTCACTGTCAACATATTGAGGTCAAATCTATTCACATTTAGTCCAAACTATTAACTGAACATCATAACTTATTCTCACTATTCACCTCAAAGTTGTGAATGATGTGGTGGAAAGAGGAGTGAGACTGATGGAGGAGTTCAAGGACGTTTTGACGGATGATGAGGAACAAAGGAGGATGCTACTACACTGTGTAGAAGACACACGAAAGCTCTACCCAGATTTTCGTAAATCCACTTTGGCCAAAACACACTGAACTTATCATTCCCAACCGTGATCGTTCCCTTTATGACATGCAGGAAAAGGGCCCTCTCCGGGATAAAAAACAGAGGAACCTGAACGACGGGCAACACCTTGACGTGGTGTTCAGGCTCTAAAACAAAGTTTGCCCTAAAACACCTTTCTCACAAAGTGTAGTATTAACATGTTCAGTACATTCCTGCTCAAAAAATGGCTGAAACTTAGAAAAATACCTGAAATTTTGTTCAAAAATTGCTTTAAAATGAGAAAAATTACCGCAAAAAAGTCCTTGTTAAGCAGCAGTATCGGCAAATTATGCTTAGATTGATAAGTCAACCTTGGCACGTAAATATAATCACGTGTAAAAACGATTTTTTTACGTAAAAACAAAAATATAGCACTTTTTAGATATTGGCACCCCCAAATTTCACGAAAATACCCCCCTAAAACTTAAAAGTGCTGCTGCAGCGCGAATACTTGACGAAACTCCCTGATTTTTTCACAGAAGCGTTTTTTCGGACATCCTCACGGATTGCAATACTGATGTCCATGTTTGGAAAAAAAAGTGGAATTTTGGTGTGCCCTAGTGTAGACCAAGCACTCTGGTCTGTCTAACCACACCAACGCAACAGAGTCGTGAGTCGGGTGGGCTTCGGGCTTAAGGTTGACAAAATTTCTGGCCTGAGGCGTGTCGTTTGGTTTAGTTGTTATAAATAGTTTCTCAATTTTGTCATGCCCTTCAATCCTGCTATTTGGTAAGCGATAAATTTCTTGAAAAGAAGTCAAAAAATAAATGAACCACCCCATGAATTACACCACATGAAACCTATCAGTGGTCTAGTGAATAGAGCGTTTGCTACTGAAGCGGTAGAATCGGGTTCGCTTCCCGGTGTGGTCAAATGAAAGACTATAAAAATTAATAATCACAGCTTCCTTGCTTGACGTTTAGCAAGTGTGAAGTCTCCACCGTGTGTGGTAGACAGGTGAGAAGGTGGCGACTTGACACGAAGACCGCAAGGTCCCTTCGCTGTCTCCTGGCCAAGGCAACTTAGTGAATAAAATATAATTACGATTACATGTCTGTTGTTATAAGCTACCCACAAAAACAACAGCAGCGTCGTGCAGCTGCCGTTTCAAGAAATATCACCGCTTGTCAGCTATAGGCTAACTAAGTAGGTCTATCAACTCTCGAATGACTTCTGAGCTGCATTCAAGCAGCTTGTATCAATCTAAATTAGAGTTATGGTGACCACTTACCTATCGAAGATAAAGAAGATGGCGCCTGTTTCCTTGACTCCAGTGCTCATATGCAGTTCAGCATTCATGTGAAACGCTGCTCTTATTGAACTTTGCTTGCACTTTCAGGGTTGGGAAGAAATGGTGGACACTTCACTGACTGCTATACTGAAGACGAGGTTGTCCAAAGCTGAGGTTGGCCCGGCTTTCGGTTCAACAGTTCAGCAATTAGAGTTTCCTCCAGATGTGGTTAAGGTTAGATCAGGTTCCTTGAATTTTGAAGGCATTTTGAAGCTTCGGTACAGATATTTTTTTAGTCTTAGTATGTCGCAGCATTCATGCGTTTGAACAAAGTACTTTGCGCCTGTGTAACGATACCAACGCAAAGCAGCCTTTTTGAATTCCGTTGTAAAGTTTTGTCAGACTGAATCACCGCAATGGAAGACTGCTTGGCCGCAATGGTAAATAAACGTAAAGAGTCTCTCTCAAGGACACAACGACGCATTGCCAGTTGGGGAATCGAACCGGGAGCCAGTAACCTTTCGATCGCCAACCCGACGCTCTATACCAACTAAGCTATCGCCGCCGTTGAAATATGTTGAAAACCTTTTGTAACATTTTTCACTTCCAAATAAGCATTGCCCTTTTAACCCTAAAGGTGGGTTTAGACTGGACGCGAAGCGAAGGTTGGCGACTTTCGCCAACCTTCGCGAGTGGTCGCTTACGTTAGTCGCGAAGGTTGCCAACCTTCGCAAGTGGTTGCTAATCTTCGCAACAGGTCGCTTCATAGGCTAATTTTAATAAGTTACTTTTAAAATGTATTCAATGAGCAGAAAGCGGTGTGTACTTTATTATTGAAGTGCTATTATAGTAATCACAGGTTTTGTTTTGTCATGGCGCGCTGGAATTAAAACGAAGATTGAGTTTGTATTATGTTATCACGCAATAGCCGTGAGGAAAAGTCTAGGCTAATAGCCTAGGTAACAAAACAATCTTGAGAAAAAAGTTTGTAAAGTATAAGGGAAAAACGAAGTACAGTAGATCGAATTTGGAAATGAAAAGACAAGTCATTTCTTTAAAAACGTAGTAGGCTAGTTCTTAGCCTATTTACTAGCTATCAAGATTTGTTTAGATCCTTCCACTGAAAACTTGCCATAATCTGTTTTGACCTTGACAGTTCTGGGTTTTAATGCAGAAACGCAAAAAGCTGGAAGCAGATGTCAAAAGTTCTCTTTAGGTGTTTACTCAGTTAACAAATCCTTAAACGATTTCACCATCCATGTCTCATTATGGTACTGGTAGATCAATCTTGTAGAGTGTAGATCGATAGGCTAGTCTACAAGTACATTTAAAGCGTAAACTATGTTGTTTTTTTGATGTGATTTTTCTTTTTCAGGCAAGCATGTTATGATACCTGTAGTAAGCTTAAACAGTTGTTTGTGTTTGCTATTTAGTGCTGTTTATGAAGGCTTCCAATTTTAACGCTAGGAGTGAATCTGAAAGCTGGATTTGTCATCAGTTAGGTAGTGGATTTTTTGCTTATTGTGCAATGGATTGCTGTGTTGATATGCTGTAGAAAGCAAAAAAAAACATTGCAGTTTTTGCATGATTTGACACTATCATCGAAGAAAAAGAATTTAGCACAGTAATACCAGCAGTTGCTTTGAGGAAAAGTCAGCCTCTAAAACTACGTTTGGTTTTTTATTCATTAGCGGAGCGCTTATCAATGTTTAGTGCGAAGTTAAACGCTTTCGAGAGCATTTTATTAGTTTGCATTTTCATGTGGTACCAGTACGTTGCGACGGTCGCGTTTACCTCAAAGAGCTTCGCTCCAAACCACCGTTTGTAAGATACAGACAAATTTATAGCTGTAAGGTCAAGCCCCCTCTTCTTAGCAAGTCTTTGGTTATGCCCCTGATAAAAAAACATTTACGATTTTTTTATGTGAAAATTGTTACTCAAGCATCTGAATAAAAGTGTTGTTAGTTCTCACATTTTCATGTGTAACTGACGCTTTCTTCCCCAGTCCAATTATTGTTATTATGAATGCTGTATCAAGTTTTTTGTTTAGTTGTGACTGATGAGAATGGAACAATATTAATGAACTTGCTTGGCAGCTACTTCTCTACCAACAACAGTAACCTCAGCAAAAACTAGAACTCACTTTCTACTGGTTAGATATACATTGGCTTTCTAGTTCTATTTGATTACACTGACTGTAATTGTAATGATTGAACTTCAGACTTAAAATTGTTCAGTTTGTCACTTTATTCACCAAGTAAAGCAGTTAAAATTTTATGAGACTAAAATGTTTTGAAATTCACAAACAACTAAATTCAGATATTACACAAAGACACAGTAAATTAATATTTAACATACTTGGCACTTCTATTTTCATCACATAGGACTGGAGTGAAAAATCACTACCAGACTACAATATTCATGATTATAAAACTTGGGGTAGTCCAAAACCATTGCTTCCAGTTGAACTTGATCACTGTCACAAACCTTTAGAAACAAGAGGGCTTTTAAGAGGACATTCAAAAGAAAAAATTCCATGTTTGTAGCTATTCAAAGAAGTGATTACTAATTAGGCCAATCCAAAAGTTCATAGAAATTTTTTGATTTTTTGTATCTATCTAGCTCTTGTATGTAGCTTGAAACCAATTCTAAATACAGTTTTATTCACCAAGTTGGCTTGGCCAAGAGACAGCAAAAAAATTTTTGTGAATTTTCCTGTATTCAAGCAATTGTTCAATTGAGGTTACTTTTAAAACAACAAGCTAACAAACAATGGGTAAAAACACTATCAACACATTCAAAACCAGCCTGTTGGTGGGTTATTTTATATTCTGAAAAAAAAACAACAACACCATGTTAGTTTAAGACAAAAAAATAAAAGCTGCTCAACCAAAAGAACCACTGCACTGATACAATAGCTTCTGCTATGCTGCACAGAATAAAAAGTTTTGTTTTAAAAGCTAGATGTCGTGGGGCTAGGCCTACTGCTTTGGTGAATTCATTATAATGAAGCTCTGAGATCAAACATAGCTATGAAAAATCACTCTAGGATTTACAGCCTTAGTTGTCAAGATCCGAATTACCTTGGCTAGCCTTGGGCTATCCCGAATCTAACTTTGCCAACAGCCTACTCTTTGGACTGATAAATAGGCACCAAACCATACAAAAATACTAATTACATTATTTTCTAGCAAACTGCGATCGTAAAAATCCAATCAGTGATTTAGTAGGTTATCTTACTACAGCCTGCAAGCAAGCGATATTGCGCAACTGCTAGCGAAGATTGCGACCGGTTGCAACCTTTCGCGAGCTGTCGATGACGTCAAATTTTGGTTGCTTCGCGTCCAGTCTAAACGCACCTTTTATTTGTTTGCAATTTTTGAACTTTTTGTGATCTTTATAAGTTTGTTGTTTTTTAATGTTGGCAATATTTGATGGTTTGAGACAGAGTTGTTACGTTGTAAGTGGTATTAATGTTTTTTCGTGCTCTCGGACTTGGAGCTACCACAGCGGCAGCCCCGAAAATGTCTATCAGTTTCTTTTCAGAAAACCTAAAAAGTATTATTAAAATTTTGCATTAAACGTTAAAGTTTACCTAGTCTGTTTATACGTTGCCAGCTAATCGACCGTTTCGTAACGAGCTTCATGTACATTTCAGCTAAAAAAACATATTGCTATTGTGATGGATCGCTTGTCAAAAGGTGCGACCTTGGGTGGTTCTCAGGCTGGCATCCCGTCACACGGAGGGCGAAAAGGAAATAGTGAGTAGAGGAATTTTTGTATCAGACTCAAATCTATTTATTTCCTAAGCGAAGTCTTTTGTCGCAAATTTGCTAAAGTGCTCTATAACGTTTGGACAGAGCAGGTTAAAGATATTAATAAAGACTTATTAATAGACAAAAACTAAACAAGCAACCCCACGATTTACTCCACATGTCTGTCATGATAGCCTACCCTGAAGAATTAGAATAGCAGCCTAGTGCAACTGCTGTTCGAGGAATATCACCTCTCGTCAAAATGGCTAGCTAGGTGGGCTTATCAACTTTCGAATGATTGCTGCGCCTGCGCCACATTTTAGCAGCTTGCAACAATCACCGAAGTCCACCCAACTAACCACCGAAAATAAGACTGATCGCATGAAGCCCCCCTCTCCCAGCTCCCCTTTGAAATAAATAGAGCTGGTAGGCTACAAAATCGACAAGCCATCATACCCGTTATAAAATAATAATAACACCCTCAACAGGATGTTTCGCCGTTAGGCTCTTACCGAAGAGTTTTGGATGTAACACCCCTCTGCAAAGTCTCAAGTTTTTTTTGTTTGTTTGGTATTCTTGTTTTATAAGGGGTTTATTGATTTTAAAATTTGCTCAGCAATACACGTGGAGGATTGTCCCGAGTCATCAGATATTTCCTTTAGCACTTTTTGCAGATAATAAAGTTTGCACAACTCTTTTTTAATTTGCTGGGATTGATCTTTCTGTTATTTCCTTTTTCGGTTTTAGTTCTTGGTTTCTTTTTAGCTTGATTTTAATTGCTGGCTGGATGATTATCCGACTTTTATGGTATTTCTACTAAGTACTGTAGTTCGGAAGTTACGTAGCAGATCCTCAACATAAGTTTTTCACAACTGTCAGGTAGCACTTCACTCACATTATCTCACTAGCAGATAATATGAGTGAAGTGTTACCTGACAGTTGTGAAAAATACTGCATTGTATCAGACAAAGTATGATGTCAGGAAAGTTGATGCTACGTCTGACCATTGACTCTTTATTTAGTAGACTAGAAACTGACGCGCGGAGAAAAAGAGAAGACCATTGAAGAGAAAAAAGTTTGCTTTTGTTGCGAAAGTTTTTTTTGCGATCACGTGGATTCGACAGATTAAATTGGGACATTTTCGTAGAACGAGTGAACCGGGAAGAAAAAAGTCACGCTGATTAGACGAATCGGCATATTCTAGAACAAAGGAACTGTAATGAAAAAAAAGACAAAGCTGTCAGTTTTTAGTCCACTAATAAAGAGTCTATGAATATACTTAAATGTGCCTTACGCTGATACTTTTGTGAAAAAATCATCCAAGTGAAATAAATTTAATTATTATAAATATTAGCTCCATCTCCTTAAAAGGGTAAGTTTGAATGTTTGGTCTTCCTTACCAATCGAAAATTTATTATAACTGGCAAATTTAGTTGTAGAACTTTGCCCACCGCCCTGTCGGCTTTGATTGGACTTGAAACTTTACTGTTTTGACTGGTCTTGGTTCTCGCTGGAAACACCATCTGTATTCGCTAGCGAAGACGTTCAGATTAGTAGTGTTCCACTGCTCCAGAGGTAAAGTGGGTAAAGTGCTGCGAAGGGATCTTTACGGTCTTCCGAGTCAAGCTCCTACCTGACTCCCACACACTTCATACTTTCCCTTTTGTAGCTGAACGGCTAACAGGGAATCCTGAAATGCCAATTTTTCTAGTCTCTAGTTTGATCCGATCAGGAATCGTACCAGAGTGTTCCGTTTCAGTAGAGGACGATCCTTTCGACCAATGACCTGAAAAACTTAATGTTTAGTAAATGTTGAATATTGTTATTGTTATATTGTTAAATTTTAGCCATTGGTCGTGCTGGTTCGCCACAAGAAGCTTCTTCATTAGCTGAATATAAACCGTAAGTCAGACTAACAAATTTTATCCGTCAAACGGAAACCACACTATTGAAGTTGAGCTTCTACATCATCTACATTGTTATGATATTCAAAAAACGGTCAAGTACAAGCGTTCAAGTTAAACACCACTCACTAGGCCCTGCCATAGCGATTTCTGTTTTCAGATTCCGTACCTATGGATCTAATTTTGTGTACAAGTCCTCATAGTAAGCTTGGATGCAAATCGTTTGGCTCCGATTATGCTCCATTTTTCGCGATTATTGAAAAATCAAGTCTACAAAATGCTTTTGTTTATCCGTCTTAGTTTGAAATTTAGATAATTGATAATTATATTTTAATTGTAATTACAGTATGTCTTAGGCTGTTTATCATAGGTTTGACTGTGCCTCTAAGACTCTGTATACTGACTGTATATAGCTTATTAGATAATTAAGTCAACAATATTGCTTGGTGTCGACCGATTAGGCTCGGTCTAGCAAAAACGAGGCTGCTTATTGACTTGTAGTAATAGAATTTTTAGCTGAAATTTCACTACTCAATGCATCTATAAACAATTGAACACAATAGAATGGAGTGAAAGCGGATGCGGATTGGAGTTGTTCAACTAAACCGGATTGGCTACGGACCGTATGATGCAGTAGTTGGTTTGGTCTGCCAGACCCCGTTTGAAGGTTGAGGGATTATAGTTTCGGCATTTGTTTTGATTTTGGCGTTTTGTGCAGTGGAATATTATAGTTTTGGCGTTGAATTTGCTAAATTTCTTTCGAACTTTTTCAGGTCTTCTCCCATTCTTGGCTATTCAAGTCCGAAGGTGAGCAAAGAGAAAATTCAAGTGTCAACAAGTAAAACCAGGGTTGCTTTCGGAAAAACCCTACCAAGTCCAAAGCCAACCGTAGTAGACGTACAGCCGTCCATAGCTGAAGCTGGTGAGTTGGGATAAAATTGAGCCTAATTTTTGAGACAATGATATGGAAAAAGTTTAGATTTTAAATGAGAGAAAAATAATCAAAAATTGTATTGTTAAATCGATTGTAACAGCTATCGGACTAGTAGCCTACAGGAGGCAGCATACGTATTAAGTTTGTTTAGGGCAAATCTCAATTTTTATTTACTTTCCATTCGTTTTTGTGCTAGCTTTATTCACTCAAGTGGAACCATTGCAGAAGGAAAGTCAATTATTTGTTTATTAGTTTCATCTCACTGAACATATTAACTTATTAATAATAATTTATTTGTGATGTTTTGACGTTTGTGGGGTTGGTTTTAAAGGGTTTTCACACAGAAGCTGTCAACGTTACCGTTCCGTCGCTGTTACGTCTGACGTCAAGGTGTTCATACAGAAAGTTTTTGCGGCGACGAAAGTGATTTTCTTGATTTCTTACGTCTTACATTGAGTTAAAATTAGTTTAGCTTTCTGTAAGTACCGTAACTGACGGAAGCAATTCTGAGCCAGTTTTTCTTGAGCCACAAAAACTGAAAATCTTGAAAAAATAAATTGGTTTTAGTTGAAAAGTAGCTTTCAGCAGACTAGGTTAAGTGCTTGGGGCTATAAGTAGGAAGCTAGGTCTAGTCATATACTAGTACTACGTTGTATGGGTAGGGTAGCAGTAGTACTGATAGTTAGCCTACCGGTACTTCGGACTTGATTGTTTTTTATGTTTGAGAAAAGAAAAGAGAATGTGAGATTGAAACTGATTGGTACTGGGTAGACATGCTAGATTGCCAATTTGCTACACGGTAGGCATGCAAGTAAGTTTGGTTTGCATGCAAACACATCGAGACTTTATATTTATCAACGACATCAACTATTAGAATTGAGAGTTGAAAAATTTCACGAAACTTAAACATTGATTTGTTACCGCAATTTTGAGTATGAAAATTTCTAGTTCTGCAGCTAATTTCTACCAGTACCTTTTAAAATCTTCTATGTCATACATTACTCACCACTGCAGTACCAATTAACCACGCAAATTTGCCAAACGAATGCAAATTCACGATTTTTGCCAATCACATCCATCAAAAAGCTTAATTAATTTCTAAGAGTTACAAAGTTAGATGTAGACTTAGTCTAGTTCGATAAAAATATAATTTTTTTAATGTTGCCAAACTAAATCATACAGGCGCGTAGCCAGGAATTTGCAATGGGGGGGGGCTGTTTTGGAGGCTAGAAACAATATCAAACGATCTTGACCCAGATTTTGTTCGGTTCTTCAATCAGATTTAGTCGATTTTTGTGTCCAAATCTAGGTAATCTCAAAAAAAAGGTCTTCAATAAAACTTCGGCGGTTTTTCTGAAATTTAGGTGACCTCCAAAAGAGATCTTCGGCCAGGTTGAAACCCAGTTTTTCTGGTCGAAATTACATCATTTTCTTGACCAATTCTCATCGCCAACACCAATGGGGGGCTACTTTTGTTTTTAGTACTAAAATCGACCTCAAAAGTGCTGAAAACGGGATATTTTGCATACTCTTCAAGTCAATCGGGGGGGCTATAGCCCCGCCTCCCCTGCTACGCTACTGATATCATACCTACTGTTTATTTCTGAAAAAATCTCAGGATAGGCTATTTGAATTCATATCATATTGCTTAAATTTGTATTTTCGCTTCTGCACCACCTTAAAATTGTTTATGCAGATCTGATAACTAATTACTTTTTTATTAAAGCAGAATAAACTGAGTATGTGTGATTATATCAGTATTTGACTGTTAATGAAGTTCATTTATTTAATTGAAGTATGCAAGCATGTAAGCGGTAAGTCAGCAAAAAATCACACCAGTTTTTTTTAAGAGGTCTATTTGGCTGAGTGATTTAAATGAATTTTGTCTTCTTCTTTCTTCATTGCCCGCTTTTCCGTGAGGGTTGTGGGGGCAACAGCTCGAGATTAAGCTGCCACACTTCACGGTCTTCCATCACCTCCATCATTTCGCTTGGATGAAGTCCCAAGCGGTTCCATCCAAGATCCTCAATGTGATCGGTCCATCTAGTTCTAGGTCGTCCAACTGGTCTTCTCCTATTTGCTTTGAAAAGTAAAGCTTGTTTCGGTAGTCTTTCCTGAGGCATTCTGCTTGCGTGGCCAAACCATCTAAGCTGAGATCTTTCAATTCGAAGAAGTAACGATGAACCTCGTACTGTTTTTATTCTCCACAAATTTATAGATTTATTATAGCCTAGATAGGAACATTTCCAAATAGACTTAAGCAAACAAAAACAGACAATTAAACGTTTGGAAAATTCGCGATGTTTTTTTTTTTGCCAACTTCATCAATGACAAAAACTTGGTCAGCCGTAAGGTAAAGCGCCAAGTTATAAATTTTTGCGCTTTACTTGCGTGCTTGTTCTGAAATTTGCACCGTCTTGTAAACTGCGTCAAATGGAAATGAAACAAAAGGTCTGAATGTTTGCGATTGCGAAATTACGGCCACGAGTTGTTATTGTTTACGTAATTATCTTTGAAAAAGGTCAATTGCATCTTACGCTGCATTGCTTTTCATCTCTATTTGGAACGAGCTTTTTGTTTTGTTTAGGTAACAATCGGTTGGTTCGCTTAGCTCATCGGAACAGTTTGTTTATGTTAGGACTTTGAAAAAATCGTGTTTTTGGCCCTAAAACTTTTAAACCTTTTGTTAGATAATCGAATGATTGCTTTCAATTCCATTCAAATAAGCGAATTATGCGATTAACAGCTATGCAATAGTCGGGCGCGTAGCCAGAAATTTGCAATGAGGGGAGGCTGTTTTGGGGGTCTGGGGACGGAGCATCCAGCCGCCGAAGGCACGATAGGCGGAGCCCCCAGCGCTCGAAAATTTTGGATTTTTTGCAAAAATAACTTAATTTTGAGGCTATTTGTGAGTTTTATTTTTGACAAATATTGTGAGTTTTATTGTGAGTTTGTGTATATAAAACTCACAATGTATTGTGAGTTTTATTTTTGACAAATTAGCCCCCCTGAATATATGATTCAAAAGATGTTTTAAATCACTATTTCAATCCATTCCATTGCATAAGTCTCAAAAGAGCTAAAAGCGTGGAATTTTTCTTTTTCTGCATTTTGGTCGACATGCCAATGGAGGGCTAAGCCCCCCCCTTCCCCCCTGGCTACGCTACTGGCAATAGTGCGAAGCAGTTTCTTAATAAATGGTTGATTATGGTTTGGGATTAGCGATTCCTATGCAATAAAACGAGTTATGGGATTACCCATTATGCAATTAACCGAATTCAACTAATTGGAGTCAATATGATTTTTTAAAAGTATTTGTAAATCTGTAATTACTTTGCCCAAATTCAAGTTCCGCAGTGACGATATTGGATAATCATTAAAGCCATACTACCAAGCACGCTGAATGCTTCACTACCAGGCCATAGGCATTAAGAATTAAAGTGGCCCAATTCTACAGGCCTACCGTTTGCGTTTGGCCTACTTCCAGGTAGGCCTATACCAGTCAGTGTGTTCCGCGCTGCAGCAGAGGTGCAAATGTGCAACTAAGTGAAACTTAAGTTAAAACTCCTGACTTTGTTCCACAATGATCACTGATAGTTGATAGTGATAGCGATCTTGGCAAGTACTTCAAGAGTAGTAGCAAGTTAACGCAATAAGTTAAAATGCATTAAGTTGCCAGTAAATTTATTAGTAGCTCTCAATTCAAGGATGGGTTGACGGTATGGTGATTATAAAGCCCAAACTTAATAGGTTTATTGGTCTATTAACAAAACTGCTGTGCAAGCATTACAACCATGGTTAAACGTAACGGTGACGGATCGGTGTGAACAGTGACGATCGGTGGCAAAAAGTTTTGGGTATTCAATTTATTATTGCGTCGTTTATTTTCGTACATTAAATAATTGCGCATCCGATCTGCGCATATAAAATTATGTCCATACGAATAGGTGACATTGATATTTATACTGTGTTTGTACTGTACTTTTTTAATCGTAAAAACTGAAAGACAAAGTTTGGGGAAGTAGCAAAAACACGTTTGAGAGTAAAAAGTTTTGGCTCGAATTGAGGGTAGCGTAGCTGAAGTTAATTTTTCTCGTCTCGCTTCAGCTATTGAGTGAAATGAGTATAGTGGAGGTGTAGAAAAATGAAAAAGATAAACTATAACTTCTATAATGCTACTCTCAATTCAAGCAATTGATTAAAACTTTTGACGCGCTTTTACCACATCCATTAAGCCTAATCAATTACCTATAAAAAGCAAAAAAATAGTGCAAGCTGAAACAGTTTTGGCTGTTTGAATAGCAATTCAAACAAAACTATTTACTACAAAGGGCAGAGCGCTGGAATCGACAAAGTTTCAGAATTACTATAGATGCAAGAAAGTCATTTAAAAGTAAATTGCATTAGCTTTTTGCTGAAGAAAATTTTGTTATGACTGAATCCTTAAAAGATTTGGTTTCCATTACTTCTGTCAGTAATTGTGACTCGATGGATATAAGGCCTAAATCTGAAAGTCTGTCTTGTCCCATTTTATTTCGAGAGAATGATTTGATACGTTTTAAGGAAGAAAACAATCTTTCAACGGATTTGGGTCTACCTGCAGCAACGATTGCTGTTTTCTCTTCAAAAGTTTTTTGAGTGAAGAAGCATCCCAATGAACTGTCCACAACTTTCGTGGCGTTACATTGCCGTTGTAACTTACTTTGACGACTTTTAAGTTTTCCTCGTAGTAGGTTGCTTTGTTAAAAAACCTTTCAAGGCTTTTACTGTCAATTTTTTGATATGGAGAAAGTATTATGGTCTTTCAGGATGGTTAATTTAATTGACAAGTCTTTAACGATCGATCTTGCAACCACAGGCGCAGGCAGCTGAAGGCAAGGTATTCACGCTCGCTTGCTGAAAACCTGCGATCACGTCAATCGTGACGTTTCTGCACTTGACCAAATTTGATCGGTTAATACAGAGGCGGGGCGTTACACGGTTTCACTTTGCTACACCATTTTGGGTTTTCACAACTTCGTTTTGATACCTTTCAGCGCAGCCAAGCTACAACGACTGCATATCAACCGCTTAGCGCTACAACGCCGAAAACTCAAATTATTGACTGCCACTAGGTTTCGCCAATTGCTACGCAGAATACGCTTTGCTTGTAGCCAACTAGCCATGAAAGCAAAAATAACTAAAATATACAATATTATTTTAAAGGTATATTATATGAATAAATACAGAATGAGATGATTTTGCTTGGGTATTCAAAGAATACCCTGATGCCCCTCACCGATCGTCACTAGGTGTGAACCTCTTCACGTAGCGGGTTACCGTCACCGCGAAATAACGGAGAATGGAACGGCGACGTAAACGTTTACGGCTTATGTGTGAACCCCGCTTTAATGCTTAATTGTTTACGTGCTGTTTGGCCTAAAGGCTATCAGCGCGGAAGCCTAGGGAAGTGCCGCTAGAACGGCGATTACTTAAAAAAGCAATGTGCAAAGGTTGTCTTCTCACAGGATTCCGGCCTTTGAATTACCGGCCCACTGCTCTACCACTTGTTAAGTTTTTGTGTGTAAAAGATAGATACTTTTCGCTCGGTTTGGGGTAAAACAACGAGCTAAGTGAAGGTTCTCCAATTTATATTACAGAAGAAGAGAATACTGGCAGCAGCACTTCGCCACTTCAAGTTCATGAAAAAGATGAACAACGAGGGAAAGTTTTGTCGTAGTCAAACTTTAATCGTTAGTGACGTCACCATGCCGTCTTGACTCAGTTTTTGCAATACGTCACCTTTAATCATCGCATACGGTTATCTTGTTCCAATTTTTGCTAGGCGCTTGACGACGAGTAGACAGCAAAAGCAGATGCTTGACTCTTCTACTTTTTTAATTAGATTTCAAGCCATGTTGTCTGAAACTTTGTGCATGTCATCGAGTTCAATAAATCAAAGAACGCTTTCGTTCAGTTATTTCTTGACAGCTTTTGAAATTTAACGAAAGTGTGTCGTATCCTATTGGCAATTGCTTTAGCAGTAAACCACTACAATATTAAGACATTAAAAATTAAAAACCTATAACGTCTTAATATTGTAGTGGTTTGCTGTGATATTTGCTCTAACACTCCGTTATCGAGCACTTTTGAGACCCTGATATCAACCACTGGCAATTGCTTTAATGTTGGCATATTTTTTAATTTGTGCACATTTAATGTTTTTAATTTGTGCACATTTGTGCAAAGTGATCGTTCATAGATTACCGTACATTTTGGTAGAGAAAAGATTTTGTCATTTTTCATTCCGTGACAAGACTTTAACGAGTCTCTACATTTTTAAATGACTTTTCAAGTCTTTTATTTGCACACACCCCAATGCTTCGGCATTATTGGAACGACCGACGCTCGCGTCGCGTGTTCCTTTGTTTTTACTCGGCCATTTTCCA
Source organism: Trididemnum nubilum (assembly GCA_963965965.1). Lineage (NCBI taxonomy): Eukaryota > Metazoa > Chordata > Ascidiacea > Aplousobranchia > Didemnidae > Trididemnum > Trididemnum nubilum. The sequence continues at coordinate 5,261,367 of OZ014483.1, forward strand.
ACTAACGAGTGCGAAATTTCAAACTTTTGCGTATAACTCGAGAACGGTTACGTCTAGGTACATGAAATTCGGACAGCAGTTTGAGATTAATGAGCTATATGTTTGTACCAAATTTCGAGGCAATAGGTCACGTGATTTTGGTTTTAGAACCCGAAAACCGCCCCGCAAGTTTGGCGTAAAAAGCGGTTTCAGTCAAAAACGGTTAAGTACGGCAAAAAATATTTCATATGGTTATATGTCTCAAGATACCCTTTCATCCCAACCAACCCACTTTTGGCCGCGATGAGGTTTTTTCTTTTTTTTTCCTTATTTTTCCTTTTTTTTCCTGATTTTTGTACGCTCTTCTAAACCACAAAACATGGAAATTTAATTTTTGGGTAATGTTGTTGAGCTGCAAACGCAATTTTTTGGGGCAACTTCACCGGGAACCCCCCCAAAATGGGACCCCAAAAAATCAATTTTTTTAACGACTCAAGCTAGAGTGCTACTTTTTTTGATATCAGGAGATATTTAACAGACAAATATTTTAACATAGTTTGGGGGTGCCACCCCCCCGGGCACCCCCCAAATGGACCCCCAAAAATCAATTTTTTGAACGGCTCAACTTAAAGTGCCAGTCTGTTTTGATAGCAGATATTTAACAGACAAATACTTTGACATAATTTGGGGGTGCCACCCCCCCTCCGGGGACCCCCCAAATGGACCCCCCAAAAATCAATTTTTTGAACGGCCCAAGCTAGGGTGTCAGTGTTTTATGATATCAGGAGATATTTAACTGACAAATATTTTAACTCTACTTTTCTGGAAGTTCCATAATCAGATATTTTTGAATAATTACTGATTTTACGGTGGACAAAAAGTACTTATGAGCGTCACAGCATTAGCTACGCATCGATCGTTCACTGGGTTTGCTGGCAAACTCCCATCTAGTTTTCATATAGTTGTCTCCACTGCAAAGGCATTTATACTGTGGGATTTGTACTGTGCTTTTAGCTATTTTCGTATTGTGTGCTTTTGCGTTTAGGCTTATTGCTGTACTAAACGACCGGTGCATTGTTTTTAGCAATCTTTTTCTAATAAATATTGTTCAATGTTTATTGTTTATCCTAATAATTGAAAGTTATCATTTAGTCCAAATCAAAAATTATTTGACCGAATGCGTTGTTACCACTATAGGGCTCTCAAACGTGGACTAAAGGCAAAATCAATGGGAGTATTTAAAGTTAGGCGAATCGTATTAGATTAGATTGGCGTTGACTCCATCCTTTTTTGACCCAGCTGTTTCAGAGATATTCTACTTCAAACACGACGTCAGGGCCTCTAATGTTATAAATTTTTATTGGCAACCCTGACGTTGGTGGCCGTGTAGTGTCGTTAGCAGCACCTTGCCAGTTATAACCTAAGGTAACGCCGCTATTAGGCTACTGCATTTAGTCGTTTTGCTGCGCACTAATCAGTTTGATCTTGACAGCACAACAGATCGGAGTTGGTAGAAGAGTAGACTGTTTGGTAGCCTAGTGATATCGGTAAAAATCAAGCTGTCAGATAAATTTCACTCCCAAATCATAGCCTAGCAATATGGTTTTTATTGCTAGGCTACGAAGTACAAACTCATACCGTATAATAAGACTACTAGTAGTTGGATAGGCCTATTGTATTTGCTTACAATATTTTGTGACCCTAGAACAGGGGTGGGCATTTACTTTCCTGAGTGGGTCGGTTACAGATAATGAACTTAGTGACTGGGCCAAAGGCTCAAAAATCAATCTTGAAACATAATTAAACAACAATTTATTTACACATCTCTAACATAATAGCTAAGGCACAACCTTACAATAAGCGACCTTCATGCAAAATATTGTCCTATACAACCAACATGTCATTGAGTTATTTATCTTCAAAGTGAGTCATTTTCCAAACCTTTTAAACGACTAAAATTCGTTTTTTGTTACTCACTCTTGGATGCCTTAAAAAACTACCTTGAGTATTCTCTTGATTTTTGGCATAGTAGTTTACAACATCATTTTCAATGACTTGATTAAACTGTGGTATCCTACCATAAATATTTTTCATTTTATTTGGAAAATGATTGAGGTCATTGGAAGAAGTTTTGAAGAACATCACTCTGCGACACCCTATTTTACCAACACTGCGACACTCTGCAACATCCAATTTCACTTGTATGAATTTGTCCAATCAAATCAGTCGAATATGCGTGACCGCAAAAAACTTTCGCCACAAGAGCAAACTTTTTTTCTGTAATGCTCTTCTCTTGTTCTCCACGTGTCAGTTTCTAGTCGACTAAATAAAGAGTCTATAGTCCTATAAATAAGTAGTCTATAAATTCGGGGTGTCGCAGACTGATGCTTAGTGTCGCGTAGTGGTGTAAAGTGTCGCAAAATGATTGCTTTACTAGGGAATAAAAAGGGATTTTTAACCCCCTTAAACGTATAATAAAAACCTAATATTTTGGTATGATCTTTAAAAAATAATTTTAGCTACCACCAGAAAAAAAACAAGATTCTATCGTCTAAAATATTAAACATACAAGTTATAAAATCAAATCAAAAACTACCAAAAAAGGTGTTACCGAGTGGTGCCCTTCCCTATTCGTTATTTTCATCGATATTTTCAACGAAAAATTTATATCCGTAAAAATGATGGTAGTGGTTTCAGCAGGCACAAGTGGGCCGGATGAAACACTTCGGTGGGCCGGATCCGGCCCACCCCTGCTGAGCAGTGGTGTACGGTGAGCATTTTTACAGGGTGTGCGCTGACACTTCAGTTTAAGTAAACCAGTTATTTTCCCAAAAATAATTCAAAAAAAGTCGTTTTCTCCAAACTAATTTCCAATACAAAATTTAATGACAATACAGATATATCACGCAGAAGCAGAGCTGCCGAAAGGGGGGGGACAATGACCCCGGGGCCCATGGACTTTAGGGGGCCCATTGGCATCAGGAAGGTCGATAGCTTCAGTGGGCCCCTCGAAATGACACCGAGAAGTTAGTATGTGAAGCTCTGAAGCCCTTTTTTTTTTGAGATCACATGATTTTGACCGGTGAAGACCTTTTTTTTTTGGAGATTACATATTTTTCGGACCAAACTGCAGCCTTTTTACGGTCTATTTTGGACTTCACAAAACCGCAAATCGGTCATGTCTGAGCTGGCCCCGGGCCCACGTTTGGCTCTCGGCGCCGCTGCGCAGAAGTGACACCTTCCGGCGATGTTAAAATGCAAATGTAGCAGTAAGATGTCTAGCTTGCCATTAAAATTTAGAAGCGTCAAAAACGAAATAATTAAATAAAGAGCTAACATCGTAACTAGCACATTATTGGAATGACGCATATAGTTCACAGATTCGGAGGCATTCACCTTAAGAGTTTGTACTTGGTTCATTGAGTGGATTGGAGTTTGTTACCGTTTGTTTATATTCTGTCAACATTTTTGCTGCAAGAATATTGATATAAAAAAACAACAACAGCAACAACAAAAGTAAAACGGTTTTCGCCAGTAGAAGGATGAAACCTCTAAGTTCACATGTCGTGTTATTTGATAAACACTCTAATACCCGTAACTCCGTTGCATTTTCGCATACACAAAAATGTGATACAATGAAATACCGAAATTAAAGGTATCATACGCTTACATTAGCAACACTACTTACTAAACGCAGCAGTAAGTTAGCAAGTTTACGCATTGATTTTATCTATAAATCAATTCTATTCTTCGTTTTTGGGACAAGAATATTGTTCAATTGTATGGTCATACAATGATTCGTGTTTTTTATTTGATAGCAATGCTTTTTTCAAACGCAATTAGACTTGGTCCTCTGAGACGTTCTTAATGTTGACTTCGCCGAAAGCATGTGTTTATTCGCTTCAAAGCGGAAAATGTTCTTTCAGCAGAAGCTGTGTTACTCTGAATAGTATATATCAATTAACAAAGCTTGTGCACTTCTGAAAATCAAGGTTGGAGGTTTATAGATTTTATGAAAGTGATTAGCTCATGTGCATGTTTTCCAACAAAATCATTGGAGCTGCTAAGCACATAAGTTCGCTTTCTTAGCAAATGCAGTGTAATCAAACAGAGGTCCGTAAATTGTTTATAGTTTGTTTAACAAATCTTTGGAAATTTTGCTTTATATTCACCATAATTCACAAGCCAAAGTAGTGGAAAAAAATCGTTTTGAAAGAGATGCATACCTAGTTTTGAGCTGCTCTGACCAGGGCATGGTATGGAACGGAAATTTCGGTATAGAATATGGAAGATGCCAGAATGGAATGGAATGGAAGTTTTCAAGAATGGAATGGAAGACAATCTTCCATACCAATTCCACACTAAATTTCGTGCATTGTATTTTCAAAAAAAAAAAAAAAGTATATATATACGGATGGCGGGTAGTGATAAATAATATTGTCACTAAAATATTCAACTTCAATATTTACACGTATTATTTGTTGACAAATCGTGGTACTTTGGTTGTGTAAATTGTGCAAACAGTGTTATGTATTGCATCATACTAATTACATCGCAATTTGCAGCATTGATGTTATAGTTGACGACTTTGACAGGTTTGACTTTTTTTTTTTTTTTTGAGATTGCCAATTTGACAAGTCATAATTTCTTATTTTTTTCATCGTCAAGAAAATTCGTATTTGCTATTTCGTGCCCGTTTCAGCTTAATTTTATTTATATTTTTAGTTTTTAAGATTTTAGTAATTTCTGGTTCTTTATAGTGTTAAACCTTGGTATTTTTATTACAGTAAATGTTCTTTAGCAGTTTGGTTATGCCAAATTTTATGGTTGATGTGAGAGCAAACTTGTACGGTAATCATTAAACCTTAGGGGTTACCAAGGGCCCCGGCCTTCCCCCTCGAATTGAAATGCTATCAACGACACAAATGTTGACACAAAGCCTATTGTTTGTTCAATTTCAGTTTCTTTCAGAATTTTTCAAGTGCAACAATACACGCGAACAACAGCAAATAGCAATAATATTGATATTGACGACCAGGCGGCTCGGGCCCCCTCAATTTAATTTTTTGCCAACCAATTTAAATATACAAGCCCAGAGAAATTCAGCGTTTTTGTTCTAAATGGTGCAATTGCATGCCATTATCTAACTTTTTTATGCAATAATATGTTTTACGCTCCCAGTTAACTTTTATATTGCAATAACATGATTAGCAACCATTTATTGCATCATATGTACCAACTTAAATTATTTTATAATCCACCTCCACCACATACCAATTACAATCCACCTCCATCTCGACAATTTTCACGCAACAAAATACACTGTACTTTTGAAAAAAAACTAGCTAAAGAAAATGTTTATTGAACAAAATATTGAATTTGAGTTGAGAGTGCCAGGGTCCCTGGCAGGGCCTACGAGAGGAGGGGCAGGGGGACAATGACCCCGGGCCCATGGAGTTTAGAGGGCCCATGAGCTCGAGAGGGAGCCCTTCCAAATAAATGACATTGAGGAGTGAAAGGCCCATCGAAGTCGCATGTGAACAGTTTCATTTCTATTGGTGATCACTTGATTTCGGCCGGAAAAACCGTTGAAATATCGGAGAAGACCTTTTTTTTGGAGATCACATCATTTTTCGGACCAAACAGCAGCATTTTCTCCGTCTATTTTGGACTTTACAAAACACCAATTCTGTCACATTTGAGCTGGCCCCGGGCCCACGTTCGGCTCTCGGCACCCCTGGTCCCTGGTCGTTCATATACTCCTAAAATTGGTTATTTTCCTGACGAAACAAAAATCTCCAAGACAAATCTTTGAGTGAATTATCAAATCAAATCATTCTTTATACTCGCCGTATTACGCCAAAGCGTGTAACGAATTAGCCCACAGCTCCTTTCGAAGAAATGTCGCAGCGGTGGCGAGCCGTTGGCAACTCTGTGTCCGATTTGCCCGCTCTGAGTTTTGAACTTCAGACCTCCCGCTCCAGAGACGAACGCGTTACCGCTCGACCAACAGGCCGGTTTGAGTGAATTATTTAACGCTAAAAATGTTGCACAAGGCAATGTATCTTGCTTCCCCTAACCTGGGCCAAATCACGAAATTTAACCCCAAAATGCAAGTAAATTCAAGCCTACTTTCCAATAGTTAATCTTCTGTCACAATACTAGCAAAACCGCAACACTGAAGTAAAAGGAAATTTGGTAACTTTGAACTGCAATATCTTGAGAACAAGATGACATAGAAAGTTCAAATTTGTTGAAGATGCATTTGAGGCTTTTCCCGACATTTTAGTCTAGAGTGAAAAACTTGACTCGAATGCCCTTTTAAAAAGGCGTGGTTTTTGACGAAAAAAGCATCGTCACCGTCCTCTATATTTCTGCGAGCCAAAGTACACGACAAGGTATAGCTTGGCTCGGGTGCGCAGAGTTTCTTGAACGGATCGAACGGTTTCGTTATACTCCAGTCATTTCAGGAAAGAAAAAAACCTTTAGATTGTATTGCGCTGGCAGAAATGTTTCTAAAATTAAATCAAAATGATAAAAGTTTCAAATAAATAATTTTTTTTTGTGTTTAATTTCACAGGGCGTGCGCCACACATTCCGCACCTATGGAGAATACGTCCCTGCTGTTGAGTAGACTAGTATACACTGATAAGACACGTCCACAGTGTTTTTAAAGTTTAGCATAATTTAACAATGACATGAGTATTTGAGCAAAGATGTTATAAAATGATTCCATGTAAATTCTGCATGGCATGATTTTCAAATCTCGAAGTCTTGCTGTTGTTGTTCTTTTTGATTAATTGTCTTGAATATAATAACAAAAAAACTTGCAACAATTAATAATTCATGATTTCTCGAGAGAAGGAGGGGTTAGAAGACCAAGCGCTATGTAGTAGTGATGTGAAGGTAGTGGACCAGCTGTTTATCATAAGTCAATTGAATACCTAGTTTGTTTATTTTGCTTGAATACTTTCAGATTCGAAATACTGGTACTTGAATACTTTTAAAACGACCATTTTGTTACTTTTACTAAAGTACTATTTTTGGGCAGTACTTCGTACTTTAAATGTTACGAAATACGAAACTTTTAGTTGATTGCAATTTTGAGTACTTTTCTCCACTGACAGTAAATTAGTTTTGGATAAATTGAAACATAACTCATACTGAATGACGTCACCCCCTCTATACTCTTCAGTACCTCATCGGGTTTATGCGAATTGGAAAAATGGCCTTAAAAAAGAACTGGAAGGACAGCCCGTGGCGTATCCTTTGATTGCGTTCCTTACAATGCGGGAAGTTTTGCAAAATCATTCTTTTCTGATCCTACGACAGTGCCGTCGCTACGGGTGGGCCAGGGGGGGCCGTGCCCCCTGACGACTGCTTGTGCCCCCTCATTTCGGTTTACTCAAAATAAGTTTTTGGAACATAACATAACGACAAGGCAATAGACAGCAATGGAAATTGGAATGATAACGTTCAAACATATAATTCTCGTTTAAAGTTTTCTCGATTTTTTGCGAAATTGTTATCAACCAACTGCAGTGCATAAATGCGATGCATTAATCCATCTTATTAGCACGCCTTTTCGGATGTGTAGCGGCAAAGAGATGGTAAGCCTGCAGAATCGTTACCGTACTTCGTTAGTGATTATAACCTAAAACAATATGTGAAAATATTTGTTTAAAAAACCAGCTTTTTTTTTTAAGATCAAACTCTAGACTTTTTAGGTTGCAGTCTGTGGTGCGACCTGGGGGAAGTGGCTAAGAGCAAGAGGGCTTTAGCCCCCTTTAGTCAAGTCATTTAGAAGATTTAACCCAAAAAGACAAGCGTTTAAACAGTCATGTTTTGGACTTGACTGAAGTATAAAGGGGGCAGAAGGGGCTATTTAATCGTATTTTTATTTAAATTTTCGTTCTTTCAATGGCAATTTAATTCTTTCAATGACTTCTGAATTTTAGCAATTTACATGTAGTTATTCGGTTGGCTTCAAAACGTGCGAAATGTGATTAAAATGGCGTAAAAATTGCTATTTTTATCGCACAATCACAAAAGTTACCTTGCAGTTGAAGGCTCTGCCCCCGCAGGCTCTCTCTGTGACAGTGGCGTCGCTAGAGGAGGGCGGCCCGTCCCGGGTGTCACCATTCTGGGGTGACACCATTTGTTTTTTTTTCTTTTGAGACCGAAAACCCACTGATTGGTAGGCAAACACCTTTTTTTTTTTTTGGTCATCACATACAGTACTTTCGAACTGACAACCAACTCGTTTTGCAGCGAAGACCTTTTTTTATTTTTATTTTGGTCTTCACCTATATTTTGGCCGATAAAGGGTGCCACCACGAAATCCTGCCCCGGGTGCCACCACTCTTAGCGACGCCTCTGCTCTATGATACGTTTGAGTTGCATCACCTTGTTCAGCTCGGGGCCTAAATTATATAATTTTTCTGCAAAAAAATTTACATTTGGCTCAAGCCACTTCTCTCTGCAAAATCCTGGTTGCGCTTCAGGTCGCATTTACTACTGCAGACAGATTTTTCAAGTGACCACATAGGACTAATACGAAACGAGCTAAGAAAAGCTGCCGGCCTAATACGTCTATTTTTTTCAGACATTCTCAATTTTTTTCAGACATTTTCAAAATTCTTAAAATAGCGCATAAATTGTAGCCGTAAAATATCAGTTTTTATGTGCAAAAATTTATTTTAGTCCCCCCTCACATTCGGCTAGTGCCCCCTCACTTAGGTTGTTCTGGCGACGGCACTGTGCCACGACAGTTTACTTTTGCAAAAGTTCAAGTTCACAACGCAGGGTTGCCAATTGCGCGGAGTCAAACGGATTAAACCTATTTTCATGAATATGGGAAATAGTGAAACAAGGTTTCGGGCACCTCTTTATTTACCTTACGTAGTTTTCATTTTTCATTCCATTTCCGAACTCGAGCGGTATCTCTTTGATGCCGGTAACTGCGGCAACTTTGATTTAGTTCTAAATGATTACTCGTATTTTGTATCTGTTTAAATTTTTCTTATTTTTCGACGAATAACTGGGCATGGCATGCATGGAGAATATGCCATTGAGATAAATATTTGTAACTGCAACAACAAGAATGAGCAAAATGGTAAACAATTCACGAAATTTCAACCAATACTAGCGTGAACCAGATTTTCAAATTACCAAAATTAATTCCATTCCAATTTTTGTGCCTGCAAAGTGCAAACACAATAACCAGTGAGTAACATTCGTCCACACTCCACGTGGGTCATGTTTACAAATCGAGTAGAGTGGGCAAGACATGCAGATTAAGCGTGATTGCACGTTATTATACCGGTAGTAGATATTACAGCGGGCCTAGTTGGTTGAAAATTAAAGCTGATTAGTGATTAACTACTGTATTTAACAGGTTGAGATTTTTTCGCAAGGTATCGGTACTTACAATTACATCAGTCTAGGCTACTGAGTTGGTGATTACAGAACAGATCATGTCACTAGGCTTGTCAATATCATCAGGCATTCTAGAAACCAGTGCTGTAGGCCTACTTTAAGTTTTATTAGGTCTGTAGTAGGACAGAGGTTAGGCCTATCTGGCAACCATCATCATACCGTAGCCTACTCTGAATATATATAAATTCTGAGGGCATCTCTCGTTAGTTACGCAGAGCAAAATAAGTCATAGGCCTACTCTATAGCCTAATAGTTACAGTAGGCTAGCCTATTGCATTAGTAATAGTAAAGCACCGGTAATTGAAACATTGACTGAGAAGGGCAGTCATTAAAATATTCTATTATCTGCTAGCCCTATCCTCAGGCCCGTAGCGTAGCCAGGGGGGGAGGAGGCTATAGTCTTCCCCATTGGCCTGTCAACCAAAATGCCGAATAAGGAAAGTACGATACCACGTTCACTGGAATGGACTTCAAATTGAATTGAAGCATTTTTTGAAACATGTGTTTGGGGGGGAGGGCTAATTTGTCCAAAATTAAACTCACAAATCAATAAAAACTTTGAAAAAAGACCACAAGTAAGCAATCAAATTTGGTTGATAGTGTAAAACTGCTGAACATACCTGTACATTGATTGGTTTTAATTGCATCTGCTCCTCAATCAATAATGCGTTTAATCAGATTCAAATTTTAATTCCAACTTCAATGTATGATGCAACGAAACGATCCAAACCAACGATTATAATCGAAGCGGTGAAAAACGGAGTACTGATAGTGATAAACGGTTTCTAAAAACATACCAGTAATTCTTTTAAACAAGGAAGTGGCTATTTTGCCTCTAGAGGCAAAATAGTGTTTTTCCTCTGTTTGGGTTAGGGTTTGGGTTAGAGTTGGGGTTAGGATTGGGATTAGGGTTAGAATTAGGGTTAGAGTTTGGGTTAAGGTTAGGGTTTGGGTTAGCATTAAGCTTAGGGCTATTTTGGCACTTGCGGCAAAACAGCTGTGAGGACTAGGCTATTTTGCTTCCGAATGGCAAAATAGCCACTGCCTTTAAATAATTTTACCGACATGTAAACACACAAAAAGTCATTCTGGATAATGATATTTCTACTGTTGCATCATAACAAACTAGTATTAGTTATAAACAGTGTTCCCTATAAGCGCAAAAAAGTGCGAAATTTTTTCCAGCATTTTCGCACTGAAATTTTGCGAATTCCAGTGTTTTTTCTCCCGCCAAAACCGTAGACAGCCGCGGTTCACGGTGCCTCGCTCTGGTATGTCGCAGAAATCGCGGAGAAAAGTTGGAGAACTCAGACGAAGGACCCTTTTTTTTTTTTTTTGGAGATCAACATAAAATCGGAGAAAAAGATGCCTCCATCGGCGTGATGACCTTTTTTTTTTTGAGATCACATTGAAACTGGACAAAAATGATAAGAAAATTTTCGGCATTTTGACATTGAGTTCAGAACATTCGCACTATTTCCGGCATTTTCGCAGAAGGTGAAAACTTAGAGGGAACACTGGTTATAAAGTTAATCAAAGTTAACAATGTTTAAATCCACAAAATTTGTTTACATACTGGTAGTGTGTATGTGAGTAGCGGAACCTCCCAATATACTGATATAGCATCACTTAAGACTTTTGCAGTAATTATGTTTAGTATTAGTGCATTAAACAATAGGATTATAACCGTAGAAGTAAAACTTGGAACATTTCACATACCGTACCAATGAGTTTTCAGATGCAGACGCAATAATTTTGTTAATTGGACCAATATTGCTAGCTTGAACTTGGAATGTCAAATCAAACTGTCGGATTAACCTAAAAAAGGGGGGGGGGGAGTCAGCTAAAGCAAAGGTGATGCCAACATTGAACAAGCACCAAAAATGGGCAATGGCTCCAAACTAATCTGAGCTCAAAGCTCTAAAATATGGATAATTTTGCAGTCCCAAAAGGTTTCTAGAATACGTACAATTTTTCTACCTAAATACCTAGCCTGTTACTTGAAAATGCTTCGCTTGCTGACTCGTTTCTTCACAAACATGCCTCTGCTCTCTACAGAAATTCTTGCTGAGTAATTTTACTGTTGCAAGTTCTAGCTTTTAGAATTGCAAAATTTGCACCGCGTTAAATCTAAAATGCAAATTAGTAGCACGTCACACAAAAATTAGCCTAAACAGAGCACTGGATCAGATCGAAAAAGTGCACACTTTGTGACGCAATGGCTTGTCACCGAATCGGCATTACTAACAATCGGAGGTCTAGATTCGGCAAGGACACAAAGGTTGCAAAAAAAAAAAAAGGAAATGGACTAACAATACTGTAGGTTTTATCAACAAATATACTGGTATTATCGACTCTGGAATTGGTAGGGGTCTATTTAGTATAGCTGTAGTTAATTACCAGTCACTTTTCTCAAAATTCTTTCCATTTTTCCCCCTCCCCAATTATTTTTCTCTATAAAGTATAGACGAAATAGTTGACTATGTGTGAGTTTTATTGAACTACAGGGTGTCAGTATTAATTATGGTTTACCAGCATGTAATTTAAAGAACTGAAATTTACCATTAACCACCTCCCACATAGCCAATTTCAGATTTGCTGTATGCAACCAGTTTAATCATGTTTGCACCTCCAATTTCTATTCCACGTTTGAAAAGCATTATTTTTTATCAAAATAGACCTAAAATTAAGTTATTTTTGAAAAAAATGCCAAGTTTTCGAGTGCTGGGGGCTCTGCTCCCACACCCCCATGCCTTTGGCAGCTGAGGGCTTCACCTTTAGACTGCAAATGGCCTCCAGTGGCTGTGGGCTCTGTCCCCAGATTCCTAAAATAGCCCCCCATTGCAAATTCCTCGATTCGCGTTTGCCCAAGACTGCTGGAGCTGTCTTGCTCAGTGTCGCAAACTTCATTTTGTAGCAAAATTATCATTCTTTGTGACAAAATGCTGTAACTGGCAACAAATATGCTCCGAGTTTAAGCTGTACTAGTAAGCGAGCTGAGCAGTGAGTAAGTGCATATTTGCTCTTCTGTTTTGGATTAATCTTAGAAAAAGACTATTGTACTCTGTACCAATATTTTTTTTACTTTACGAGAAATTTTATCTACTTTTATTAATTCTAGTCCCAACTAAAATCCTTGCTTTTAAAAGTAACCCCAAACCCTAATCTTGACCCTTAAAACGTTAAGAAGGTCAAATGCGCTGATCAATATTGAATAGCCTAGGCTAGGCCTATTCCTCATTTTCGTTTTGCTGTTGGTAGGTTACTGGTAGAGGTGGAGTCCTCGAGGACACGTTTTGTAGTCCTTGGCCTCCAAGCCTCAAGCCCTCAAAAATTGCCCTGCCCTCAGCTCAGAGACAGCACTATTTCATGAATGGTTAAAATTTTGTAGATCGGCAGAAAAAAAAATTTTTTTTTCCAATCAACTGAAAAAAATTTTTGAAGATCTTTTTTTGTTCTGGAAAACACTTGCGCTTGTGTCCTTGGTCCTTGGCCTTGGCCTCTAGAGTGTCTGTCCTTGGCATTAGATTTTTTTTGTGTCCTTGGCGTTGGCCTTGAGCCTTGTGTTATCGACTCCACCTCTGGCTACTGGTATTCTCTTGGAAGTGCTTATTTGCATGTTAGTGTGCAAACAACAAGAGAACATACCGGTACCGGTAGTGCTGTAGAGAATAAGACTAAGATAGCAAAGATTAGGCAGTCATGTAGCCTACCCTTTCATTTTTTAAATTAGGAAGTGGCTATTTTGCCTCTAGAGGCAAAATAGTGTTTTTCCTCTGTTTGGGTTAGGGTTTGGGTTAGAGTTAGGGCTAGGGTTGGGATTAGGGTTAGAATTAGGGTTAGAGTTTGGGTTAGGGTTAGGGTTTGGGTTAGAATTAGGCTTAGGGCTATTTTGGCACTTGCGGCAAAATAGCCATTAGGACTATTTTGCCTCCAAATGGCAAAATAACATGGGGCTATTTTGCCTCTGGAGGCAAAATAGCCACTGCCTTTAAATTATCCTTTGGGTTTGGGTTATGATTATTGTCAGGGTTAGAGCTAAAGTTACACTTACAGTTTGGGGCAAGTTTAGGGCTTGGATAGTGATTTTCTAATTAACATGCTAGCATAAGAATAACTCCAGCTTTATTTGCATGCAAGTCAAGTTACTGACTTAGACATGGCTGAGAGGGGCAGTTATAGGAATATTTGATTATGCCGAAGTTCTCAGCCCAAACACTTGCTCAAAAAAAATTACAGTACTCATACTCTTAACCATAAGCAAATGGAGTTAGAATCGAAACGCGAAACCATGATCCCCAGCTGTTGAAGCGGCAGCACTAACAAGGGATGCAGAAGCTGGAATGGTAAGAAGCTGCAAACTTTTGTGGAAGCGGTAAAAGAATGCTGCTTCGTGTTCCACTTTGGCCATTCATATCGAATGTCAAAAGCTCAAATGTAGTGCAAGTTTTTGCGAAATAAGGTAGAGTTGGGTAATTTGGGCAACTTTCTCACTTATTTTTAAATTTCAGGTAACTCGGACTCTTTTTTAACTTCGTTTGGACTGCATCTGAGCAGTATTTTGTTAGCGGCTTTTTTTGAACCAACATCGAGATGCTGTGACGTCATGCTTGCTAGCTATATGATGTAATAAGGGTTGCCAAAATTTCTGGTAAAACCGGAAATTCTGGCCAGTGAATGAATCATTTTTATTTTTTGCTCTGATTGTCTCAGCTGCTTATTTAATGTTAAATTTGGTTAATTCAGATAAAGTGTATATAGTCAGATTTTTGACTAATTTAAAGAAAGTATGCTGCACAGCTAGGCTAAGAGGCTAAAAAAGGGTGGCAAATGCGATCTATGATCCTACTTACAAAAGTCGAAACAAAATTAAAATCCAATCCGCAAAATTTTACAAATGCTTGTTTTAATTAATTTTTCAGATTGGCTATTTGCTGCAAGTATTCTGTATTAAAGTTGACTCATTACACAGGCCAACAAAACAAATTTTTTTTCAAAAGGCAGAAGATGTTGGATCGTTTATAGGGTAAATCGGGGGTGCTGAGTCCGAAAATGCACTTAGTTTTGCCGAATTGGCTCTAGTTTTTGAGATATTTTATTTTTTATATTTTTATATATTTGCTTGAGCATAGTGCATTCTGAAGCACACAAAGCACCTTTCTTGTAATGTTACTGGTTTCCCATTCAAAGTTTAGTGCCCATTTACTCCATGCAAGTTATATGTATATTGATAAAGGAAGATTAAGTCATAACCCTGTAAGAAGAACAGCACAAAATCTACGATTTTACGCTGATTCAATGCCTGACGACGTTGAATCCTTGCTAATTCGGTTAATTTTGTTTAATGGGAATATTGATGATTCATGAAACTGAAAGTCTGATGTTGTTTAGAGCATTGCTAACAGCTAATATCAGTAGAATTATGACTTATGTAACATTTACGATTCCCTATTAAATGTTTCTCTTAGTACGTTCACATTTCTTCAAATAGTTCAGTATCATTTCTTCAAAGAGTATCAGTTTTAATACATTTGCCCTCCTCTGTGCAATAAAACAGCTATGATTAAGCCTAGAGGCAGTGCAGGAGTACATTGTGAAAAGCGCAGGCATCACTCAGTTAGCTAATGTGCTAGATCTTGTGAATTTAGAGTTTTTTTTTGCAAAAAACTTAAAAGGGTTGCTTTGTATTTTATTGCAGGAAACTTGAGTTACACATTATTGAATTAAGCTGTAAATTTTTACGTGACAAGTAAAGATGAGTATTAAGAGAAGGCAGTGCCGAAACAATCCAGACGCATTTTGCTACATTTGTGGTGATTACATGATGGCAAAGTGCAGATTTAACGTGAAAGACTTTACAAAGAGAGCTTATGAAGCCTACTTTGGCATGAAGTTAGGGGACCAAGACAAGCCTTGGGCACCTCACAAAGTGTGCAAACATTGTACTGAAACGCTGCGCTTTTGGACCCAAGGCAAAGTCAATTCGATGCGGTTTGGGGTTCCTATGGTATGGCGTGAACCTAAAAATCACCATGACGATTGTTATTTTTGTATAGTGAACATGTCTGGATGGAATCAGCGAAAGAAGAAAGACTGGTATTACCCTGATATTGAGTCTGCTCGACGACCCATACCACATTGTGCTGAAGTTCCAGTTCCTGCTTTCACTTCCTTGCCTGCACTCACTGCTGCAGATGAAATGCTGGAGGCAGTGGATGATACTGATAGTGGAGACAGTAGCATCAGTAGCTCCTCCAGCATGGGTGGTGTAGAATCTTCGCCCAGTTCAAAGCCAAAACTGTTTAGTCAAGGACAACTGAATGATCTAATTCGTGATCTCGGCCTATCTAAGGAATCTTCTGAGATTTTGGCATCTCGTCTTGATGACCATGGCATACTAGGTTCGGAAACTAAAATTACATTCTACCGTAACAGGGATGACATGTTGATCCGTTTTTTTACTATAGAAGATAACTTTGTTTATTGTAATGACATCCAAGGCCTTCTTTCAAAAATGGGTCTTTCAGAGTACAATCCAGATGATTGGAGATTGTTTATCGACAGCTCCAAACGTAGTTTGAAATGTGTGTTACTTCACAATGGTAACATGTTTGCATGTGTTCCGATCGGACATTCCGTGGTTCTTAAGGAACACTATCAAAATGTGAAGATGTGTTTGGAAATACTGCGTTACAGTGAGCACAACTGAGCCCTTTGTGTAGACTTTAAAATGGTCAATTTTTTGCTAGGACAGCAAGGGGGATACACCAAACACCCTTGCTTTCTCTGTTACTGGGATAGTCGTGCTACTGATCAGCACTGGGTAAAGAAGGATTGGCCATTACGACAAGATCTTGCAGTCGGAGATAAAAATATCATCAATGAGCCACTTGTAAATCGTGATCGCATTATTCTGCCACCACTACACATAAAGCTGGGTCTGATGAAACAATTCGTGAAGGCTCTTGATAAAGATGGCGATTGTTTTAATTACATCGCCCAAACCTTTCCCGGCCTCAGCATAGAAAAGCTTAAAGGAGGTATCTTTGATGGACCCCAAATTCGAAAACTAATGCAAGATCAAACCTTCACTGCTCATATGACAGTAGTCGAGAGGGCTGCCTGGTGCTCATATGTCTCAGTGATACGAGAGTTTCTAGGTAACACAAAATCTTCCAACTACCGGATCCTTGTGGATGTGGTGCTTCAGAACTTTCAAGCTCTTGGTGCAAGGATGAGCATAAAACTTCACTATCTATTCAGCCATCTAGACTATTTCCCAGGCAATCTTGGCGATGTTAGCGAGGAACAAGGGGAGAGGTTCCATCAAGACATTAGGACAATGGAAGAAAGATATCAAGGTCGTTGGGACGTTCACATGATGGCGGATTATTGCTGGACTTTGATCCGGGATTGTACCGAACAAAGCCATAGGCGGAAATTGTACAAGTGAGCTTTCCTTCAGATGAACAGTTAAAATGGAATTGGACTTGCAAGCCAATGTGACGAGCTTGTTTTGCAAATAATGGACCAATACAAGTATTTGTATTTTTAGTGATGTTGATTGCAGTATGTTTACTACATAGTATGCTTTTTTTATCCTGCAAATTAAGAGCTTTGCCAGCATTGGCTCAGTAGCCATTCTTTTCAGGCATATATCTATCAGTTACCCTGAACTAACATATTGTTCATTGACCAGCCTTATATAAATGTTCATTTAAAAGTAGTCACTAACGGTATAGAATAAACCTAAATATTAAAATATCTCAAAAACTAGAGCCAATCTGAAAAAAATAAGGTCATTTTCAAACTCAGCGCCCCCAATATACCCTAAAACCGGTCTTACCTTATATGCCAAAATTTTTTTGTTGGCCAGTGTTATCGATTAAACACGTTTTTAATTTTTACAATATTTGTTGACTTTGCAAAACTTCTACTTTTTAAGTTGATGCTTTCAACCTTTATGGTAGAGGAATGGATTATTTTTAACAAATTT
This sequence comes from Trididemnum nubilum, assembly GCA_963965965.1. Lineage (NCBI taxonomy): Eukaryota > Metazoa > Chordata > Ascidiacea > Aplousobranchia > Didemnidae > Trididemnum > Trididemnum nubilum. The sequence continues at coordinate 5,278,780 of OZ014483.1, forward strand.
GTTAACAAGTCATGCAATAACAAACATTGCCAGGTGCAACCACTAACAAAAGTAGGCTACAGCACAGCCTAGATAGGTGTATATAGGTAGACAAAAGGTTCCAAATATTATTAAAAGTTTGAGTTAGAAATATTGTAGCTATGAAAAAAGAAAATGCAGAGGTCTTTGACGATTATCAAATTTTTTTGTGGAAGATTAGATCACAGAAAATATTAAAACTATTTTTAGAAAGCTTAAAACTTCTAGAAAGACCTGCCAGCATCAAACCTTGCATTTTTATACATGACGATATTTTCTGTTATCTGCTGAAATTTTTGGTTGCTGAAATTACCTGATTTCACCATATATGGTAAAAAGTGAATGTTGTATCGATCATCATTTGTAAAGAAACCTTTTTAAAGGCTTGTTGTTCACTTTAACCAACTCTTTTTTGAAGTTATAATGTTCATAAATGCTCAAATTTAGTCCTGAAATTTAAAGACTTTTTTAAAACTATTTTTAAATAGGGCTTTGCCCATTTTTTAAAAATTGGGAGCCATACTCGTATAACACAGTCAGGGAGCACAGTATATTCACCAACATAAACAAAGTTTCCAGTTCCAGCATATTAATTTCTTTTATTGCGACAATAGAAATGCAAACAGAGGAGAACATCATAACGTCTCTCAAACAAAATTTAATATTGTATGACTTTAAAACATGATGTTATAATGCTGGTCTTAATTATTGCTAAGTATTGCTTGCTACAAGAATTATTCCAGTAGGGTATATGCTGTGTATAACTGAATAATTCTTGCAATGTTTTTTTTTATTTTGCTGTCCTAAAAATGCACTTTTCTAGCAATAATTTGGAGCAAACCACATACACAAACAAGTTAATAAAAAAAAATTTCTGCAAGTGTGGAAGTTTTACCCCGGGGCTACCTAATTATAGCCAAGCAAAGACTTGCGCTTAACAGTGCAAATGCAATTGAATTACATTATTTTCTGGAGTGCTTGGAAATCCATCTCAAAACCCCATATAATCGCTCATTATTTATATAAAGATCAAACCCCAAATAATACCTTCTGGGTGAACATTCTGAGAAATTCACATCAGCTGAAACATAGGATTGGACTTATTGCTTTTGGGCGCTCCAAATCCGAATTCCTGACTACGCGCATTTGCAGATCCTTGCGATGACAAACCACTTAATATAATTATATAATTTTGCTCTATGTGATGTTTTTAAGATGATGATGACAATGCTGTTTTATCTTGACTTATCTGGAAAAAATTTTAAGCAAAATTTTGTCATCAGTGGTGAAAGCTGGAGCGCTAAGGGTGGAAGCCAAAGCGATTCAAAAATTTCTGCTTCTGCATCCCTGGCACTAACCACTTGACCAATGCAGACACTGCTAGCTCACTTGAATAATTGCTTATATTTAACAGAAGCTAGCGGTATGTCATCTGTCAAAGACCAATCACAGTTGTCAGTTGCTTGCTTACAAATAAGACTTGCATATGGTATGCCTAGTACTTTTTTGTGTGCTGGCGTGCAAGTAAGCACTAGCTTTCTTATTTACATAAGCTCTGCCTATTCTCTTTAACTTAAAAAAAAAATTGGTGAAATAGCCACTACCTTAATTTAATTGTTACAGTAAGAGTAATACTACTGTTTCTGTTTGCAAGCTAGGGTTTGAATTACGATTTTAGTTGGGGATAGATATAGCCTACCTGATACTGTAGTCAGTGGCGGATCTAGAAAATTTTGGTGGGGGGGGATTTTAAGCACAAACCCTCAAAAATTCAGATGTCTTCACCGAAATTGAGAGTGATTTTTCGGCCGAAATCGGAAGTTCGAACGTTTTTTCCGCCCAAAATCAGGTGGTCTCCAAAAAAAAAAAAAAAAAAAAAGGTCTTCACCGAAATTGAGAGTGATTTTTCCCGCCGAAATCGGAAGTTCGAACGTTTTTTCCGCCCAAATTCAGGTGGTCTCCAAAAAAAAAAAAAAAAAAAGGTTTTCACCGAAATTGAGAGTGATTTTTCGGCCGAAACCGTTAGCTTTACACTGGTCGGGGGGGATGCATCCCAAAATGGAGCCTAATTTTTCGAAATAGAGGCTGATTTTTCGGCCGAAATCGTTACTTTTAGGCTGGTGGGGGGGGATGCATCCCCCCCATCCCCCCACTAAATCCGCCCCTGACTGTAGTTGAAGTCAGTGCTCCGCAGCCACTGTGTCGCCAGACCTTATCAGCTGTGCCGCAGAGTATGTGTGACTTTTCTAGCAAACAAACAAAAAAACTTTTTATCTTTTTGCAAATCAACAATCCCCAACCTCAATACCTGTAGCAGACAAATGTGGTTTTCTGGCCTTAAAACGTTTTTTTTATTGGATATCACCCATGCTATAATGGCAGAAATTGGTGGTTTTCGAACTGAAGACTAGGGATGTCCATTCTCGAATTTCAATTCGAATCCGAATCTGAAATGATTTGGAATCTTTTTTTGATACTGCCAATTCGAAATAAAAAAATAATAAGGCAACGCATAGTTTACGCAATTGATTTTAGATTCAAAGTCATGCACTTAAAAACACATTGTGATGCGGTTGCAAAACGGTGTGATGCACACACGCTAAACGGCACATACATACTAATTGCTTGACAACACACACACTTGTTAAAGTGACATGCACGAATTTTCTTATGCAAACTCACGTTATCGGCTATGGCTATTGGCCTTTTCTTGACGACGGCCATGTGTATTGTACGTTATTAATTTTGTACATTTTTAAGTGCAATAGTTTTCGCACTTGATCATGATTTGCAGTGTAGGGCTTGATTCATTTGTCCAACAAAATAAGATTCGAAGTAAGGATTCGAATTTGTGGATTCAACGATTTGGAATTACCTCAGATTCGGATTTGGCCATCCCTACTGTAGACCTTTGTTTTTGAAATCACCACTATAATGGCAGTAATTGGTGTTCTCAGACTGATGACTTTTTTTTTTTGAGGTCAATATTGCTTTTAGTGTTTTTTATGTTGTCACTGACAATGTCTGTTGTGGTGTGCCGCTGAATCAGCAAGTTTGAAAAGTGTATTGCAGGTTAAAAAAGGTTGCAGAGCACTGGTCTAGGTTATCAATTTATTTTCGGAGTGATTAGGCTATTGCACCAGAAAATTTTTTACTTAAAAAGAGTAAAAAAAGGAATATTCATTTGTACGTTTTGTAATTGTATTTGCGGTTTTAAAAGTTAAGATTAGCCTAGGGTTTATGTTAAGGTTTGGGTTAGGATTAAGGATTTATGTTTGGGTTAGATTTAATAAAAAAGCAAATACTGGTAGAAATATCCGGTAAAATACTGTAAAACTTTCTATTGTGATTTAGGGCATACATTAGGCCTAGTAAAATAATTCTATGCTGCATGACTCATCATTGACTCCTCTTCACAGCCAATTGAAAGTAAAATGACCGGATTTGCATACAAATAAGCACAAGTTGTCCTCGAAGAATTGCATGTTTGTCACCCTAACTTTCTGTTATATCAATTTTGTTCAATCATGTGTCAATGTGTTATCCTCTTTTCTGCTTACCACCTTTTTATTTTTTATTTTGGAGTTCTCTACATCAGACATGCATATTGAAGTTTGCCTAGTTACTATTAAATGGTCAGGTTGACTTGCTCCAATCCACGCACTATTCAAATTTTTGGGTCGTCTAGTTCCTAATGCTGTCTTGCATTGGGTCAAGTTATGTGGCACAACTTGTTCAATGTTTAAGTGATATTTTCAATGGCATCCAGATAAATTACAATTAGCTCTTAAGCTTGTTGCTTGTATAACAAATGATTGTGTAATTGATATTACTGATTTGCATTCGATACAATCATCATGCTTGTTTTATTCGAGTCCCCTGCTGGATATGCTATTTTCAAGGTATACACTATGCAGCAATTGCTGTCAATATATACTATCTAATAAGTTGCTAATGTACTAGAATTGGTCGAAAGTTTTTGTAGGTTTTTCCCGACCGTGACTTTTAGGCTTGGACGTTTATGTGCCTGGACTTTTAGCGCCAGAGGTAAAAAAAATTTGGAAAATTTTTGCAAAAAAACGTTTTCATTCCAAAGTTTAAAAAAAAACAATTTTATTAATTTTTTTTCAAAATAAGTATTTTTCTTTCAAATAAACACTTTTTTTCAAAACAAAATTTTTTTCAAACAGAAAAGTATTACTTCGATTAAAATGTTAATATTTTTGTAGCTTTTCATCTGACGCTTGTCAAGAGGAATTGTCAGAATAGAGAACGCAGGAAAAGGAGCTGCAATAGGAAAAAGCCGAGCAGTGATTGGCTGGAAAAGGATCAATGAAAGAGCATAATTTGTGTACAACCTTTAAGTTGAGAACGAATTCTCTTTGTCGGCACAGGACAGGGTTAGAAGTTTTGATAAAAGTGACATTATTGAAAAGAATACAGTTAAAAATCAATTTTTTGTGGAACGTTTTTCACTCTCCTTCCATCTATCTGCTTTTAAAGGTGCTTTATCGAAACTTCTAACTCCACTCTCTGCGGACAAAAAGAATTCATTCTCAACTTAAAGGTTGTACACAAATGATGCTCTTTCATTGATCCTTTTCCAGCCAATTACTGCTCGGCTTTTTCCCATAGCCTCTCCTTTCCGCACGCTCTATATTGTGACGATTCCTCTTGACAAGTGTCAGATAAAAAGCTTCGAAAATATAAGTATTTTAATTGAAGTAATAGTTTTTTGTTTAAAAAACGTTTTCTTTGCAAAAAGCTTTTATTTGAAAGAAAAATTTGTTTTTGAAAAAAAAAAGCGAAAAAAATTGTTTTTTCTTGAAAAAACTGTTGTTTGAAATAAAAATTTTTTATCTGAAAAAAAAATTTTTTTTTGGAAAAAATACGTTTTTTTGCAAAAAATACTTTTGTCTTGAAAAAAAAATTTTGGAAAAAAATTTTAACCACCTGCACCTAAAACTCTGCGCCTAAAAGTCCAGGCATAAAAAAGTTCCAGTGCATAAACGTTCGGCACTTAATTATCCCATGCCTAAAAGACATAGACCGGGTCTTTCAGCTTTAACTAGAATTGATATTGGTTGAAAGTTGTTGTAGGTTTTACTGCTTTAATTAGCTGCTTGTTTGTGTTGACTTTCTGTGGCCACAAATTTTTTGACAATTTTTTAACTAGGCCTACATTATATCAATAACAAAAAAAGGTTATGATTGATGTGAATTTTACAAAGTTGTGCCAGTATTTCTCTAAAACTATATCGTATTTTGCAAAATGGCTGATTTTATTACTATTATTGTTTGAAACTGGTCTAGATCTGATTTAATTACATTTAACCAGTTTTTTCTTGTATTTGCCAATGCACTGTACAAGGTGGCTTTTAAACCTAAAAAAGAGCAAAATTTGATCCCATTTCTGGTATTTTAAATCTAAGAATAGATGTAACAAAATTAATCAAATACAGACAATAAAATGTAAAAACTAAAAGTAATCTAAAACCCCCTACAGCCTGTTTTGTCTTTCGACTCATCAGGAGGGTGAAGCAGGACATCCTGACACGACCGACCTGACGCGAGACAACTCACCCTGGGAATCCTGACGCTAGGGACATTCGGGCGCCAGGGACATCCTGACGCTCGGGACATCCTGATGCCAAAAGCTCCAAACTTTCGCGCTTTGCTTGTTTCTTTTTCTTTTTTCTTTTCTCTTTTTCGCGCTACGCCACCGCTATGCTTTTTTCTCAAAACGATTAACGTTTGATTATTGAGACGTAAGTATATCATTTTTCGTTAATTCCTCTAATAATAGACAAACATAATATCATAATCGCAGGATTAAATAATTTTGATTTACGGTGCATGACTTCGAATTATAGTGTTAATATTTTTTTTAACATACAATTCCTTTTAGAGCATTTTTCGCTATAAATTAACCACATATATTATTATTCATGAAATATCTACGAGGTTGTTTAATAATAGCAAAATATATTACTTTTAAACACGGCATTCGATCATTATTTGAAACTTATTGCTAGCATTTTTACAGAATCGCCGACTTGGGTTTTGATTTTATCAAGATTCTTTTCGCAAAAATACAACTCGCTTTTGAGTTGTTTCTGCAAAACAGAGATTCCTATGAAGTTTGCAATTAATGGGAAATAATATACTTACGTCTCAGTAACCAAACGTTAATCGTTTTGAGAAAAAAGCATAGCTGTGGCGTAGCGCAAAAAAGAGAAAAGAAAAAAGAAGAGAAAGAAAGAAACAAGCAGAGCATGAAAGTCTAGAGCTTTTGGCGTCAAGATGTTCCGAGCATCAGGATGTCCCTGGCGTCAGGGTGTCCCTAGTGTCAGGATTCCTGGGGTGAGTTGTCTCACGTCAGGTTGGTTGCGTCAGGATGTCGCGGACCTTCAGGAGGGTATCTGCATAGTAAACAAAAACTTTTAAAAATCAAATACAGACCATAAAATGTTAAAACTAAAAGTAATCTAAAACCCCCTTCAGCCTGTTTCGTCTTTTGACTCGTCAGGAGAGTATCTGCATAGAGTTGTATGTTATTAACTATGTATTGTTATAAGAATAGATGTATGTTATTGACTGCTTTTCAACTTTTATTTTTATTAAACAAACATGGTGACACTGGAACAAAAATTTGAAGTTAATGCACGAATATGGTTTTAGGTCCTGGATGAATCAAAAATCGAAGCTGCTGAAGATTTATATGAACATTTTAAAACAGCCCAAAATGCTTCCAAATTGTAAGTTACATTGTCAACATATTTTCATTTAAGTTGCAGGGCTTTAGGGGAAGCTTTCAAACATGACATCCTATTAAAGTAGAAGAGCTTTTTTCAAGCTATCGATGTGGTTAATGTTGAAGATTAGGTTAACTTGATATGTTATTGTTGGTTTGTTTATTGCATATTTATCCTCCTGTCAGTAGACTGCGTCAGATGCAATATAGTGGATGATCCGCACACTTTTCATTGCAATGACTACTTTGTGCTTGGAGGTATCTTAGGAGTTTCCAGTGATCTGATGTTCTGGTGGATGTTTTCGAATTCTTGTCCACTTAATTTGCTGCTTTCAGAGATAATCATCGTAAAGCATCTTATCCAAGGATGTAACAACTTGACCTGGGTGCAAGTTGAACCCAGATCATGTGATCAGGGTTGTTGTAAAAATGACGCCTTTACCCATTAGACCATCCTGCCGATTCTTCACTATTGGCGATGGCCTATAAGTTTGGATGTGGTTCAACTTGAAAGTAATTCCAAAGCCTGCAGATTATCTTGAAAGTAAGTTTAAGTTGGTTGCATGGCCAAGAAAGTAAATCTATCAGTTAAAAAACATTCATGATTGATTGATTGGTTGATCTGGGTACAACTCGCACTCTGGTCACGTTCTTTGATAAGATGGATGTTGCATTTTTGAGATAATCATGCAGAGATAATCATCCTAACGCGCCTTATTCAAGGTCGCAATACTAGGATTATAGTGCCGGATGAACCAGCATCATGCCACTAGAAATTGTAGAAAAAGACGAAGCTTTCTCCCTATCAGCCATGCTGCCGACTAGTGCTTTTATGTTGGTTTTGAAGAAAATTCGGTTTGCCCGGCGAAACGGTTTGCATTTTACAAAGTTCTTGTTTCCTCAAGTTAAATGCTCCATTTTGACGAAATTAACAGCATCGATCTGGAGTAGTATTTTTTACTTTGGTCGTTGTCACATATAACTAGAATGTGACATCGCAGCGATATCCGGGGACTTTGCGAAAGTAGTTCACTTTACTGAACTAAAGAACTTGACTCTACTTAAAAAAAAAAGTTGAATCTTGAAATTGCGTCATGCATGTTTATGGTTGTTGCTAGTCACTAGTCAGATCTACAATACGTTGTTGCGTCCTTGGATCAGACGCTTTACGATGATTATCTCTGCTTGGTGGCTTCAAACAAACAGCAAATTCAGTGGACAAGAATTCAAAAATATCGACAGGAACACAAACTCATTAGCAGGTGCAGATTACTCCAAACACAAAATATTTCAGATTTAGTGCAATAAAAAGTTTGGGGTATTTTGGTACTTTGTTTTTCTTGAAAAGGTTGTAAGTATGCAGAATTATTACATACGAGTTACTCGCAAAATTTTATTACTCGTAAAAATACATTTGTTAAGAGTAATTAACTAATGATATATTTTTTTTTTTACAGAGTAAAATTAACACATTTTAAAAAGTTTGAAGATACAACGGAAGCTCTAGCAGGTGATTATGCTTTTAAATGAGTCAGGTAAAGATACATTAGCCATGCGTTGATGATAAACACTCGTTGCCAGTGTTCCCTCTAACTAATCGGCGATTGTGCAAATTTTTTCAAAACAATTGTGCCCAAAGCTGCAAAAACATGTTGATAAGTTACAAATTTTGTTATTCCATTATTGAAGTACACTAGAAGTAATATTTCCACAAATTTGTCAACTTTTCTAAAGCGATGTTTTTCATGTTGCCAAAAATTATTTGCCCTTGATCCAACAAATAACTGATTGCTGACTAAAATTGGCGTAGTAGGAGCACTGTTCGCTTCTTTAATATTGAGAATAATAGCCTATTAAATTTCATAATTTATTGAACTATTTAAATTATTTGCCGATGACGAATTGTTAGCATGAATCAGAAATTTTATCACAATTTCTGCTGTTGAAGCTAGGGGTATTGTAAAGTTAAACGTATTAATAATCGTCAAAACATGCAAGTTGTTGTTGTCTCATACTGCTAAACTGCTGATAGGCATTCCTGATCTTGATCCTAGCACTGCTTTACAGTGTTATTCAAGTGCTGTTCACTAGAACTATTGCCAGCTGATTTGTGATTGGATGGTTGCATCTATGCCAATAATTAAACCAACTAAAATTTGCTTTGAATTCTTAATAACAGCAATCCCAGTTTTTCTGCACGAATAGTGTTGGTTTTAAATTTAGCAACTGCAATATTTTTTTATGATTCCAAGTTATTCAAAATCAACTAGAATTAAATCAGGATCACATTTCTACAAAATAATGAATTCATGAGTAATCAAAATATTTGAACTATAATATAATTGTTGGAGCAATGGGAATATGCTTTGCCTTACATAATCTATTTTATTTCAGCCACTACTGCAGCAGTCGAAGGAAAATTATCAAAACCATTGAAAAAAGTTCTTAAAAAAATAATTGCCTCGGAGGCCCATGAAAAACTTGCTGTTGCAGATGCTAAACTTGGTCAAGCTATTAAGGTATTTAAGGTTGTTTTGAGCAAAATCTTGACTAAAAAATTATGACAAAATTTACGTCTGGTGTTATTGTTTGTATTGTTGGCTCTCAGAGTTTTGTTCATTTTGAAAGCAAGTGAAGTAAACAGGTTGATGATATGTAAACATTTAATGATATGGTGTTAATGAAAAAAAGAATAGCCACTATTTAGAGAAATGTTTCTGTTAATAAGTACAGTAATTATCATTCTTATTTTAAAGAATTGTTGAAATAAGATTGATAATAGTTGTAATCAATCATGGGCCAGTTTATCTGACGATTAATTTCCTCTCCTCTTGAATCGGACTTCCAGTCCTTCAGTGAAATCAAATGCATCGTTGCCAATGGCTCACCTCTGCTGTAATTTGTTTGAAAAGAGCTGTGTTGCCAAGGCCTAAAAGAGGAGATGGGCCTCGTTGCACACTTTGGTATAATACAGCAACTTTGTTAAAAGATTTTTGAATGTTATTGCTACGGCTAACTAAATTAACTAACTATGTTGGAAAATTGAAATTATCCTATATGCTGGTAATTAAATATTTTTGTCAATGTTATTCAAGTCAGAATTAGTCTGTCACAGAAAATTTGTCTTGATTTTGTGTAGACTGTAGAACGTTGCAATTCAGACCTTGTGAATGTTAGTTCATACTTTTTTCATTTTACAGGAGAAGATGGATCTTCCTTGTGTTTACAGCCCCGCTATACAAGAATTAATGCGTGGAATTCGTGCTCACGTAAACAGTCTTATTACAGGTACCATTAGTAACAGTTGTTTTGGCACAAAGCTATGTTAGTGCCTTCTTCGTAATAGTTTCAAGTGCAAAAAGAAGAGTTTGCATTTATGCTTTATCTTAATCACATGACTGACAAGCGCACTTGATCTCCAGTAATATTGTTAGGCCAGCCTACTTTTTGATACAGCATTTAACCTTTGCAGTTTTCACTGAGCTAAATTTTTTTACATTGGAGAAGTACCAGTAAGTTTCATTTTTTTACTTTATCATCTGAAGCGCTAATGTTACTCTATCAGTTGTGATTTGAATCCATCTAAAAAGTTAATTTTCCAGTCATTTTCAAAAGTCTTTAAATTTTTGGTTGGAGTGCATAAAAATTAGGTTTGTAACCACCAAATGAATAAATAAAAAACGATAAAGCACAATCCTCCTTTTTGTGTTTTCCAGGTCTTCCAGAAAGAGACATGACAGCAATGGCACTGGGATTAGCACACAGTTTATCGCGGTATAAATTAAAATTTTCACCTGATAAAGTCGATACGATGATAGTGCAAGCTATTGGTAAGCTGTTTATTGTTTCAAAATGGGGTGATTTTATAAGATGAATTACTGTAGGCTAAGCTATGCCGTTGGATACCAGTTTTTATTAAAGTTATATTGACATTTTAAAGGGTTATTTTTGATTTGTTTTTCCTAAAACATAGTGTTTTTTGTTTGCATTCTTGGAATCAAGTTATTTTTGGTTTTTTTATTTCTACCATTATTATTTCATCTTTTCTGTAGCTTTACTGGACGATCTTGACAAAGAGTTGAATAATTACATAATGCGTTGCCGTGAATGGTACGGCTGGCATTTTCCAGAGATGGGCAAAGTTATTAGCGATCATACAGTATATGCCAGAGTTATCAAACACATGGGATTCCGAACAGAAGCACAAAACACAGATTTCAGTGAAATATTAACGGACGAAATAGAATCAGAGGTATTTTCATTTACTGTAGTTCCACCGTAGAATATTTCCAGCGTTCTCGAAATAAAAGCACTTGTGCAACCTTAACTAATAGCTTTTTCCACAGCACGCTGTTCGAATTTTGTTGTGCTGTGTTCAACGGACTGAGCCTATCAGGCACTAGCTATTATGCATTTGGACGTTTAGACATTTAAACACTGTGTTGTCTGGGCCAACTGTAGTGACATTCTGGTTTTAGGGTCGTATGCACCAACTTGGATTAACTTTGAACCGAGATTAACAAAACTTCTGGAGAAAAGTCTAAACAAGTTGCCGGGTAATATAGTATAATTATAAAGTAATTTAAAAATAAAGTTCCTGAATTTATAAATTCAGTTTATATTAATCTCATCAGTTCATTGGTGTGGAAGATAAAAAAAATCGATAACCCTTGGATCAAAGTTAGTCCACGTTGGTGCATGCGACCATTAGAGTTTATCATTAGTTATTGGGAACGCACTGCAGAGTAGAGATTTCGTTTTTAATTGCTGGTGGATTTTTAAAGTGGCCTGAACAGAACAATATAGAAGGAAATTATCTAAAAACAATCTTTGCGTATTGATTTTTCTGCAAGAAGAACGAGAACGAAACATTATTTTCATTTTTGGTCGTTAACGTATACTTGTGGCCGGCCTAAAGACTCACAACGCCGACCACTTAAAACGAGATGCAAAAAGTTGTCCTCTCACTGGATTCCAACCTACAGCTTATGGGTTACCAGCTCATTGCTCTGCTGGATCCAGCTCAATTTTTCCTGTTTAAACCCAATTGCATCAAAACATTTTATTTTAATATTAATTTCAGCTGAAAGCACAAGCTGTAATATCAATGGGAACTGAAATATCGGAAGATGATCTCATAAACATACAATACCTTGCCGATCAAGTAAGCGGGTTGCATTTCTTTTTGAGATGCTCTCCACAGCTGCACAAACTACGCACATTGTTCTATTCTACTCCGTTTTCAAGGTTTTGTTTTGGCAGGGATGAGGCTTTTTTGACCCAACTTTGCATTTCCTAGTCAAATGCATTTATTCATATTTTCTTAATTCTTGATTTACTTGTTTTCTCTTTATTTTCTTTGCTTCTTTCCTAATTATTTATTTGAGTTTTTCAAAAGTTAAGCTTTTTTTGTAGCTTACTCTAGTTTTGCCTCGCTGTTGCTTCACTGTATCTGCTATCAAGAACTGTCAGTTTTTTGAATTTTGAGTTTTTTTAAATAAGTTTATTGTGCTGCTCTCGTTACTTTTAAGAGACTTTAGTATTATTTGATAGTAATTATGTTTTAGATCCTGGAAATTTCGCAGTTCCGCGAGCAACTTTTTGATTATTTGAAGAATCGCATGGTGGCCATTGCACCGAACCTGTCGATAATGGTTGGAGAAGTCGTAGGCGCGAGATTGATTGCCCATGCAGGTAAGATGTAGTAGTTAACACTTTTTAAAGGGGCATTGCACCTTAGTTTTTTAATTTTAACACTAAATATTTAAAAAATAATTGATTACCCACGTTTTTGTCCCGTTTTTTCGGTGTTTGACGTTAAATAGCTTAATGGGAAAGATTTTGACTTAATAGGAAAAATTTCGGCTGTGACAATATGGTAGCACCCAATTTGCATACAAAGTTCAAAACGACGTGGTCATCTGGGGGGAGACGCAGAGCACGTTTAAAGGAGTAGAGGGTCTGATGTTCTAGAGTCAGCTTTAGAGGAGGGAGTTGGGCCTCGAGAAGGAGTAGTGAGGAGGGGGTGGAAGAGAGGCATCCAGTAATGACCCTGCATGCAGCTCTGTGTAGAACTTCCAGGTGATTGGTTGCAGTGTTGCAAAGGAATGGGAACCGTCCAGGAGAGGCATATGTGAGCACCGGACGGACATAGGCTTTGTAGAGTAGGGAGAGAGATTCTTTCGTGGGACCCCAACAGGCAGTGGCAATTGAGCGAAGGGCTTTGTGGCGTGGATAGAATTTGGAACACAGGGATTGGACATGGGCCCCAAAGGATAGAGTCCGATCGAAGGTTACACCAAGGAATTTAGGGGTGGGATTGAACAAAAGAGGGAAACCCAAGAGGTTCAGGCGGGGCTGGAAAGTGGCTTGATTGGGATCTGTAGAGAAAAAGGAGGACTCACACTTCTTTGGATTGAGTGGAAGTCTCCATAAGTTGACCATGTTTCTAGGACAGTGAGGGAGGATTGGACAACAGAAGAGGCTTTGAGCGGGTCTGGGGGGAAGGACCAGATGGCCAGATCGTCAGCATACAGGGAGGCATGAGCACCCCGAGGTAAATCCTTAATGATGTCATCAACAAACAGAATGAAGAGGACTGGACCAAGTACCGAACCCTGGGGGACCCCTCGTCTGATGCGGAAGGAGCGGCTGTGGGAACCACCAACCTGGACTTTAGCTCAATGATCAGAAAGGAAAGAGCAAACCCAAAGAACGAAGTAAGGGGGGAGTTTTAGCGAGAGGAGTTTGTGAAACAGAGCAGAGTGCCAGACCGAGTCGAAAGCCTTGGAGAAGTCAACAGATGCCAAAATGGTTCGGTCTTGAGGTTTTTTCTTTAGGAAGCCGCACCAGATTGATTGAGACAGAGTAAGAATTTGGTCAAGGAGCGACCTACCAGGACGAAAGCCGGCCTGGCAAATGGAGAGGAGATGATTCAATTTAAGGTGAAAAGTTAGGTGAGAAAGAATCAAGCGTTCAAAAAGCTTGGAAATGCAGGAGGTGATGGAAATGGGGCGGAAAGAAGACGGAGAGGAAGTGGGTTTTCCAGGTTTATGAATGGGGATGATAGTGGTAGGTTTCCAACAAGAGGGGAAGGTGTGAGAGTGCCAGGACCTGTTAAAAAGAGAAAGAAGGAGGAGTTGTGTTGGCTCAGGCAGGTGCTTTAGTAAAGGATAGGCAATCTGGTCAGGGCCAGACGCAGTGGAGGAGGAGAGACCGCAGATGGCAGTGGAGAGTTCAGTCAAGGAGAAGGGGGAGCAGAAAGAATTATGGAGGGAAGAAGCATCCTCACAGCTAGCTTTCCGGAGTTCATTCATGAACTGTCTTTCAGCTCTGCGCGAGGCACGGGGTGTCGCTTGAGATAGATGTGAGCGAAGATAGGAGGCATAGTGGTTGGCAGTGTCAAGAGGGGAAGTGCAATCGGGAAAAGAAGGGTCTTGGGAGGTGTTCTTTTTGCCCGAGATAGCATTGAGAAGCCTGAAGACACCACAAGGATCAGAACGGGGAGACAGGTTAGAACAGGTGTCTTGCCAGGTTGCAGATTTGGCTCTAGAAATGACTGAGGACGCCCTACGAGAAGCATCTATGTATCTGAGGCGGTGCGACTCAGATCGATGTGCCACGGAGCAGGCCCTCCGTCGTTCCCGCACTGCAGATTCCACTTCCTGGGACCACCAGGCTTTGGGGGAGCGACTAAGGCTGCCAAAGGGGATAGAGGCCTTGGCAGCTTTGACTAACAAGAGGTAAAAGGAACGGACAGCCTGGTGGATGTTGAGTGCATCAACATCAAGAGAGGGAAGGTGCTCAGCAATATGTGATTGGTAAACATCCCAACTAGCCTTATTGTAGTTGAATTTGGGGGGACGAGTGTTTGGGTGACGAACTGGAGAGAGGGGGAGGACTATTTCAATGGGGAGATGGTCAGAGCCAAGGCCAGGGAGAGTGCGCCACTCACAGTGGGGAGCGAGAGACGCAGGAGCTAACGAGATATCAGGGGATGAACGGCTCCCAGTGGAATGATGAAGGAGCGTGGGAGAGGCGGGGTTGTTCAGGATTTCCAGACCGGAGGAAGTGATCCAGCGAAACAGGTCATTTCCGAGCGGGTTAGGGGGAATGAGTCTGTCCCAGGTTGGGTGGTGAGCATTGAAGTCTCCAAGGATAAAAGTGTCAGGGGAGTTAGGAAGGATGTCAGGATAGAAGGTCCTGGTGCGAGAGTCAGAAGGAGTGTTTCTGATGGGAGGGGAGTAGAGGTTAAGAAATTGTAGAGGAGAGTGGTTGGAGAGAAGAACTTTAACACAGGTGTAGTCTGAGTAGGGGTCCTGGGAAGACAGAGAGGAGACAGAAACAGGAGAGAAAGCCAGGTCAGAGTGGATAAGAGTGAGGACACCACCACCAGTGTTATGAATACCGGAGGAAACAGGGCCATGTCTACCAAATGTCCGATCCGTGCGGAGGGTATGATAACCAGGGATTTGAAACTTTTCGGTTGACAAAAGATGGGTTTCTTGGAGGAAAATGAGGTCATACTGGTTGCCAGAAAGAAAAGCGATTAGTTCAGCATGACGGGAGGAGGAAAGACTGCCGCCATTCCATTGCAGAATTCTGAGATTGTGGGAGAGGTGTGGATTTCTTTGAGGGTGGGGCGGCGAGTTGTGGATTGGTTGTGAGCTTGTGGGTGGTGGTCGTGAGACAGGTAGGGTGAAGGTGGAAGGAGGGTAGGTGTTAAGGAGGGGAGGATGTGAGGGGAGAGGTAGAGATGAATCCATGAGATTTGAGCAGGTTAGTGGAGGGGGTGTGGGTGGGGGTGGAGCTGGAGAGATGGGGCGGGGGGACGATTGCTGGTGGGTGGGAGAGGCAAGGTCCCCATTGAGACAAGCAGGGCAATTCCAACCCATGGGGAGCCAGCCGCGCAGATTTTGCGAAAGTCAGCTCGGTTCAGAGAGGAGCAGGAGAAGTGCACCCACTTGGAGCAGGTGGAGCACTTTAAAGAGTCCTTACCTACCTTGAGAGAGCAAATGGAGCAAGGGTAACGTGGGGGGCCGCGAGGTGGACGTGATTGATAAAAGCCAGGCGGTAGTTGGGGGAACCCTGGGGGAGGGGGTGGAGGGGACGCAGGCGGCGTAACGAGGAGACTGGTCTGAGTGGGGGAGCCAGTTTTCCTTTGGGGATGGCACGCTGGGCATCGCCAGCCCACTGCAGTGTCAGTTGCACAGTGCGAAAGTCAGCACGGGTAAGAGAGGAGCAAAGGAAATGCACCCTCTTGAGGCAAGCAGAGCATTGAAGAGAGTCCCTGCCCACATCCAGATGGCAGATGGAGCAGGGGTACCTGGGGTGAGGATGGTTGCTGATGGGGCCCGGGTTAGGATGGACATTACCACTAATAAGGAGCAATGCCAGGATAAGGAGACGCCGAAAGGGGGTCCAGTCAATAATAAGAAGAGGAGCCGCCCAGTTGTGACCGGTCAACGGGTGGCCCAGCGAAAAAACAGTCCGAGACAATGGGGGCAACCTTTCGATCGAGCCCCTCTCATCCCTGTCGACTAAAGAAGAAACCCTCCTGGAGATCATTCTGTTCTTCAGCCACACAACCACTCCCATCCCCACGTGAGACTCTGATCACGTGCCCCCCTTTCCCCTCATGGTCTACAACCCACTTCACTGTTTCCCCCTTCATTCCTGACTGCACAGGCAACAGTACAGCCCGACTCCAGTCTGCTTCAAGCGGACTATCCTCCCTCCCCCCGTCTGATATCCAAGTATGGACTGACGGATCTGTTCCCTCACTTTTTGGTCCCGGTGGTGCTGGAGTGTATGTAACATGCTCCAAATGCAACACATCCAATTCCTTGTCCTTTTCCTCTAGTCCAATTGCCTCCAGCTTCACAGCTGAAACCTCTGCTCTCAAGCAAGGTCTCGTTTGGTGTACTAGCCATTTGATGATCTGCAAATTCCGTTCAGTCATTTTCGTAACCGACTCCCAATCAGCCCTCTCTATCCTTTCTTCAGCCCCCTCTTATCTCGTGCCTGAGTCCCTCTTGAATGTTTGGTCCCTCGCCTCCTCCCTCTCCAACAATACCACTTAGAGCTTCCAATGAGTCCCCGGACACGCAGGTCTCCCCGGAAATGAAAAAGCAGATTTACTTACCAAAACTGGTGCCTCTCTGCCCACTGATGCGATCCCATGCCCTCTCCCCCTGTTATTGCCGAAGTCCGTTATTCCCAATACTGCAATTGGAGACGTCACATCTCCCACTCCCATCTGAACTTCCAAGTCCCCGAAGTCTCTTCGGAGGAACTTCTTTTTTCTCGCTCCATTCGCAGTGAGCTTTCCCGTCTTCGCTGCCATGGCCACAGTCTTCTTTTATCTTCATATCTTCACAGGATCAGTCGGAAGGAGAATTCTGCTTGTAGTGCCTGTGGACACCCTCTACAGGACCTCTATCATCTCCTCCTCGACTGTCCTGCTTCTGAACCCCTTTGCAAATCTATCTTTGGCTCCTCTCTCTCTATTCTTGATCTATGGTCCAGACCTTGGGGTGTGGCCCGACTGTTGGGTCTCCACGGAGTTCCTCCGCGCCCCCATGCCTCGGAAGCGGTCGGGTAGTACCACCACCACCACGTGGTCATCTGGTCGGTCAACGGGGTAAGGATTTGTTTTTGCCAGGTTTCTGCTGTGGCTTTGGCAAAAAATATGTTTTTTTGATTTAAAATTAGGCTTATTGGTTTGAATTTTTTTCTTTCAGCACGAAGATATTCCTTTTGGT
This sequence comes from Trididemnum nubilum, assembly GCA_963965965.1. NCBI lineage: Eukaryota > Metazoa > Chordata > Ascidiacea > Aplousobranchia > Didemnidae > Trididemnum > Trididemnum nubilum. The sequence goes on from OZ014483.1 coordinate 5,296,315, forward strand.
GCACGTAGAAAAAACCTTTCTAATGCCAGGCTGATCGAATAACCTTGATAATTTTGATCTCGTATATCATACGGCCTATGTGGTTGTTTGTAATATTATTCTGGTAAAGCCCGAAATGAAAAGTGAAAATGCAGAGGTTAAATTAAACTTTACAGGTTTTTAGAATCAACAGGTAGGCTTAACTAATGGTAGGCTAGTAAGCCTAGAATTTAGGCTTTGTGGCTGGCCTATTCGTGGCCACCGAAACCACAAGGCCTCTCGCGTTGTTTTGAAAAAGGCGATGGCGTCATAGCGAGTAGTTCGTCTGGCGAAGTTTTTTGCTTTCTAGCGATTGGTGGCTGCTGTGAAAAACTGCCTTAGTCAACACTTAAAACTAAGTACTGTACTGTGATTTAGAATGTTGTGAACACAATACATGACAAAAAATTATGGGTGCATAAATTATACACCATATTCTTGCAATTTTAAAAAATTAAAATAAACAAACATTCATTCTGTTTTTGATGTTAGCACAGTGAAGCTCGTAATGAATTGTGTAGTTGTATAAGTTAATCATACTTCAACTAGCTCTAGAGATATGAGTACGAATATCACAAATCAAAGAATTACTGTGTAAGAACAAATACTGCTCTTATACCAAATACAGGTTATAGTATAAATACAGTAATATAATTTTGTGATTTGCAAAATTAGACATTGCAACAATAAACCAAGTATTTAACTGCACAAACCTTGATCTCAGCCACAACCCTTCATTGCAGAGTTATTATTTTAGCTTAAGATTTATGTTAAAAATGGTTCCAGACGGTTCTATTGTTCTTTTTGAAATTACTGAAGTAATACTTATAGCTGATCACAACATTAAAAACAAAATTACACCTTCATTTCCAGTAACTTTTGCAGGAAAACTAAAACATGTTATATAATATTTTGTTCAATACTACAGTTAGTACACTCTTGCCTTTTCCAATTTAGCTACTAGATTTTCAGCGCAACGCATTGGCAGAAGTTGATGGTAGGTACTACGCATAAAATCGAATGAGAGAAAAAACAATTTAATAAACGTAAAAACATTAGTGTACCGCGCAATAATTAATACCGAACGATTGTAAGGTATTATGCACTAACAGTAAACAGGCTATTGAAGAGTTACCAATTCTTCTTTTTTTTCCCAACTTTGCGGCCCTTAATACATCAGTTTTTATAGAGCAATGACTGTTTAGTAATATGTTAACACAAGTTGACTCAATTTTAATCAATTGAATTGACTCATGATTGGATGAACAGAGACCGAAAATCGAGCAACAGCACTTCTCTTCATCATTCAGTGCGGCTAAAATGAATTTAAGAAACGAGCACGTTGTGAATTTAACCGGAGAAATTCCTCAAAGCATGCAACCTTTTGGATTACGATATAGCTAATGAGTCTTATGTGCATAATGTCAGCATTAGGATATAGAAGATTACCTCCATTTATGCTTTTGATCAAAGAATGATTGAAGCTGGTTTGATCCTCATCGCTGGATGGACACTGTGCGAAGTTTACATCCTCGCAATTTAATTTCTTCTTGATGTTATAACAACAATAACTGCCAATATAAGCAATCACGGTAATGGTGCCGTTAGCAGAGCTAATGTCTTCCTTAACCGCAATTTTCTTCCAGCAAGCTGTCTGTACTGTCCAAATCGGATTCTGATTAATCGGTTTGGAATTTGCCAAGTAAAACATATTTTGCTCAGAGTTCATAAATGCAATACTCGGATATTTCTTGAAGACCATAGTGTGGTATAACAATTACAAAGCACCAAAAGTTTTTTTTGTCAGCTTTCCACCAGCAGTTTGAAAATTAACCCATTTGAAGTTGAAAATTAGCCCATAATTAACTTATACACTACATCTATAAGGCATCACTACGAAAGGTAAATTCACGGTGAGAGTATGTTGACAGATTTTAACAGCATAAATTAAAGTTCTGTCCTGTAACAACAACAGGAGTAAACTGAAAACAGAGGCAGTATTACATCTTCACAAAACTTAGTTCAGCAACATTTGCTAACTACTGTATTCTTGTCTTAACTCTTATATTCAATATTTTGTGTGCATGCTGATGCGTGCAAAGATGGTAGACGTTCTTGTTCCTAGGGATTTCCCACAACACTATAATCAACATGATCTAATTAATTGAAAACTTTTACACAATCAAGGTTTCACAATTTTTGGCGGTTCTGCTAACTCGAATCATTTCAGTGTGATTCTAATTATTTTTAAAACTATCGCACGCTGCCAATCAAATTGTATTTTTAGTCGTTGCTAAGGATTCATACTAAAATAAAATGGCTTACACTGCAAATAATTTATACACTGGTTACTGTGTTCCCTCTAACTTTTTGGCTAATCGGCGAGTGCCCAAATTTTCTTTAAACATATGTGCCCAACGCTCTAAAAAGACGTTTATGTGCCCTAAATTTCAAACCAATCCAGTATTATAGTATACCAAATGTCATATTTCCACAAATTTGTCGAATTTTCTAAAGATATGTTTTCTATATTGCCAGAAATTATTTGCTCTTGCTCCGGCAAATCACCGATTCGCTGAAAAAAATCGGCTCAGTGGTACTAATCAAGTTAGTTGCTGGCAATATTTGGGTAATTTCTTGAGATACCTATCAACCACTAAACCACATAGCTAAACATGGTAAACGTTAACAACATGCAGTATTTCTTAACTTAATACTACAAGCTGAGTAAAAACACTTTGCTAAACTGCTACTTTGTTACTGCAACGCTTCTAACTGCCTGCTACAAACCATTGCAAATCCAGGCGATTTCGCACTTTAGTCAGCGAACAAAACAAACAGCGCAGAAAAGTAGGACAATCAATCGGACTACTGTTGATGACGTCACAAACCATGCGTGAGGCCTTGTTGTTTGGGTTGGGTGGCCACGGCCTATTGCAGTTTGGTGGTGACTAGCCTATTTCACCAAAAACTTTAAGAAGGTAGAGAAAATAAACGGAAAAAAAAAGAATATTCATTCGCACATTTTTCAATGTTTACTTTTTTAAGGGTTCGAATTAGGGTTAGGTTTGAGATAGAGTATGCGTTCTTGTAATCATGGTAATTATGCTTTCCTAACATTATCGCGGCGCCCACACGAGCGACACCTAATGGCTGATTTAAAAATTATGTAAAAAAATGGCATGATTGCTATAAATAGAGGAGAGTTAAAATTAGACCTCAATGCCCCTTAAAATTAATTTTGCTCTGTATGCAAATATTTTTTATCAAACTTGAATATTAGATATAGGTTCAATTCCCAGTCGGATCAAACCAAAGACTAGGAAAATCGGTATTCACAGCTTTCTTGCTTGACGTTCTGCAATAAAAGGGACATTGTGAAGCTCCACCGTGTGTGATAGACAGGTAGGCAGGTGGCAGCTTGACTCCAAGACCAAAAGGTCCCTTTGCTGTCTCCTGTTCAAAACAACTTGGAGAATAAAACATAATTGCAATTATTTTTCTTTACGAACTAATTATCTCTTTTTAAGCTGTAAAATTATGCCATCGTCAACAAAAGGTATATTTCATTAACATTGGAGGGAATATTTTATATAATTTAACTGATTAAATTGTTTCCGTACAAGCCGTTACCGATTACTTCTCCCATAATTTTTGAGTTTTGTTTTTGCAGGCTCTCTTCTTAATCTTGCCAAACACCCGGCTTCGACTGTACAAATTCTAGGAGCTGAAAAGGCTCTCTTCAGAGCTCTAAAGACTCAAAAACAAACTCCCAAATATGGTTTAATCTACCACGCTTCATTAGTGTCAAATTCGAACCCGAAAAATAAGGTAAGACCAGTATTTAAAAGAAAAGGTTGATAGAACGAGGATGCTGCCTTCGTCCAAGAAATGTGATGCACGGGTATTCGACTATAGAATTGAATGATGCGTCTCCGCACACTTTCGTTGGCGAAAAGAAAATTGAATAAAAATAGAAAATTATTATCACCTTGGGGTTAATATGAGCTTTTGTGCAATATAAAACTTGTCCGTGTCCAATTGACAGTTAAAGGAGGACTGAAGGCAAAATCAATGTAGGTACGTAAAGTTGGGCAATCGTATTAGATTGGATTGGCGTTGATTCCATCCTTTTTGACCCAGTTATTCCAGAGATATTCTATTTCAAGCACGACGTGGAGTACTCCCTAATTATAATTTTTATTGGCAACCCTGACGTTTCGATGCAGTAGCCGTAGCCCATATAGGCCTATATTTACCTTGGTTAAAAGGCCTCTGAACTGAGGCTTAGCTTATTTGCGACGTTGCCTTAGGACAGAAGTAAGATGGCGTCGCCGATGTCATTAACGTCAAAGTTGCTAATAAAAATTATTATTAGAGAGGCCCTACATCGTGTTTGAAGTAGAATATCTATGGAACGGCTGGGTCAAGAATGATGAAGTCAACGCAAACATAATCTAATGCAATTGCCCTAATATTAAATAGTGAATACCCCGATTGATTTTGCCTTCAGTCCTCGTTTAAAGCTTGCATTTCAGTTCAGGTTGAAATTTCAGCCTGGCTTGGTTTATTTAAAACTGTCAACACCGTCGAAGAGTCTGCTTTCAATTTTGGGTTACAAAATGCGGTTACTTTTTTTTTTTCAGGGCAAAATTTCGAGAATGTTGGCGGCTAAATGTGCGTTGGCAATTCGTTACGACGCACTAGCTGATGAGAGCTCCACGGCAGTTGGTGTCGAAAATTTGACGAAGCTGGAACAGCGACTGAAGGTTTTGGAATCAGGAAGATCGAAAAGAATCAGCAAAGGAGGGAAAGCATACCAAGGAGACTCCTGGACCAACAGAGGAGAGGTAGTGGAATCTATAAAAAAATTGTACGATTGCCTTCAATGATCAATCATCGCCCATCTGCGAAGGCTGTACCGATGAGTGGATTGAGCTTCTGTTATGAAATGGTAGATTTGGGTTCGATTTACAGTCAGGCCAAACCAAAAACCAGAAACTTTCCCGCTTGACGTTTAGCATCAAAACGAACACTGTAAAGCCACTACTGTGTGTGGTAGACTGGTGGGCTCTGCGTAGGTGCCAGCTCGTCTCGAAGACCGAAAGATCCAATTTCTGTTTGCTGGCCAAGGCAAGGGCTTGTACAGCTCAACGCTTCCAATGCCGGTTAGAACTTACACTCTACATAGCTGCTGCATGTAAGGAGAGCTCCGATGGCATTGTAGCATTCAGCCACCACATTATGCAAATGTTTCCGTCGTTTGACCTGACCGAGAATTGAACCAAAGTGTACGGTTTGCTCATAAATTACCGTGAACTAAGTGATGCTTTTTGGATCTGGGTTGTCGTCATCCAACACATCATCCATGTCTTAAACTTTTTAAACCTAAAGTGCCGGTTTTAGGCCTTGATTTGACTTTTTCAGATACCCAAAATACACTAAAAAGTTTTTTATGATTTCATAATACCCTTTACCTGCCCTGCACTGTCAAGCAATCATAGGCTAACGGCTTTATAAGGCCGCTTTTATTGCATTTCGGTTTTCGCGATATGCTCTTAGCAGTGTTGAGACCTAGGGGCCGGTTTTAGTGCATTTAGTATATAATTCACACTAATTACGGGTTGGCAGACACACGATTGCAAAAAAGTATCCGGTTCAAAAGGTAAAACTCTTTAAATGAAACAAAACCTATTTCATGTATTTACCCTATTTACTCACAGGCCAACTTGCATATACTGTAGTTATCTCCGGGCCATCAATGCGTCATGCCCTTTTTGGTCTAAATGAGCTTTAGTAAAAAAATCAAATGAGTATTCGTTTTCGTGTTTTTTAGGTGCGCAACTACCCCACCGCGCTAGACAGCACTCTGCCCGCCCCTTCCAAAAGAAAACGAGAGGACTTGGATACAACACAAGAAGGTACGAATGTGGTGTTGCTTCCTCAGATTGCTGGTATTGGATATTGTTTGTATTTTTGCTTTTAGTGTTTGATTATTCATTGCCTATCGTACACAGTTGAAAGCTGGGATTGAAAATGGAAGGCTATACTTCACCCAAAATTTCGAACTAGTTTTTCCTTAATTGCTCTTGAATTGAACCAAAACTCAAATCCTTACTCTAAAATTAACCCCAAATCTGACTCAAGCCCTAATCTTACTTATAAAAAAGCAAACAAGAGTATACGGATGAATATTCTTCTTTCTCGTTTTACTTTAACTTAAAATTTTTCGGTGAAATAGTCACTCCTATTAAAAATTCCAGTTTACAATGAATTGTATTTGAAGCATAAAGTGTTTTTGTCTTTTCGAGTTCTGGCCTTTACTCCTAGCGATTAAGCTGCTGACTTTCAGTTTATTCAGTTGGTTTTAATAATAACCGAACTCCAATTTCTTACGATTGGTGAAAAGTAAATGTGTTGCGTTTCACAGAGGAAAAATCATCCCTATTGATCGTGGACGGAGACATGCAGGATCCGCCTAAGAAAAAGAAAGTCAAAACAGATACGGAGACCCCTGCAAAGTTGGTAGGTCACTTGTACGCAAAAAAGTCCTCAAAACTTTCGAAATAAGTCTAAAGATGTATTTTATATGAACGATATAATATAGCATTCCATAAGCTGATTTGGAACGTTATTTGCGTTATTTTTTTGGACATTTTAAAATCTGTGGTTGATATCAGGACTTCAAACAGAGCTCAATATCGAAGAGTTGGATCGAATATCACTACATGTCCTTGATGATCCCATTGCTGGTGAACAACTGAACATACTGTTTAGTTTTATAGGATTTTAATGTTTTAGTGATGTGGTAATCTGCTGTGACCTTTTAGAATATTATTACTAATGTCTGAAAAATTTGTAGATTTAACTAAAAGAACGAGTATTTTTGTGACTCGATTCTTTATGGTTGTGTACGTTAAAATAAGTTTCGAGCAATTACCTGATATAGTTGTTACTTTTTAGAAAAAGAAGAAAAAGAAAATGAAATCGGAAACAGAGGAAACACCTTTAGCTCAGGTATCTGAAAAAAATATCACAATACTTTAGTTGTATTGATATACCAAAAGTCTTTGGTGAACACATTAGTTCAATAATTTTTACATTTTGCCGCTAGCATTTTATACGGCATTAAAAAAAGAGTCCTTCCGACCAGGGTGTTGGAGCAGGGTAAATTTTGAAGGTGCTCCAGCTCCTGCTTCGAAGCTCTTCGCTATCCTGTCCTGTCATTGCCCCGGCTCCAGCTCCGTAGCTGGTTAGAAAGAGCTTCTCCGCTCCGGCTCCAGCTCCGGGATTATTCAGACTGGTACAGTGTTCTAGTTTTACGTTGTCATTATAGCCCACCCACATTTTTATCAATTAAAATAAATTTCAACATAAACTTCGCTCAAAAACACAACACCCTAAAACATAGGCGTAGCCAGGATTTTTGATTGAGGGGGGACTACAAATCACATGCAATGACTTCATGAGGAATTTTCGAAAGAGGAACTTTTTGTGGGACAAAGATATCGCAGAATGGATGATGACCAGTAGCCGTGATATGATTCACCAAAGTTAATGGTCAAAATGTCTCAATCAGGAGAAGTGTTGAGTAAACTAGTGTAACTCAAGCGTATCACAGATGGGGGTGTGAGGGCGAAGCCCCCAAAAACTAGGCGATTTTTTGGAAAAACCAGCAATTTTAACACCATTGGATCACATTCCGCATGTGTTCTGACCCATTTGAAAGAACTAGATTTAAACACTTGAAAGCCAATTCAAAAAGCTAAATTGTTTAATCCTCCATTTACTTACAATTTAAGTCCAACACACGTTTAAAATCTTGCACTTTGGGGTTAAATTTTGTACGTGATTTGCCCCAGGTAGGGGGAAGTAAGGTACATTGCATCTTGCAGTATTTTATAGCAATAAATAATAAAACAATCCGCTCAATGATATTCCTTATAGATTTTGTTTTGTCATGTCATGAAAATAAGCAGTTGTATAAGTACATATACGACCAGGGGGCCTAGACTCCCTCAATGCAAATTCAATAATTTGTTCAATGCGCGTTTCCCTCAGCTTTTTTTTTTTTTTTGAAAAGTGTATTGTCGCGTAAAAATTGGCAAGGTAGAAGTGAATTGTTATTGAAAAATATTAAATAGATGGTTACGCTTACTTACCATCCATGTTATTGATCGGACCGAGCTGGATTTACATTGCTCAGAGCCCCTGGCACTTTGGAGATTTTCGCAAAATCTTCTTGCCAAATATAGGTGAAGGCCAAAAAAATTTTTACCATTTGAGCACTGGGCCCTTGGCACTGTGTCATATGGTAAATCCGCCCCGGGTTATAGCATTACGTTCATAAAAAAGTTAGATGAGGACCTGAGTAAGCTATATTTGGCAAGAAGATTTTGCGAAAATCTCCAAAGTGCGAAAATCTCCAAAGTGCAAAACCCTTAATTTCACGCGGGTTACACGTATGAATTAGTTGGCAAACATTGAATTAAGGGGTTTGGGCCCCCTGGTCGTCAATATTATTGGTAATTACTGTTGTACGTGCGTATGTTGTACACGAAAAATGCTAATGGAAACTGACACTGAAGAAACAATTAGGCTTTTTTGTCACATTTTTATTATTGATGGCATTTCAATTGGGGGGGTGGGGCGGGCCCCCTTGGCTACGCCTATGAACCAAAATGCTGCGCACAATTTAATGACATGTGGAAACTAAGCAGTAGCTAATATTTGCGAAAGCAATAATTGAATTATACAAGAGTTAAGTGCGGCAATTTTAAGCATAAAGGCAAAATTTTTTTTACGGATGACCCATCCATTTAGGGCAAAAAAACCTTTTGATCGCAATTACTTTTGATAAGAGAACAACAATCAATCTTATTAGATGGAACGCAAATGGTTACAGTTAGAATAGTTGATTTTAGTTTTATGTAACAAAAGCTCCTTTTGAACTTTTTACAAGGTCATTTCATGACCTTGCATTTTGTAGTTACACTCGAATTAAAAACTGTGATAAAGAAAAGCGATAGGCGACTAAGAAGATCTGGAGCTGGGAGCTATCCTGTAGTAACGTTGCTCCAGTTCCAGCTCCACCTGAATTTAAATGTGAGCTCCAGCTCCAGCAAAAATGACCTGCTCCGGTGCTCCTTCTCCAATACCCTGCTTTCGACCATTTTATAGCTGGTGATTAAGAGGCGCATCGAGACGTATCAAGTCATGTCTTACGTAAAATCGGCGTCGAAAATTAGGCCAAAATGTGATCCAAAAGCTAATACTTTTCGAAGTCTTTTCGCGGATGGTGCGACTTGCAATAGTTCAAGAAGTTTACTGGACTTGCGATAGTTAGAAAAGCTTGACATTTTTGGTCTTTGTTGCGAAATTTAATGCGTTTCAAAATCACGTATTTGCGATAGTGATGTCTGATACACATAATTTGGAAGGTAGCCTTGTGGTGAATTAAAATATTTAATCAATGATTATGTTTGGTTACCGCAGGCAAAAAGTGAACAAGCTGCTCAAGCTCCTGGCGATACTGAAACCCCTGTTAAAACGGTGAGATTATATGCAAGTAGAATTGATGCTGTTTAGTGGTCTTGCGAAAACTCCGTGAATTATCGACGTGATTCAATTTCTACTCGTGTCGAACCAATTACATTAAAATATCGGTATTACTTTAATACGACGCTGTGCAGCTCGGGAATTGAACCGGCAGCCGGTAATCTTTCAATCACTTACTAGACGCTATAAACTGGGCTACTCCTTCACAAAACCACATAAAACAGGCTTGGCAAGAAAATGGGCTTTCAGCAAACTAACCATTGAAAACTGCGGCGTGTTTGAGATTTATTATAGTGTTTGAAATTATATGCTACCATTGTCTACGTCGGTGTATCCGATATTTTGTCGTCTACCTGAAAACTGTATCGCAGCTAACACTGGATTGCTTTGTAAGCTGCTCGAATGAAAGTTTGTGTTGTTTAGAAAAAGAAGAAACGCAAGAGCGAGACGGTTGAAGAAACAGAAGCTCAGACTCCTGTATCGGTTAGTTCAGAAGTGTTGGACTGAATTTTAAAATGCAATAAATAACATGTTCATTTACACACTGCATAAAATGTGCACACTGAGACCATAATCCAAACATATTAACTCAGCAGTTCCAAATTTAATATTATGATGTAATAAGGAAAGATAATGCAATATAATACAAAGAAAATGCAAAGAAAGCGTAAATATGAAGATGGTGGTTATTGCTTTAATGAGGGATAATATTGCTCCTTCCTACTTGGTTTTTACTAGGGGACGTTTGAACTTTTCTATGATTAGTTTGAAGCTATGGACAACAACCTGGAGAGCTCCAACTGAATTACTTGAAGGCTGTGTCTTGCGAATTATCGTTCGAATGTGGGAATTCGGAAACCGGTTTTCAATTATTAAAAAAAAAATTTTATTGGTTCTTTTTGAAGTTAAAGCATGATGCTTCATTTAAGGGCTTGCTTCCATATTCAAATATGTTCATTTCTGTGAAATCGGTAACTAGTAAACGCATATTTTCCAGTCATATCGGACGTCATCCTTAAAGCGGCTTTTACCGAACATCCGTATTTCCGCATAAGCGTAAAAATACACGTATGCGTATAAAAGATACGCATACGCGTGTAAAATTTTTACTCTTGCTGGATTGCTTTATATTGCCTTTTACTGAACATGGCATTTCAGCATGCGTATTTCAGCACGAGTATTTTTTACGCTAGGCAAAGAATAAAATACGGACACGGTATGCGTATTTTTCAAGCATTTATGAAGATATTTTTTGCGGTATGACGTCACAAGGTTGCTTGGTGTAGTGGTTATGTTACTTGCCTTTGAAACTTTTAATCTGGATTCGGTTCTCACCAAAATCAAAGTTTTATGTTTTTACACAAACATAGTAAACGTTTTGCTATCAACTTTGGGATCTATTGTATGGAAAAATCTATTGTATGGAAATGTGGCGAGCCGTTGACAACACTGTGTCTGATCTGACCACCCAGAGATTTGAATCTCAGACCTCCCGCTCCAGAAATAGATGCGTAACCGCTTGACCAGCTGGACGGTTACTACTTCTCGTCGTGCTAAATATTTGTTTCTTCAAACGTTTGCTGAATTTGTGATTTATTTATTTATGTTTGGCAATGAAAGATTACTTGTAGCCTACTACTACTGTATTCTTGCTAGCAAATCAAACTGATTTCTACAGAAGCAACTCAGTCGATGTTTTGGTTTTTGAGATAAGGTAGTTGCTCTGATGAAAAATTGCAAACCAGGCGTTACCAAGTTTTAGTTGTTCAGCGAACCACAAACAAATCAATCACAAATCACAGCAAAATGCTATTTGTGCAGTCGCCAGCAGGGTTGGATCCATTCATTTTTTTTTAATTTTTAAATTCAAATTCATTGATTTGATTTTGTTGAGTTGATTTTTGGAGTTGGTTTGATTTTTAGAGTTGGTTGTTGAGAATATATTTCCACTTATTGGTTTGATTTTTGGAGTTGGTTGTTGAGAATCGCCTGTTGGCCTGATTCCCTGCTATTCTCCTTTCAGCTATTGGCTGTTAATTTTTGTTTGGCCTTGATACCTTGCTAAGTTTTTCATTTTTTAAGCACAATTTTGCTTCCGAAATAATGTTTTTAGTTAAAATTCTTGGCAGATTTCAACGGCTAATTTACATAATTTATTGATCGGTTCATTAAAACTCGTAGCCGATTTCAACGCTTCATTTGCATTGTGATCGCTGGCGAAACGATAATTTTGACTTCGGAGCTTATTGTTGGTTTTGCCGATTTTTTGCTCTTTTGTTTCGGCCTTCTATATTTTTTTTGGCTTGGCCTGTTTTCGGCGACTGGAAATTCTATAAATAGTGAGAAAATTTTTTGTTTTTTACTCATTTCGATTCATGCCAGCTCAGCTGACGAGGTTTGGTATTGACCGAAATAGCGCTATCCTGAGCATTGCATGGAGGGTTATTTTACTCTCAAATTTCGTTTTGCTACAGAGAAGATTTTTTTTTTCGCACGACTGTTTTGCTTGGTGATAGTTCGGTCAAGAAATTGACTGAGCTCTATGACTTAACAAAATTGTTATGCTTTGGACTTTGCCGGTACCGATTTTCCACCAAAAGTTTTTCCCAGCCTATGCGAATCTTGTAATTCAAATTCATTGACTTTGAAAAAATTAAATTCAAATTCATTGACTGTGAAAAAACTAAATTCAAATTCATTGACTTTGAAAAATCAAAATTCAAATTCACTGACTTTGCAAAAGTCGAATTCAAATTCAAATTCATCAATAATTCGTGAGCGGATTCAAATTCAAAATTCAAATTCAATCCAACCCCCCTTTTTACACCAAAGATTCAAAGAGGATTTTGCTATTTGCACCTAGCAAGTCGCAGTCTCGCTGTCGCAGATGTGTATTAGTGCATCGCAGTCAGGGCCTGCGAGAGGGGGGTTCAGGGAGTACATCATACCCGGGCCCAGGCCTAGGGGGGGCCGGGTTCAAGGGGCCCGGAAGAGTTCAGGTTTCCGCGCGTTAAGTTTTGGTATGGTACCATAACACCGTAATCAAACTTGCCTACAGCAAAAATATCAGTCAGCCTTTTCAGTACTCGTAATTGGTCGCTGTTTTTGCTACACAACCTTTAGGGCATCCAATAATGGCCGATTGATTAAAAAAAGAAGAAAATGTATCAAAAGCCATACACTTGCACCGAACTTAGCGTTTTGTTGCATTTCTCTGACTTGAAAGCCTTAATTAATTTTTACGGTATAACAATGTACGAGGGCCCACATGATTAGAGATCCAAAAGCATTTCAACCTCAGAAAACGGAGTCAAAGTTGACATACTATACTACTATCATTAAGTAATTCACTCAGTATGAATTTAATAGGTATTTGGGTTCGTGAAGTCTATGATTGTAGATGACTTCTTAAAACTTTTCTCAGTAAAATATTTGGACTTGCAGTATTAAAGTCGTTATATTGTATAATATTGTGTCAATGTCATCATCCCCATTTCACATACTTTCTTTCATGTATATCACGTTTTCTACTCGTCAATTTAAGCAAGTTTGGTGCTGGGATGTTGATCAAATGCTGTATTTTACCCTCGAGAAACATAAAAAGTGCTGAAGCTCCCGGGGCTCCGCCCCGGACCCCGCTGGGGAAGCTCACAGCGCCCCCCCCCCCAGATCCCCTAGCTGGATTTAAACCAATTTTATGTCTAGTTGTGTTTTTTGTATAGGTCCTAGCTGTATGCGAATATCGTTATTCCCTCACTTTTAAATGAAGATCTACACCCATCCGACAAACAAAGATTTAACGCCATGGGCCTCAATAAGGCTTGGGGGGCCCAATAAGATTTGGGGGCCCGGTATCGACCTTCGCACCCCCTGAAAATTTTTCTAAGGCCCTGATAGCAGGTGCGTAATATACTAACAACTCAAGTTGCTTGAATCCAGAGTTGGATCCAGTACCGTCGCCAGAGCAAACGAAGTGAGGGGGCACTAGCCAAAAGTGGGGTAGGCACTAAAATTTGTGTACAAAAACTGATCTTCAGATCTTGTACAGCTACAATTTTGCGCAATTTTAAAATAAGGCCGGTCGCGTTTCTTAGCATGTTTTGTCGGCGGCCATTAATCGCTAGAAAAATCTATCCACAGCAGTGAATGCTTACCAGACGTGCAACCAGGATTTTGCTAAGAGAGGTGAACCAAATTTTTTTTTGTACAAAAACTGCCTAAATTAGCCCCCGAGCTGAACAAACTGATGCAACTCAAGCGTTTCACAGACAGACATAGATACCCAAATACTAAGTAAATGTGTATGGGGGCTGAGGGCGGTGCCCCCGGCTGCTGGGCAATTTTGAAGCAAAAAAAACGCAATTTTAACGCCATTTTAAAATCATGCTTCATACTTTTAGAAGCGATATGAATAACTGAATTTCTAAAATTCAAAAGTCATTTTAAAGAATTGAATTGCTTTGCACCTCAACCCCTCCTTACTTTTGGTCAAGTCTAAAATACGTTTAAACGCTCGTATTTTGAGATTAAATTTTCGAAGCGATTTTGCAAATGGGGTTTAAGCCCCGTCACCCTAGTTGCACCACTGACTGTGACCTCAAAATGGTGAGTGTGCTCTAAAAATCAAAACAGCTGGTCTTTGAAAAAAAATTTTCACGCATTGTTTCATGTCATGATCACTAACGAAGTACCGCTAACAATTCTACGTGCTTACATGTCTGTTCCGCAATTCCGCCACACATCCGTAAAGTCAGATTAATGTAGAGCAGATGGTTGCCAGCAATGTCGCAAAGAATCGAAAAAACATCAGAGGAAAATTATGTTTAAACGTAATTATTCCTTTTTCCATCATTGTCTGACTGTCTGTTGTCTTGTCGTTGCGTGATGTTTCAAAAGCAGTATTTTTAGTCAACCAAAATGGAGGCACAAGTGGCCGTTAGGGGGGTACGGCCCTCTTTGCCCCCCTTAGCGGTGGCACTGGTTGGATCCATTCATTTTGTTTTTAATTTTTTAATTCAAATTCAAAATCATTGACTGTGAAAAAACTAAATTCAAATTCAAATTCATTGACTTTGAAAAATCAAAATTCAAATTCATTGATTTTGCAAAAGTCGAATTCAAATTCAAATTCATCAATAATTCGTGAGCGGATTCAAATTCAAAATTCAAATTCAATCCAACCCTAGTCGCCAGTAGCGTTCACGAGCACCGAAAAGATGTATTTTTTCTTGTATATTTTTGAAATCTTGAATTAATGTTCTTTCAAAATAGCCAATGTTTCCACCCAATTTCCGCAGAAATCGGGGAATCTCTGGCGAAACGGTGTTGAATTTTTTCGCTGAGGTAGGGTTGATTCTGATTCTAAAAATCGTATTTTTATATGAAGTACACAGTCGATTTTAGGTTCAAACGAAAGAGGAAGATAATTGCAAACTTCATTAAATAATTTTTGGATTGTTTTTTTATGACGTCACGATATGGTTGGTTGATTCCAAACTTTTACAAAAAGTTTTGAATTGGGGCGCGTATCATTAGTTATTACAGCCAAAACTGAAGGAATTATGTCATGAGAGTTGAAACATCGATAAACCAGTTTCTTACCGACAAAATGAAACCAAAATGACGTCTTTTTGACGTCATTAGACAAAATTACGTGGTAAAATGCAAAACCGACTGGACGCGCTTTTTAAACAAATCGCATGTGACAACGAGTAATCTGGTTGCGGCGCTGCGGTTTTCGTAGCAAAATATCAAAGAAAATCAGTTTCATGTCGTAAACGCACAAAATAACGTTTGTATTAAAACTTTTTCACACTGAAGATGTATGAGAATGAACTCAGTTTAAAATTTAAGAAAAAAATAACAATTTTATGCTCAATTTTAATTTTACCGCTGTTTTGTGGCAAAGAATGACAATGCAAATAAGAAGAATTTTATGCTCAGTGAAGAAAAGCTTTTAGGAAGGTTTTTCGTTAATTTTATCGCTATTTTACGGCGAAGAATGACATTGCATTGCAAAATGTTCTCGCAAATTATTTCGAAAAGTGGTGAAGTTGGTAGAGTAGGAATAAAACTGTATATAGCTGGGTTTTTAACATTTTCTTATTAAAGAGTATTAAATTTTTGCAGAAAACAATCTTGTCACAAGCAAAAGAACGTGAATCAGCTTGTCCAGGTTTTTAAATTTTTTTGTGTTTTCCTGAGCGGACTCTTTGTTCGCAAAAGTGTCTTTTAATATAACTAACGAATTGTTGCTGATGATATTTGATTATTTGTGTAAAATAATTCACAATTTTCAAATCAAATTGCCCATATATGCAAAAAAAAAATGTATCTACACTATCTAAGAATATCAAAACTTAAAAAGTAAAAATCTTAAAAAAGAAAATATTTATTTTATCATTGCCATTTTGCACTGGTCAAGAGACAACAAAAGACCTTGCAATCTTTGTGTCCAGCTGCCATCTGCCCACCTGTCTACCACAAGTAATGGAAGCTCTACATTATCTTCTCTTGATGGTCAAGCAATAAAGTTGTAAATTTCAATGTTTATAGTTTAGCTCAATTGAGGATCGAACGGGAGTCTATACAGCTTTTTTTTAACTGTGATCTTTATCATCCATGATTTGTCGAGTCTTTAAACAAATATTTTTAGAAGGACCGGTAATTATTTGTAATCATTAAGCGCATGCAGAGCCTTGTAACGATAAGCGTGACATTTGAGTATAAGCGACGTAATTACCAGGATTAGGTTGAATCCCTCCCTTCTTAGACAAGTCACTTAGAAAATTAACCCTGGTCCGCTTTCTGACGTGTTTTGAACTTGACTGAAAATTAAGCGGAAGATGCTAAGTAGGCCTAATAAAACTCTTTATAAAGTATTTGTAAGTAATCAGCAAAGTTTTTTATTCTTCTCTGTATTACCTTTGTTAATTTGTCTAAGAGTAAGCATGACCTATAATAAAAAGAGAAATTTTAACCAAACAAGAACAATTTGTGTAGTGTATTCTCCAGTAAAGTTGAGAACAAATGAAGCTGAAAATTTAGGAACAGCTAGTCTCAACCCAAAATTTATGGTTCTTTTAAAAAAAGTGTATTCCGAAGGTTCCTGGCTTCACAATGCGCGCTACCATGGTTTTGTTAAACGAATGGGTATACGTTCGAACTCTTTTGAACGCATGAGACTAAGAATAGAATTAGCGTGGCGTTTAACTGTTTTTTACTACTGTATCATGCTCCTGGAAGAATTTAAGGCACCTCAAACCATACTGCAAGTTTCTTGCCTAATGACCTTGGCACAGTGCGTAGTGCATGTCCATCTGCCTAAAGTTGTCTAAACACAAGTTATCGATGACGTATACAAAACCCGTTTGATGAATTTAATTGTAATTTACTGACTTCATTTAAAATAAATTAATTTAAGCGGATGATATCAGGAGTTTGCAAGGTATAGCTATGAGCTACTCTCACAAAGCAGCCGCTAGAAAGGGAGCTGGCAAGTGCGATTATGACGTTTTTTTGCACGAGAAACCCTAATCAAGTGAAGTCTTGTGTGGCTTTTCACTTAATTTTTATTCAAAGTAGTGGCGTCCGGCTACAATGAGTTTAAATTATGTGTCGGTTGATCATGCTAATAAGACCAGAGGAACTAAAACCACGGAAGGGATTAAGGAGCGTAGCTTTCAGCTCTTGCTGAAATCCAATGAGACTTTGTAAAGAGTTAAAGGAGGCAGCCTTTTTCAATAGACAAATTTTGTAGATCGTTTATGGAGCGCCGTTTGTGTACCCTAATTTGTGCAATGTTTTTTGGGTCCACGACTTTTCGGCGCAGCCCTTTTCGGCGCCAATATTCTGTGCTTTTTACTAACACTAACCCAAAGCCCTAACCCAAACCCTAAATAAGTGAACTGTCAAGGAGCACCGAATTGGCGCTGAAACGATCTGTGTAGAAAACTTACGGCAACGAAATAATTGGCGCCGAAATGGTCGCACCGAAAAGACGTGATCTCATGTTTTTTTGCATATTTAATTAAATAGTCATTGTAATTAAATGTACAAAAATAAATATGCAAAAGTTTTAAATATTTATTACACCATAATTTGCGCAACTTTTTTTTGCATATTTAATTAAATAGTCATTTTAATTAAATATACAAAAATGTATGCCGCAGAATAAACCGTTGCAAAAATTAATAGACAAACAATTGTTACAGAAAAAATTTTTGACACGAAAATTATAACAAAAATAAATCCACAAAAATGTTAGTGGATTTATTTTTGCAACATCATTTTTTGCATGAAATTTTTTTGTATTACAATTGTGTGTGTCACAAATATTTGTGCATTTATTTTTGATAGCAAAGAAACAACACATGCCGAAATAAATGTGTAAAATTTTGTGACGCAAAAAAAGTTGATGCAAAATTTCTTGTCACAAAAAAACGTTTGCAAAAGTAAATTTTCAAAAATATTTGACTGTTTAGTTCGTGTCCACAACGATAAAGGGTTGGAAATACGCGTGCGAGAAGGTACGGGTGAATGAACCTTCATTTCCTAGCCCAACGACAGGTCTCTATCAGTGGGCTAGTACCTTACTATAGGCTGCCGTACAGCTCGAAGCTTTCGTCTTGAAGTTCCAGTTTTATATCTTGCCGGTACCTTCCCGCCCGCATAATTCCAACCCTTTATCATTGTGGACACGAACTAAATTGTCAAATATTTTTGACGAATTATTTTAGCACACGTTTTTTTTTTTGACAAGAAATTTTGCATCAACTTTTTTTGCGTCACAAAATTTTGCACATTTATTTCAGCGTGTGTTGTTTCTTTGCTATCAAAAATAAATGCACAAATATTTGTGACACAAACAATTGTAATGCAAAAAATTTTCATGCAAAAAATGATGTTGCAAAAATAAATCCACAAATATTTTTGTGAATATGTTTTCGCAACAACTATTTTTCTGTAACAATTTTTGTCTATTTATTTTTGCAACGATTTATTCTGCGGCATATATTTTTGCATATTTAATTAAAACGACTATTCAATTAAATAAGCACAAAAAAAGTTGCGCAAATTATGGTTAATAAATGTTCAAAAACTTTTGCATATTTATTTTTGCACGTGTTTTTTTGTATATTTATTTTTGTACATTTAGTTAAAATGACTATTTAATTATATATGCAAAAAAAAACATTGCACAAATTAGGGCATACAAACGGCGCCCCATAATCGTTTCCAAGTAATTTAGTAGAAAGATGTTTAAAAAGGGCTCACGCATAAAGTATACTCTAGTGTAAATCATTATCAATTGCAAAAAGACCTGCTGCCGCTGAACGGTTTTTACTAAAGTAGCACTTTTATAATATTCGTAGACGCCTCGAACATCGTAAGTCATTTTAGCAATCCTAAGGTTTTTTACTAACTCGGTCATTTTTAAATCGTTCTCACTTTTTGGGATGACTCTAGATCACAGTCAAAGTCATTTGCATCCAAGGCAATTATAGCTTTTTTCAATGTTTTTTTTTTCAATCTACATTTACTGCATTAAAAAGTAAGCAAACCTATTTTAAAAACAGTATGTGTCAAAATTAAATTTAAAATCCGACAAACTACTTTTCCCGTTATGGGTAGTGGTGACAGCCTTCCCGCTATTCCTTAAACGTATCTATTGTATCAACCATAAACAAATACCGTTTGTAACAATTCCTAAGCTATATTAAAAGACACTTTTTCGTACAAAGAATCCACTCTGGACAATCCAGAAAATTAAAGCATCTTATTCACGTTCTTTTGCGAGTAACAATATTGTTTTCTGCAAAAATTTGATACTCTTTAATGAGAAAATGTTAGAAACACCGCTTACATACAGTTTTGTGGCGTTAGGGAAAAATTCTGATCCCCAACGCCTTCAGCTTCTAATTATTAATATAAAATTAGCTTTTCTTGATTCTTCCTTCTTCTTTGATGGTGAATTGAAAATAATTTGGATAACTATGAAGTAACTTTTGACTTAACTAAACTAATTTCTGTAAATAAAGTTAATCTGGTCAATAGGTTGGAGTGAAAAAAATTTTTTTTGGAAAATGGTCTAAAAATAGAAAAAAAAATCGACTTGAGCCAGTTGCCACCTACCATGGGCTGGCTACCCCCCCAAAAATTGGTTGCGGGGGTAAAATGACCATAAAATCATGTTACTTGATAACCGCTAGTCGTAGAGACCTGATTTATAGCTCAAAAGTTGCAGAATCATCATGTTTCTATGAGTGCTAAGATAACTTTTTTGTCTATTTCAATCATAAAAAAAGTTACAGTCAAAAACTAGTTTTGGCAGGTGTAACATAGCTTTTTTTAAGGATTAGGTAGACGTAGGCTTACGTCTACTTAATCCTTACAAATTTTTAAAGATTGTTTTCTTTGTAGATAAGTAATTAGGTGCTTAGTATTATTAATGAAATAACTTGATAACCACCGTAGTTTGTAGCTGTGACAACCAGGCGAAGTGCAAGCAACGTTAAAGTTTTACATAGTGGATACACTTTCACTGGAAGTAAAAGCTTTCCATCCGGTATACTACCCACCAAATGTCAAGTGTTAGAGAGGATCATCCAATTCGAAAATTTTAGAACTGTGGACGTTGCAAATGATGTTGCTAAAGAAATACATGACAGATGGGTGTGGTGTAATGTTTATCCATTACATTACTTAACTATATCTAAAAAAGTACAGGCACTGGTGGTAGCTTTCAGCAAACTTGATCGGTATCCCAAGAAAAAACGTGGAGCATCTTTTTTGGAAAAAGAAGCGGAGTTCTTGTCAGATATGGATAAGTTGTTCGACGTGTTTTGCAATGACAATGAACAACGAAGACGTTTGGAAAAAGACCACAAGTTGCGAATGACTGATGAAGATTTTGTATTTTATGAAGATCAAAAGAGTCGCCGTATTGGAAAATGTTTAGATGTAGCTTTGCCTTTGACCTCATCTGACCAAAAATTTATACGACGTTCAGAATCACATGTCAATGCCCCAAGTTCACAATGCCAAAATGAAATTATTACACTGCCAACTACTGATTATGTCTCGGAGTCCGAATCTTTGGCATCAACAAGCACAGACACATCAAAATCATCTGCAGTTTCTCAGTTCTTAGCGGAAATGCCAAATCCATCCATTCAAAATCGCAAAAAATGGCCAAACCTTGCCAGAATTTGTGAACGCTACCAGCTATCGGATAGAGCAGCTGCTGCAGTTGCTAACAGTGTCCTAGTGGATGTTGGTTTAGTTACTGAAGATGATAAAACACGCATCATTGATCGTAGTAAACTACGAAGAGAGCGTGAAAGATGCCGAAACGAAATCCGGAGCGAAGAGCAACAAAACTTTGGATTGGTGAACGCAGTGTATTTGGATGGCCGCAAAGATGCAACCCAAATTGTTGCACAAGGTCCAAATGAGAAGCATTATCGGTCTGTTCAACTGGAAGAACATTATACAGTAGTTGGTGAGCCAGGAAGTTATTACCTTACTCACTTTTCTCCTGAAGATAGCAAAGGTAGAACAATTGCCCAAAAGTTGTTTGATTCTTTCAGTGGTACGGAATTGGAAGGCAAGCTTGCAATAGTTGGCACTGACGGTACTGCTTCTATGACCGGCAAACACAATGGATGCATTCGAAGTTTAGAAGAATTATTACACAGACCTCTTCAGTGGGTTGTGTGTTTTACTACACACAAATGAACTTCCCTTGCGACATGTGTTTGCTGCTTTGGATGGGGCAACAAGTGGTCCAGATACATTTGCCGGACCAATAGGTAAAAAAATACAGGGTCCTGTATCAAGTTGGCCAGTTACTCAGTTTAAGCAAGTGTTCGTCCCTATTTCTTCTTTTCCAAAACTTCCACCTCATGTCATTGATGACCTGAGTACAGATCAATACTACGCTTACAAAATCTGTTTGGCAATTATAACTGGTAATTGTGATGATGATCTACAATATTTGGAAGTTGGCCCAGTGGTGCATTCAAGATGGTTGACTTTGGGTTGTAGAATTTTGCGGTATTACGTGTCACTTGATGAACCACCTCAGAACTTGGAAATTTTAGTTAACTTTTGTTTAACTGTTTATTTTCCCACTTGGTTTGAAATCAAGTTATACAACCAACTAACACATGGTTCTAAAGTTTTTTTTCAACTTGATCAAAAAAATTAACAGTCTGACAAATCAAGATCTTCGACAAGTAGCTCAAAATGTTGTTCAAAGAAATGGATATTTTGGCCATCCAGAAAGCATTTTGATCGCAATGTTAGGAGATGACGATCAAGCTGTTCGAGACAAGGGCGTGAATCACGTTCTTTCACTTCGCAAGAACGACACCTCAGTTTGTTTATTTCACCTTCCTACTTTAAACTTGGAAGCAGACACATACTATGAGTTGGCTGATTTGGAAATTTGTCAGCAACAACCTCCAGCTATTAGACATTTGTCCGATTCTGAAATTGAAGACTGTCGAATGAAACCCTTAATTTTACACCATCCATGCCACAATCAAACTGTCGAAAGACATGTCAAATTGGTAACGGAAGCATCAGCACAAGTCACTGGATTTGAAAGAAGAGACGGACTTATTCGCCAAAAAATTAGATCTCGCAAATTGTTAAAAAAGTTTGACACTAAAATGCAATTTTCGTAAAATGTTTTTATGTTGTGTTGACTGTTGATAACACATCTATGTTTGCCAGCCTCGCACTCACTTTTGTTGTGCACTTCGCATTACTACAGTAATATGTTGTACGACATACCCCTAAAATCAAATTTCTTAGCAAGTTACGAATTGCAAGAGTTCATGTTAACTAGTAGTGAATCACAATTCTCTATGATGCAATTTTAGCATGAAAAACCGGTTTCTTGACTGTAACTTTTTTTATGATTGAAATAGACAAAAAAGTCCTCTTAGCACTCATAGAAACATGATGATTCTGCAACTTTTGAGCTATAAATCAGGTCTCTACGACTAGCGGTTATCAAGTAACATGATTTTATGGTCATTTTACCCCCGCGACCAATTTTTGGGGGGGTAGCCAGCCCATGGTAGGTGGCAACTGGCTCAAGTCGATTTTTTTTCTATTTTTAGACCATTTTACAGGATTTCCAAACTACACTTTTTTGAATTTCCAAAAAAAATTTTTTTTACTCCACCCTACTGGTCAAATCAAATCAAACTAAAACTGAAGATCGAGTTAAAACAAAATCCTGTTTTTAAAGCAATGCAAAATTAAAATGTACGCATGCTTGATTAGTGCAAAGCGCACTTGCTGTAAATAAAACCAGGAACTGCACGTGATAAAGCTGCAAAATGAAATACCAGATTCAAATCTAACCGGGAACACTATAGTTTTATTCCTAGTCTACCAACGTTATCACTTTTTGAAACAATGTGCGAGAACAATTTGCTTGTGCATTGTCATTCTTTGCCACAAAATAGCGGTAAAATTAATGAAAAACTTTCTTTTGCTCTGACCATAAGATTGTTGTTATTTTGTTCTTAAATTTTAAACAGAGTTCATTCTCATACATCCTCAGTGTGAAAAAGTTTTAGGTAGTGACTATTTCACCGAAAATTTTCAGTTTAAAGAGAATAAAACGAGAATGAGAAATATTCATCCGCGCTTTTTTCATTTGCTTTTTTAGGGGTTAAGATTAAGGCTTAGGTTAGGGTTTGGGTTGGGGTTCGATTTGGGAATAGTTTTAGAGTAAGCATTTGAGTTTGTGTTAGATTTGAGTCAGAATTAATAAAAAACTAGATAAAAATTTCCGGTGAAATAAAGCCTTCCAAAGTTTTAATACAAACGTTATTTTGTGCGTTTACGACATGAAACTGATTTTCTTTGATATTTTGCTACGAAAACCGCAGCGCCGCAACCAGAATACTCGTTGTCACGTGCGATTTGTTTAAAAAGCGCGTCCAGTCGGTTTTGCATTTTACCACGTAATTTTGTCTAATGACGTCAAAAAGACGTCATTTTGGTTTCATTTTGTCGGTAAGAAACTGGTTTATCGATGTTTCAACTCTCATGACATAATTCCTTCAGTTTTGGCTGTAATAACTAACGATATGCACCCCAATTCAAAACTTTTTGTAAAAGTTTGGAATCAACCAACCATATCGTGACGTCATAAAAAAACAATCCAAAAATTATTTAATGAAGTTTGCAATTATCTTCCTCTTTCGTTTGAACCTAAAATCGACTGTGTACTTCATATAAAAATACGATTTTTAGAATCAGAATCAACCCTACCTCAGCGAAAAAATTCAACACCGTTTCGCCAGAGATTCCCCGATTTCTGCGGAAATTGGGTGGAAACATTGGCTATTTTGAAAGAACATTAATTCAAGATTTCAAAAATATACCAGAAAAAATACATCTTTTCGGTGCTCACGTACGCTACTGGCAACTAGACTCATCGTCCTCAACCTTATGTATGGGTCACGACCCAAAGTTGGGTCGTAAAAAAATTTTTTTAAGTCACTTGTTTTTTTCTGTAAACATCTACGAAGAGTAAAATTTGCAGAAAGCAATAGTAAAAAATGACTGACAAACTCGCGGAAAACTGTAGATTCCCGAATTTAAGACCATTGTTTTGTTTTGCTTTGGTCTTCACGTCAAAACTTGCGAAAAATATACTTTGCTAAGACAAGAGTCTGATCGAATCCGCGAAAATTTGTGGGTTCCAAAAGTGTAGACCTTTTTTGTGGTCTTTACCTAACATTCCGCCAATAGTATTGAGAAAAATTCGGTTTCTCTACGGCTGTCCCGTTTTTCGGTCTCGAAAACATGATAAGCCTAGTCAGAATATTCATGGGTCGCCAAATGTCGCACAGTTTTTGATTTTTTCAATAAGCTTGGGTTGCTTTGAAACTAGGTTGATAACCACTGGACTAGACTATATCATTGCGTTTGTAAATATCCTTTGCTGTTGCAAACATTAAAATACGCGATTGTACCAGAGGTTGGATAGACGAGAGGTTAAGTTACTATAAATTATGTTTACTTTGGTTCTGATTTGTGTCTTCAGGTTCGAATACCACCGAGAGCAAGAGCAACAGCTTTTTTAGAATTAGTTCCAGAATCTTTGAAAATAAAAGGTTTTTTGAAAAGATGTATGAAATTAGGATGAAACAACTTTAGGGAGATTTAATTAAGAAAAACGCGATTTTTGGCATATTTTAACATGTCCATCATGCTGTTGTGATAATCTAGCCTATTGCTACTCTGGAACCGAACCTGAGACTACTATTTCAGTTGCTGACGCTCTTGGCCTATTCATGTGACGACTGATTGGTATTCTGCAGTTATAAACATCGGTTTCATGTAAAGCAGAAACGTCTTGATAGCAAAGAAGATAGTAGAAGACCAGAGTTTAAGAAACAACGTATTAAAAGCATTATTGTGCTTTTACAATCATTTTACAACTAGAAAGACCACATTTCTTTACATAACACATACACAAACTGTACAGTATTTTTTATTTTACCAAAAAAATCAACTCACTAGCCATTTATTTCATGCTTCTGAGATATGCTAGCTGAAATTCCGCACATCAATAAATTACGCTACGTTAATACGTACACTTATATTGTACGCATATGCGTATTTTATACGCGTATGCGTGAATACGGATGTTCGGTAAAAACCGCTTAACTCTTGCTGTTGGGGGAAATGCATGAGTAAAAAATTTGCATTCTTGAATAAGCCACTTGACGAATGCAAATGCTTGAAACACTGAGTAGTGTTCAGTAATAATTCTTCGCTAATTTAGAAAATAAATACATTTTGTTTCACTGCTTACTGAAATATTTACGGAAGCCCAGAAGTGCAAAACATAAACATCAATCGCTATTACTGGAAATATTTTTAAACGAATGCACAAAACTTTAAACTGATCGAAATTTCTTTAAAGGAATGCACAAAACTTTAAACTGATCAAAATATTTTTAAACGAATGTACAAAATCATAAACTGATCGAAATTTTTTTTAAAGAATGCACAAAACTTTAAACTACAACCACAATATCTTTGAATTCCGCAGCAACTCCAAGCAAGTGCGCAAACCTTGGAAGCGATCGAAATAACTTTTAATCGATGCAAAACTACGTTGCAGTGCAAAAATATTCTCGTATAAACGAGTGCACAAACAAATATGCTATATCCGCGATGCAAACTAGATCGACCCTCTCTGGTACTTACTGTCACAAATGTTTAGCAATCATCATTTGTTTATATTTCTACAAACATAAACTCTCAAAAAAGTGGGAAATATGGTTTGTAAATCTTTTTATTAATATGGTGATACATTAAGGCAGTTATAGCGGATGAATATTTGAGACATGATGTTTGATCAAGCTGAACAGCACGTTTCATTAGAAATTTCAAATTCAGTCATAAACGAGAGTAGGAGCGTAACGAGATTGCGTTTTTTCATTAGGCTTGGACTAGACTTTGGTTGAGGATCCAGTGCAGGAAAATAAGCAGACTGACCGGACCGAGGATTATTTAACGTGTCTGAAACCATTTATTTAGTGACAGAGGTGGAGTCCTCGAGGACATCCTGGGCCTCGAAGCCTACGAGTTCTCGAAAATGTTCTGTCCTCGGCTTGAGGACATCATTTTTTGATTGGTTGAAAAGCAAAATAACCAAACAAAAGACAACGTATACTTCTAGTGTGTCAATTCGTTTCCTTTCCGAAAAATAATACAATGTAATAGCCAACTAAGCCAAGTCATACTGAAACTTATTTTAAATAGCATTGTGTGTAAGTTCTAATCGGAGAATAAGGAGGCAAAAAGCCATGTAGATAATTGTTGTTTTTATTTCTGCTAATAGTTTCGGTGAGGCGGTACAAACTGCAAAACACTAAAGCCGTCCAAAGCCATAACAAGGAATCCGGGGGTCCGGACAAACAATTTTGAGTTGCTAATGCTAAAACATGACGGAGCCTATTCTGCGTGTGAATTTAAAGGAAAGTATGAGTATTACCAGGGATGACATATTGATATTATACTGCAATGAACATGTTAACGTATCTTGAGAACGACAACTTGTTCTGAAAATAAGTGAGCGTGAAGACTTTGTTTTGAAATAAGTTAGAACAACTCCAATCACTGGCAAACGGTCTAAGGCAGTAGTCGGCAACAACCGGTCCGTGGGGAATTGGTTACCGGGGCGTATACTTTTTCAGGTTAAATACTTTGGAGTATATTTGTAACGTTAAAGGCATTTGCGTTTGGGCATTTTACGAAAAAAAAGATTTGATTACATGAGTTTTAACATCTTGTATTGAAATAATTCCAGTTTACAGGAAGCAGTACAATAATTCAGCTTTATTACACAACAGAGCAAATTGATTATCAATTAACTGCGACTATTTGAATTTGATGCCGTTTCGCATTGGAGAACATTTAGATTTTCGTTGCCAAGTACTGTTTTTGAAAGCTGGTCCGCAAAAAATTTTCAGTTTTTAACCGGTCGGCAGCTTGAAAAAGGTTGCCGACCCCTGGTCTAGGAGGCAAAACCACATCCATTGAACAATTTGTGTGTTGGAAATCGCCGGTAGGAATGCCAAATAACAAACTATTGGATCGCAAAAAATGATGCATGAAGAATTATTAAGAAATTAAGTGTAAAGGTAAATATAATTAGCGTGTAATAATTGTTCGAATGCCTGGAAAGATGTGTGCTGCACTTGGTAAATTTTTCACACCGCGTCATTCTAAGAGAAAGAGGCGAAGGTCCCGCGAAAAAATTCGGGCATGTTTAGAAAAAATTTATGGTTTATTATGTTTCAGTTTCGACGATTGTGTACCCTGAAAGGCCCCGGGGCAAATATCTCCAATGTCTTCCTTCCTAATACGACCCTGCTGGGATCCTCCGGTTATTTTTGAAATCAAATACCTTATGTTATAAATTAAACAAAACGTCTTTAGGTGGCCTAAACGTTCGCGATCATTTGTTGATAGGCATTAGATGTGAGAAAGACATCACATACAATGAAATGTAAAGAAAAAATTGGCTTAGAATTAGAGTTGGAAAATTGTGGGAAAACCAAAGTTTTTCCAGCTTAGCATTTGCGGTATTTTTTTTTCAAATTGCTTTGAAAATCTAAGTGTTTAATCTTTTTAAAGTCACAAAAATTGCCATTTTTTTCCAAAAAAAATCACTAATATTATTCAGCATAAATCATGAGAACTTTGCCTTTGCTCCAGAACTCCTTTTTCTAATGCCAAAAACTTGAGTTTACAAAATACCCGGTGTAGCATTTGCAATAGTTTTTAGATAATGTGTTTAAAAAAATTTCATGAAAAGAAATCGTTTAACCAAACTTTATGGTTTGCGTTTAGAAAACTGCTAAAAAAGTGAGGATCGATATAGTCAATGGACGTTTGCACCGGGACCCTAATTGATGAAATTAAGGCATTAAAATTGACCATTTCTACGTCTATAATTTAGCTATATTCCCATTCACGGGTTATGGCCTTGTTTCATTGCCGCGATACCGCTACGGTACGTAATCAGCATCAGCTGCCAACGTGTAAAACTTCAAAATGGTATTTAGTATCATTTTTCAAAGCTAGTATTTTCGAGGTATCATCAAAAACTTAACTAATCGCAATATCTTAAACATTTTTACGTTTAAAAATTATGGAAAGTTTGCCTACCATAATTTAGAAAAATTGTGTCTTTGGTCCTTGGCCTCGACCATTCTTGTCATTGTCAGTTCTTGGCCTCGAATCTTTTTTCAGTCCTTGGCCTGAAACGCTGTATTCTCGACTCCACCTCTGTTTACTTCAATAGTTGAAACAAGAGCAAAAAATTGTGACTTAAAACCTTGCATTTTAGGCTAAATTAGAAAGCAATGACGGTGGCTACAAAACCGCTACACTATATTGTAACAAAACACCAAATTTTATTGCAGGCCTGGTCAGAAAAGCCTGACCTACTGTAAACTAGTAATTAGGTCAGCCCTTGTTAAGTAGTTAGAGAAAAGGGCCGATGTCAGTCTCAACAGTTCGGCTAAGCTGTAAGGAGGCCGAAGTCTACTCTAGACCTGATGAAAAACCGCAATCTCGTTGCGCTCGTACTTTCGTTTATGACTGAATTTGAAATTTGTAATGAAACGTTCTGTTCTGCGTGATCAAACATCATGTCTCAAATATCCGTTATAAAGCCTTAATGTATCACCATATTAATAAAAAGATTTACGAACCGTATTTTCCGATTCTTTTCGACAGTTTATGTTAGTAGAAATATTAATAAACGATCATTGTTTGCCATTTGTGACAGTAAGTGCCAGAGAGGGTCGATCTAGTTTGCATCGCGGATATAGCATATTTATTTGTGCACTCGTTTATATATTTTTGCACTGGAACGCAGTTTTGCATCGATTAAACGATATTTCGATCGTTTCCAAGTTTTGTGCACTTGCTTGGAGTTGCTACGGAATTCAAAGATATTGTTTAAAGTGTTGTGCATTTCTTAAAAGAAATTTCTAACTGTTACTGGGTTTGTGTATTTGTTTTAAAAATATTTCGATCGATCAGTTTAAAGTTTTGTGATTTCGTTTGACGTTTCGTGCTCTCGATTAAAAATATTTTGATCAGTTAAAAGTTTTGTGCATTCGTTTGAAAATATTGTCGTTGATGACGATTGATGTTTGTGTTTCGCACTTCTGGGCTTTCGTAAATATTAGATGATTTTGACTGTTTTTTAATCTTGAGTTGGCCTGTTAATTTAGGTGAAGAAGAAGAAAAAGAAGAAAGCGAAAACTGAAGAAAGCTGATGATTTCTTCATTCATCTTTTTCTGTATGTCGTGGTGCCTTATGATGTCACACTGCCCATTTGATTTGCGAATAAAGTTTTGCAAATCCCAGATTGTCGTTTTGGAAAGTACGTTGAAATTTAGATTTCTGTATTCTTGTTTTATTAGTGGTCGAGTTGACTGAGCGACTGCTGCTGAAACGATGGACTCAGGTTCCATTCCCGGTTATTTCAAAGCAAAGACTAGAAAAGTTGATTTGACAGTTTCTTCATTTGACGTTCAGCAACAACTAGGCACGTAGACAGAACGGAATTTGTAGGGATGCAAGCAAAAATTTGGGGCAAAGTAACGTGTTTAGATAAGAAATGCATGAAATTTTGTTAAAAATGACTTTCAACTGAAATTATGTGGGGGGCAAAGTAAAATTTTGGGGGACAGTTGCCCCCTGCTCCCCTTGGTAACAAAAGGGACAGCGTGAAGCCTCCACCGTGTGTGGAAGATAGATGTGGTGAAGGCTGCTAGGTTAAGTCCGAGAGCTCTATTTCATGTCTCCTGGCCCTGAACAAAGATATACTATTAATTACAAATTCCAATTTTCTCGTCAGTTGGCTATGTACTCGGCTTTAATTTGGTCAAAGTCTGGAACTGACCGCTAATGGAACCCTCGTGTTCGAGTAAGTAAGCATCGCCTTTTTACGTACGAAGTATTCGAGTATCGGCGTTATTTGAGCAATGTGCTTCTTCTTAAACCATAGGTGGTTTCAGGTTAGATTCCCGGTTAAGTAAAGTCGGAGATAGAATTCGCAAAACTACAATTCTCAGCTTAAACAACGTTCACAGCGCTGAGTAGCAACTCTCGGAACTAAAGCTAGCTGAAAGATCTTTTTTAAAAGAAAAAATTTAAAAGGAGTTAGTGTGATTCTTGGTTCATTCTAACACTCCCGAAAGCGCTGCAGACACCTGTCCGACATCTGATCGCTGGAGAAGAAATGTACTACACGCATTTTGGAAAAAAGAACTCTTACGCTTTACGAATGTGGTCGCTGTTTCCTTTCAACAGTAAGGAAACAAAATAGCCCAACATTGTTTTTGTTGTGCATATTTATCAGATGTTTCGTTTTTTCACCATTTTTTTAAAATCAAAAATGCCCAGAGTGCGATAGATTGGGGTTTTTGGAAAAAAAGTTGGGGCCAAATTTTTTTGGATTATGACGTCATTTTGAGGTTGCACGCGTCAGTTGAAATTTCGTAAATGTAGCGTAATTATAAAACTACTTGGCGTAAATCAACAAAATTGCTGTCAAAATGAACGAAAGATATGATTTTCTTTTAGCACATAAGAGGCTTCCATTCTCCAATGGCAACAGAAAAAAAGTTATTTTAGAACAACTTGTTTTAGACCAAAATTTTGCTCATATACGTAGAATTAATTGCGAATATGTTGCTTTCACCTGATACACACATTAAACAGCTGTTTCTGCAAGTTTTTGCCTGTAAAGAGACACTGCTGGAAATCGGTTTTGTTGATGAAATGAAAACTACTTGAGATAATAAAGAGGTGCTCCAAATATTTCTCCCCAATTTCCTTGATTCGCCAAAGTACTATTTACTCCGTTTGACTCCGTACCAATTTTCGACATCACAACAGGCATGGGTCTGCAAAATTTTTTCGCTGACTAAGGAATGCGATGTTCGATAACCATTTATTTTTTTCCCATCTAGCACAGCGACTGAATTATGTGCATTACGCAAGCAGTTATACAGTTTCGAGATAACTTATGTACATTAGACACAGTTCTTGATGAGGTGATGGCGAAGGTTTAAATGTCATCTAATCAACCATTACCTGCACTTCCGTCTCAAAATATGGGTCTGGTATCGTTACTGTTATAATCTAGATTGGCCGTTATGACCAATTCCTGAAAAGATGAGGAAGATAAAAGGATTTTGCTTTAAACAGCGATTATAATTCAAACTCAATTCATCGGTGGCATTATACGAGAGATGTAATCTGTTGCATCAAATTTAGACCAGCTTTGGTGATGTTTTTAGCCTATGAATGATATAAATTTGAAGCCAAAAACGATCATAGTGATATAATCTGTTGTATCAAAGTTAGACCAGCTTTGATGATGTTTTTAGCCAATAAATGATATAAATTTGAAGCCAAAAACGATCATATTGTAGATCAGTTCTGGTAGCCTAGCGTATGTCAGCAGGTACCAATAGCAGCAGCCAAGTTTTCAGATTTGGTTAGGCTACTTACTGCAACCAGTGGCGGATTTAGGGGGGGGATGCATCCCCCCCACCAGCCTAAACATAACGTGCATATAAACATTAAAAAAAAGCAAGCAGTGAATACTCGATAGGCCGGGTGACTACGATATAATTTCTGAAGCCTTTGGGGGGAGTGGGGTAGGGCGGGGGGAGGAAAAAGATTTTTACAGCTAACTTTTTACAAAGCAGAAATTAGTTTTTTACAGGTCAGATTGATTTGAAAGCGCCAAACTAGCGAAATTCCCAACTCGCACTTTTCAACGATAAAGGCATAACACAACAGGAGTTCAATTATGGCGCATTTTTGCTCAAACCTCACGCAATACCAGTAGCGTAGTCAGGGGGGGCGGGCGGGGCTATAGCCCTCCTATTGATACGTCGACCAAAATGCAGAATGGGAAAAACACTACGTTTTTAGCACTTTTGAGACTGTTTTATGCACTGGAGTGGACTAAATAGTGATTTAAAATATCTTTTGAAACATATGTTCAAGGGGAAGGGGGCTAATTTGTCAAAAATAAAACCAACAAATAAATGAAAACTTTTGACAAATGGTCAAAAATAAGCCATCAAATTTGATCGCAAGTGTAAAAATGCTAAACATAGGTGTCATCAACAAATATACTATAAACTAAGGAATGGGGGGGGGGGGCTATTCAGCATCAGTTAATTACCAATTTCTCTCAAATTTCTTTTCATTAGCCCCCCCCAATTTTTTTTCTCTATAAACTGTATACGAAATAGATTACTCTGTGTGAGTTTCATTGAACTATTCGATTGTATAATTTGCCAGCATCTAAACAAGAGAACTAACATTTTACCAATAGCCACCTCCTAAATAGCCCATTTATGCCACCAGTTTAATCTTGTTTGCACAGCCAATTTCTAAGCCACGTTTTAAAAGCATTATTTTTAATCAAAATAACCCTAAAATGAAGTTATTTTTGCAAAAAAATGCAAAATTTTCGAGCGCTGGGAGCTCTGCCCCCAGACCCCCATTGGCCTCCGGCGGCTGGATGCTCCACCACCCCCCAACACAGCCCCCCAAATCCGAATTTCTGACTACGCGCCTGCTCAATACCGTAGTGCGGTTTTGCACAAAAAGTGTGTCGATTTGATAGAACATCAAGTAAAATGTCTTCTGGAATGTAGTTTTATTACATTGTTAGTTACGGTATGCTGAATGAACACTTGAACAAAATAGACTTTTGACAATAGAAATATCAAAGTCTGATGCAGATAGTTTTTACTCATTCTGTGTGAGTAGCACACCCATTGGCCTGTCGACCAAAATGCAGAATAAGAAAAATACCACGTTTTTAGCACTTCTGAGACTGGTTTTTGGACTAGAATGGACTAAAACGTGATTTAAAGCATCTTTTGAACCATATATTCAGGGGGGCTAATTTGTCAAAAATAAAACTCACAAATCAACAAAAACTTTGAAATGGGCCAAAAATAAGCAATCAAATTTAATATAGCTCATTGCAAATGCTTAACATAGTTTTTATCAATAAAAATATTATAAACTCACGAACAGGGGTGGGGGGAGCTATTCAGTATTGGTTAATTACTAATCACCTCTCTCAAATATCTTTCCATGAGCCCCCCTCCAATTATTTTTCTCTATAAAATATAGTCGAAGTAGATTACTCCGTGTGAGTTTTATTAAACTATAGGATTTTATGATCTACCAGCATGTAAAGAAGAAAAAATTTTACCACAAGCCACTTCTCACATAGCCCATTTATGCAACCGGTTTAATCATGTTTGCACTGCCAATTGCTATGCCACGTTTTAAAAGCATTATTTTTTATCAAAATTGCTCTAAAATTTAGTTATTTTTGCAAAAAGATGCAAAATTTTCGATCGCTAGGAGCTCCGCCCCCAGACCCCCAAAGCAGCTCCCTCATTGCGAATTTCTGGCAACGCACCTGTTCTGTGTAGATGCAGACGGTTATGCTGGCGAAAGTTTAATAAATACGATTTTTGACGCACGAAAGATAAAAAGAGCGTTTTGTGTTATTAATTTGAATTGAATTGGTTGAATCAATGACATGAAACTAGTTTTATGTCATTGGTTAAATTAAAAAAAAATATTTTATATACTGGTAACGTTTTTGGGATGGGACGGATCAAAAATATCCCCAACAAGTTTGCGCGAGGTCAAGAACATTAATCATAAACATGCAAAATTTTGAGATTATACACAATTTGTGCTCATAAATTTTGTCATCCCCCCCCACCAAAATTTTCTACAGTAGATCCGCCACTGACTGCAACTAGTCAATAAGTTGTGTGTATTAGATTAGGCCTACTGTATTATTGCGCTAGTTTCTGTTTACAGCTCTGAGAATAACATCTCGACTGAAAAAAATTAGGGTTGTAACGAATGTGTCAAAATGACGCGTCCTAAGGCGGTCGACCCGCTCGGTTGAACCACCTATCGAGCTCCTCGACGGGTTGACTTAATGAGCAATTGATGCGATTAATCTTTCACTTGTGGCTACGTTGAAGCTGACCCTACATCATACCCTTCGCTTTACGCTGGCGACGGCACATTCACGTCTCCAACCAGCTCATGGGAGAGCATCCACCCCTCCAACGTCAAGGCGTGCTCGCCATTACAACGTACGTGTCAAAAGGACGCGTCCCAATGCTTTTTTTTTGATATATAAATGATTTTTTGGAAATTTAAAACACACACAAAAAATGCAATTCAATCACTAAGTTACTGATTGATGTTTAAAAGTGGTTTTGGGGGTGGGGGATGCACTTTGATAGGTTTTGGGGCTTTACTAACATCATCAAAGTTATTCTAAATGTGCTGTTCATGAGGGGGAAAAGACAATAGGATAGCTGTTGTTGCGATGAACTGGACAACGCGCGATGTAATCAACTTGATCTTGTTCTACATTGAGATAGAGTGAATGCTGTTGTGGTCCAGAAAAAGAAGGAGAGCAAATATGAAACCTTCGAACTTCGCTGACTCCAGTCCATTCGGGAATGTTAATGGCGATAAGAATTCCTCAAATGATGATAGAAATTGACTAGAGAGTTGTAAATTTCATAGTCCATTCGTTACTTAGAGCAGCCACAGTGCAGTGCTTTGGAGAAGCGCGACCGTTGCTGTCGACAGGCTCGGTTAAACAACCTATCGAGGTATTCTCCGGGTTGTGTTGTTATTTGTTATATCCAA
The DNA here is from genome assembly GCA_963965965.1 of Trididemnum nubilum. Taxonomy (NCBI): domain Eukaryota; kingdom Metazoa; phylum Chordata; class Ascidiacea; order Aplousobranchia; family Didemnidae; genus Trididemnum; species Trididemnum nubilum. Next base: position 5,331,185 of record OZ014483.1, read on the forward strand.
TTGCACTTCCACTTGTGGCTACATTGGAGCTGACGCTACAGGGTTGTTCGATGAAGGTGACCTTTGACTTATGTGTTAAACCTTTGTTACTAATAAACTACTAGTACACTGAGTACCGGTATTATCTACCGGTATCTATTTTGTGATTTTGAGGACACATTTTGTAGTCCTTGGCTCAGGCCTCAAGTCCTCAAAAACTTGCCCTGTCCTCGGCTCGAGGACAGGATTATTTTTTAAATCGTTAAAACTTTGTGGAAAAACGCCAGAAACCTCGCGAAAAATTAGCAAAGACTATTGTTATTTTCCTCTTTTGGAGATCGCCCTAAAAATATCTTTGAAGAATTTGTGTTTTGGAAAACACTTGCGTCTGTGTCCCTGGCCTCAAGCATTCCTGTGCTTGGCCTCGAGTGGGTCTGTCCTCGGAAGGGCTGCCTTGGCCTCGCATTCTTTTGTGGCCTTGGCCTTGGCCTCGAGCCTTATGTCCTCGACTCCACCTCTGATTATAGTAGGCTATAGCTTACAGTAGGCCTATTTAATTTGGACCACCTGCAGAAATAGGCTAATAGACCTGATCTACAATATGATCGTTTTTGCTTCTAATTTTACATTATTCATAAGCTAAAAACATCACCAAAGCTGGTCTAAATTTGATGCAACAGATTACATCTCTCGTACAATGCCACCGATGAATTGAGTTTGAATTAGAATCGTTGTCTAAAGCAAAATCCTAGTACGTTTCTCATCGAACATCGCATTCTCTAGTCAGCGAAAAAATTTTGCAAACCCATTCTTGTTGTGACGTCGCAAATTGGTACGGAATCAAACGGAGAAAATAATATTTTTGCGAATAGAGGGAATTGGGGAAAAATATTTGGGGCACCTCTTTATTATCTCAAGTAGTTTTCATTTCTTCAATAAAACCGATTTCGAGCTGTATCTCTTAAATAGTACAAAACATAAACTTGGCTAAACCCGCACTTAAACTGTAAAATATTGCATGTGGGGCGTAGGGGGGACGCTTTCGCATCCGGAACCAAACCCATTCTGGAATGAAAACGTTCCAGGGTGGAAAAAATATTCGCGCTTAGTATAGTTGATGAATAAAAAAAGGTCTTTTTTCAGCCTTTTTTTGTTCAAATTCTATGTAAGGCCAACCAAAAGAAGAAAATGACCAATTCGCTTTCTTTCAGTGAAAGAACGCTGGATTTGGATTGGGGTGGGGAGTAAATTCTCGAAGGGGTACGCGTTCCCCGGTGTTCCTCCTTTAAGTAAAGAACCGGATAAAACAACAGACAAAAAAGCATGATTAATGCGCAACCTTTTAATACAAAAATTCACAAACGTTAGTTGAGCGTAGGCGTACGAAGCAAATTGTGCTAATTTGGTCGTTTCAAATGTGTTTTTTTCAAATAGATTTCAGAAAATGCCATCAAACTGGCTAAAATAAGAAAGATATTACATAAAATTATCACAAAATTTCAAGAACAACTACCTGAAATAGTGGTGATAAAATAAACTGCATTTTGGATTGAAACAAGTATTGGAAGATAACTTGAAGGCTACCATCAGAGGTGGAGTCGAGAACGCAAGGCTCGAGGCCAAGGCCAAGGACACAAAAAAATCCGAGGCTAAGACAGCCCTTCCGAGGACAGATCCTCTCGAGGCCAAGGACAGGAATGCTCGAGGCCAAGGCCAAAGACCAAGGATACAGGCCCAAGTGTTCCCAAAAAATCGGTCTTCAAGAAAATCTTTCAAGCGTTCTCCAAAAACGAAAAAAAAAGTTCTTCAAAAATTTTTTCAGGCGATCTCCGAAAAATAAGGTCGTCAAAATTTTTTTCGGGCGAAGAACAAAATTTTAACAATTCAACAAATAGTGCCGTCCTCGAAGCGAGGACAGGGCGATTTTCGAGGACTTGAGGCTACAAGGCCAAGGACTTGAACTTCGAGATCAAGGCCAAGGACTTCAAAATGTGTCCTCGAGGACTCCACCTCTGGTTACCATAAAAAAACTAGTGGTGAACAATGAACATACTAGCTGTATATTACGGTGCAGTTTTAAATCTAAATTGCACATGTATGAAGGCAAGCGGATATCTTTCCGATTCATACATTTCGGGCATCAAAAATCTTCTTGTTGATGATTTCTTTCAGAATTTTTATTCGTCTCTCTGTCGATCTGTTATGGCACTCAATTGCTCGCCAGAACGAATCAAAACAACTAAGTGAACTCATTGAACTTTGCAAGCTGCAAGATTCACACAAAACGTTTGATCCTGTTGGTGCCAATTTCACGTTTTGTTCAGCAGCAACAAAATCGCGAATTGACAGAATTTACGCTTCTACCGAAATACGCTTGATTTCGGTCGAAGTTTTACCCAATTAATTCTCTGATCACGAGATTGTAATTACACATTTCGAAATAACGCTACCAATTCCATGTGGTAAGAATTACTGGAAGAATAACGCCTCCGTCTATTACGACGAGAAATTTTTAAATAATTTGGAAACAAGTTGGAATATCTGGAAAACAAAAGTTTCGGACACAAACATTATAGAATGGTGGCTAATACAAAACTAAAAATCAAAAAATTAGTTATACAACATTCCAGACGAATAAGAAATGAATGTTTGGCAAATGAAAATGATCTGAAAGAGAAACCTAATAAACTTGCTACAGAACCCGATTCGACCCGAAATACTAAGGCTTATTTGGACGCAAAAAAGTCCCTTGCTAGACTGCAAATTGCCGAAACAAAAAAGAAATTGATTAAGAATCAAGATATTTACCAATATTCTAGTAACTTTTCGACTAAAGAATTCTTCAAAGATTTCATGAAAAAGAGAGAACAAACTACAATTTCAAAATTAATAGATGAACAAGGAATCCAAAAATCTTCCCCTAAAGAAATTCTAAATTTGGCACAATCGTTCTATTCGAAACTCTATCAAAAAGATGAAATTTCAATCTCTGAACAAAATTTTTTCTTGGTTTTAATCAATGCAGGGATTTCGAATAAACAGAAAAAAGATCTTGAAATTGAAATTAAAGGGGAAGAAATAGAATCGGCAATTTGCAGTATGGCAAAGGGCAAATCCCCTGGTCCAGATGGTCTTAGCATCGAATTTTATCAAGAATGTTGGCGCATAACCAAGAACGAAATATCCCTTCTCCTAGCAAGTCTCTTTGCTGTGCCGGAAATAAATGAAAATTTCAAATCGGGCTTTTTGACCTTGATTTATAAAAAAGGTGACAGAGAGCAATTGGCTAATTACCGCCCGATTTCTCTACTGAACTACAACTTAAAAATTCTCACAAAATTTTGGCAAATAGACTTAAAACAATAATTGGCAATTTAGTTCAGGAACATCAATATGCGAAACCTGGCAGCCTGATATCGACCGCAACTATCCTATTGCGGGATCTTTATTGGGCTGCTTCCCAAACTAACAGTAAAGCTTTTTTCATTTCAATTGACTTCCAAAAAGCCTTCAAATCCGTCGATCACTCCTGGTTGTATCGAGTCTTGCAGAAAATGAATTTCCCCTACAAATTCATTGAAATAGTAAAAAAATTGAATTTTAACGCATCAGCGAAAATCTTAATTAACGGTTATCAATCTGAGAAGGTTATGATAAGTAAAGGTGTCCGTCAGGGCGACCCACTAAGTTTATTCCTATTTTTACTAGTTGTTGAGTCCATGGTTGCAGCTATCAACCATTCCGTGGCCATTCAAGGTCTAGGGGTCGGCAAATATCAAAACATTAAATGCCCCAGCTACGCTGACGACTTAACGCTGACGTTAAGTATGGCAAACGGTCCGTTGGGAAGGCATTCGAATTGATCGAGAATTTTGCCAAAGCTTCCGGATTAAATTTGAATAAACAAAAGACTAATGGGTTAAAAATTAAAAATTGTAATAACCGAAATGCAGGATTACCTTTAATCAATTGGGAGAACAAAACAATCAAAGTACTCGGCACACAAATTAGCATAGTAAATTCCAAATTAATTTGGCAAGAAGCAATCGAAAAAGTACGTAAAGAAAAAAAGTTCATCAAAGTTCCATTTCAAACATGGCAAGCCTAGGCTGTTTTGGCTAAATCGAAGCTCTTGCCACAAATCACTTATACTGCGTCTACGTACCCGCTGAACACTGCCTCCCAGCGGACCGTCGAATCTGTTTTTTTTTAATTACTTGGTGGACAACCACAATGTGAATCCATCAATAGAAAAACTCCAACGAGCGACAATTGATGGCGGCATAAACTATCCGAACCCACAGATTTATTGTGATCTATTCTACATCCGCAGTCTTTTTGAATATTTTAAAACTCGTGACGAACTTTTGCCTTTTAATACCCGTACGTACATAATCGAATACGAAGCTGGACGCCACTTGCCAAAAATTTTCGAGCTGAAAATGTTGAACAACTTACCACGCCTAGATTTCCTCTCCCCATTTTACAAGCACGCAATCGAAATACTCAAAAAGTATAAAATCACTCTTCCTGAGATGCTAAAAGGCAAACTGCGTTCAATATATCGCCGCATTGTAGCAAGTCCTGACTACCCAAACGTACAATCCAAACAGATGAATTTTATGGAACCTTCTGCCCCTAAGACGAGACCTAAACCCCAATTCCTGTCCCTTATGTCGCCAAGGCCCGGACACAGCGATTCATTTGTTTGTCAATTGTATAGAAGTAAAAAAAGTTTGGGATGCAATCAAAATAATATTGAAAAAGATTACGAACTTGAAACAGGACTCTCTCAATCCACTATTTCCGATTAATTATTATCTTAATGATGACTGCAAAACTTTTGCTGAAGCAATAACAATTCTATCATCAATAACTAATTACACTATTCGGCAATTACAGATAAAGAGTGATAAAGAAAATTTAAAATCTAGTCAAAAAAATATTTTAGCGAGAATTTATAATTATTGTGCAATTCGTAAAAAAAAGGAGATGAAAAAAGCAGACCAAGGATACCATGATATTTTTAAGGACCTGAAACAAAAATTGATACTACTGTTGGAAACCCTTATTTGAATCGAACATCATGATGATCTCCATGTCCACACTGTTTACGTTATTATTTTTCTTTTATTCTTGATTGTTTATTGTGTTAATTTCACTCGATTTTTCATTTTTTGTTTGTTTTGCTAAATTTGATAAAGACTTGATTTTTTTTCCTCTACGTGTGCGTACAGTATGGTGCATTGTCAATAAACATCGTTATTTTTTTGATAGCGTCTTGGCGGCTTAAATTTTGAACATCGTCTTTTTTGGAATAGAATTACTATGTAAAATGCTTTAAACGCAGTGTGTAAGTCACAAAAGCTTCTTATAAATTCGAAGTTTAGAAACCGTACCGGTATAGCCTAGCCTGGCACACTAGATCAAAAAGGAATAATAACAGAAAAAAAAATATATATCTGCGATTTGGTCAGGTCGAGCATTCTCGCTGGGCACGAAAGTTACCACAAGTGATAACTTTCGTGCAGGCTTTAAGACTCTGTCTTTCAGCCAGCTAGTATACTCTCTTGTCGCTGCTGAGAAAGGGACAAACCCCGAAACGGCAGGCCGTACAGCGATTGAGAATATATATATATATTATCTAAAAACTCCTCAGTAATAAAAAATAAAACAGTGCGTGGTAAAAAACTAAAAATATGAAAGAGCAGTATTTCATAGTTAAGTAAGTGATTATTTTCATCAAATAGTTCATAGCAAAGTGGTTCAGATTGTAATTGTTTCTACGCTCTGTTTTTGTGATTTTATGTGTTAGCACTGAGGATGAGTGAATGCCTTTTAGGTGAGATATAACCAGCCAGTCGGTCGATAGATAACGCTTTTGTCTCTGGAGCGGTAGGTCCGAGGTTCAAATCTCGGAGCGGGAGGACACTGTGTTGCCAACGGTTCGCCACCGCTGCGACATCTCTTCAAAACGTTCAAAAGGAGCTGTTGTTGCCCGGGAGCCTTGAGCGGAAGTGGGCCCCATATACTCGTTACATACTTCGACGTAATGGAGCGATTACAATAAAAGATTTGATTATATTGATATTTGTTGCGCTTTTAATCTAATGATCCAGATTATATGGTTTCTGACCTCAAATTTAAGTTGAAGAGAACCAAAAAAAGCTCAAAGTTTGTCTATCGAGTGACTTTGGCAAACCTCAAAATTGGAGAACTTTTCTTTTTCTTATAGCAACCCTAATTTTTCAGAGGTAATTTGTATATAAATTTGACTCAAAGTCAGATCAATTTGAATTGAAAAGCTTGTTTCCAAAGAGATTTATCACTAAAAAAACTTCAATCTAATTGAGCTTTATTCTTTTATGTCATCACGAATTATATTGTTGTGTTTTTTTTACCACAAATACAATTTTCCAGGCCTTTTTTTTTAGCTAAAACAAGACAAAAATAAAATCAGAAAGAACTCAAGACAATTTTTAATATCAGAAAGAACTATAAAAAACTCTATAACTTTATCAAAAAGAACTAGAACTTTTCTATTTCTTAGCAACCCTAATTTTTCAGAGGTAATTTTTCAGATTTTTCAGACCTTTTTTTTAACTGAAACAGGACAAAAATAAAATCAGAAAGAACTCAAGAAAATTTTTTAACGCAGGTATTTACTCGCACTCACGGAATTTGCCTCGACAGGGAATCGAACCGTTACCACCCCGAGTTTGTAAGTTCGACTCTCTACCGCTGCGCCCTCCGTAACTGTTATTGTTCGCCAGACTCACATTACTGAAGAAAGCACTCAAATACAAACAGCTCTAGTGCAATAGTCCTGTGAATTCCACCAGTGAGTAAAAACCACAAAAATAAAATTATTTATGATAGTCTATTAAACCAAAATGATTGATTTCATGGTTACGAATCGAGTTTCCCATGGTTAGTTTGACTTACGCACTTTAAGCATTGGCAACGATAGATTTACTATTTACAGCAAGACTCAGAGTAGTTGTGGATAATTGACAGACAGTGTATGCAGCGCGCTCGAGTACTTTTTCATACGTAGTACCCCCACAATTTCCAGAGTTTCGACAAATCTGCAAAACCAAAATTTCCGAGATTTACACGACCCTCCGGCATTTGTACGCTCCATCCTCAGACTCTCGAGCCGTTAGGACGTGTTTTTTTTCTATCTCCGATTTACGTAACATCATTATGCAAATAAGTCGAAGCATAGGTGGGCAAGTTAATGCAAAACGTTAGCTTCGGTAACCACTAGTCCGTTAACAAACTTCACACCTCCGTTAAAGTTAATCCGTTATTTTCAGCTTTAATTAACGGAAGTTAATAAAGTCCGTTAATCCGTTAACATTTTGCGTGTAGTTTACATTTCGTTTTTCTCACTCGCTTCTTGAACACGTATTGACGCTGTTGAGCTGATTGTAAGAAAATATTTATTGCTATGGTGGTCTTTTTGTGTTTTGAAAGATACATTTTACAGTCTAATCTAATTTCAAGATAAAAACAAGTTCAAATGCACAACGAAGCTGCAAGATATTAACGATGAAAACCTTAACGGAAGTTAACAGAACTTAAAGGAAGTTACTTTAGTCCGTTAACAGCACTTAACGGAAGTTAATTTAGTCCGTTAATATGAAAAAACTTTTCAACGGATTAACGAGTTAATGAAAAAATTAGCTTCGTTATTAACGGATTAACGATTAACGGACTTGTGCCCACCTATGAGTCTAAGCAAAAGAGCGCTTCAGATGAAAAATTTATAGAACTTTGGGCCAATAAAGCGTCAGAATAATTCAAAACCAAAATAAAATTAATGTGCGATCAGCCTATTAAGGATGTCAAAAGTAAAAAATAGGAGTTAGTAGAAAGTGGGAGTTTGTGGGATTCATACTTGAGCTCGAAAGTACTGCAGACACGTTTCAGGCATCCACGACTGCTCTGACCACTGAAGAGAAGATCTAATCTACTTGTTGTGGAAGAAACCACTCTCCAGCGATTGTGACTGCTTTTTTCCACGCATTATCAAAAGAGCTCATCGTGATCTAGCTCAATAACTCAAGGTCATAGGTCACTCTAAATCTTATCTTTGGAGTGCCGATCTTGTTTTGGTTTATCTTATTTTATTGGAAATTTAGAACACACAAAAAATTGCAAATGTCAAATCAAAATCAAATCTTTCATTATACTCGCTGGATTACGCCGAAGCGTGTAACGAGTTGGCGGGGCCCATCTCCGCGTCATTGCGCCCGGGCAACACAGCCCTTTCAAAGAAATGTCGCAGCGGTGGCGAGCCGTTGGCAACACCGTGTCCGATTTGACCGGCCCAAGATTTGAACCTCAGACCTCCCGCTCCAGAGACGAACGCGTTACCACTCGACCAACTGGCCGGTTTTTTAAGCTAACATCAAGGTTGTTTCAACTATCCTTGCTGTTCGATGTGTGGGGGGAGTCGCCAAACAATGAAATAGAATGGCTGTTGTTTGATTTGCGATGTACAAGTCAATTTACCTTCTCCCATAACACAATTGGTGTACTTAGTTTATAATCGAGTGCTCAAACTACTTGGGCTTGTGGTGACCGAGTGAATATAATTCAATATTTGTCCTTGCGTAATTGCCTGCGGCATCCGGTTATTGGCACATATCGCTCATTGCTATGGGTGGTATTGCGTAATGAACGGATATTGTGAGACAAAATGAATTTAATTAATGTTGTTTTTGTTCTCGCTTTTTTTGATCACTCGCTGTATATATACCGCTGCTTAGCTTCATCTCGTCGTCATTATTATTATCACTAATTAAATATATTCTACTTGTGGAAAATAAAGCATGTGGATAATAAATCATTGCGTACGGACTCACTAAATTGGTGCCCCGTGTGACCAATCTTAACTGTGTCATGTTCTTGAGATTTGACTTGAATCCGCATTTCTTTTTGTCGACCGATGTGTATGCTGGACAGCCTTGGGGGCCTTTGCCGTCCATCATGCACATGATTCTGAGGGAAGGTCAGTGATGACCGAGTGAATATAATTCAATATTTGTCGTTGTGTAATTGTCTGCGGTATTTGGTTGTTGGCACATATCACTCATTGCTATGGGTGGTATTGCGTAATGAACGGATATTGCGAGACTAAACGAATCTAATTAATGTTGTTTTTGTTCTCGCTTTTTTTTGATCACTCGCGTTATACATACCGCTGCTTAGCTTCATCTCGTCATTATTATTATTATTATCATTAATTAAATCCATTTTAACTTATGGATAATAAAGCACTACGTTTTGAGACTCATTGCGTGCGAACTCACTAAAGGATTTTTAGGTCAGCACAAATTTTATTTTTGTGTTTTTTTTACCCACAGATGTTCGCTGGATTCGACTAGATACAGCATTCTGATCGCACAATTACAGTCCCACTGCTTTCTAACAATGATGTACAGCATGCCTGGACAACTCGATGCAGTACCAGAGCCATAACAACAGACCTAGTTTTCGCTGGCCGCATGCTTTCGCTGTTGTAGCCACCACGGTTACGGTAAAACGTCTTGGGATCGTGGAAAAGTAAAAAACAACCGTTACCTCTTTACCTGCATGCTAAAACATCTAATTGCTATGTTTTGATACTTATTGGGAGGAAAAACTTGCTGTTCCATTGATTTTTTACTAGGGTTGTAACCGTTATCGACTATTTTTTAGAAATAGAAACCTTTTTAAGGCAGGGACAAATCGTAGCAAATTATCGAAATGTAAGGTGCAATGCAAGCATTGAAAACATGTCAACAGTACACACAAATCTCAAAAATGAAGTTTAGTGTGAAATGTTACACCTTTTGTTAGCAACAAGCTCATTACAGTTTTACGCACATACACACAATTGCATCAGACATCACGTTACAGTACGACAAATATAGATTGCCAAAAAGATGTTTGAGATCACATGAAACCATTTCGAGGGCCGCAATAAAAGGCTTCGCGAGCCGCATGCGGCCCGCGGGCCGTATGTTAAACAGGCCTGATGTGCCGTATTCAAATAAATTTAGAGACGATGTCGCTTTGAGAATGTTACACTTGAGTGACGTTTACATGGCAACTTTAGAGCACATCGAATTTTATTTGAAAAACCACAAAAGAAAAATTTGTGATGATCAATTAATCCATTATGATACAAGAACCAGTATCACATCGATTTACCCAAAGTTAGCTTAAAAATAGCCCAATGTATGCGGAACACGATCAATTTGACTAGTATCGTGCGTTGGCTGGTTCATCGCAAATCGTGATAACGGCTATCCTGTCAACTTTTCTTTTACCCGCATGAACAGCACATTCAAAATAACTTTGATGATGTTAGACCAATACCAATGAGAGTACTACCCTCCCACCCCGCTAACCACTTTTAGCATCAATCAGTAAACTAAATAATTGAATTGGTTTTATTTGCAATTTTTTGTATGTTTTAAATTTTCAATAAAATGAGAATACCAAAAAATAATGAAATCTTTCGTAGCTTTTACTTGAGTGCCCCAGTCAACGATGGGCTTTTGCTCCAACATTGTGAAATAAACAGCAATTATATGCGAAAGAGAGTTGGTTTTATCACATTATTTAGTGGCTACGTCGCTCCAACGCTCGTGTCTGCAATGCTTTGAGCTCTTCTTCTTACCCCACAAATTTGACGAACAACTTTTCTAAGTTCGCCAAAAACTAAAAACTCTAAAACTCACAAAAATTTTTTTGAGAAATGTCGAAGAACTTGTTTGACCCAAATCAAATCTTTCATTATACTCGCTGCATTACGCCAAAAGGTGTACCAAGTTTGCGGGGCCCATCTCCCGCGTTACCGCTCGGTCAACAGTTTTGAATTTTTTTGCAAAAATTCGACAATTTGTTCTTCGTTAAACCATAGACTGGTTAAACTATACATTAGTGCAAAAAATAATAAAAGTAAATCTTCGGCAAAGAGCTTGATTTTGTCTGCCATATTGCAGCAACAGACAAAATTTTTCAAACAGATATCATTTTTTATTCAACGCTAAACGTTTTTGACCATTCTTAAATAATTCCAATTCGTAATGTGATTTCATGATATATACGGCACAGAGTGATGTTATTTTTATGTCATTGCATGATTCGAATAATTGCTACATTAAAATTGCGTCCTTGCTGCGTTGAGGTAAACATTATTGCTTTTTTGATAGTAACTCATTTGCTAGTTTGTCTTTAACATCATAACATGTAATATTTTTAATGGTTTTGCGTGCTTCTAGCGCAAAGACTACTAGCGCGGAAGCCTAGGGAAGAGCCACCAGAAAGGCGACTACTTAAAACAAGCACGTAAAACGATTAAACCTTAAAACTCTGGCCTGCAAACATCAAAACATCACAATTAAATTACTATCAACATCATAGTACTGAGTTTAAATAGTCCAAATAAAGCTTGTGAGGAGATATCCTTTCTAGCTCAAGTTGTAGAGCAGTGGACCGATAATCCAAAGGCTGCTGCATGTTCGAATCCTGTGGGAGGATAACTTTTTCATATTGCTTGTTTTTAGGTAGTTGTCGTTCTTTAACATTAAAACTCTGGCCTGCAAACATCAAAACATCACAATTAAATTATTAATAACATGTAATATTTTGGTGGAAAGAGAACCAGAACAATGGTCAAAAACGTTTAGTGTTTTTGCCCAAATTTTGGCAAAAATTCAAACTTGAGTTACATCGATTTTTTGTCAATTTTTGAAATTTTTGCGAAGATAATAACCATGGGCAAATTTTCAAATTTAGGCAAAAACTTAAACGCGAGTCAAGTCAATCTTTTGTCAATTTTAAGTTTTTCAAGGTTAACCAGTCCATAGGCAAAGTTCCCATTATGGCAAAAAATTCAAAATCAAGTTAAATTGTTTTTTTTTTTGTTAATTTTGAAGTTTTTGCCTGGATGAATTTTCATATTTTGGCAAAAGATTCAACAGCAAGGTAAAACAATTTTTTTCATTTTTTGAAATTTTGGATTCATAAGCAAATTTTCAAAGTTAAGCAAAAATTCAAAATCGAGTTGAGTCAATTTTTGAAATTTTGTCAAGATTCAAAATGTGCAAAAAATTCAAAATTGAATTAAGTTAATTTGTTGATAATTTTTGAAATTTTTGCATGACCGAATTTTCAAGTTTTGACAAAAGATTCAAAATCGAAATCAAGTCATAATCCTCAAAATTTCTGGAAGATAAACTATGCGCAAATTTTCAAAATTAGACAAAAAATTAAAAATAGAACTAAGTCGACGTTTTATCAATTTTTGAAATTTTTTTCGATTGAACCAGCGCCGCAACTAGAGCGTTATTCTAGGGAGGGCAAAATTTCCTTCTGGGGGGGCGCTTACAATAGGCCTACTTACCACTCTTTTCTACTATTGTCGCTTTGGGTCTGGGGAACGAAATTTGTGTTTGGGGGGACGCCATCCCCCGGCCCCCTTGTAGTTGCGGTCCTGGATTGAACATGAGCAAATTTTGTCAAAAAATCGTGTTTATTCGATTTTTTTCAGTTTTTGAAATTCTGCCAAAGTTAACGATGGACAAACTTTTAAATTTTCAAAAAAAAATTCAAAATCAAGTTAAAGAGATTTTTTTCAATTTTGATATTTGGCATAAGTGAATTTTAAGTTGTTGTGAAATTAGTAAAAAAATGGTAGTTGTGGGGTTCGTACTTGTGCTCAAAAGCACTGCAGGCACCTCTGAAGCACCCAAAGCTGCTCAGACCACTGGAGAAAAAATTTAATCCACTTAGGGAGTTACTATTTCACCAAAAATATTTAAGTTAAAGTAGATGAAGCAAAATAAGGAATATTCATCCGCACGTTGTTATTTACATTTTTAGGCTAGGTTTGGTGTTAGTTTCAGGGTAACGATTTGAGTTTGAATAAGATTTTCGTCAGGATTGAAGAAAAAACAGATAGAAATTTCTAATGAAGTAGTCTCTTTCATTTGTACTTACTGAGAGATAAACAATTAGACCAAATTAATCCCTCTTTTGTTTACACAGTTAATACAAGGACCCATCGTGAACAGGGAAGTACAAGGTTTGGGTTTGCATGGGAAAGGATATCACACTTCATCTTCCTTTTAAGAGCTGATTTGAACTTTTTTTTGTGCATTTTGTTGGTTTTTTTTATTATGTGTGGAGTTTGTGGGATTGTAGTGGGAGTAGTATTGAGAGCTGAAGACACGTTTTCAAGCATCTATAGCTGCTCTGAGTGATAATTGTTTTACCAGCTGACTCTGCACAAACAACGCGTTGCCGGTTCCTGAGTGCTTCGAGCGCCGGTGATTGTTAGGTTCGGCAAACACCTATGAGGCATTTGCAGTAGCACTAGTACATTTATCGTGGTGAAAGAAGCTCGAACTTCTACAGGTAGCCGAACTAGCTCTCCTACAAGTCTTTTCAGGAATTAATACAAGAGACCCGCGATGACAGCAGATCCCAAGCAACAATCCTCAATTACTACACTTGATCTCAGCTCTTCCGCTCTTGCTCGAAGATTAAGGCTACTTAGAATATATAGATCATCACATATTTTAATTTTGTGTTTTTTTACCAACAGATATAAATCACTGGGCTCTTACTGTTGAAAGCACGCTAATACAACAGCCCCACAACGCGGTGACAATAATATATTCAAAAAAAATAGAGCTTAGCGTAGCCACTTTGAGGCCGTTGCACTGGAATGACTTCTTTTAGTGCTACAGTCCAACAAATTTTATCGTGGACAAATCACAAAGGTAAAATTTCATGATGATCTGTTAAAGCTTAAAAAGTTCAAATCTTAGTTGCGTTTTGAAACGCCCACAGTTAACTCTAAAATTTCTGCAAAAAAACGACAAAAATCGATTGACTTAATTTTGATCTTTTTGCTAAAATTAGACAATATTTGTCAAGGCTTGCCAAAATTTCAAAAATTGTCAAAAAATTGGCTAATCTAGGTTTTGAATCTTTTGCTAAAATTAATAAGAAAAATTGACAAACAATCGACTTAATTTTGATTTTTTGTCGGAATTCGAAAATTTGCTCTCTATTCAAAATTTTTGATTATTTGCCAGAATTTGAAAATTTGCCCACGAATTGAAAATTTGTCAAAAGCATCGACTAAACTCGATTTTTACTTTAAATTTGAAACTTTGCTCATGGTTAACTTTTACCTTCCTCCTTGACATTTTGTCCAACTTTTTGTTAAACTTTGTTCAATGCCCAAAAAGCTGGTCTACGCTGTTTCTAGCTCTCATCAGCATCCCTCGAGTACCACCTGAAACTGCACTGCTCCTCTCAAAAGCTGCCCGGTGACTGAGGACTTGGTGCGACAATTCATGGTAATGAATGAGCAAATCTAAATCTACAAGATTAGGGGTATTTTTTTGTGTTTTTTTGGATATGTGTGATGTTTGGAGAATGTGGGGTGGTTGTGGAAGTAGTATATAGAGCTGAGGACACTTTTTCAAACATCCAAAGCTACTCTGAGTGAAGTTAGTTTTACCAGCTGACTCAAGCACTAAGAACGTGTTACCACGTCCCAAGTGCTATAAGCACCAGTGGTTTTTAGACTCTGCAAACACCTACAAATCATTTGCAAGTGGCTCTGATAAATCTATCGTGGCGTATAAGCTTGAACTACTACAGTTAGCCGAACTAGCTCTCCTACGAATTTTTCAGGAATTAGTACAACTGACCAGCGATGATAGCGGATCCCAGGCAAAAATCCTGAAAAAATGATCACTTGATCTTTGCTCTTCAGAGGTATGATGCGCGTGTTACTTGTACTTGACTAACCCAACTGCTTAGTACATCGGCAGAGGATTTAAAGAGAATAAACATTGTTTCACTTGTGGTACTTCACAAACATTCGTGAAAAACCACTGGGCATCCTTAATATACTGTAAGACCCGAAGTTAATCTTGAGATGCTTTCAAAAATAGTCAAAAAAATCTTGGAATTTTTGCCAAAATTTGAAAATTTGCCAATGTACTTTGACCTCTTTTCACAATTTGCGAAAACCTCGTCTGGAACATTTAAGATTGAACGAAAACAGTACTCATTTGGAAGCACCCGTACTATTAGGGTTGTCATAAAAAGAATGGCTTACCCTTTCGGTCACGCTATCCTTCAATGCAATAGTACCTTTCTCGCTCGAGATACATCGCAAAAGATATGACACAGTATATATTCAATAAATCGTTTATTCAAAATAATTCTTTAGATAAAAATAACAAAAATAAAACTGAAGCAATAAAAATGCATGAATCTGCTCCAAAAACGTTTTGTTTTAAGGAGCACTTAAATATCTCATGAAGTTTCAAGAGGGATTCAACCTACATTAAAAACTGACATGGAAGACAAGGTTAAAATGCTATGAGGCAGGCATTGTCATAAAATACAGTATATGTAATTGTCAAAACATCATTTTTTACCAAGGCATATCGTGTTTTTTCGTAGTGGAAATGTTTTGAGTAATACCTTCAAATGATGAATTCCAGAAAAAGCTGCCCAACTGAAGTACATTGCTGAAAAGGGAAATAGGCTATAATTTTGGCTAAAAAATCATGCGATATTTAAACGCTCCATTTTGTAGGAAATGAAACATAAAAAGTTGAATGAGTTGAATCAAAATATATGTTTTTTATTACGACGGTGAGGTGTAATATGCCTTACAAAGCAAGCAAAATAAACAAAAGTTGTGCAGTTAAAGCAGTGTTGAGACCGCGAATGATGCAGTCCTCGTTGTTTCCTTCGACTACATCAGCAGCCGGGAGTCTTGGTTAAAGTTTGAAATGATAAAGAGCTGTGACAACGTGAAAACAGCATTTTACAAAAGCTAATAAATAAAGCGCGTTAACAACATACAGTTCACGATAAACTGCCATTTACTTCAACCCTCCAAAAGCCAATTTTTCATTAATACTTGAATAAATTTGATTGTTTGTAAAGACAGTGTACGCTTGCGCTTTATTATCGTCTAAAAAATTCTGCTGTAGAAAAATTGGCTTATTTTGGTTGAAATCTAAAATGCAGATTTGTGCCAATGGGTGTAGAATGAAATGTTTTTGTGACAAAGCAGTTATGTTAGAATTATATTTTGACCTCAAGTTTTGAGAGAAGGAGACAAATGTCAAATGTTGAGGCAAGTAAAATTTGAATCTGGTTACGACATAGGAAGTCTAATCATTTTGGTGACCTGTAAGGTTGTAGCGACAACTTCTTATTTTTGAGCCCTGAGAGATGGTCAGCCATGTCACCGGAAGTTTTTGTCAATAAAGTCTAGCCTCTGTGGCAGCATTAATGCAAAAGTACAATATACAGATACACAAGTAATTTCACATATTGCAACTAAACATTGTAAATTGTTGATAGAGCAATGACAATTGGGAATAATGCCAAGAATGTATGAACTTTTATCAAAAACAATAATAAAAAAGAATAACAACAATAAAAATCTAGTAAAAAATAAAATAAAAAGTTGGAAGATTGAAAAGGTGTTGTGACGTCAGAAACTTGTGGTAATCAGCCGGATATCCGAGAAACATCCTAAAAATAAACAAATAAATAGATTAATAAATAAATAATAAATAAATGAATAGAATAGAAGTTAATTTATTCAAATAAAATATGAAATAATTTGGCCACGAAAATGGATAAGCGGCCAGCACTTATTAGTATCACCGTCACAATGGAACAAGAAACGAAAAGGACAAAAAAAAAAATTCAATTTTTGTTCGGAAGCATAAGAGAATTAAAGATAACAAACCGCAGGATTAAGATTAAAGAAGGATAATTTTTTTTAATATAAATCAACTATGATACAGCAAACTGTAGCAGATTCGGAAAGAGTACACAAGGGACCTAACCCCAGGTTTAGCTAATACAACATCATTTTTAGCTAATACCAAACATCAGTTTAGCTAATACCAAACATCATTTAAGATCAAAATTAAGTTTTAATCTCCTAAAAAGTTGCTTTGACTCAAATCAATTCTAATACTTACTGTGCATGATAGTGATTCATGATTTTTGATTTCCCTCAAAGCAACGCGAACTAAGTTGTCAAGATATTGCGCTGCTAAGACACTATAACCTTGTTTGGTCAGCCGGTCGAAATTGCATCTTGAAGTTGTCGCTTCGATAAACCAACGCTTAAAGCTTGTTTGTGCCCTGCAAAGAAAAATTCTGTATTAGATAAAATTTATCGTAATTCTGGGGGTTTATGTGCATCTTTCCCAAGCTGCAGTTAATTGTAATTGGTTAGATGTAACACTTAGTTGTGAAAAAAAAAAAAAGAATTAAGAATTTGAAATGAAAGCACATGCTAAGACAAAAATGTAAAATCCTAAACAATTGAGAAAGTCAACTAATCTTAGAATTTTTATAAACAGGTGAACTGTTCCAAGTGAAAGCCAATTAAGCCATTAAATTTCAATTACAAGGGAATAAGAAATATTTAGAGCAACTTCAATCAAGAAAAACCCTCTTACAAACTGTATGTCACAGTTTTTTTAAAAAGGTTATTGGTTTGCCTATGTTTATGCCTTGAAACAAAAGATTTTGAAAAATAAAAACCACTTAAAATTCGTCATATTATTAATTGAACTCACCGACAAATATCTTCCTTTCTTCGAGCCCATGTAAAAGTATAATAAAAACTTTTCGCTCTATCTCGTAGCTCCGTTAAAAATTTATAATGGCAACCCTCCAATCTTCCGCTGACTGGTTTACTAAACTGGAAGTCGTAGCCAGCATGAAAACAAAAACTGTCTATTTCTTCGTTGAATTCTGAATCTTCTGACCAACCGGCTTCGTTGAGAAAATTCATAATTGTCTAAAAAAATAATCGTTAGATGGTGCTGCTGAGTGATGGATTTAATATCTCCAAGGATAAAAAACTTTATTGATGACATTACATGTATTATAATTCAAAAAAAGTAGTACTATTTCTATACATGATAGAGGGCCCAGAATTAGTTGCTTCCACACATGGTTATCGTTTACCGGTATTCACTACCTTTTGTACTTTTGGATCTCTGAATAAAATGAGATATTGTAATTTTAGATTATGTATTGTAGTTGCAGAATTTGGCGAGACTCGTAAGTTTAAAAATACTCAAGTTTGAATAAATTTTTAAGAATTAAATGGTTATTGCACTTACTTGTGTGTTAAAAGATTTGAATTTGAAGCTGTCCAATTTGTTAAATTTATTGCCAGTCAGACACCATCTCATTTGTTTAGCGACACACCTCGCTACTTCTTTCAGTTTGTTCCTGTAAAAATTTTTAATGATAATCAACTTTTCAAAGTTTGAATTTTATTAACTGGGTCAGAATACAAAACTTATATTTACAAAAATTAATTCCATTTAACTTTTAAAATGTTGTGATAGAATTTTTTTTGAAACTTATCCATACTTAAGAGATGCTCTCCAATCAGGCTCTGTGTAATTCAAATGCTGATGGTTTTCTTAGTGGCTTTTAATTGATCAAATAATGTCATAAGTGTTCAAAAATTGAGAAGTAGGAAACTTGTTAAAGTTTACATGGAATGCGACCTCACAATAGATACTTATGAACGTAATAACTAACATTTTATTGAAAAGTTTGATATTTGCTGCTTTAGTTTTCCACGAATTACAATATTTACTCTATAGCACTAAATTAATATAATTCATTACACCAAAATTCACCAACAGAACAAATAGACTGAGCTAAAGTTGAGAGCGTATTATTTTTTTTTTCAAAATGGTGACCTTTGGTACGATTCCAAGTTCGCTCAATACAAAGACTTCATAACAGAGGTGTTCACAGCTTCCTTGCTTGAAGTCTAATTGTAAGAGGAGATAGTGCATAGTTTGATTAATTTTTGAACACCGCACGCATTATTACTTGGCTATTTTTCGACAAGGCAGTGGTAACTAAATGTTTACTTGCAATTTAATCATGTACCTGCATGTCTCGAGTCCTTCGTAAGGCTGAGGTTGGGAGAAAAGGCTTTCGCACCAGAGCATTGATCTCATTGCTTGTGTTATGGTGCACGAAGGGAGAAACTCCTCATCGTATTTAGTACGGAATGGATTGTACGGAGTTGGTTGGAGTTTCTGAGTTGTCGGATACAACCGATCAACAGCTTTACTAGGAGTGGAGACGAATTTGCTATTGGAGCCTTTGGAGTTTTCTAAAATAAGATAAAATAATTGCATCAGATAATTTCCTATTCCAGACTACGTAGCCACTACAGACAATTAAAGCATAACTCAACTAAAGAATCAAAAGTATTTTAATTAAGAATAACTTCATACGTAAAAGGTTTGAATGTTGTCAGAAAATGACTACATTGTTTGTCGAAACCATTTCTCTGAAATGCCTTCCAATTTCAAACACATTTCAAATTTGCATGGGTACTACCAAATCAGTGATATCGCGGTAAGGTGTAGCAATTCTTTCTCAGCAAAGTCGATTAAATTTTTGCGGTATAAGAATATTTTGTCACCGGCAACACACCAAGATCTACGAGATAAGACTTCGAGTTGGAACTTACACGTACCTGCTGGTTTTTTTGTTGCTAAAGTTTTGAAAATATTGCCTGGTCGGCTAGTTGACGTCATAACTGTAAATACAATAATACTTGTTAATGTTGGAAAGCCAGTACCAGTCTTGTGTTGTAGAATGACTTGAGGACGTTATTCCTGTTTGGCTGCTCTTACTCTTAACTTCAGAATTGAAAAATTGATAAACTAGCCCTATTAGACATCAGTTAAACCATACATTATTCAACAAATTCAATCGTTTTTAACTGGTACTGTTAGTCGCCTAAGTTGTTGGAACTTTGCAAGATAACATAGAAGTTATTATTCTAATATATTTCGTTTACCAGCCGGGGCATTGCATCCATTCCAATCGCAACATTTCGTGGAGCAGTCAAGTAATTTTACTCCGTGTTTATCGGGAAGAATTGAGTTGATGAAATCACAGCTGGAGGAGTCACAAGCTACTGGTGCCAAACACTGAAATTGACGAATGGTTGCGCCTAAGGAAATAAATAATAGAAATGGTTATTGGTGACCCTGATGTGGGCTTGCAGTGCAGTTTTTTCCAGCTAAAAACCAACCCTGTATAGTCGAACCACTATTTGGGAAGATTACTTTTAAATCATTAGATCTCAGATGTCAAAGTGCGCTGTTGGACGTTTGGAGCAAACACTTTATGATAAATGCGTATTTTGTATTGTATTGTTAGGTATAAATTTGGAAGGACTTTAAACGCTGCTTTAACAGCATCAGAAATAAGGCAATTTAGTTAACAGCAATTAACAACATCAAAAATGTTGGTAAGCAAATGTCTTACCTAATTTCGGTCCACCTGGAACAAAAGCAGTGGCTACCATATTCGAGCAAACCTCCCCCAATTCGCACTGCACTCGACGAAGTCCCAAGTTAGTGAAACCCAACATGCTAGGGTCCGGAACCCCCTCCACTTCGATTCCTTTATAACACACTGTTCCTTGATCGTAGGATGATTCTTCTTCAAAATCTACTTCTTCTGCAACAAAATGAGACCCATTTGTATTTTGATTTTTTTTATATGTTTCGTATGTTGTTTTGGGTGTTGTTTTTGATATTTCATTCGACTTTTGGAAGATTTATTCACGATTTTGCTACCAAACCTTTTTGAGTAGTGAATTCAGTAACTTGTTCAAAAGTTTTACTTCCTTCTCCCTCCCATCCCCGGTCTTGTCCCAAGCTCATTTTAATTTTAAATTTAGTTTATTGCAAACCAAAATAATAGTACGTTAAAGTCTAGTTTATCTCAGATCTGAGATGAAAGCTGCTTACAAAATAACTTGCCCATAAAGCCTTAGAGGTCGATTAATTTGAGTAGTTCGATTAAAAAATGCAATATGCATAAAAACTAGGTGTGATTCAGGCAGCAATAAAGGTCACTTGCGTCAGGAATCACGGCCGTTGCATGCGATTAATGAGGTAATTGAACGTTACTATGCCGCATAAGGTCATTTTGAAAAATAACATTTAGGACGCAATTCGCACTTCCATAAATAAAATCAAATAAACTATTGCGCACTAATGATTGAAACTCAACCAGCCAAACCCTAAAAATAGAAAACAGCCTTGCAATTTAGTTTTTGTTTAAATTTAAAACTAAGCTTACTCTTGGTGAACAATGGAGAATCTTTGAGCGCATATTTTGTTTATTTGAAAAGAAAACTCGGTACTCCTAGCGTGCCGCGTTACGAGCATACCACCTTTCTATTGTGCTAGTTGGTTGAAACAAACAAGAATACGCTAATGCACTGACGATTTTACGCCATACTGTATGTACACTAGATTTAAAGCTACGCGTAAAGCATTTGGATTCTACTCGCATATTGGTCAGATCACCTAGACCTTGGATAAGGAAGCAAAAGCTCCGCTGAATGGCTTCCAACAAGCTGCATATTCAATGAAAACGCGGTCAACTCTTAAGCGAGTGGGTTGGTATGGATTCGCCCTAAGGATAGCGCCACAGCAGATTTTTTGTGACAAAATGCAATCAATGAAGCATAATAAAGTTGCAAAAACATTGTCAGCGAATACAGAATTTTTTCGCTTTACAGAAACTCAAACTTACCTGGAGTTGGGACTTGTGAGTTTATCGGCCTATTGCACAAATCATCTTCACAACATTTTGCTTCACATGAGAGGACATCGATGACGTCAGAGCTCATCAAGCTTCGGGCGCTATCGCACTGGAACGTTGCGCATTTTGACGGAGACATGCAGAGTCCAAAAGAGTTGATGCCTAAAATGCATTTTTTATTGTTCAAGAGTAACCGGTCTGCATGTCAATAATGAGAAGCTAAGATCATATAGTTCTTGGAACCACACTGTAATTTTTAAATTTTTCCGCTTTATTGACAAAAATTTTAGCGTAACTTTGGCTTTTTGACAAACCAAATTTCAATGTCAATGCGTCAATGCATCGAATGAATGGCATTCTAATAGTGACCTTCAACATTAGATATGCGATTGCTTTTTGCACTTGTGCAAGAGTAGAGAGCTTATAATTGACCTTATTTACGAACTAGGACTAGCATACTTAAATGAATGGATTAATTCGAAATTTATCATAATGTTCTTGGCTAAATTGCGATCTTATTTAATGACTCAAACGACTTAATAACATCGACTACGTTAAAAAGGTCAGAGTTGCCAAAAATACTTTTTATTTGCGGCATTGACTCGTATGGAAGGTAGCACGGCTTACAACTAGATTTATCTCGATTTTTAGCCATTCGCAGCACGGTGCCAATTCTACTCATGGCATCAGCATGGACGTCAACTGTTGTTTCGAACTTTTAACCAATTGACCTCTTCGTGGCTTTACTCAATAGATGACGAAACAAAAACCATGAAATTTGTCAAATAAACTTAGTATATTTTTGATATCCGTATGCCCCTTCGTGAATTTTTTCAAAGTTTTTCATTAAAATCCCACACCCAGTAGACTTCATTTACTATTTCATCACAAAAGCGTGTTCACAAAAATTAACACTTATTAACTATTTTCGTATTAATCACGTAGATTTTTGACTGCTTTTTTATCAATATGACAGGAAAGGTTCAGGTACAAATCTAACATTCAAAAAATTAGTAAGTAAATTTATTTCGAAAGGTTAGGTCGAAGTTTTTCTTGACTTGCAAATAAATCTGCGATGAAAGAGTAAAAGGAAGAAATGAGCAATTTCTTCCACCATCAAAGTTTGTCCATTTAAATACTTCCTTCGAATTATATCGATTACTTTTTTTATTTATTGCTTTTTTCGTGAAAAGTCGTAGTTGCTTTGTGAAGAGGTTTATGACGTCATTTAGGGTGTTACGTTCCAAATTTTTGTTTAATTTCCTGACGATAAATCGCTGAGTGTTTTGATGTTTTTGCAAACTTAATATAGACGACAACATTTCTTCTAATTACTGTGTAGCTTGGCATAAACGTTGCATCTCACGCAAATTGCAAAATGTCCAATTGTTTTTGCTCATTTCTATTTAGGGAAAAGGCTAAGAGTTTCTTAAAATTAAAAACGCATAATCTGACTTAACATGAGTAATGTAGAAGTTACATTCATAAATTGGAAGCCCAACATGATTTTTTTCTACAGTTCGTCTTCCTAGTTTGTTAGACTAAGTTTTGCTCACGTTGAACTTTGTGCAATGTCAAATTATGTAATGGTTACTCTGAAATAAAGTAAAACTAAAAATTTGAGCGCTTTTACAACTTCGCAAACACACAAGGCAAGTATAAACACAAGACGTACAAATGAACACGTACATTCCTATTTTTCTTTGTAAAATGCCTTCACTTCCTTTTTCTTAACATTTTTAGATTACTCACTTGTAATATTTTTGTCGTCATACGTCACAACTTTAGCTGTGACGTCAGAGCAAACGTCACCAGGAGAGCATTCCAATTCTTGAAGATTTTTACTTGCTGATCCGTCGCTGGTCGAAGAAGTAGATCCAACGAAGCATCGAATACCTAAAAAGTGATGACGTGTCATTTTTTAGCCGGAAGCATTAATTCGATTGCAACCAACAACAATAATTTTGTGTTAATTACGAGTTTACAGTACCGGTAATCATTCAAAATTATCAGTCTGCCACAACTGTATCCAATATCCATATTCTTTAAATTTTTTTTTGGCTGAACTGCTTGAAACCCGACGAAATTCAGAGAAGCAATAATTTTTGCTGTGGATATCCATGCAAAAAGTTACCTAACCAGTTATTTAATACTCTATGAGTGAAATTTGATTTAAATTTTCAACTATAAACGTAATAGAGTTAATTTACTGATTAGAAAAGGTCTAATACAGTTTCAAAAATTATGATTTGCTGGGGATACAAGATATTTTTTATTGGCATGGTCAATTTTTATAAAGAACTAAGCCAAATTTCGCTGTAAGTGTTTAATTTAATGATATCAGATTTTACACGTTAATTTTATTAGATTTAGCTTATCTGTATAGTGCTTATCAGAAATACTTTTTAAAAAGCAAACAATTTTTTCTGAAAATCATTGAAACCATTTTGATGGTTTTTCCTCGAAGAACAACTTTGCTGAAATATTAATTTTTTAACCCACATACAAATGCCGTATTATTACATAATTATGAGAAAAGATTTAGCCAAAATTTAAGGTTACAAAAATGCTAATAACTTCAATTTTTAATTAGTAGGATGTTAATTATAAATTTATTGTCGTTTCCAATTCAAATTAGTTCCAGTTAAATCCCGATTTAGGCACCTACACACAACACGTTTAACATATTGATGCCTCAAAACGCAGAATTTTTTTAAACAATTATTTTTTTTTGTGCCGAGACAGGAATTTGCGGGGCCAAAAAACTAGGAGATACATAAACACTAATTTTAACATGAAAATGAGTTCATGGAAAACACGAAATTTCTTATACACTCTTAAAAATGATAAGCCAATTAATTATGCCACCATCTTATCAGTCATAACAGCAAAGTGTCTATGGAGTACATAAAAAATCTAAATTTACCTCCAGAAATTCAAAGACTTTTTTTGTACACATTTTATCACGCAGTTTTATCAAAAGTAGTTTGGTTTTACAAAACTATGCTGTAGCTTAAACATTCCATGTTTTATGTCAATGACATTCAATGCTTCAATATTATTCTGACTTACATAAGCCTCTCCTATTTATTATATTGTCTGTAAATTACAGGACTTAATCTGACGTAATCACTAGAGTATTCAGAAGTTATAAAACTAAAAAATTAATTATTTTGTAGACCAAAAACTTATTGAATTTCCGAAACTAACATGGTTTTGAAAAGAATAAACTTCAATCCAACTCGTAATCCATATATAGGTCGTAAAGTTAAATATTAACTTAATATCTGGAAAGTTTTTTTATTTCGCCAAGTAATTTTGACACATTGTCTGAAGAGTTAATATGAAGTTGTTTTTGGTGAATGCCTTAAATTACTGTGAATTGTTTTTGTAAACTAATAGCGAAACTGTAATCAAATATAGATGACTTTCTTTTTAGTCTGAAAGGAAAATCTAAAAGCAATTACGGAATGTCTATTGAAACTAATCCAATGAGTTATGACTTTGCAAAATCTCAGAAAGATAAGTCCCAGCTCTCAAATGTTGATATTTGGTCATAATTGGACAATTGCCATGTTGTTCTTTTTACTACTTACGTCGCGGACAACAGAAGCGAATTTCATAATCTTCGCAATCCATTCCATATCCGTTCAAGCACTCCAATCCCAATAGGCGAGTCGCTATTACGTTATCGGCATTCCCGTCAAATCTAATTCCGGTTGCGGCGTTGCGGGTCTCAAAATCGGTCGGAAAATCGCAGATATCGCCTGGGTACCGGGAACGGATGCTTTGAAGTGTCTCGTCATCTCCATCGCCCAAGGGAGTGTCGTTGTTGTACCAAGTGGTCCAAGCACCATTTGGGCAAGAAGGAGATGGTTTAGATTCAGGAATGGGTTCTAAAACATTAAGTAAATGAAAAACGTTTTAAATTTTAATGCTGTACAGTTGCATTGATTGGCAATTTTCAAAATGATAATAAGTGTTGAGCGTAGACTTGCCAAAATTAAATGAATAAAATATTTAATTTTAAAAAATCATCAAATGTTTTAATTTTTAGAAACGATTTTAATGAAACATTCAATTATAAGTGCAAAAATTTAAATATTTGCATAAAAAAAATGGCAGTCTTTCAGTTAATTACGTTGCAATGCATTATTTGTCGATTCATGCAGCGATGTACATTGTATAGTACAGATAGAATTAGATCAAAAATTCTTTCTTGAACTAGCCTCAAATACTAACTCATTTACTTGTATCATTTCTTTAAATTAAATTACTTATATTATACCTTGTGTTTGCGGTTGTATGGTAGGGCGAAGTGATGGTGTTGGTGAGGCATCAGTAGCGGCTAAAATAATTGACATTTGTTTAACATAAATGATCATTGTTTGATAAAAAAGTTGTCAACATTTTTAAGAATATTTATTTATTTCGCTTAATTTGCGCAAATCTTACATAGGCGCATATCTTAAAACAAATTAAAAGTCTTTTGGCATCACAACTACAACTAAATATCAACAGTAACTACTGTAAAATTTGAATTAGAAGCATAAACAACCTATAGACTTCAAACGGTTATACACACGATAAAATAGTTCAAAAGTTTTTTACATAGTTTTTGCAAAATGCGTAGTGACTTACCTGAAGTAAACTTTCGGTTGTCAGAGGGAGTTGTATCAATGATGCTGGGAGGCGG
Organism: Trididemnum nubilum; assembly: GCA_963965965.1. NCBI lineage: Eukaryota > Metazoa > Chordata > Ascidiacea > Aplousobranchia > Didemnidae > Trididemnum > Trididemnum nubilum. The sequence goes on from OZ014483.1 coordinate 5,357,532, forward strand.
GGTGGTTACCGCTGAAAAAATCAGATTGACTTTATATTAATTTAACCGGAATTGTTTTTTTTTTGTGAGTGAGTGCTAATCTCTGAACAATATTTTTACTGAAAATCATATTTCGAATTATGTCGAAAAATATCAAACTTATGCGAAACTTACCAATAAGAAAATAATACATTTGCTTGCTGGTAAGTGTTGTTATCCAACAATGGACTAGAACATGCGAAAGTCATAATCTGCCAATATCTTTACGACATAAATCTGATTTAAAAATCAAATTTTGGTCGATGTACAGAATTTTGATTTTTGATTTACTTCCTTCTACTGATTAAGCCATAGTTTTACTAAGTAATGTTTTTCCCGTTTTTTTTTTTTTTTATTCTGACAAAATTAACAATGGCAGTTTCTGTAAGACCATTTTTGTAAAAATTTGCTCGTTACAATTTTCTTGTAACTTCAGTTCGGTAAACTGTTATTGTTATCACAAAGGAGAAAGTGATCAGTATTTGCCTCGTCAAATATTGAGAATGAAATTGTGGTAGCAATGAAAAAACACATGTAGTTTTACAAATGAATAACTTCTTGCTTGTAGCTCTGAACTTTGTCTCAACTTTTCATAAATTTTTCTGGCATTTCTATAATATTGGAATGATATTTATGGAAAAGTTGAAAGATATACTGAAACTAAAGCTTTCGAATTCAACTATAAATATTAGTTGACGGATTTAAAAGAGGTTATTGTCAAATGAACTTATTAAATTAATTTAGACGAAGCTAATTCAAAGGTTATTCTGACCTTCGATATCTTACTGCTGCAAACTTGCAATAGAGTCTGACTAAAATTGATTATTTGATTTAAACATTATGAATATTGTACAAGGTCATCAGCGTTTAAACATGAGTATAAATGCAGACTCTTATTTACTGTATTTACATCGTTTCTAAACACGCCCAACACAAATTTTTAATTTAACTAAATTAAAAACTTTTGATGAATTTTTCTGGTACTTGAAAGCTAGAATCTTTAATAAAATGAATTACCTTGTGGACAGCAAAAGCGAATTTCGTAATCGTCGCAGTCGCGCGGTCCGAAGATGTTCAAACATTCTAATCCCGTTAATCGATTCGCTAACACGTTATTAGCATTCGAATCAACCTCAACACCCGTCACCGCAATTCGAGCCTGAAACTCGATAGGGAACTCGCATACTTCGCCCGGAAATTGGGCCCGAATGCTATGCAACGATTCATCGTCCCCTTCCCCATCTGGAGTGTCATTATTGAACCATCTGGTCCATGACCCATGAGGGCAAAGGTGTGACGTTGGGTCAGTAGCGGTAATAGATGCTGAAAAAAACAAAAAACACGACAGTTTAGTTTTCTAACTTTGTTGAAGTAAAGTTTTACTTTTTGCTGCGCAGAATAACAATAATCTTTTCGAGCAATTTTATGATTAAAAATACTTTGATAAAAAATTGCAACTCTTGCAAGATCAGGTGTAAGATCTATGCAATATAAGGAAAGATTAACGAGATATCTGCACCACGATTTGCTCGGCACCAAAAAGAAGTTCGTTAATATTATTCAACGTTAATCCTATTTGTGCTTCATTTAAGTCAGGCTATTCACAACAGCAAGCTTGTAAGTTAGATAATCTGAAAATGACATAACAGCTATGAACCAAAAGGTGTCTGTAAGCACAGCCTTGCCCGTTGCCCAACGTGTAGAAATGTAACATTTTGATGATGCCTTTAAAATTCTGTATTATACTACTGTATATACCGTAGTTGAACAAAAATGGATTTTATGAAAATTCTACCATGACCAAAAAAAAACAAATTTACTGGAAGCCAAAAAAAAATCATAGAGTCCTAAAAGTGTCTCTTGTAGAGAACTTTAATTCCCATTTTACATTGAATTTTTTGACACCGTTTTGGTGTTGTTGCTAATTTTTTTTTGTATGTTTTCAGAGAACGATATAAAATACTACAAAAATGGATTTTGAACACAGGAAAAGTTATTCTTTAAAGAGCTTTACACATACCCCGGTCACCCTACGGTCCTAAATTGGGTCTTTCTAATGCAACATTGCCGCCGAACACCGTGTGTTTCTGGACAAGCTGTATGATTATTAGCGAATAATTAGATAGTGGACAATGAATTTACGAACTTAATTATTTTTGCTTACTTTGGTCTGTAGGCGGGGGTACCATCTCTTTTGTCGTAATGGCGGAGTTCGTGGTTGTAAAGAGTTTAGGTGAAATTCTCTCCTCGGTTGTGGTAGAAATAACAGTTGTTGTTGTTGGCGGAGCTGTGGGTGGAACAGTTTCTTCTTCTGAAATATGATGGAAGGGATTATTGGAAGCATACGAATATAAAAAAATTGAAAAAATTTAGAAAAAAAAGACAAAATAAAAAATGCTAAATTTTTAAAGCGTTTATGAAAAAATCATTGGAGACTAATTTGACTCTGCAAATATAATATATATATACTTTCTTTTTTATAATAGAGCGTTATTGCAATCTTTGTAGTAAAGCAAACAATATTGCATGCAGGCTTGCTTAAGTTTCGGTGCTTAAGCACGAAGGTTAAGCACCGAAACTTAAGCACTGCTTTGCGAAGGGAATTATTAATTTTTACTACATAATAAACTTAATTAAGTACGTTAATATGTAAATTAAAACCAAAAATTTCGACAATGTTCGTCACAATGACACATGCTTTTTCACTTGTCACGTTCAAAGACTTAAATTCTATCAAAACTTCCGAAATTGGTACTCCATTACAAAATGCAAGCAATTGCATATCACATTTTGCTTGAAAAAACTAGTTACCGAGTAGCATGCCAGGTCATTTCGGAAATTTGTCATTTCTTAATGTGACTTTGAGACAATATGACTGTGCTTCCTCATAAAAAATTAAAAATCGTTAATAAAACCATTGTATCATTTCGCACAAAATGTCACCAAGATGATTATGAAAATTTAAGAAGAAATATTAAAGATTTCAAGTAATGAAGAATTTAAAACGCAATAAAACGTTAAAGAATATTTCTAACAATTTATTCAGTTTTGCGTATTTTTTGACACTATTAAAATTTTTTGCTTGATTCGTAAGTTGAGTACCTGTGCACAAAACAAATGTAGGGTCTTGCAAAAGCAGAACAACATGAAAAGCGCTTTCGAGGCTAAAGAAATTATCCTCTGGAGGTGCAGAAGCAAATTTCTTCCATTTCAAGGACGCATCTTCACCTACTGTTACCACGACAACATGGGCTCCAAGCCTTCTCAATTCCTAAAAATAAAAATAAGAATTTTTAAATGCAAGTAAATTCAAAGAGTGCAAAATGCGCTTTCAAATTTTCAGTTTATATTTCGTTTTTTGCCTCTTTGAAAAAGTGCTTATTTCCATCATGGTCTTATAGAACGCATATCAAAAATACAGAGCAGCACCTTACTCGTACATAAGCGATTAAAATTTGAAACCCTGCAGACTGTTTCCCTCGCGTTTAGGATCATCAGGGGTGTCGCAGTCCAACAAAATTTACGTAAAAAATAACCTTGGTAAACTTAAAATTTTGCATAAAAAATGTAAACTTCAAACTAGCGAGAACTTCTAAATGCCGTACTAATTGTGTCCCTAAGAAATTTAATCAACTGAAAAATTAACGATACTTAGCGAAAAACTTGGCGAACTGGAAACTCAAGTGCTGTGCTTTTACAATAATCTAGAATCCACTACAGAGCTATAAAAAAGGTCCTGATTATATTCGGCTAGCCAACAATACTCCGTTTGAATATTATTATAGGCTGTGCATTTTATAAAAAAAACTTTGTATAGACATTCAACATCCAAAATAGTCCAAATTCGATCATTTATTGAATCATTAGCTTGATGTCAGATTTATTTTAGTTCATAAAATGTATTACAACTTGACCAAAAAGTTGTTTATGAGCTGCTGATCACCGCAAACATAATAGAAAGCTAAATATATATCAATTAAAACACAACGTATCGGCTTTGAAGAAGGTACGGATATCGCCTTTGTTGTTGAATAAATAGCTAAAACGTAAAACCTTGCATCTCTTAAAATGGTACGAGCTAAACACTGCTGTGCAGAATTATCTAAGTCCAGCTTTAAAATTTGGAAATGTAAGCGTTTTTGCATCGCTGTAATAGATTTCAATCGCAATTCCACATATAGATTTTCAATGTTATCATGTACAGTATATTGTTCAAAATTTTAAATCGCAAGAATTTACTGATTTATAAAACTGATTCGCGAAAAATGGTATATATAGATGAATTTGAACAATTGGGTACGCCAAACAAAGATTGTAAAATCAAACAAAGGTCTAGGAACAGGAACTTTGATGAAACTCACCGCCATTCCGTCACTACTTTCAGGAGCGGATCCTCCGGTGAAAATCACAACCACATCCGGGACTGCTGCACGGTCTCCGTTTTCAAGAGTGAAAATATCGGTTGAGAGTTGGGTAAAAGCGGAGGCAATTTGCTGTTCTCCTCCGAAGTAATCCATTTCATCAGTTCGGCTGACCAACTCCGCACTATTCACGGATTCGGAAAGTGTCCATATGGTTGAGGCTTCAGCCCCGACTTGAACAGCAGCAACCTGAATTTCACATTTGGATGAATAAAATTTAAATCAGGTATCTTTTAACCATTTAAAATTTGAATCAGATGCTATTTGCGCAAAATAAACGCGTGACGCGAAAATATTTCAACGGATCTGGGCAAAATGTGGTCGGCTAATCTCAATATAATCCAAAGCATTAAAATTTCAGAGCACAACAAAACTATTCGAATTTTGCGTAATATTTTTAGAAGATTAAAAAATGCTACTTAATCTTGTTCTGATCAATAACACGCTTCAAACCAAATATTTTTTAAGATCAGTCTTCGGTCTTACTTAGCGTTTTTTGCAGTTGTTTTTACAATTTTCGCATTTTATTTTGCTGTGTTATTGGACAGAAAGATACTCAAAATTAAACCGGCATTCAACAATATCTTTTTAATCCATTTTCCAACAAACTTACCCTTGCCGATGTCTGACCAACATTAATAACAGAGAAAAATATTTTTAAGAATTCGCGGAGATTTTCGAAATTTGCTTCACCAATATTTTCGCTTGAATCAATAACCAAAGCCACATCAACTACGTCACAAGTTGTGGAAAAATCTGAAAAATGTAAATTTTAGATGTACATTTCGTCATTTTCATAAATCTACAATTTCAGGCAAATATTTTAACAAATCAGCAAATGGCCCAGTGTTGAAGAGACGGGTTTGGACTCTCACCGTACTGGGCTCGATTCTTTTTGTCATTAAATATTCTACTCCGCAATATATGAAACTTAACTATATTGCAGTATGTCATACAAAACATTGTTTCGTTGGGTTGACCGTTCGTCTTGCTTTAAAAATTGTCAGGATACTAATCCGTTGGCTAATATAGTTGCTGTCTACCACATTGCTGAAAATATTTGAATAAAATAAATTGAATTTGTAAGTTTAAAGAAATAATCCTTGAATTTGTTTAGTGTATGGCACTTTTTTGGCCATCTGGCTCGATATTTTTTCTTAAAATTTTGTTAATTCACCGATTAAAGTTACTTTATGTTGCTGCATTCGACCTTCAAATTTTTAGCCTTTGCTGATATAGCAAGCTCCGTACAGGACATTATATAAAAATGTCTTGCGCTAATTTGATCAAGTGTTACAAAACAAAAGCCACACAAAAACGTGTCCGCCTGCAATTATGTCACACAATAGAGGGCGAGACACAAATGCTGGTCTTGAACCGTTAAAATATTTATCATAATTGTTTTAATGATGCTTTACTTTTAGGAACTTCACAGTCCAGACCTTAAATAGATAAACAAGCACCTTTATGACGTCACTATTTTAGAAAAAGCTCTGGTTAATTTTTGTCAATGGTGACCTGGTAACACGTTAAAGGTTATGTTTACGTTAAAATACGCGTGATATTTTATTGAATAATTGAGCCTTTTGCAGTTTGAGACTGCATTACACACAGCCTTTAATTGAAGAGCTACAGAAATAATTAACTTTTGGCGATTTTTCGAAATTTATTACTTCGCGTGTGAAAGTTGCCAAAGCGTGAGGTTACAGTATCACCTCAAGCGAAAGCAGGACAAAAAACTTTATCAAAGCTTAGTTAATTTTTGTTGAAAACGATACCGAACACCCCGAGGTAAACTACAAATTCCATTCAAACGTTTCGGACTGCACTTCACCCATCATCAGCAGAAGCAATTTTAATTTTGCAAGAGTTTTTGTTGCTAGGCTTTTATACTGATAATGGGCGAAATACTGTATATCCAAAACGTCGAAGTAAATTTAAAACTTTTGTGCTTCATTTGACGAACAAAAAACAATACGATTATGATTAGGTTAGTGCAGAATTCGTTTTGTTTTGCGTGTTTAGATTTCCTTTCATTAAAAACATGACATGTTTCCATGATATTGTGATGAAATAATCGCAATATGATTATCAAATCACATGAAACTATCATCCAATAATAGATTTTTGTTTCCTTATTTATTTTAAAATATTTCACGTGGTGATCAAAAATGCTGCAATGAATCAAAAATGTATATTTTCAGCTAATAAACAGTAGATAAATGTTTTTGTTTGTTGTCAATTAACACAGCAATGTACTAATCTTAGAGGTTTTGGCGCCTTTGGTCAATTAGTTGCGTCAATTCATCAAAAAGTATTTGAACAAACACAATTGGACCAGAATAATCAGCAACCTAATTTATTTTATCGTTTCTGCATTCTGCAATCTTAATGGCGGAGTGGAATTTGATTCTATGCACTTACGTAGTAATGCGGTACTACATTGCTCAAAAGGGGCACATAACTTTTCTACAAGGCAGGAAATAAATTTGCTAAAATTTACATATTGTACTTTAAATTTTTGGGGCGTTTGAGAGCATTTGAAAAGTCGTGGTTCCGTGTTAAGCTTGCAATATTTAACAACACCTCGTGTACAACAGTACTAAGAAAATGGGAGGAAATCACAAAAATACTAACGGAAAAGGTGGATAAAGTGTAGGATGAAAACTAATTGTTACGTTACAAACACCAAAATGAAACAGGTTGCCGTAGTATTTGTTAAATATTAAGCGGTTATTTTTTGTTAATGCCACAAAGCAATACATCAAAAATACGAGACAATTCGAAATTTTGCTCGCAAACAACATTTCGCTAATGCCTGAGAGCAGTTTACTTGAATTGCATGGTAAGTAACTAGAAAATGGGTCACTGAAATTGGCGAAAAGCGTTAAACCTGTGTAGGTTAATTATATGAAATCTTCAAAAGAATTGACATAAGTAGTCTAAACAGAAAGGGTGGGCGTAGTGCAGATTGTTTGTAATTAAACTTTATCTCTTTTGCCTGAGAATAAAAGAAAATTAGCACTTTGAATTTCAAGACCAAGTTTCAAAAACTTTTTCAAACACGCATAATGTTTTTTTCGCCATAAAAGAGTGTACTTTAATCATTCATGAATTTTTCGAAAAATTTGCCGCAACTATCTGTAATTACATACGTGACGTCAGCAATCACAAAATTATTACAATTACATTGCGAGTTTTTTAAATGCAGTTTTTGATGTAAAATCGCTGTAAAATTTTTCAACGAGATCATTTAAAATTTTGAGCCCATCAATTTCAATTTTCAACTTGCATAGATTACTGTTTAAGAAATTACAAGTTATTTTCAATTTAATTAACACGCATTATAATTGATATGTTACACCTAAAGATTTGAGTAAATATAAAAGGTAAACAGTTTAATTACATTTTTGAACTTAAAATCCTGTTAATTTTCATACCACAAAATTTTGAAACTCTTGCCTAACCGGTTTCTTAAGAAATATAAAAGTTTTCGTCTCTTGCAAGTGCAAATTATTATTTGTTCAAAATATTAATCAATTTCAAATATTTTGAAAAATAAAAAAGTGTAAATATCTAGATTAAGTGGTTTTAGGTCGAATTGCTTGTAATCCGCAACATTTTGTAGATTTGACAGTTATCAATTAGTTTGTTGCGGCATTGCAATCTTTTAATTACGTCTTCAACGTTCCACTGTAGATGAAAGATGTAAATCAATTTTCAACTACACTTTTTATTGTTAAACAATCAATTACGATGAATTGCAGAAGAATTTAATCAAAATAATTATACAGTAATACTGTACGTCAAAAACTGCAAAGAATTAGACGATAGTATAGAACTGTAGTTAGCAAAGCTGGTCCAATTTTAGTAGGCTCTTGTAAATAAACCTCAACACGTCAGCACTAGAGGCAAAGGGCCGATTCAACTAACGTTGTCAGTGAGAAGCATTGAATCCTATCCAATTGAACATAATATACAGTCCACTCCCGTTAATCGGACCCCCTTTAATCGCACACTCTCGCCATAGAGCACAAATTGTTAAGAAACGGAATTGCTGCATTGTAATGTATAAGTTTTATCTCTGTAATCGGACAACCTTGCTATCCGACTATGACTGCGAAATTATAGGAACAAAAGCGCAAAATGCATCGAAAAATTCCCGGTTAATCGGACATAAGAATTAGACCGCAGTGGTTGCCCAAAAGTGCATTACCAAATAAAAGGAAATAATTACAATTATTGCGTAACTTTTATAACACAATAGATAAAACATTGGATAAAAACAACTTTTGTAACGTATTTTGTGGTTGCGTTGTCTATAAGTTATCGGCGCTAACAAGGGCCAGTCAAGTACAGATTGGCGTTGCGTGATTGGCGTACCGACATTACCAACTACAAACTAGGCAAACTCGGTGAATTTGGCAACCTCGCTAATCGGACATTATTCACTGGAACAAATTGAGTCCGATTAATGGGAGTTGACTGTATTAATACTATTACCATTATACTTGCTCTTTTAAAGTTTTTCTTCACATTGCTAAAGTTGATAAAAATCCATGCAGTCTTATACACTTTGGAATGCATTACAGTTCAAAATCAATTAAAAACTTACCGATTTGGGCTTGTGCATTTTTGTATCCACATAACGAAATAACAAACGCAGCACAAATAAAACAATTAAAAAATCCTTTTAACATTTTGAATGGCATAAGATTAAACATGAAAACAAAAATCTGCAATAATATAAAACAAATTTGAATGCTTTGATTTTAAACAACTACAAACCATTTTTTTTCTTTTCGATTTCATTCAACACTTGATTACTTTTACACGTTACTTTTGCTTTTACATGAAAATTGACAGAAGTTAATTTCAGAAGTAGATTTTATTTATACTTTTATCTTAATAACTTTTTCATCTTTTAAAGTTTAGCTTGCCCTTTCCAAATATGCACGCAAAAAAAGCTTTTATTGGTCGAGAGTTTGTGATACCTTTTTGCTATTAAATGTAGAAATTACTTACACCCTATTAAAGCTTAAAAATATCAAAAGTTTATATCTGAATTAGCCAATGGTCTAAAATGCAATCTTTTTTTTCTCGGCAAAATTTGAAAACTGTTTAATGATTTGAATAGCTGCGCTGTCTAAAACTACGCTTTAACCGCTAAGCAAATCATTCGAAAATAAGAACTGACCAAGCTCGTCTGGCTTTTAAATCAATCTGAGCCGCCAAAATGCCTTTTTTTCATGCATGAACGCAAATAATGTTTTGTTTTACACTGTCGTGCATATTCAAATAATGTAAAATTATTGTTGATATAACGACTTTAACCCCATTTTCAACTTTATTCTGGTAAAAATTAGTCTATTTTTGTAATATTGTGCTGTTGTATATGTTCTAAATTAGTAAAAAAACAAGCAAATTGAGACATCGCAAAATAACTCGTAAACACATCTCAGAAAACGCGCACTGATTAGGTTTACAGGAAGCAAATCAATTCTTGCTCTCTCCAGCATGTGCTTTATATGTTCATTACATCATCTCTTAAAGCCTAAATTATATTTGATGAGCTGTAAAGTGACCTAAGACATTAATGACCGAACGTTAATTAAGTGTCCCAACCTTTTAATATGGTAAATCTTAATATGGTAAAACACAAATTTAAAGCAAAAAGGTAGAGGCTTCGCCGAATTAAGACTTGTCTGGGTAACAACAAAATGCTTCCAGAAACGAAAGATTAAGTTAAATCACAGTAAAAACATGACAACTAACGCGTTTTTCATTTTGCTCAAACGTTTTTTAGACAATACATCCAAACTTTCTACAGCTGTTACAGTGGAACTCTCATGAACAATGCTGCAGTTACCTTCAGGAAAGTCCGCTAAACACTGCTACCCAATCGTACAATAACATTTTTCAAATTTAGGGTTGAGCATTTAAGTTAGTCAACTTATCATTATGACAAGAGATTATTTTAATCTGATTAAAAAATTATCTTCGTAGCAGGGGAATGAGAGTGTATATTATAGCACAGCACTCGTCACAAAATGCAAAAGTTAATCATTTAAAATCGAAAATGCGGGAAACAGCCTGTAGAGTTTTTAAATTTTTTAAACTGCTGGCGAATTTTTGTGGATGGGTACTAACTGTTATGATAGTTGGTTTCAAAAACAGAATTCAAAAACATTGCCAACAATTGGGGCAAGATGAAAGTCTTTTAAAATACAGCACAAAGCTTATAGATGACTTGCAAAATGTCTTAGTTGCTCTGGTAAAGCTTTATTGGCATTTTGGGCAGACCATAATTTGATAAGTGTGATGCACAGTATAGGAGAGAGTGTAGGTGGGACTATACTGGGCAAAATCCAAAACACGTTCAAAATCAACAAACACGACTCAATTCCGTATAAAGCTGCTCAAGGAAATTTATTGCAGACTAATAAGCTCGACAAAACCATTAGAACAATAAAATTACATGATCAAATGCGCATACGCCTTGAAACGCTGCCACCAACTAACTTCAAATCGCTGTAATTAAATTTTATTAAAAGTCGACAAACAACTTTTCAAGTGCATGCTTCCGACCAGTTATTATTTCGTCACGATGAAGTTTGTTTGTATCTTTCTAAATAAGCTATTATTAATATCTCCAGAATCGCTTTTAAGAAAAAACCGGCCGAATGTCAACGATTAAAGGGGAAATAATAAATTGATTGCAAAATTTGGATTTGAATTCAAATTACCAAACAAAAAAAAAACTTGAAAAATTTAATAAAGTTAATCAAACATTTAGCCGCAATATCAAGATATTGCATAATCAAAGATAATATAAAGACTACAGAATACAAAAATGTAGTCTTTATGCTCGTTGATACTGACAATTTTTGGTCGTTTAGCTTTAATGAACAAAATTTTGCCAATAAAACACGAAAATCACAAATCATCACTGCAAAATTCATATTTCATCGTCTAGGAGCAGGATTATGACATCTGCATTCTGCAATTGCTTTTTTGGTTCAAATTTATATCAACTATTCTAGCTTTAATCATGTTTTTTTTTTTTAATTTCTCAAGCAATTTGTTCAATTTTGCTGATGTCTACCGGACCTTCAAAGCTCTTGCTTTACTGCCATTTACTATCGCCGTCTACGGCTCTTAAATAATTATTTCAAATTATTTAATTAATTGCTTTTCATGTAAAATGTTATGAAGAGCTTTAACCCTATTGCAACTTTCCTTAATGAATAACTGATTGCCCATATCCTGCAACTCCCCATGTGCAACCTTTTTTGTTTCCTCTTCGCACGCTTTTTCCCGCAAGTTAAATTTTTAAGCAATCGTGCCATGACTCCGGGAAAATTGCGTGTTGTTAACGTAGTAATTAGTTAAATGTGCAATTACACATTATGCTACATTTAACAACATTGTGCGAAATTCCGACTTTTTTACGTTTGGTTTAATGTTGAATTACTCTTTGACGCAATACCGTATACGCATAACATTGGAAAAATGGGATTTGAAACAACATCTAAAACACATACACTAAACACGGGCGCGCAACCAGGATTTTGCTGTTGGGGGTTGATCCCAAAGTTAATTTTTTTTTCGAAAAATGACTCATTTAAGTGGCGAGGCGAGCAAACTGGTACAATTACGCGTACCAAAAACAAGGCCGCAGAGAGAAATACGTTCGAGGGGTACGAAGACTGATAATTACAACAGTGTTCTGCCAGAAATCTGCCAGATCTTCATATTATGTGAAGACCAAAAAAGGTCCCCTTAGCTCTCCTTTGGTTGCGTCACAAACTGGAAGAAATGTAGGTACTATCAACAACTAAACATAATTTTAGCATTTAAAGTCTAAAAACCATCAGCTGAATGACAAATTTTTTGAAGAATCTGGAGGATCAGGAGGGTATGTTATTTAAACAAAAAAAATTTTTTCTTTACCATGACTGTAAAGCTTATTGTATCATACCACCTCTGCAAAATTTCCATTGCAGCGTTATTTGAAATTCTGCAATCCGCAAAATCTTCCATAAAACTATGCTCGCCTTTTAAGTTATAACTAAAGATGTCTCGTGATAATAAAATTAGAGCAAGGAAAAAATAAACTTTAAAAAGGCCACTTTGTAAATTAAACTTTACTGTATTACTTTGTTTAGATTTTTCGGAAAAGCTTGCTTTGTTCATTTGGGGAAAGGGGCGTTTATCTGATAAATTGACATTTCTCTCAAAATAAGGGTTGGCAGATATATATTGTCGAAAGTTACTCGTGACGTAATAAAGTATGAGGGCTATGCAGATGATGCGGGCTGTGTATTTTCTACACAAAACTATCTGACACCAGCATCTAAAAGAAGGACAGATTTAGCATTTTCAAAACAATAAAATGCATACCCTAAATTCGAATCAAAAATCTTTTTCGTTGCAGTTTTTTGAAGATTTGTTTTTTGACAAAACATGAGTTTTTGGAATCCAAAATCAAAAATATGGGTAAAATTCTGTATATTATTAAATTCTGTATTTTATGAAAAAAAGATCCCATGTGATTGCAACATTAATCACACCATATACAATCATTAAGCAATAACACATGACTACCAAACGAATGTTGTTTTGCTTTTGGCGCGTGGCGTGACAATGAGAATACAAATTCAATGTAGAAGTTTTTCTATTTTCCGTCAATTATGAAGGTGGCATAATTTTCATCGCTATTTACGTCATATGCACTTTTCTGCGTCATCACCAAATTCAAAAGAATTCACAAAATCAAAAAGCATCTTTGCTTTAAAATTTTTATCAAAAAATGTGTAATAACTTCAATGCTATTGATAGAAATAATGGCCGTAAAATATGTCTTTTAATTTTAAACTATCTTTTAAATGACCACTTAATTTATTAAATTTTGCACATAATTTCATGACGTGTGAGTTTGACTGCTAAGAACTGAGGTTAAAATTCTCACGATTGCATTTTTTGAAAACATTTATGGCGATAATTGACAAATTAATTTTTAGTTTTTCATTGCAAAAATATCCCGCATTTTTCAAACATTGTGACAAATTTAAAAAAAATTGAAGAAGAAAAAAGATACAAAAAAATTCTAATAATGTTAAAGCAGTCCCATCATTCATTACAGTACACATTAGGCAAATGGTTGTACGGTTTTAGATGTTGGTACAGTTAAATTTACAATACTGTAGTTCAATTGGAGGCCACAATGCATTATTTAGTCACAAATGCCTAATATATTCTAAATGTATGCCCAATGCTCATGCAATGTGAAGAAAGTGCAATGTGCATTTTACTAGATTAGGTCCATTCGAGCTAGATTAAAAATTTATATTTTTGAATCATTAAGCTTCCTGACGCAAAGAAACACACATTTTTGTCAAATTCTGATTACTGTGTCGCTAATTAAACTAAATCACCATGATATTCCAGGAAGCTACAGTGAACACCATAGAAACAAAACCAGAATAAAACAAGGTTCAACAAGACCCAAGATCCAATTTAAAAACCGGCGCGCAATTTATGTTGAAACATTTTGCCACTGATTTTGGTCATGGTTATGAAGACGAATATATAGAAACATGCAGGAAACCAAAAATACTTTTATCTCCCACTAATATCTGATTCATTTTAGTGCTGTGTGGTCTAACATCTGTTACATGATTATCGAGATTATAACTTTTAAATATTAGAAAAGAAAAATACGCATAGTAATGCCATAATTTCCAAGCATAGCAGTATAATTAGCGTATATATAGTCCCTTATTATCTAAATTCACACAAAATAAGCTCAATTTCTTAACTTTTACAATGTAATTTTGGATGACTGCGATATAACTATATTAGGTTTGATCAGCAACAGTCTAGTTCTTCGCGTATAATGTTTTATACAAAACAAAGGAACTAAAAAAAGAAAATCCCAATAAAGGGTGGCCAAAAACTTTTATTCTAATTACACCTTTGGCAACATGCATTTTTTCACACTGCCACGCTAACATAACATGTATTTAATGAAGAACAACATTTATACAACCAAACGGTAGTTGGGAAAAAACTATAATTTTCTCTGGTGACGGGACGATGGCCTTACAAGATCCGGTTTAAGTTGTTTTGCTGAAGTGAAATCCTATCTCATTGCGTAAGAAGGTTTTTAATGGTGACAAAAAATTGTAATACTGTATTTACTTGCTTCTCGCACTTTATATTACACAATCCAGCTACGTCTATGCTATCGATTCTACGAAACGACAAGTGAAAAATCGTTTATTTCTTACATTAACCTCCGCCGCAGAGCAAGTTATTATTAAAGCTTGCCCAATTTAGCCAAAAAGAGGCGGGATACTTAGTTTAGATGAAACATCGTATTCCTTTTGGTAAAATTACGGTGGAAGTATTTTAGAAAGTTGAAGGGTCGTAAAATTACTAATGGTTTCATTACTTTAGACCGCAATTCTAATTCTCCATCTAAGGCTCCTTATAAAAAGTTCATTTAAGTTTCACGTAAAATTTGCGTGCGATTTTAGTGTTTGATGCGAAGCAAAAATTACTTTCTTTAGTCCACTTCACAAGTTTCATTTGCAGTTAAGGAAATGCTTTGAATAGAAAGAATGAAATTATTTAACACACGCACAAAATTCCGAAACTGTGTCTTTTGGTTTATAGCCAAGAAAAATGTTTAAATACTCTAATTGAATATGATAACTGAAGATGACCCGCTTGATTAAAAGTAAACTGAACTAAAACTGATTTCATCGTCAAAGAGTAAAAAAATAGGTTTTTAATTTGTTGAGGCTGGTTCCTATTGCAACAATATCAAAAAACTGAAACATTAGCAACAATTAGATAATTTAGCAAATTTTGGTTCACCCTAAAACTACGAACTTCAATCTTATAAAATAGTATAAAGCATTTTCAAGAGAATAATAATTAGCTTTTGCAATTTATGTAAAAATTGTTGAAATATTATTAACCATTCAGATTTTTACTTAATACAAAATTCGTACATTTTAACTCCACCATGACTCCACAAAGTAGTATATCGTCCGGTAGTGCTTTTTATAATAATGGTGTAATACAATGTATGATAACAAATTGTGTCATTTCGAAAATTTGCAAAATCAGAGTGGAAATTAAAAAAAAATTTGTTTACGTGCTTTATTTTTGTTTTTTATTCTATAATAGTTGTGTATTGTTAGAATTCGAAAGAGCTTGACTTTTTTTTTTATTGCATACATGATGCAAAATAGATCTTAAATCATGTTGTTTGACACTTCTAAATATAGATGCATACAAATTAAAGCTAGAAAATCAATAATGAAAGTGTGAAATCAATTTTTTGGACATAACATCTCATTCAACTCGCTGCTTTTTTTCTCTTAACCCGTCTGATGGCCAAGATACAACAACGTAAACCGCACAGCAAAAATCTATTGAATTATCACGTACAGAAGCATTCTTTGCAAACAAAATTGGCAAAATCTCTCACCGATTTTTGACAAAATTCTTGCAAAAACCATTTTAATTCTCTAAATCTTTCTGCGTGCGTCTATTAATAACGAGTATGAGATAAAATCGAAGATGGTGAAATTGTATACCTTACGCAAAACAAATCTTCAAATAAACATAAACAATAACTTGATTTATTTATCCGATTTGAGCTGAACCCTCTTCGAAAACCACTTAAAAACATTTTCGCAATTAAAGTTGTAAAATTCAAAATCTAAATTCCAAATGCTTTACCACTGGCTAACGTGTTGCTCATACTTCATACATTCCAGTTTAATTTCCAATTTTTTTTTTTCAAAAAAACACAAAAGAAATCCATCACAATAGAGTCTGTACAGCAAACGCAAGAGTTTCATCAAATTCTCAAAAAATTAGTTGATTATTTAATTTCATTTATCACCTTTGGCAAGTTTAACTCTCAGTGTGCGCCGGCTTATCAAGGCCACGAGAGATCAAAATCTAAGCAGCAGACCTACAACAAGGATTAATTAAAACATTTTTTGTGGTTACGGCAAACGTTAGCTGTTGTTTGAGGTTGAAATTACAGTTTGTTGCTGTTTCAAATATGAGAAACATCTGGCAAAATCTTAAAATCATTAACTTCCATTAACCAAAGTTTTTAATCTGGGCTTTGACCACTTCATTTCTTTTGAAGAGTAAATATCAAAATCTTGAGAAAATTCTTTCTACTGCGTCTGTATCTGTTTTAATTCGATTTGTCCTCTTCAACACAAGCTACTCGTTAACATTTTGCTCGTTCTTTTAAGTTTTTACTTATGCTGCTGGATAACCACGAGCGAAAAACTGGGAGCTCTGCACCTTCTGCGAAGCAGTAAAGTATCTTACCAAATCCAGCCAATTCCGATGATCTACGATAGCTAAAATTGAAATTTAATTTTTGATATTTTTTGGTTTAATTTTGGGGCTGCCGTTGCAAAGGTATTTAACAAATACAAAAAGATATCCCCCGAAAAAGTTTTTCGAAACTCTGAGTTCTCTTCCCGCCCAAACCCCAACATAGCTATACTGTGGTTTAGGCGGGAAGAACAAAACTCTGAGTTTCCAAAAACTTTTTTCGGGGGATATCTTTTTGTATTTATTGAATATCTTTGCAGCCGCAGCCCCAAAATTAAAACAAAAAAAATCAAAAATTATAGTTCAGTTTTGGCTTTTGTAAACCACCAGAATAGGCTGGATGATTCACCGCCTTTAATCATCGGCAAAAATTTTTCAGTAACCGTTGCACTGAGATTTTTATTCTACATCGATTTCTTTTAGCTTATGCGCTGCACCGTGCACAAGTGTAAAGACAGACCTTCAATTTTTTTTCAAACATTTTCGATTTTATCTTGACAGCAGATTAATTATTCAAGTATCAAAATTATGCAGGTGTCATGACCACTAAAAGCTAGAAGAAACTGTTATTTTTTTCAAATTTTGAACGTGAAAAGATTGTAAAGTTTTCTCCTTTTGAAGGGAATGGGCCTGGCGATAAAAGCTTTGCCTTTTGCAAAACAGAAAAACTGTACTTTTAAATTTCGAATCAAGTAAATCCAATTAAATAAAAAGGAAAAATAATTGTAATAAAAGACGTTTTGAATAATTTTAAAAACCGTTGTCAATGTACTAGTAGCACGGAATGAAACAGCAGGGAATAAGTACAACTCAAAAAATAGAAATACGTATATTAATATACGGAATTATTCTATTTGAACTTATTGACAATGGTTTAATACCATCATCCAAAACGTTTCTAATTATCTTTCATTTAAATAAAGAGTGTTTGGAGTTATGTATACGAGTATAAATAGTTCTAATTTTCTTTCATTAAACTTACTGCTAAAGAGCAGGGACGGATGTACATTACGTGGGCACTTTTGGGATTTTCGCTGCACTTTCTTGGCAAACGTAGGAAAAGACCAAAAAAGATCTTACCCAGAAATTCGCTGCATTTTTCTGCCAAGTGTAGGTGCGGACTAAATAAATAAACAAACAAATGTCTTCCATCCAAGTGCGGGGCTCCTGGTACTATGCCATTTTGCGACACGGTAAATCCGGCCCTATGCTACTAAAGCCATAGTTTCTTGCGATTTGTTGGTGATGTTTTCAACTGCTTGCCTTTTTATCCTCAGCGCCGATTTAAAGGTTTGTCGAAGTGATGTTTTTTTTATACCAAAGATCAAGCGTGGACTTGATTGTGGTCGGTATAAGCAAATATTCATCACATAATAGCCCCGAGCCTGCTTGAAGTGAGTGGGATAAGCAATTAAGCAACTTTGCTGTAATCAAACAAACCACCAAGTTTTAAATCAGTTTCTTTTATTTTTGAATTTTCACAGAATTTACAATTTGCGACCGGCGATCAGCGCAACGTTAAGATGTTTTGGATCAATGTGATTATTTTTTGCAAAGAAATTCTAACCGAACGATTCCTACTAAAGTTATGTTTTTGGTCAGATCGAATCAACACTTATCTCTTTATTGCCTTTCATTAATACAGAAATAGAATTAAGAATTCTGTGCTATATAGTGTGAAGTTTTTCAAAAATAGCAAAGAGTTGTTCCTAACAAAAAATGGTGCCTATATCAAAAGAGAAAGGATTGACTGAAAACATCAGACAACCGCTGATGTGTAAAATATAAACAAAGATGTGTAAAAAAAAGACTACATGTACTAAACGTCATAATGCTGCTGAACGTACCCCCCAAAAATTGATTAATATAATTTGGAATTGGTTTGTGTGGTGTCAGGGGCGCCGAGAGCCGAACGTAGGCCCGGGGCCAGCTCAAATATAACGGATTTCTAGTGGTGTGAACTCCAAAACAGACGGAGAAAATGCCGCTTTAAAAAGGTCTTCACCAAAATTTTAGTGGTTTTTCCGGCCGAAATTGGGTGATCTCCGAAACAAAAAACAAAAAAACACCGAAGTTCTAATGGTTTTTCCGGCCAAAATTGGGTGATCTTCAAAAAAAAAAGGTCTTCAGGCCCCACGTGCTGATTTCGTAGTGCCATTTGAGTTGGCCCACCTGAAGCCAATGGGCCCCCTGAAGTCCATTGGCCTTGGGGTCATTGTCCCCCCTGCCCCCCTCTCGGTGGCCCTGTGTGGTGTACGTGTATGTTGAAAGGTTTCATGTATTTGCTCAGCATTTTGCTACTATACATTTCTGTTTTCTTTTGGTCCGTGCGGTGGTTGGTGTTAGTGCTAAGCGAGCGGTCAGCATTTTTTGTTCGTTTGCAGCTGAGCGACGTATTTTTATTTACGAAAATCCTACGCAGTCGCTTTTCAATCATTACTATTACCGTAACTATACCCAGTGCCGTCACAAGAGCAAACGATGTGAGGGGAAACTAGCCGGAAGTGGGGAAGCACTAAAATAGACTGAACTTTGCAAATAAATCGATATTTTACGACTGCAATTATGCGCTTTTCAAAAAATTTTGT
Organism: Trididemnum nubilum; assembly: GCA_963965965.1. Taxonomy (NCBI): domain Eukaryota; kingdom Metazoa; phylum Chordata; class Ascidiacea; order Aplousobranchia; family Didemnidae; genus Trididemnum; species Trididemnum nubilum. Next base: position 5,376,937 of record OZ014483.1, read on the forward strand.
ATACATATCTGAAAAAAGAGACGTATAAGATCGGCAGCGTTTATTAGCTCGTTTCGTCTGTGGTTCATACGTATAATCGCTTGAAAAATCTATTTGCAGCAGTGAATGCGACCTAAAGCGCAACCAGGATTTTGCTAAGTGGGAGGGGGCTTGAATCAAAAGTTTTTTGTTTTTTTTGTACAAAGTTTGTCTAATTTAGGCTTTGTGCTGAACCAACTGACGCAACTCACGCGTTTACAAACGGATGCCTGGTGGTAGAGCTGCCAGGCGCTGGGTGATTTTTGTAATTTTGAGAAAAAAATAGCAAGTTTTAACGATATTTCAATCACATTTTGCACGTTTTTGAAGCCAATTGAAAAAACTGTAGTAAATTGCTAAAATTCAGAAGTCATTGAAATAAGTAAATTGCCTTGCCCATTCTGCCCCGTTATACTTAAGGTCAAGTCCAAAACACGTTCAAACGCTGGTATTTTGGAGTTATATTTTTTAAATCACTTGGTTAAAGGGGGGCTAAAGTCCCATTAGCCCCTTCCCACTGGTTGCGTTTCTGACTGGGACGTAAAAAAAACCTTGAGTGTAGTCTAAGAAAATAAAAACTGCTGGTCTTTAACAAAAATAGTATAGCCACAAGCTTATCGGGCATATACGAAATCAGTGGCTATATTATTTTTCTGATCCCAACATGCGAAGTCGTCGAAATTTCTTCTTTCTTCTCCTGAGTGTGATCTTCAACCAAAACATGGCCTCTAACAGTTCTTTAACAGAAATGTTTTCCCGGATTGTTTCGGTTATAATCACTAACGAAGTACCAACAACGATTCTATTCGCTTACATCCTTATTCCGCGACACATCTGTAATGATTCCTTTTTCCATTATTGTCTGTTTTCTTGTCGTAACATGATGTTCCAAAAAAAATATTTGGAGTAGAACAAAACTAGAGGGCACAAGCAGTCGTTCGGGGAAGGGGGTATGCCCCCCGTAGCAAGGCACTGACTATACCTCGGATGAACATTGATCTGCTTACTATTTGAAAATTCGAAAAACTGAAAGAGTTGAGATCGACAGATTAAGTTCTGTGATCCAGTAGTAACTATAAGTTCTTCATCTCGTTATTGTAAAACTTGTATGAGAATTTGACCCCACTCATCACATGACGATGACAACATCAGTTTTGGCTGAACTTTTTACCTCAAACTTTTTTTTTCAAGTTATATTTTTAGGTATGCAAAAATGGGAATTTTAGCCTAATGATATGCACGACGTCTTACATGTAGTCTTGCGATATCTACACTTTCTCTTTTACTCAATTAACGCCCTTTTTGCCCTTCTTGGAATGGAAATTGGCTCCGTAATATCATTCGCAATGAGTGCTCGTATCAGTAATTTGTTGCTTGTTTGACAACTCATCAAAGTTTATGGTTTTATTTTAAAAATTATTCTCCGTTTTTGGAATCACGGAGTTCGCGAAAGATACTGTAAGTTATTACTGAAAAACAATATCTGATCTAACAAAATTAGAAAACAAAATGTTGTGTAACATTTCAAATAACCGGCGCGACTTTATAACATTTATTAAAATACTCGATTTTTGGCATTCAACTTTTTAATTATAATTCCAGCAGAAGAGTAAATTCGTGACAACAAACAGTTTCTTCTCGTATTGTATTTTTGCAAAAGTTAGGATTGACAAAATAATAAAAGCAATACACCAAATTTTGCACGTTTTGAAACGGATATTTCGTAATTTTTTGATTATTCGAAGAACAAGTGAACATGAAAACAATAATATTGTGCTGTTTGTATATTGTCATGCTGTTTTTAGTTGGAATGCAATCCAGTTTTTGCGTCGTGTAGTGATTTAATTTTTTTCCAAGTAACCGCGTCAGCGGACAAGCCACGCCTGAATACTTTGACGAAAGATAAGAAGGGTGATGGAAGACTATTGGTAATATTTTCACAATAATTTAATTTTTTTGTTTGATTTACTATATAATATATTGCAGTTAATTTTAGTTAGTATAGCATGGATATTAAGAACGGGGTGCATTGTTAACCATGTAAAAATAATCGCTCAGAATAACCACAAAGCAAAAACCAAAATTAGGTTTAAAGGCATAGGCGTAGCCAAACGGGGCCGAAAACCCCCTAAATGAAATGCTCCCAATGATAAAAATGTGACAAAAAAGCCTATTCTTTCTTCAGTTTTAGTTTCTTTGAGCAAGTTCGCGTTCAACAGTATACACGCGTACAACATTAATTCACAACAATATTGATCCAGGGGTCTCGGGCCCTTCAATTCAATATTTGCTAACCAGTTTAAATGTATAACCTGAGTGAAATTAAGGATTTTATCCTGAAAATTGCTATCTCAGGCCCTCATCTAACATTTTTATGAACGTAATGCAATAACCAGGGCCGGATTTACCATATGGCACAGTGCCAGGGGCCTCGTGCACAGATCGTAAGACTTTTTTTTGGTTTTCACCTGTCTTTGGTTGTAAGATGTTGCGAAAAGCCCTCAAAGTGCCAAAGGTCCCGCGCAATATAAATCCGGCCTGGGCAATAACATGCTTAGCAGCCGGGGTGCCGATCTTTGTTGAGCATCATCCAGCCAATTCCGGTGGTTTACAACAGCTAAAATTGAAATATAATTTTTCATATTTTTTGTTTCGATTTTGGGGCTGCAGTTGCAAAGATATTCAACAAATACAAAAAGATATACCCCGACAAAAACTTTTGGAAACTCTAAGTTTTGTTCTTCCCGCCAAAACCACAGTTCTCTAAACTATTAAGCCTACTGTGGTTTTGGCGGGAAGAACAAAACTCAGAGTTTCCAAAAACTTTTTGTCGGGGGATATCTTTTTGTATTTTTTGAATATCTTTGCAACCGCAGCCCCAAAATTAAAACAAAAAATATCAAAAATTATAGTTCAATAATTTAGCTATTTTAAACCACCGGAATAGGCTGGATGATTCACCGCCTTAACGTGAAGACCCCAAAAAAAGGTCTTCACCAAAAATGGAACACTTTTTTCCCCCAAATTCAGGTGAAGACCAAAAAAAAAAGGTATTCGCCAAAAATGGAACACTTTTTTCAAGTGGACACCTACGCTCAGATGCACACCAGAGTCAGATTATTGGGGGGATAAATCCCCCATCCCCACGGGTTTTGGCACCCCTGCTTAGCAGTACATTGTACGACATCTTTGCCCCCCAAAAAATACTCTTTCGAAAATTTCTGATGACGTTATTGTATCTGTTAGCGGTTTGGGCCCCCCCGAGTCAAAAATCCTGGCTACGCGTATGTTTAAAGGTATTGGTAAATTTAAGAAAATGGATACTGGAAACTATTTATGCAAGACTGTGACCAGAAACGTTGTTCATGCAAGGCTAAGCGCAAAATTCAATCGGAGATCAGTCGTAATTGCCATTAGTTTTCAGCTGCAGTTAAATTCTGAGCGAAAAATTTTCCAGCGGGCTTCAAACATTTTGATGCGTAACTGAGCCGCGCCTAGTTCTTATCCGGTTCCCATCCCTAACTTTATACTGACATACGGGCGGGCACAAACGAAAAAAAACTCGCGCTGGCTAACAAATGTACGTCCGGACAAATACACTTCCAGTGACTAAATAAAGTATTCAAAAATTAAAAAAGCGTGTTTTCCGAGTTGGAATAAAGTGTTCGTGATGACAATAAACCAGTTTAGAATAATTTATTTGCGCTCTAACTGCGACGACGTAATACAGTTAGTAGCTGGTGAAAAACATTGGGCTAAACTTGTCCATTTCATAATTCGAGTGCTGATTGTTGACAACGCAAAATAGCACGGAAATCCGTTAGCTATTAAAATATCTTTTCAAATATAATTAATCTAATTTGCGACGTTGCATATTTCTGACCTTTTTCGGCGAATGTTACGATTTTAACACGAATTTTGATATCATTATCATTACACAGACTAGCACTAGTGTTGTCAAATGCAACAAAAATGCTTATTTTTATCAAATTTTTCTGCAATGTTAATACAAAACTGTGCCTCGTAGACGTTTCAATTATATCCAACAATTTCATCAAGAATCTCCATCAAAGGATTTTTTTACTTAAGTAACTACAAATCACCCAAAATTAAATTCAATCGAATCGATTTCGGTTACTTTCTCAGAGGCCGAGTTGTAAACGGACCGAGAAGTTCAGGTCCGAGCCCGAAAAATGATTTGAAGCCCAAACCAGGCCAGAGAGTTAAATTAGGCTTAAATTTTTTTTTCACTAAAAAGAGCCAAAGCTGTCGTAAACAAGAATATTTACAACAGCTTTAGCTCTTATTTTCAGTGAAACTGTTTCTCACGAGCAATTTTTTGTTGCGCTTTTTATTTATGACTTAGTAGTCCGCTACTGTGATTAAATAGCTCAACTTATTAATCAATTTAAACACAATTATAATGATTGCATAGTGTAGGCTATACTAATAATTGTATTGGCACTTAAACGAAGTCTTTGTTCAGTGTTGACAAAGTTATTTTAATTATATTTTTCAAGCTGCCAAGAACACAAGGCAGGGACCAGGTCTGAAATTAAGTCGATCTCAAGCCAAGCCTGACTTCTCAGATCAGAGCCATCATGTTCCTTAGAATATAATTAAGTGAGATCTTTTTATTGTAACTTGGTTACTGCGCCTTTGTTTAACAAGTTGTTTTGACCAGAAGATAATGAAGTGACCTGTCCGTCTTCAGGTAAGGCTGCCACTTGGTATACCACACACGATGGAGGCTTCATGCTGTTTCTTTTGTTTAGCTTCAAGGAAACACAGAAGCTTTGAATGCCAATGTTTATTCTCTCCAGGACCGGCATTTCTCGGAACTAAATCCGAGTACCATTTCAGCAACTAGCACTTTATCCACTCTTAACAATTGGAATATTACGCCGAAGCTTTTAAGTTACGGTAACATCTTTTCTAATTTAGGCCCTTTTTTTACTTGAAATATGAACCAAAAACAACCGGAAAATGGACTAGTAAAATTTGCATTTTGACGGCAGAGAAAAGGTCTTCCACACCCAATAGCGTAGCCAGTTGGGGGGCGGGGGGGGGGGGGGGGGCTCGAGCCCTCCCATTGGCCTGTGAAGTACGCAAAATCGCATGTATTAGGTGTTTTCGAGGCCGATTTTTGGTGAAAAAATGAAAACAGCCCCCCAAAGGAAATTGGGTGCCGAAGTTGTGAAGCACATGTCGTGACTCGGCTTGAAAAAGCGTTTGAATTTCCGATTTTGGCCGAAAATTCCATCTCAATTTCGGTGATCTTTTTTTCTTTTTTTTTTTTGGAGATAACCTGTTTTTGGGCTGAAAAAACGTTTAAATTTCCGATTTTGGCCGAAAAATCCGTCTCAATTTCCGTGAAGACCTTTTTTTGTTTTGTTTTGGAGATCACCCGTTTTTGGGCGGAAAAAGCGTTTGAATTTACGAGTTTTCCGAGAAATTCCATCTCAATTTTCGGACAAACCAGATGATTCTGATTCAAGAACAATGAAAATTCGGGTCAAGGTCGTTTGCAGTTTTCTCACTCTTTCAAAAAAGCCCCCCCCCTTTTTCAAATCCTGGCTACGTGCCTGTCCACACCGGTATTGAAAAAACATTGTAACCATTGCGAGCTATTTGACCAGTATGGGAATCGATCCCAAGTTTCGTCACGGAGAAACTACATCCCTTAGCGTTAACTGCAGAGACCAAATTTAAGAAATTACCATCAAATTTGAAGTCACTTACATAACTGATGCAAAGCCAGCTTCAACCCACAGCGTTTTGCGAAATGCAAAGAATTCGTACGCAGCTATACGATACGCAATATTTAAATCACGTTTAATTTTTGGCTTTAATCTCGCCTTGACCAAAGTTATTGACAGCAACTATAATTAAGTCCGGATTATTAAAATGTTTGGAACACTTTGCTTGCTAATATTTATCAGACTAGCCTGTGGCAATTAAAAGATTTTCTTGGCCATATTTCGACTGGGTTATGTAGAAGAATTAAGAAATGTTTCGCAATGTTTTGACAACTTCTGCAAATGATGGGTAAGAGCATTTTTCCAAATTAAATCACAAAGGCATCTACTTGGCGAAAATGTTGCATTTTTTTATGAGGGCAAAAGGTTGTGATGTCAGTTTAAGACAGAAAAATGTATTGAAATTTAACAAAGTAAATTTTAGAGGAACGTTCCATGTGGTGGAAGCGCATATAGGATTAACGCGAAATCACACAACAGGACTATAGTTCGTCTTTACTACTGAAAAGTTGTACCGGTAGTGGCTGAAGAACGCCAATTTCTAACAGAAAATTTATGATGTTGCAACGATGCACCTCTAACATAGAGTAGCCAGGGGGAAAAGGCCCCCCCCAATCAAAAGACCACCAATGATAAAAATGTGACATAAAAGCCTTGTTTCTTTAGTTTCAGTTTCTTTTGCATCTTCGCGTAGAACAATATAATAACCGTGGAAAATAAGGGTTTTTATCTTCAAAGTTGCTCCCTTAGGCCCTCATCTAACCTTTTTATGAACGTAATGCAATAACTAAGATCGGCTTTACCATAACATGGCACAGTGCCAGGGGCTCCGCGTTTAGATGGTAAGAGTTTTTTTTGGCTTCTCCTATATTTGGCTGGAAGATGTTGCGATAATCCCTAAAGTGACAGGAGCTCCGCGAAATGTAAATCCGGCCCAGGAATAACATGGTTAGTAGGCATCACCATCTATTGCACCATTTTTCAATCACAATTCACCTCCACCTCGCCAATTTTTACGCGAATAAATAACTTACCGATGAAAAAATTAGGTAGGAGGAATGTTCATTGAACAAATTATTGAATTTGAAGTGAGGGCGCCTGGCCTCCATGACTGTATATGCTTCCTATAACTAGTTAATATTATGACAAAACAAAAATCTACCAGGAAAATCTAAAAGTGGATTATTATTTACTGCTAAAATATTGCAGGAGGTAGTGCACCTTATTTCCCTTTTCTGGGCAAAATAACCTACAAAATTTAACACCTAAATGCAAAATTTTAAACGTGTTTTGAACTTAAATTGAAAGTAAAAGGAAGATTGAACAAAGCAATTTTTTCCAATTCACTTTTAAATGTAAAAAATCTAGTTCTTTCAAATGACTCTGAACACGAGCGAAATGTGATCCAATGACATTAAAATAGCATTTTTTCCAAAAAGTTACAAAAAATCGCCTAGCTAAAGCCTCCGGCGACTGGGGGCTTCGCCCCCCCAGATCCCCGTCTGTGATGCGTTTGAGTTACACTAGTTTACTCAATATGTCTTCCAAGTTAGACCTTTTTGCTCTTTAACTATTGGTTAAGCCATCTCACTTGAGCAAAATCCTGCTCAAGTGCCAGAACAGGCCACGGCTTCCGATCTTCCATTCTACAAAATCTTTGACCATAGGTGGGCACATGTCCGTTAATCCGTTAATAACGAAGCTAACTTTTTCATTAGCTCGTTAATCCGTTGAAAAGTTTTTTCATGTAAACGGACTAAATTAACTTCCGTTAAGTTCTGTTAGCTTCCGTTAAGGTTTTTATTGTTAACATCTAGCACCATTCATTCATCGTACCAGTACAGACCAGTTTGCACTGGTAACAGTTGTTGCGTATTAGCACGAGTTTTATCGAAGAAAGCGAAGAGAAGAGCTCTTTTTTGTGGCAAATAATAAGCTGCAGCCTCATAGGTCCACTAATTATCGCTGTTCGCAATTTCCAAAGGTTTTCCGATCGCAGCTTCGTTAGTGCATTTGAACTTATTTTTATCTTGAAATTAGATTTGACTGTAAAACGTCACTTTCAAAACACATATAGACCACCATAGCAATAAATATTTCCTTACAATCAGCTCAATGGCGTCAATTCGTGTTCTAGAAGCGAGTAAATAAAAAGAAAATGTAAATTACACGCAAAATATTAACGAGTTAACGGACAGTATTAACTTCCGTTAATTACAGCTGAAAATAACCGATTAACGTTAACGGAGGAGTGAAGCTTGTTAGCGGACTATAGTGGTTAACGAAGTAAACGTTTTGCAGTAACTTGCCCAACTATCTCTTTGACCCATAAAAGTTTCTCGGTTAAAAACTTCTGATGACGTCATTGCAGGTGATTTGTGGTTTGCCCGCCCCACTCAAAAATCCTGGCTACGCCTATGACCTCTAAGGCACGGTCAACAACGAATGAAAAACTGTGATCGAGCCAGTGGTGCCGATTTTTGTTGAGCATTGGGGGGATAATTTGCAATTTTACCCCAATTTTCAACATTGGGGGAATGAAGCTCGAGCACGATTTTTTTCACGTAAGCTAATTTAGTGAAGATAAAAAAAAAAAGATCTTCACCGAAAATTGAAGAGTTTTTGTCCCGGAATTTAAGTAAAGACCTAAAAAAAAGGTCTTCACCAAAAATTGGAAAGTTTTTGTCTCGAATTTAAGTGAAGACCAAAAAAAAGGTCTTCTACGTAAATTGAATCGTTTTTGTTCCCGAAATCATGCGAAGATCAAAAAAAAAGTTTAAACATCACCCAACGCTCAGATGCAAATCATAGTCAAATTATTGGGAGGAGATGCAGATGTAGACCATACTCAGATCATTGGGGGGGGATATATTCCCCCCCAAGTTTCGGCACCGCTGGATCGAGCGTATCCTTAGTTTATTTTTACCAACTGGCAGCATGAACGCTGGCAAGGTGTTACCGTTACGGTGAGCCTAATGAATTTATTTAAATATGTTTTAAACTAAAAGCACGTTAGTATACTCACGATTTTACAGCCATAGTGTTGTAGACAGAGCATAAAAATTAGAGCAAATTTTACTTAAGAATCATAAGTTTATCGCAAAAAAAACCTAAAACGTGGAAAATGGTCATTGTCGACGATGTCATTATTTTGCTGATTCTTACTTAATTACTATTATTTTTGTTAGTAATTACTTGCTTGCTGGGTCTTGAGCATGACGTACAAAACAACCGCAAAAACATGCAATGGCAGCCCACTAACGCCAATTAGCGGTAAATATGGTGATGATCCATCGAGTTGAAGCAAATTAAATTTTCTTACAAATTACTCGAGTAGTTTCGTAAGTTCGACTAGCCAAGAATGCATCGGCAGAGTCAAACTAGGACTCACTAGGTTGATGGTTCGATTCTCACTGACGTTGCCAACAATTTGCCGAGCTTTAAAGTGTTTCAGTATATCGTATCGTTTAAAAAGTATGTTTTTGCCCGAAATTCACCTAATTTTTGTATAAAAAAACTAAGAAACCTATCACTAAGCAGAGAAGCGTCACATTTAATAGAGATGCAACAAAATCGATCGCCTTAAAGAAGTTAAGAATTGGTTTATTTATCCCCTGGAATTGTTTGACTTACAAGATACAGGAATATGATTCGCGTTCACAACAGCGACAACATTAGAATAGCTAACCCTAACTTGAATCCAAAGAAGTCGCTCTTTTGACAGTTGTTATTCCAGTCGTACGGGATGAGGAGGCCAGTTCCCTCGTGCCACACCGCACACCCACGAATACCAACCGTCTGCATTTCGTTAAATAAGTATTCAACGAACTTTGTCCGCGTAAACAAGCTTGTAATTTTCACGCAGGACAAAAACTAATTTCTAATAACCACAAACACTTATACTTAGGTTATGCCTATAATAAACCCGTTTTACAAGTTGAAAAAATGACAAACCGCTCAAGACTTTCAGATAGGCTGCCAAATTTTCTGGAGTAAAGTAGAAAATAAACGGTTTTAGGCAGATTAAACAGTCTGAAAAATAATGGAAATGCACAAAACATAATTATACTTCCTAAAATTCTTAAATTTATTCTATTACAGGGCAAAAACTGTTATTTGGTAAACAGATTAGCAAATTACCGAGGCGAATTTACGCTATACTTGAAAAAGCTATACGCTGCCCGAGGGACTTTGCAATTTTTGAACTATATGTCACCTTTTTGGTGAGGAAAAACAAACTCAATTTTGTTGTGTTTTTCCAGTTTATCATGTAAAATTGTATTTTTAAAATTCTGCGGCAACTCGAGATTTAGCAATCATCTTGTATCAAAATTTAATCAATTCGTAAAATCGCCAACAGTCGCACACTGATTGCAACCCACACTACGTATTATGACAACGCCATCTTTTTCGAAAATGCTTTTTTCCAATCTGTCGGACGATGTTTCATTATCGAGGCTAAGAACTCTTTTGACTTTAACAGGCACTAATTTCGACCAATGACTACTACTTAAAACAGAGTGTGCCAATCCAAGCAAGAAAACATGCATAAAAAAATATACGGCACCTTGTTAACAGTGTGTAGGACAGTACAGATGTAAGTTTGAGAACACACTCTTTTCGCAAACATCTTGTAAATGATTTTTCACTACTAAACTGACATTCGTTCTGGCCCAGACACTGCTGACAGGCTCAAGATTACTAGGTGTATAAAAATTACTTTTGTTTTGACACTTGTATGTGAACAAACCCAGTCTTGTCTTCAGGCGTTGGTGTTGAGATCGGTCTCCTGCAAAGGATTAACGGAGATTGCCACGGGGAGGCTCTCAACATGATCCCAAATAACCGGTTATGATCAGTAAGAAGATCCCAGGGCAAGATGATTTCCACCAGAAACTTCATCATGCACGTGACGAGACAAAAACGCTACAAGTTTCTCGCAAACCAACGTAAAGGCAAAATACACAGCTTGAACGAAATTTTTGAGCAGCATATCCAGTAAAAAGCAGGGTGTCGAACCGAACCTGAATGAACCGTTTCATTTTGGTGAACCCGAACCGAACCTGAACCAGCAAAATTTTACTTCAGTGAACCTGAACCAAACCTGAACCCTCAAAATTGTGCTCAAGTGAACCAGAACCGAACCTGAACCCCTAACAAAAGTAAGAGTATATTTTTCCATATCCGGATGCCGCTGACGCTGGTACGCGCACAATTAGAGCAGTGGTGATCATCAACAGAATCAGCTATTTCTCCTTTTTTTTTTCTGGACGAAACGAGTAACTACAGTTAAATTTTAAGTCAATGAACCCGAACCGAACCTGAACCAGTAATATTTTACTTGAGTGAACCTGAACCAAACCTGAACCTCGAAAATGGTGCACAAGTGAACCCGAACCAAACCTGAACCGCTAAAATATTTTGAGCGGGAGCTAAACCTGAACCCGAACCGTTATTTGAAACGGTTCGACACCCTGGTAAAAAGTTCGATATCGAGACGGAAGTGGGTTACGTGATATTCGTGAATTCATAGAAAAAATCCACCTCGACCAAGGACCCAAAGTACAATTAGCACACACATCTTTAGCTTCATCTAGCGGTACTAAACGTAATTAAAAAGATATGCGTTACAAACTATTTTTTCATTTTAGAATGTACTGTATTCTTGAAAAATCGCTTGACTACCGTATTTGCTCGTTTTACCGCCCGATCTTGATTAAGAGCCCGTTATAATAGCCGCCCGTGAGAACAGAACAAAAAAATGAATAGGGGCCCGTGCTTGAATACTCGCCCGGTGTAAAAGCTGATTTTTTAGTGGTAGAGAACGTACCACTTGCTGAATAAATATAACTTTTGATTTGTTATTTCTTGTTAGTAATATAAACTAATATGAGGGAATTACTCTTAAGACGTCAATAATTTGCGTTTGAACTGAAAAAATTGACATGAAAAAAGGATTAATGTCGTGAAATATTCGTCTTCAACCATAATTTTTGTTCATAATTTTACTTTGAAAATAACAAGCGCCCGTGCTTGAACGAGGGCCCGTAGTGAGTTTGATTGAAAAAAGTAAGGGCCCGGGCTACAAAAGGAGCAAATACGGTATTTGCTATTACGTAGTTTAAAAGATAATAATTTTGCATAAGTGACCCTATGTTAATGTTGAAATGCAAAAAATATTACGCTTAAATATCACTTTTATACATTGCTATGAGTAACTTGTTAAGATTATAATTTACAATCAAATCAATGGCCAGTGATCACATTAATTCACAGTATTTCCACATTTATTTATTAAACTATTTCAGTTCAGTTCACATTAAAATTTCCACACGAGTAAATAATAGCTTTTCGTCGTACTGTAGGTTTCATGAGAAGTCCAAATGATGACTTACAATAATCAACTCTACCTTGTCAAGATGACTTACAAAAACCACAAAAGCTTTTTTCTGGATTCTTTGTATAAAGTGCAAAATTTAAGTATACCATCAGGGTCGTGGAAGCGGCAATTTTTGAATCGCTTCTGCTTCCACCTTCAGCGCTTCCGCTACTTGATGACGTAATTTTTGCTCGAAATTTTTTGATTTCAAAATGTTTTGGCAAAAATTTTTTCCATATAAGTCAAGATAAAACAGCATTGTTATTATCACCTCAAAAACATAATATAGAACCAAACTATATAATTGTATTCAGTGGTTTGTCATCGCAAGAATCTGCATATGGGCGTAGTCAGGAATATGGATTTGGAGCAGCCCTAAAGCGAAAAGTCCAATCACATGGTCGTTATTCTTCAGCTGATGCTAATTTCTCTGAACGTTCACCCAGAAGTTTAAAATAATGAGCGATTGTCTGGGGTCTGAAGACGGATTTCCAAACGTTCGGGATAATAACTTATTTCAATTGCATCTGCGATGTTGAGCGCAAATCTTTGCTTGGCTATAGTTACTTTAGTTAAGTAGCTCTAGGGCGAAATTACCACACTTGCAGAATTTTGTTTTTTTTAATAACTTGTTTGTGGATGTGGTTTGCTCCAAATTTTTGCAAGTTATTTTTAGGACAGCAAAATAAAAAAATCATTGCAAGAATTATGCGGTTATACACAGTACCATATTAAAATAATTCTTGTAGCAAACGGTACCTAGCAAGACAAGCATTATAACATCATGCTTAAAAGTCACACAATATTAAACTTTGTTTGCGAGATACGTTATGATGTTCTTCTCTGTTTGCGTTTCAAGAAGGTATTATCGCAATAAAGTAAAATGCTGGAACTGCAAACTTTAGTTATGTTCGTGAATATGCTGTGTTCCCCGACTATGTTATACGAGTATGGCCTTAGGCCACAGATTTTAAAGAAATCGGTGAAGCCCTATTTAAAATCATTTTTAAGCCGCATTTACACCGGCGACTTTTTTGCAACGCGATTCGAAGATTTTTTATGCGTGAAAATCTATGTCGCAGAGCGGTTACTCGCACGAGGCGAGACTCGCGTGCCGCGATCGCGTTTGGGAAGAATCGCCGGCGTGTAAGTAACACCTGAGATTTGCGATGCCGATTATATTTCGCGCGACTCGATGCAAGAATCGTTCTCGCCCGTAATCACTTACACGAGGTCGATTTCAACGTCTCGAGAGTCCCAGAGCAAAGTCGCGCTTGTGTGAACAGCAAATCGTATACAATTTACGAGTCGCCCAGGCATAGCGCAATGCACAAATGCTTTGCGAGTCGCAGGCTGCGATTATCCTAAATTTACTTCATAAACTATTGTGTTTATAGTACAAAACAGTCTGTAGTGCGTTTACCGCAATTAATTGTGATTTCGATACTAAATTTACTTCATATTAAAAACGCTGAAGAAATAATTTTCTCGTGCATGCTGGCACTGGGCTACTGCGAATACGGCAATCATGAGCTGATTGTTGATAAGTGATAACGGTGAAGCCAATCAAGCAGAACTTTAACCCTTTATAAAATGTATGATAAATTAACCGCAGGTAACAGTACCCTAATTGTATTCTGCTTTTATAATACCTTAAGCACACTTTTTTTAATAAGAATCAGTAAACTTTGAGTTAAGGCTGGCTGTTCTTAATTTTTTGCCAATGTTGAGCCTCAGCTGCTCTTAATTAGTTCTTAAATTTTGAGATCATTGATGTCAATTATGACGACCATGTTTGCTAATTCCTAATGCTATGTCTGCTTGTAAACGCTTGTTTTTGCTGCTTTTGCAGCATCGTAAAATTGCGGAAAGCGAAAAAGCTAGCTCTAATTTTCGTTTGAACGAAAGCCAAAAAGTTTTTTTTGTTACCTGCGTAGTGCGCATTGGCACTCTATAGTCTCAAAATTGTTGCAATTTTGCTCGTGAATGCCAGAAAACCACTCAAGCTTTAATGTTTTTTATCAGAACAGAATTTAGTTTCTTTTTTGATTTGAAATTAATTCTTTTTCGGTTGTTCTTCATATTATTTTTTGTTGCTGAGACTGGTGTTGTTCCTAATTTGTTGTTAAATTTGAGCAAAAATGAGCCTCGTGTTCTTACAAAATTGTTCTTGTGTAAAAAAAGTGTAATCAATTTTGTCATTGCTAATATTCTGGCATACCAAAATAAGAGTTAAACATCTGGGAACCCTAGAATAGCTAAGACGATGAATTCACAATAATGGCATTTTGACAATATATTTTGGAAACGGAAGTGCTTGTTTACAGAAGCCTTCCGTAACACTGCTGACTGTAGGTGCTGCAGCGAAATTCTGGAGCCTTCAAGTGTCCGTCTGGCCAAACCACAATTGAAATTCTTTAACTTAAACTACAAGGTTCAGACAAAATAAATAATATCGAACAGTACGGCATGGCAAAACATAATTGAAATTTAATCAGAAAATAATGAACTATAAGAGCGTTTTAGGAGCGGTTTTCAAAATAAAATGCGTCCGTTAGCCAATTGCTCGAATGAAAAGGAATGCCAGAACAGAGGTAACTCGGCCAAACACAAAGGCGTGCACCAAAAAGCGCTAAAATTTTAAAACGCTTGCAGCCAATGGCTACAGGAAATTAAATGACGTAAGCAAACTAAACGGGAGAAGCAAACGAGTTCGAAACTAGACCGGGCAACCCAAAAAAAGGTCAATCGGTGCTGTAACAGTGCTAGCGGCGTAGATTCACACCCTAAGCTCACTCGTTGGATCCAGCACCTTGTAAACAAGTACCATCCACTGTTGTTTTTTTCGGCTAAAAACGTGTTTGCGTTTGCTTAATTTTCTTACCCGAGATTGCTAGTAGCCTACCGGTATCTCTTGCGGTTAAAATAACTACAGTTACGTGGAGCAACACAACACCGACTGCACCTCATTGTAATTAAATATTAATTTCAAGAAAATGCAGTTTTTCTAATCAAATCATGCTCTCAATTTCAGTGCACCATTTTTAGAATTTGAGTGGTTTTGTGGCGCTTTTTCATTTGATTAACGCCAGGAGTGAGTTATGATCTAAAGTAACTGACATATTTTTGCACTGTTTGCAATAATTCATCCTCCGCACTACTCAATTGCCTAGCGTTTAGCAAATGCATGCGCTGCTTATTTTATTATTGTGAATATTGGTGCTTTGTAACGACTGTGATTTAGTAGCACCATTACAAAATTACATGAAACACACAGATTATATGAATGCTATATGGATTTTTTAAATGTTGGTTTATTTGAAAAAGAGGCAGTACTTCTGTAGCGACAAGAGGTGCCTTAAAATTTAACAAGTAGCATTCCGTATACAGTAGCGTACGCAAGATTTTTGAAAGGGAGGGCCAGGAATTTGAGAATTATAAAGATCAGAATGAAAATTTTCCAGCCCAAAACCAAGTCCGTTTTCCTGCCCAAAATTAGGTGAAGACCAAAAAAAAAGGTCTTCACTCAAATTTAGTCCGGTTTTCGGCCCAAAATTAGGTGAAGACCAAAAAAAAGGTTTTCGCCCACCGCTTTTGTGCTCAAACCCTCAGCCCAAGTTACAAAGTGGGGGGCCATGCCGCAATTTTGCATACTATTCTATGTTAATTATACTATCCTGGCGACCCAGAGGGGGGGCCATGGCCCTGGCGACCCAATGCCCCCCCCCCTAAATACGTCTCTTTTCGTATGACAGCACTGATCTACTATAAAATACAAAATGCTTATGCACTATCAGGAAATCAACAATATAAATTTGTCAGTCACACATGCTTGGAGAAAAGGTAATTTTAAAAGTGTTTTTAGAATTAATTGCACAAAAATGATAATAAATTTTATTATTTTATGTTACCAAATATTATGTAAGACCAAACAAGAAACACAGTCAGAGATGGGTTGTGGTAGAGAAAAACCAAGACCAAAAGGGTAAATGACAGAATTTTACAATAAATTATGATTATTAATGCCCGCTTGACTTTGCTCCATCCAAGCCAACTCAGAATGATACTGAATAAGTAGAGCTTTTTCGAACAGTTTTAAGCGTTACGTACTACACATCTTGCACGAGCAGCACGCCGCCCTTTCTGCTTCATCTTTCACCTTGCATTTTCATTGCAAGTTTTAACGAAATTAGCTGCTCAATTGTATTCCCAGTATTTTGTTTTACGCCCGCGTTGGCTTCACGCATTTTTTTTTCAAAATTCCGAAGCGTGATTGTTTCAAACGCAAAAGCTGACAAGCGGCGCATTTGAAGTGCTTTCGCGGCAGTTGGCTTTTGTAATTCAAAACCAGCAAGCAGCGCTTTGAAACTACTGTATATGGCACCGTGTAAGTAAACCAGTACGATAGCGACTCTTCAGCCGCATTTACACGGGCGACTTTTAGCTGCGAGAATCGACATTTTGCCTTTTTTCTTTCTCAAATCGCGTAGATCAGTGTTCCCCAACCTATGGGTCGCGACCCCGAGTGGGGTCGCCTGAAGTTTTTGTGGGGTCGCCTACAGTTTCGGTAAAATTATGAAAAAAAATTTCTAACTTTTGTCTATAAATTATTATATCAGCTTTTTGTAACGCGTTCAGCAATTTTCCATTCTACATTTCTATGGTTCATTGATTTCTATCTTTCATCAATCTAATTGGTAGAGTCTAGAACACTAAAAAAAAAGCAGTCAGAATCAACACGCTTGAGTGATTTTCCGATTTTAATTTTGTGTGTGCTGTTCGAAAGCTTTCGGAAAACGTAACAACACGCTTGAGTGATTTTCGGATTTTAATTTTGTGCTGTGTTCGAAAGTTTGCGGAAAACGTAAGAAAGGTATTTTTGAGTGAACAATATGCAACAATTACCGAGTTTAGTGAATGGTTAAAAGCTGAAACTAGATATTAATGTTAACGCAATTTCTGCTTAAATGCGCTTGATTGCTGGCTTGGGGTAGCGTTCTAACGAAGGCAAACTACGGCTATCCATAGGTGCGTCGATGATTTCATGGGCTGCTGAAATATGAACGTAAATTTGACCAGGAACTACGGTATCGATGTCTGTTGTTTGCAATTTTTGATAAAGAATGATGATTCGTTATCGAGCGAAATCTTAGAAAAACATCTAGACTAGAAGCTATTGGTCAGTGTACTACTGTACACTGTAAAGAGTCGTATGGATATTATGGTGCTCTTCCACTGACGGTAATTTGTTCGCGACTAGGTTCAACCCATTACATAATCTGCAATTCTCTTTTGTTTGCAGATAATTGAAACATTGATCGATAATTGTTACTTACCTTAGCCGAAATTGTCAAGTATTGTCATGGAGTGCCTTTTCCTTAAAAATATTTTTGAAAACTTTGAAACCTACTGAATAATAGCACATACTCTCAATCTTGTTACTAAACAAAAAAAGTTTTGTTCATATGATTATGAAAACTTGCATCCCCCTTCACACCTCTCCCTATCCTCAATCGCTATTGTACAATTGACACCATGGTAAAAGTTAGTGATATTTAGTAGCACTATTTGTAACAAAAGTACACTAACTTAGATGAACAAAATTTGCTCGAGATTTGTATGTACCTCTCGCATTTTATTTTGTACCGGTATCCCCCACCATATTTCTTCGCTCCGGCGAAGGCAGTTTCATGCGCAATCTTCGCATATGTACCGGTACAGAATTTTTGTTCTCTCAATCAAATGGTTTAAATAGGCTTTTCGATACAGCCAATATAACCGTTGAGAATATCTTATTCGGTGTCCCTTGCCATTAATTTGGCTTGGGTTCAACCAAGGAAATCCACGGTAAAATTAAACTTTGTTATTGTTTAAATCTTTGGTTTGAATTTATTAACATCCATGGTTACTCGTAAACAGGGTTGCCGAAACCCGGGGGGGATATATCTCCCCCAATAATTTGACTGCAACCCCCCCAATAATTTGACTATGGTCTACATCTGAGCAGGCCCTTTTACTGGTCTTCACGAGATTCCGGAAAAAAAACTCTTGAATTTTCGGTGAATACTTTTTTTCGGTCTTCACTTAATTTGCTTACCTGAAAAAAGTAGTGGTCGAGGTTCATCCCCCCAATGTTGAAAATAGGGTAAAACTGGGGGAATATTGCGAATTATCCCCCCCAACGCTCAACAAAGATCGGCACCCCTGCTGGTAAAGCTTTGGTTGAAATTTATTGCGTTGCGGTGAAAATTTCTCAAATCTTGTTGTAAACCGTACGATTGGTGCGGAAGTTGTTGAACTCGATACCTCACGTACTTCAATCAGACATATTGGAAACAAAGTTGCAAATGCTAGTTTATTATAAAAAAAGCACCGAATTACCAGGTTTTATAGCTGCAAGAAATCAAACATAAATAGTATAACCAACGTTTAAATGACTTGATTACAATACGTGATTGCATGCACGTATACAAGTGAAAACTGTGACAGATTACAAGTACACAACTAAATAACACGTGGTCCAAACAATCAACGGGCTAAACATTTTAAGGACCCCGTGCAAGCCATTAGATGGGGCCACTACCTTAATGTACGTATTGTTTTTAACTGATAGCACACGGTATCAACTTTAATTTCTACTGCAAACTAATCAGTCAGAGCTAGTACACAGGGCATTGAAGCAGCTGTGTAGTGTGTACAGCAGCGCTGGAGTCGAAAGGACGTGCATTTGAAACAAAAACGAAAGCACAAGAATCATCGATTCATTTACCCATTTCCTTGAATAGAAGCTGCACGAATTCGATAAAAAACAATACAGTAGAAGTCGCAATGGACAATGATAAAGCCGCTTTTTTATTGAAAACTTGGGCGTATTCTCTGGGTGTTCAAGGTGTTCAGTGAACACCCAGCACTCGCTGCAAAGCATCGATGTAATTATTGACCAATATGTACGTTTATTAATATTTTTATTTGGCACATTGTCTCTGTTTTATTTTCCTCGCTCTTTTAAAATAAATAAATTGATTCGCTGCGCAGTTTCGGTTGAGTGACTTTTTACTTATCGTGAACTGCCTGTTTGCCTTTTTCGTATCGCGAAGGTGTTCAATGTCGAATTTGAACACCCTTGTTGAAATAAAGAGACTAAAATGAAAAAGATAGGAGTGCGCTGAGAATCGCATGTAAAAGATGCGACCAAGGTGTTCACACTAGCATGTTGAACACCCTTACAGCTCAAAACATTAAAAAGCAAATCCAGCTGTCACGCAGCAAGGTTATTGTTAGTACAAAATTTATTAATTCAAAATCTAAATAAAATTGTCTTAAAAATCAAAAGATTATGCCTTGATTGATCTCACAAAGTTAACTAAATCAATTAACTTACCGAATAACATTTTGTTTGACTGGAAAAACGCTTAGAAGTCCTTACCAGCTTTTCGTCAATACACAATACTGTATATTGATCGCAAATTCGCAGTATTATTTTTTATTTTTGTTACATTGTTATAAATTCGTGCAAATAAAATGGAAATCTGTTACTTGAGTTTTTGAATATTAAAACAAACATGCATCAATGCAAATGCACAAACTACAAATCAACGAAACACCAAACCCGAAAATTAACGAACCAAAACTTAAATCAGGGTTGTGGAAGCGGCAATTTTTGAATCACTTCCGCTTCTAGCTTGATCGCTTACGCTTCAAATACTTGACATAATTTTCGCTCTAAATTGTTTATCTTGAAAATTTTTGACAAAGCTTTTTCCAGATATGTCAAAATTAAACGTTTAATTCTATCATCATCACTTTAATTCTATCATCATGTCAAAATTAAACGTTTAATTCTATCATAATACGACACAAAATATGTAATAGGTTGACATTGCAAGGTCTGAGCAATAAGCATATAGGCTTAGCCAGAAATTCGGGTTGAGAGCGGCCCAAAAGTGACACGTACAAGTACATTGTCATAATGTTTAGGTAATACTATAATTTTTCCAACCGTTTATTGGAAAAAGGGCAATTTTTTATTGGAGTCGAGGGATGAATTTTCAAGGGCCCGGGAGTCGGGATAGTAATGTTTTAATCGCATCGGCTGTAAAGTATAAATTTTTACTTGAGCAACGTGAGATACCTAGAGCGAAGCACCAACAGCCTCGGAATTTTTTAAATAAATTCGTTATGTCGTTGCTTTCAATTGAAAATAGACTTTTGCTCCAACTGCAACAAAAGCAGTCTTTTTATGATGCTGTTACTGAAAAGTTCATCGCTCAAAAACGAAGAATAGAACTGTGCTACAGATGAATTGTTTGTTCTTTTTTGCAACTTACAGCTTAAGAGTGCAAGTTGCGTTTGAATAATTGCTACAATTTTGAAGATGAGCACGCATTAAAAATCCTTTTGAAGGCATAGCACTAACCTAAAACTTCGCGGTAGCGCAATAAAAATTAAATATGAGAAATGCACTGTTATTTGAACACAACTCGCGTCTTGTGTTGAGTTTTGCATTTTTTTGATTTTTTTGTTCAAAACACTACAAACATAAATTTAAAAAGAACGTAGGGCAAATTCTTTAACGCAGGTTTTTAGTTTTTACAAGCACTTGCAGAATTTGCTTCGGCCGAGAATAGAATCCGAGCCATTGCACATGGGGATGATCAAAGTTGTAATTGTTTTCTGATGTATTGCTTAGACTTTAAAATGTTTACTTTTAAAACTAAAGTTACTTTTTTGCTTTTGACCTCAACGTACTAACTTTTTATTGACCTTTCAATGTTGTTCGTTTTATTGCTTCGCATTCCGAAAAGCGACTGTCAAAACAGCTACGTTTAAACTACGGCGACTTTGTTGGATTAGCTAATTCTGCAACTCCAATCTTAATTCTATACTTACCGTAACTAGGCTAACTCTGACATCAACCTAAGAAGTCGCGCTTTTAGCAGTCGCTATTCGGATCGTTTCGTATGCGGCTTTAACCGTTTTATAACATGTTTGTTATTTACTACATTCAGATAACAAAATCGCAAGAAAATTTACGTCATATTACTCGTTTGCTGTTTTTCATAAAATTGCAGCTTTCACGCCATTTTCGTTAATTTTCTTAACATTTTATACTCTTTACAATACAAAATACAGCAACTTTGACCATAAAAATTTTTATTTTTGGGTTAATAGTGCTATAATTACTTTCGAAATTCCTCAGTTTATTCGAATTATCATTTATCGCAATATTGGGGTATAATTTTTAAGTTTATGCTTCAGTTTTGAGTGGGCGCTGGTTTACAAGCTACTTTTTGTTAGTTTGATGCAAATTTCGGTTTCGCAAAATTCGGTCAGGCATGGTCCCTGGTCTTGGCCGTGTAGTAGTTTGAACTGGAATTTTTTTTTTCTGGAGCAATTTGCTGCGATCTAGCGTCAAATTGAATTTTGGCGAAAATGCCGTGGCATGCGGTATAGTTCAGACACTTTGAACACACACTCATACTTAAGCACGACAAAGGCACAAAAACATTTGGGCATAGACTCCACTTGAGTAAAGCTAAAATGATTATGATTCGAGTTTAGTTTTCATTGAAAACTTAGATTTCAATTAAATCATTTTTGATGAAATAAAAGCTTTCGATTGTTTTCATAAATCGGAATTCTATTTCACCACTCGTATTTTACAGTGGTTGTTTTTGATTACTAAAAATATAGCTGACTTACTAAGTGCATTTGAGTTATTTACTTATTGTTACGAAGGGCTGAAAATAGCTGATGCTGATGAATGAACAATATTGAACACCCTGTAAAATCTTCACCCTACGCCACTGTTTGTATATGAGTGTTTCAAGAGACAATAAAATCGCAGCTGACTTACAGTTCCCGTTTTCTTGTCACTGATGGTAGGTTACAGGTAAACTTAAACTTCAAGTTTACCCACAGGGCATCAATTTGAAGACGAAAACGTTCATGTAAAAAAAAAAAACAGAAGCCGCACAAAACGTTCAAAGAAAAAAAAAAAAAAAGTAACAGCGGCTTCCATTCAAGGAAATACGGTACGCATCTTTCATTTATCTTCTTGACACGAGAAAGCGACGGTGGCGCTATCCTTTGGACAAATCCGCACCCGCTAAGGAGTTGACTAGTTTCCACTTTTGATGTAAAGACGCAACAACGTGACCATGGTTCGGACAGTGGATTGAACCAAAATCATGCGATTAAGATCATCGTGAAAACGACTCTCACGTGAGCACGCTGCTGACAAATTGACACAAAATACAATAAAAAAAGAGTAGACACAACAGAGCAAAAGTAACAAGCTATGCGATCGCACTTGAAAAAATTCATAAGTCAAGGCTAATTTATCGTCCTCTTGCCAACGTAGACTGCAATTAACCAAATTTAGAAAATATATAGCAACATTAAGCTTTGCAAGGTTGGTTTTTCTAGCGTAAATTGGCCCCCCTACACCCCTTACAGCCAACCCATCCGCATCATGCAATCACTGCATTAAAATCGTAAACAAAAAGTCGTCAACAAAAAATTTACAAATATTAGTTTAAAAAATTTGTTAAAGAAGAAAAGCAAGACGCCAAATTTTGTTGAAAACAACGCACTGAGACAAATGGGCAAATAAAGCATTAAAATTGCAACACCTAATTCCCGTATTTCTAAAAAACACAAATACTTCAAACAGCAAAGCAGCATTGTAAAAAGAAAGTACGTAGAACGCTTCTCGCATTATTGGTCAAAACTGTTGAAGATGCACATGATCAACCTCGTCGCATTGAGTCATGAACTGATTTAGAAGTAAACCGATTAAGTGAAAAATACGCTATTGCATAAAACATAACAAGCAAAACACCTCAAACACCTATCAGTAAAATGCCATGTATGGTTATGGTCTGGATGCTATGATATGCTCACATACTGTAATTGCAATAAATATAAGTGACAGTAACAAAAGTTCATGAAAAATCAACGAAGAAAGAAATGTTTTGAAGTGCAATTTGCTGCATTGAGTCTTCTTGGTTTTGTGCCCAGCAAAGTTTTAAGTTATTTTATTAGCTATGAGAAATTACAATGACACACGTCAAACTATGGTAAGATCTTTGATGCTTAAAAACTTTTTCGTTGTACGAAGCTGTCGACGTTGTGATCGACCACAAGCTGAAGCAATAAACAAAGAAAAAAGTGCAAAGGTAGAACAAGAAACCAAAATCGGGAAGCTGTTTGTTTGAGGAGAAAAAGAAAAATTATCACGCTTATGTCAGTACTGAAACACTTATTACTGAACTGTCAAATACAAAACGCAATCTGCTGGCATCAGCTATCTCCAATGCAGATTGTTATTCGACGAAAGGATGTGGAATAGCGCTCTGAAAGCCGACAGTTTTATCCAAATATATATATATATATATATTTTCAATCACAATACGGTCTGCCGTTTCGGGGTTTGTCCCTTCATCAGCAGCGAACAGAGAATACTGGTTGGCTGAAAGACAGAGTCTTAAAGCCTGCAGGAAAATTGTCACTTGTGGTAAGTTTCGTACCCAGCAAGAGTGCTCGACCTGACTAAATCGCAGATCTGATCAAGGAGCTATATATTCTCAATCGCTGTACGGCTTGCCGTTTCAGGGTTTGTCCCTTCATCAGCAGCGAACACAGAGTATACTGGTTGGCTCAAAGACAGAGTCTTACAGCCATTATCACATGCAGTATGTTGTTCATTTCAGAATCAGAATATTTTGTAGGTTCCAATCCACAGCTAAGAACGTTAAGTCGTGTTGGTTCGCTGGCGATGACAAATGTTGGTAGCATTGGACAGCCGACAATACGAGAGTCTTTATCGTACACGTTTGGCCACAGAATAATTGTTTGAAACCTGAAAGACTCAACAGCAGATCACGGAGTACAGTACTTCCTCGATTATCCGGTCTAGTCGGGACAGCATTTCTTCAAAACCTGAACGGATAAGTAAAAAAACCGGATAATTGAATTTCTTTATCTAAACCAAAACAACGCAGCAAGAAGCAGATTCGAATGCACCAAAACTTAAACGAGGTTCAACATCAAATAATGTACCGCATTGAGGGATCTCAGTACTTTTTTATTGAAAGCAATGTAAATTTGCATGATCGTTAAAATTACAGTAGGGCTATCTATTGCCCCACATTAACTGGAAAAGTGTTAGTTTAGTGCATTTATTTAATCTGACCCATAATCGAATGCCGGATAAACGAGGTACGGATAATCGAGGAAGCACTGTATTAGGCAATATTTTTCTGCATGAACTAGTAACTACTAACTACTGTAGTATGCCTGCCACATTTCTGCAAAAAAAGAAAATGGTAAAGTAAACTTTTACAAAACAAAGAAAGTTCAATATCGTTATTATAGGTTCGAGATACAGCATTGTTTTAGCCAGCATTTTAACATTTTTTCAATCAATCCAATGATTATTATTAAAAAAAGTCGAGCACATTTACAATGATTTGGGGTAATACCCATCCCTTCGTGGTGTCATCAGATAGACAGTCAAGTCTATAGAACGAATTTTGCGGAAATATAATATTTGAAATAAATAATCAGTTCAGTGATTTGATGCAAAACGCAATCGTGTGTATTCTTACTTATGAGAATGAAGTGATGCAATTACGAGCATATACAATGCATTATACAAATTCAAGCAGCAAGTTAAGTACCAGTCATTGCTGTCAAGATGAAAATTGCACATTCTCGAACACAGTGTCAAATAGATTGCTACTGCTACACAGTGTCAAATAGATTGTTTAAGCAATAGAATTGGATAGGATAACACGATACAGTATGTACTAATTCGGAAATCGAGGAAGATAAAAATACTTAATTGCGTAAAACAAGAGCCACTTCATATTGTCAGCTAAATTCTTCCAACACGCAGCAACATAAAATCCACTTCCTCCAACTCTTAAGAATAGCAACTTGAACATCTTAAACAAAAAGATCATAAAAATAATCTAAAAAACAATAGCAGTAGTCCAGTACTGTATGCTAAATATGGATACCAAGATATCTGTGCTCAGCAATACAAAAACTTTTTTTCTGGAATTTTTGACTATGTTTGGTACCAACCACATCGGTACATTATTTTCCTCCATCTACATCTAAATTTTGATTATTGTTCTGCAAGCGTGCATCATCTTGCTTCTTAGTACATTATCATCATGGACTTTCCTGACTCCTGTTTTTATCCGTGCTACTTTTAATGGACTAAAGGTCGTGTAATAAACCAACTAATCCTAATAATTCTAAATCACAATTTATTGATCTCGCTGAAAATCTTGAAGACGCGATGTTAAAAGTTATTACAACCAAATTCAGGCTAGGCCTGCGTCCGCTTGGGAAGTGTTGGGACTAGACGTTATAACAATAGCATTACTTACTTGAAAGTAAATGCTTGCACTAAATTGGCCATCTTTTTGTAATAATCGCATTGAAGTACAGCACAATCATTCTGAAAATATATGTTTATTTTCATAAAAATACTGTGAAACCACGTCCTTGCAATAACATTACTTACTTACTTCAGCAAGAATCTAAAAAAATATTTCCTTTTAAAAACACTCAAAAGCTTTTTCTGTAGCAGTACAATTTTATTTACTTGAAAGTCATTGCCCGCTTGAAATTCACCACCGGTTTGCAACAATCGCAACCAAATACAGCACCATCAATCTGAAAAAATATTTAGAGTATTGGAATAAGAAATTAAGCATAAGCTGTAAATAGGATACGGTGTCTTGAAGGTTCATTTATTATCATTTTCGCAACAAAAAGATAAATGCATAATAAGAAACAATGCATAATAAGAAAACAATGCATAATAAAAAACAATGCATAATAAGAAAACTTTTTGAAAACCAAACTTAGTAGCAAGCTACTTTTACTGATTTCTCAGATTTCGCACTGTCTTCAGCATTATCTACCTGCAAATAAAATAAAATACAAGTAAAACTTAATTTATTTATTTTTAATAGAGGGACAAAAATTACGAAAGGTATCAAATCAAATCTTTTATTGTACTCGCTGTATTACGCCAAAACCTGTAACGAGTTTGCGGGGCCTTTTTCCGTGTCTTCGCACCAGCAGGCGATACAGCTCCTATCGAAGAAATGTCGGAGCGGTGGCAACAGCAAGGACATCGTAAGGTCATTAACGATTGCTGCTAAACCAGAATTTAAATTTAAATTAACATGGTACATATAGGACCAAGAGTGGTCAAAAAAATTGTGAAGAGACTACAAAGTAAAACTTTTTTAAAAGTTCGAGAAGTACTATTTTTTTACCGATATATATGTTAATATTAAAGGCCATAGGCGGGCAAGTTAATGCAAAACGTTAGCTTTGTTAACCACTAGTCCGTTGACAAACTTCACACCTCCGTTAACGTTAATCCGTTATTTTCAGCTTTAACGGAAGTTAATAAAGTCCGTTAATCCGTTAACATTTTGCGTGTAATTTATATTTCGCTTAATTCACTCGCTTCTAGAACACGTATTGACGCAGTTGAGCTGATTGTAAGGAAATATTTATTGCTGAAGACTGGTCTTTTTGTGTTTTGAAAGTTACATTTTACAGTCTAATCTAATTTCAACATAAAAACAAGTTCAAATGCACAACGAAGCTGCAAGATATTAACGGTAAAAACCTTAACGGAAGTTAATAGAACTTAAAGGACGTTACTTTAGTCCGTTAACAGCACTTAACGGAAGTTAATTTAGTCCGTTAACACGAAAAAACTTTTTAACGGATTAACGAGTTAATGAAAAAGTTAGTTTCGTTATTAGCGGATTAACGGACTTGTGCCCACCTATGCTAAAGGCCTCTATGAGCTAGGCTACTACATTGAAACCAAGACTTGCCAACAAAAATTACAATCAGGGAGGTCCTAACGAGGTGTTTAAAATCGAATGTCTTTGGAGCGGCTGGGCTAAGAAAAGTGCCAAAGTTAATCTAATACAATTGACCTAACTTCAGATATCGTTACCTCTATTGATTTTGCCTTCAGACTTCTTGTAGGTGCAAAACTAAAAACGCTTTATGAAGTAATCATAGGTTTAATTTTTTGGTACCGGCGGTAACTCTAATTGATCCAAAGCTATTTTGATATCGGATAGTTTGACATAAAACTTGATCTCCCTAACAAGCGATGCGTCCTCATGCAAAAGAGAGCTTTTGATTGCTGCAGCTGCAGTTCTTCGTTGGGTGGAGTTCTTGCTTGATCCAGTCAGCTGCAATAACAAGAATTAGACATTTGCTGCATCTTAAGTAGCCTCTTAACAACTGATACTCTAAAACAACGGCGATAAACATTTTAATTAAAGCAATGGGCCTCCTCAAATTGAGCCGCCGCCCACCATCCACCTGTTTGAACTTTGTTTTCTGCAAGCAACCTGAGAAATCGTATAATGCCTGATGTTTTTTTTACTGATCGTGTACAGTATATTCCCCATGATCAACACATAATGTAATTTGTAAGGAAAATCCAAGATATCAAGATCGCATAAAATCAATACCTGGTATTTAGGAAATCTCAAAGCTTGTATAATCGATGCTGAAATATCTGCACCACTACATGCCTAAAAGCAAAAATAATCAAGACAACCATGCAATGCCAAGATTAACACAAATGCTTCTGAGTGATTATCATGATTTTTTTCACTCTGTGGTCATTCGTAAATCATTTTACCACGGGAAAAACTATTTCTAAAAACTTAGGCTCTGTAACATACACATGAAACTAAAATCAGCAAAAATGCCTATGAAATAAAATCTCCAACAAGCTGCTTCGTCATTGGCAGTAAATCGGTTACTTATTCAAATAATTGGATAAGTTACCTATTAACTGTTGCCCCAACTCCCCTCACCTTGATAAGCCTAATGGTAAAACAGCCAGTTGAGGACATTATTAGGAAGGTGTTTTTACCCATTTTGTTTTCAATTAGCTCTGACCAAACGTTACCAAACTCTTTATCTGGTTCACAGTTAAACACTACCTAGCATATTAAAAAGGACCTTAAATTCAAAGTTTGAAAATTCATCTTTTAATCCTCTAATTCTTTTTCAATAAAGAGAAAAATAATTCTGCGAAAATTTGAAGTGATTTGAACAAGATTTAGTACAGTATTCAGTTTACCACGAGAGGGGGGATGCAAAAACACACACTTCCTTTAAACCAAAAGTTAAATATTCAAAAATTTCCGAGTATTAGTAACTGCTTAATAATGTAAGTTTTGCCATCTAAATATCTGCGCTAAAACCTAGCATCATAAAACATGTCTGACATTCATCAGTCAAAGCAACCCATAAAATGGACAAAAATCAAACAATACAAATTTTGTCGTTTGTTCATAAAAATATTAGGTTCAAATTACCTCTTTTACAATGGGCATTTCGCCAATGTATGACAAAGACTCCTTTGCAATGTACGGA
Organism: Trididemnum nubilum; assembly: GCA_963965965.1. Taxonomy (NCBI): domain Eukaryota; kingdom Metazoa; phylum Chordata; class Ascidiacea; order Aplousobranchia; family Didemnidae; genus Trididemnum; species Trididemnum nubilum. Next base: position 5,405,542 of record OZ014483.1, read on the forward strand.
TATCCATCATCACTCCAAAATATTTTCATCTTTGTCAGGTCTAAAGATTGAATAATTTATCTTTATCCTAGTGTCAGAAAAAAGGAATGATGGTGTTATTCTTTGGACAAATCAGCATCCGCACTTAAGCTGATCATTCTACAAACTTTTCCCATGAAAATTAGATGCTTCTTCAAAACCACAAGACAGAGATAATTATCGTAAAGTGTCTAATCTGAGGATGCAACAATGAAATTAAGGCATGGATTGAATCCAGATCAAACAATCTGAACTATTATTGAAACGTATCTACCCTATCAGCCAATCTGCTAACAAATACCTAACGAAAAATAAATGTAATGCAAAACAAAAATGCCTTTAAACAATAAAAACATACCGTATGAAAGAAAAAAAAACACAAGATAAAACAACTGTCAGGTAGGCCTACAGCAATCATAAAAAATACATTATTCCTTCTCGATGTAGCATTAAGAAACTTGATTTAAAACAGCAAAGACATATTTAAAACAGTAAAAGCTTTTAAGGTTTTAGGCACAGCTCCATGCATCATCAGTATAATTCATCTTTATCCTTTTCAATCAGATCACAGTTTTTATTCCACTGATTCACAGTTTGTAAATTGCTCATCTTTATCCTATTGTTACAGTTGACTAATTCATTCCACTGATAACACTGGCCAACAAAAAAATTTTGGCATGTAAGGTAAGAGCGGTTTTAGGGTATATTGGGGGCGCTGAGTTTGAAAATGACCTTATTTTTTTCAGATTGGCTCTAGTTTTTGAGATATTTTAATATTTAGGTTTATTTTACACCGTTAGTGACTACTTTTAAATGAACATTTATATAAGGCTGGTCAATGAACAATATGTTAGTTTAGGGTAACTGATAGATATATGCCTCAAAAGAATGACTACTGAGCCAATGCTGGCAAAGCTCTTAATTTGCGGGATAAAATAAGCATACTATGTAGTAAACATACTGCAATCAACATCACTAAAAATACAAATACTTGTGTTGGTCCATTATTTGCAAAACAAGCACGTCACATTGGCTTGCAAGTCAAATTCCATTTTAACTGTTCATCTGATGGAAAGTTCGCTTGTACGATTTCCGCCTATGGCTTTGTTCGGTACAATCCCGGATCAAAGTCCTGTAATAATCCGCCATCATGTGAACGTCTCAACGACCTTGATATCTGAGCACCGGACGGACAAAGGCTTTGTAGAGTAGGGAGAGAGATTCTTTTGTGGGACCCCAAGAGGCAGTGGCAATTGAGCGAAGGGCTTTGTGGCGTGGATAGAATTTGGAACACAGGGATTGGACATGGGCCCCAAAGGATAGAGTCCGATCAAAGGTTACTCCAAGAAATTTAGGGGTGGGATTGAACAAAAGAGGGAAGCCCAAGAGGTTCAGTCGGGGTTGGAAAGTGGCTTGATGGAAATCTGTAGAGAAAAAGGAGGACTCACACTTCTTTGGATTGAGAGGAAGTCTCCATAAGTTGGAGCATGTTTCTAGGACGGCGAGGGAGGATTGGACAACGAAGGAGGCTTTGAGCGGGTCTGGAGGAGAAGACCAGATGGCCAGATCGTCAGCATACAGGGAGGCATGGGTGTCCCGAGGTAAATCCTTAGTGATGTCATCAACAAACAGAATGAAGAGGACTGCACCAAGAACCAAGCCCTGTGGGACCCCACGTCTGATGCGGGCGGAGCGGCTGTGGGAACCACCAACCTGGACTTTAGCTCTACAATCAGAAAGGAAGGAGTGCACCTAGAGAACAAAGCAAGGGGGGAGTTTGAGCAAGAGGAGTTTGTGAAAAAGAGCAGAGTGCCAGACCGAGTCAAAAGCCTTGGAGAAGTCAACAGAAGCCAAAATGGTTCGGTCTGGAGGTGTTTTCTTTTGGAAGCCGTCCCAGATTGATTGAGGCAGAGTTAGAATTTGGTCAAGGGATGACCTACCAGGACGAAAGCCGGCCTGGCAAGTGGAGAGGAGATGATTAGATTCAAGGTGAAAAGTTAGGTGAGAAAGAATCATGCGCTCAAAAAGCTTGGAGATGCAGAAGGTGAGGGAAATGGGGCGGAAAGAGGACGGAGAGGAAGTGGGTTTTCCAGGTTTGTGAATGGGAATGATAGTGGTAGGTTTCCAACAAGAGGGGAAGGTGTGAGAGTGCCAGGACCTGTTAAAAAGAGAAAGAAGGAGAAGCTGTGCTGGCTCAGGCAGGTGCTTTAGTAAAGGGTAGGCAATCTGGTCAGGGCCAGACACAGTGGAAGAGGAGAGATTGCTGATGGCAGTGGAGAGTTCAGTCAAGGAGAAGGGGGAGCAGATAGAATTGTGGAGGGAAGAAGCATCCTCACAGCTAGCTTTCCGAAGTTCATTCATGAACTGTCTTTCAGCTCTGCGCGAGAAACGGGGTGTCGCTTGAGATAGATGTGAGCGAAGATAGGAGGCATAGTGGTTGGCAGTGTCAAGAGGGGAAGTGCAATCAGGAAAAGAAGGGTCTTGGGAGGTGTTCTTTTTGCCCGAGATGGCATTGAGAAGCCTGAAGACAGCACGAGGATCAGAACGGGGAGAAGGTTAGAACAGGTGGCTTGCCAGGTTGCAGATTTGGCTCTAGAAATGACTGAGGACGCCCAACGAGAAGCGTCTATGTATCTGAGGCGCTGCGACTCAGATCAGTGTGCCTCGGAGCGGGCCCTCCGTCGTTCCCACACTGCAGATTCCGCTTCCTGGGACCACCAGGCTTTGGGGGAACGACCAAGGCGGCCAAAGGGGATAGAGGCCTTGGCAGCTTCGACTAAGAACAGGGAAAAGGAGTGGGCAGCCTGGTGGATGTTGAGTGCATCAAAATCAAGAGAGGGAAGGTGCTCAGCAATATAAGATTGGTAAATATCCCAACTGGCCTTTTTTGTAGTTGAATTTGGGAGGACGAGTGTTTGGGTGACGAACTGGAGAGAGGGGGAGGACAATTTCAATGGGGAGATGGTCAGAGCCAAGGCCAGGGAGAGTGCACCACTCACATTGGGGAGCGAGAGACGCAGGAGCTAACGAGATATCAGGGGAAGAACGGCTCCCAGTGGAATGATAAAGGAGCGTGGGAGAGGCGGGGTCGTTCAGAATTTTCAGACCGGAGGAAGTGATCCAGCGAAAAAGGTCATTTCCGAGCGGGTTAGGGGGAATGAGTCTGTCCCATGTTGGGTGGTGAGCATTGAAGTCTCCAAGGATAAAAGTGTCAGGGGAGTTAGGAAGAATGTCAGGATAGAAGGTCCTGGTGCGAGAGTCAGAACGAGTGTTTCTGATGGGAGGGGAGTAGAGGTTAAGAAATTGAAGAGGAGAGTGGTTGGAGAGAAGGACTTTAACACAGGTGTAGTCTGAGTAGGGGTCCTGGGAAGACAGAGAGGAGACAGAAACAGGAGAGAAAGTCAGGTCAGAGTGGATGAGAGTGAGGACACCACCACCAGTGTTATGAGTACCGGAGGAAACAGGGCCTTGTCTGCCGAATGTCCGGTACGTGCGGAGGGTATAATAACCAGGGATTTGGAACTTTTTGGTTGACGAAAGATGCGTTTCCTGGAGGAAAATAAGGTCATAGTGGTTGCCAGAGAGAAAAGCGATCAGTTCAGCACGGCGGAAGGAGGAAAGACCGCCAACATTCCATTGAAGAATTCGGAGATTTTGTGAGAGGCGTGGATTTCTTTGAGGGTGGGGTGGCAAGTTATGGACCGGCTGTGAACCTGTGGGTGGTGGTGATGAGACAGGAAGGGTGAAGGCAGAAGGTGGGTAGGTGTTAAGGAGGGGAGGATGTGAGGCGAGAGGCAGAGATGAATCCATGAGATCTGAGCAAGCAAGTGAAGGGGTTGTGGGTGGGGGCGGAGCTGGAGAGAAGGGGCGGGGGAAAGCTGGCGAGGTCCCCATTAGGACAAGCAGGGCAATTCCAACCCATGGGGGAGCCAACCGCGCAGATTTTGCAAAAGTCAGCATGGGTCAGAGAGGAGCAGGAGAAGTGCACCCACTTGGAGCAGGTGGAGCACTTTAAAGAGTCCTTACCTACCTCGAGAGAGCAAATGAAGCAAGGGTAATGTGGGGGGCCCCGAGGTGAGTCCACGACTTTCCGGCGCGCCCATTTTGGCGCGACCCTTTTCGGTGTCAATATTCTGTGCTTTTTACTAACACTAACCCAAAGCCCTAACCCTAACCCAAACCCTAAATAAGTGAACTGTCAAACAACACCGAATTGGCGCCGAAACGATTTGTGCAGAAGACGTACGGCAACGAAATAGGTGGCGCCGAAATGGTCGCACCAAAAAGACGTGATCCCCCCCGAGGTGGACGTGGTTGGTAAAAGCCAGGCGGTAGTGGGGGAAACCCTGGGGGAGGGGGTGGTGGGGACGCAGGCGGCGTAACAAGGAGACTGGTCTGAGTGGGGGAGCCAGTTGTGTTTTGGGGATGGCACGCTGGGCATCGCCAGCCCACTGCAGTGCCAGTTGCACAGATTGTGCAAAAGTCAGCACGGATGAGGGAGGAGCAAAGAAAATGCACCCACTTAAAGCAAGCAGAGCATTGAAGAGAATCTCTGCCCACATCTAGATGGCAGATGGAGCAAGGGTACCTGGGGTGAGGATGGTTGCTGATGGGGCCTGGGTTAGGGTGGACGTTGCCACTAATAAGGAGCAATGCCAGGATAAGGAAACACCGAAAGGGGGTCCGGTCAATAAGAAGAAGAGGAGCAGCCCAGTTGTGACCGGCCAACGGGCGGCCCAGCGAAAAAACAGTCCGAGACGATGGGGGCGACCTTTCGGTCGAGCCCCTTGGGAGATCTGTCCTGCCATTTCGACCCATCCCCATTGGGGAGGGGACTGCACCACCATGTTGAGGTGGCAGGACGTTGGTGCAGTATGCCTCTCCTATGCCTCACAGATGCCTCTCCTGGATGGTTCCCATTCCTCTGCAACACTGCAACCAATCACCTGGAAGTTCTACACAGAGCTGCATGCAGGGTCATCACTGGTTGCCTCTCTTCCACCCCCTCCTCCTTCTCGAGGCCCAACTCCCTCCTCTAAAGCTGACTCTAGAGCATCAGACCCTCTATTCCTTTGAACGTGCTCTGCGCCTTCCCTCCGACTTCTCCAGCCTTTATGCCTTGGCAATTAAAAACGTTCCCTGTCGACTAAAAAAGAAACCCTCCTGGAGATCATTCTGTTCTTCAGCCACACAACCACTCCCATCCCCACGCGAGTCTCTGATCACGTGCCCCCCTTTTCCACCATGGTCCACAACCCACTTCACTGTTTCTCCCTTCATTCCCGACTGCACAGGCAGCAGTACAGCCCGACTCCAAACTGCTTCAAGCAAACTATCCTCCCTCCCCCCTCTGATATCCAAGTATGGACTGACGGATCTGTCCCCTCCCTTTTTGGTCCTGGTGGCGCTGGAGTATATGCAACATGCTCCAAATGCAACACATCCCATTCCTTATCCTTCGGTCCAATTGCCTCCAGCTTCACAGCTGAAACCTTTGCCCTCAAGCAAGGTCTTGCTTGGTGTACTAGCCATTTGATGACCAGCAAATTCCAGTCAGTTCTTTTCCTAACCAACTCTCAATCAGCCCTCTCTATCCTTTCTTCAGTCCCCTCTTATCTCCTGCCTGAGTCCCTCTGAAATGTTTGGTCCCTTGCCTCCGGACACGCAGGTCTTCCAGGTAATGAAAAAGCAGATTTACTTGACAAAACTGGTGCCTCTATGCCCACTGATGCGATCCCAAGCCCTCTCCCCCCAGTATTTGCCAAAGTCCGTTATTCCCAATACCGCAATTGGAGACGTCATATCTCTCACTCCCATCTGAACTTCCAAGTCCCCGAAGTCTCTTCGGAGGAACTTCTTCTTTCTCGCTCCATACGCAGTGAGCTCTCTCGTCTTCGCTGCCATGGTCACAGTCTTCTTTTATCTTCATATCTTCACAGGATCAGTTGGAAGGAGAATTCTGATAGTAGTGCCTGTGGACACCCTCTACAGGACCTCAATCATCTCCTCCTCGACTGTCCTGCTTCTGAACCCCTTCGCAAATCTATCTTTGGGTCTTCTCTCTCTATGGTCCAGACCTTGGGGTGTGGCCCGACTGTTGGGTCTCCGCGGAGTTCCTCCGCGCCCCCATCCCTTGGAAGGGGTTGGGTAGTACCACCACCACCTTGATATCTTTCTTCCATTGTCCTAATGTCTTGATGGAACCTCTCCCCTTGTTCCTCGCTAACATCGCCAAGATTGCCTGGGAAATAGTCTGAATGGCTGAATAGATAGTGAAGTTTTATGCTCATCCTTGCACCAAGAGCTTGAAAGTTCTGAAGCATCACATCCACAAGGATCCGGTAGTTGGAAGATTTTGTGTTACCTAGAAACTCTCGTATCACTGAGACATATGAGCACCAGGCAGCCCTCTCAACTACTGTCATACGAGCAGTGAAGGTTTGATCTTGCATTAGTTTTCGAATTTGGGGTCCATCAAAGATACCTGCTTTAAGCTTTTCTATGCTGAGGCCGGGAAAGGTTTGGGAGATGTAATTAAAACAATCGCCATCTTTATCAAGAGCCTTCACAAATTGTTTCATCAGACCCAGCTTAATGTGTAGTGGTGGCAGAATAATGCGATTACGATTTACAAGTGGCTCATTGATGATATTTTTATCTCCAACTGCAAGATCTTGTCGTGATGGCCAATCCTTCTTTACCCAGTGCTGATCAGCAGCGTGACTATCCCAGTAACAGAGAAAGCAAGGGTGTTTGGTGTATCCCCCTTGCTGTCCTAGCAAAAAATTGACCATTTTAAAGTCTACACAAAGGGCCCAGTTGTGCTCACTGTAACGCAGTTTTTCCAAACACATCTTCACGTTTTGATAGTGTTCCTTAAGAACCACGGAATGTTCGATCGGAACACATGCAAACATGTTACCATTGTGAAGTAACACACATTTCAAACTACGTTTGGAGCTGTCGATAAACAATCTCCAATCATCTGGATTGTACTCTGGAAGACCCATTTTTAAAAGAAGGCCTTGGATGTCGTTACAATAAACAAAGTTATCTTCCATAGTAAACAAACGGATCAACATGTCATCTCTGTTACGGTAGAATGTAATTTTAGTTTCCGAACCTAGTATGCCATGTTCATCAAGACGAGATGCCAAAATCTCAGAAGATTCCTTAGATAGGCCAAGATCACGAATTAGATCATTCAGTTGTCCTTGACTAAACGGTTTTGGCTTTGAACTGGGCGAAGATTCTACACCACCCATGCTGGAGGAGCTACTGATGTTACTGTCTCCACTATCAGTATCATCCATTGCCCCCAGCATTTCATCTGCAGCAGTGAGTGCAGGAAAGGAAGTGAAAGCAGGAACTGGAACTTCAGCACAATGTGGTATGGGTCGTCGAGCAGACTCAATATCAGGGTAATACCAGTCTTTCTTCTTTTGCTGATTCCATCCAGACATGTTCACTATACAAAAATAACAATCATCATGGTGATTTTTAGGTTCACGCCATACCATAGGAACCCCAAACCGCATCGAATTGACTTTGCCTTGGGTCCAAAAGCGCAGCGTTTCAGTACAATGTTTGCACACTTTGTGAGGTGCGCAAGGCTTGTCTTGGTCCCCTAACTTCATGCCAAAGTAGGCTTCATAAGCTCTCTTTGTAAAGTCTCTCACGTTAAATCTGCACTTTGCCATCATGTAATCACCACAAATGTAGCAAAATGCGTCTGGATTGTTTCGGCACTGTCTTCTCTTAATACTCATCTCTACTTGTCATGTAAAAATTTACAGCTTAATTCAATAAAGTGTAACTCAAGTTTCCTGCAATAAAATACAAAGCAACCCTTTTAAATTTTTTGCAAAAAAAACCTCTAAATTCACAAGATCTAGCACATTAGCTAACTGAGTGATGCCTGCGCTTTTCACAATGTACTCCTGTACTGCCTTCTGGGCTTAATGATAGCTGTTTTATTGTACAGGGGAGGGCAAATGTATTAAAACTGATACTCTTTGAAGAAATGATACTGAACTGTTTGAAGAAATGTGAACGTACTAAGAGAAACATTTAATAGGGAATCGTAAATGTTACATAAGTCGTAATTGTACTGATATTAGCTGTTAGCAATGCTCTAAACGACACCAGACTTTCAGTTTCATGAATCATCAATATTCCCATTAAACAAAATTAACCGAATTAGCAAGGATTCAATGTTGTCAGGCATTGATTCAGCGAAAAATCGTAGATTTTGTGCTGTTCTTCTTACAGGGTTATGACTTAATCTTCCTTTATCGATATACATATAACTTGCATGGAGTAAATGGGCACTAAACTTTGAATGGGAAACCAGTAACATTACAAGAAAGGTGCTTTGTGTGCTTCAGAATGCACTATGCTCAAGCAAATATATAAAAATATAAGAAGTAAAATATCTCAAAAACTAGAGCAAATTTGGCAAAACTAAGTGCATTTTCGGACTCAGCACCCCCGATTTACCCTAAAAACGATCCAACATCTTCTGCCTTTTGAAAAAAAAAAATTTTTGTTGGCCTGTGTAATGACTAAGTTAATTTGAAACAAAGTTCAATAAATTGCTTTGTTTAATGCTATTATGGCAGTCATTTTTGTTCTGAGATGAAGTAGAAATTCTGACTGTTATGCTCCTAAACACTAAGTAGGCTATTGATATACAGTAGCATTCAATGCTTCTTAATGCATTCTGGCCAGTAAGTTTCATTAGAAAAATTTCTCCATGTTAGTGAAGTCACTGTCACAAAAAAAGGAAGCTCAATGCTACTCATGCCATAACAGACTGCAGTGCTCTGTACTTTGACCACTGATAGGTTGTTTTGTTTTCATTAGCTAATCAAGGAATTTGAATGAGACCTTTTGTCACATCCAAAAAATAATTTTTATATTTTGCAAATAAAATTGAAGCATACTGGTATGTTGCTTTTGCAACACACTTTAACTACCATCACATGAGCAATTGCATTAAGCTTACTTCGACTGATCTAACCAAGAATTAGTAAGTTTGATATGATTTTTATAAGACAGGTGCTTGTGTATTTTGAAGAATGCTAATCATTCTGCAGTTTTCTGTTATATCTAATTTACATTCTGCAATACACCAAAGCGTGTAATGACTTGGCGGGGCCCAACTCTGCGTCATTGAGCCAGAGCAAAATAAGGTAGCTTCTTTCAAAGAAATATTGCAGCGATGATAAGCCATTGGCAACACTAAGTCTGATTTGACCAGCAAGAGATTTGAACCTCAGACCTCCCACTTTAGAGACAAACTTGTTATCGCTCGACCAATCGGTGGGTATACATTTTATTATATGAAATAAAATCTGTATTTTTGTAACTATATAAATTTGAAATGGAAATTTAAGCAAACATTCACATAAACCAACACTATTTTTTGTAAAATACTCTAAAAAATGCCAGTTTAGAAGTTAACATTAAACTTTATCAATCCATTAGTATTAAAATTAAAAAGTTGATTGTACCAGTAATGCCTTTTTTTTCCGATTGAATGTAAATACAACATTTGCTTCAATTCCTACAGCCTTTAGTATTTGTATTGCATCATATCAGATATTCAGATTCATACCACTGCAAAATAATGAACAATTATTTATGATATTGTACAATTACAGCTGCCTAAACAGCACTAAAAATCATTATTGATTTACTGCAGTAACATACTATACTACACAGTTTTGTTTGCTTGGTGTTGCATATAGGCTACAAATACTGAAACATGCCTAGTTTTAATCTTAACCAGTGGTGTAAATCAACAAAATACTGTCTTTTGAGTAGATTACTTTAGTAGTTCTCTCCGGTAACAAGTACTTTTTGAGTAGTTTTATTTGTGGCTACTTTTACTTGATTGCTTTTAGAGTAAAGTAACCCTACTGAAGTAGTATTTTGATTCAGAAAGTACAAAGTACTAGAATTTTTAATTGGAACCACACATTTGTCAAACTGGTCAACTCTTTCAACGATAATTGTTCAATTCAGTTAAGTTAGTTGTATTTTTCTATTTTTTTTGGCTGGCAACTCTTGCGTCAGAGGTAAGACTACCAAAGTGACCGCAGCAATGCATTTTTTCTATGTGTGCGAGTACGTATCCAATCCAGTCTGGTGAATAGCAGTTCCAGATGGTTTTAGTTTCACATTTGTTGTTTGGTGTCTGCCCTTTGTCGCATACTGGTATGGATGTTTACTCTATTTAAAGTAAATCATGAAAGAAGCAAACAGAGATATAAATTTGCCAATAAAGCGTCCTATACAAAATGTTTCTATAGCTAAATTCCACAGAGTGAGCCAAAAACCACAAACCATATACGGTACGCAATAAACCATAGGTGGGCAAGTTAATGCAAAATGTCAGGTTCGTTAACCACTAATCCGTTTACAAAATTCACACCTCCGTTAACGTTAATGCGTTGTTTTCAGCCTTAATTAATGGAAGTTTTTGAAGTCTATTAATTTGTTAATATTTTGCGTGTAATTTACATTTCTTTTCATTCACTCACTTCTAAAACACGTATTGACGCCGTTAAGCTGATTGTAAGGAAATCTTTATTGTTATGGTGATCTTTTTGTGTTTTAGAATTTACATTTTACAGTCTAATCTAATTTCAAGATAAAAATAGGTTCAAATGCACAAATAAAGTCGCAATCAAAAAATCTTAGGAAATTGTGAACAGCGATAATTAATAAACCTATGAGGCTGCAGCTTATTATTTGCCACAAAAAAAGAGCTGCTTTCTTCTATAAAACTCGTGCTAATATGCAACAAGTGTTACCAGAGCAAACTGGTTTGTACTGGTGTGATGAATGAATGGTGCAAGAAATTAACAATACAAACTTTAACGGAAGTTAACAGAACTTAACAGAAGTTAATTTAGTCCGTTAACATGAAAAAACTTTTTTAAGAATTAACAAGTTAATGAAAAAGTTAGCTTCGTTATTAACGAATTTATGGACTTGTACCTACCTATGCAATAAACATTATTGTACATATCTGAAATTTATTGTGCAATGTAATTCCAAAATGTTTTCAATATGATGATCAATTTCGTCCCAATAGAGACCCAAACTATTTAAGTGGGCTACCGGTATATAAAATAATTTTGTGTGATTTAGTGACGTAATGTTTTTCAGGCTTCTGCCTGTGTTTACATGTCATGAAATAATTTCTATTCAAAAAAATCCATTTTAATTTTTATTAATTAATCCAAAAAAGGTTATCACAGAATAAACTGAAACAGCTATGGTGTATAATATTTGGCCCACCTTATAGATAAAGTAGACTATATGCTGACAAGACACGTCCGGTGTTTTTAACTTTTAGCATAATTTAACGATGACAGTGAATAAGAATTTGAGCAAAGATGCTATGAAATAATTCAATGTAAATTCTGGATGGGATGATTTTCATATCTCGAAGTCTTGCTGTTGTTGTTGTTTTTGATCAAATTGTTTTGGATATAACAGTAGCAATATAACAACAAAAAACTAGCAACAATTACTAATTCATAACTTCTTGAGAGAATGAGGAGTTAGAAGACCAAGCACTATGTGAAAATGATGTGAAGGCAGTCGACCAGTTGTCTGTCATATGTCGATTGGGATAGTTTGTTTAGTTTGCTCGCATAGTTACAAAAATACTTGTACTAGAGTACGGTACTTTTAGAATGACTAATTTTTACTTTTACTCAAGTACTTTTTTGGTCAGTACTTTATACTTTACTTCAAGTAGTTTTTTCATCAGTAACAAAACTTACTTGAGTATATACAATTTTTGAGTACTTTTTACACCACTTATCTTAATGTATATTAACTTGCAAAGCCTAACAATATATCCATTTCCCTAATTGCGCAGAGGTTTTCGCAAAAAATTGGTACAGCCATTTCATAGAACAAATTTTTGTAATTTTTCTTTAAGGGATTATACCTTTCAACTTCCTGTTTTGTACAGTTAGTTACAGCAAAATTTTCAGATACCAACTGTGGAATTTTTAAAAGGGAAAAATTTCGCACAATTAAGGTTAAAATTTAAATTGCGCATTGCGCAATTGGCAATTGCGTAGACGTATAACTTTGCTCATTGTGGCGCAGAGTACGAGTGTTCAAAAGGTTTTTTCAAATACCCACATTACTCAATTGATCATAAGGGTGCGTTTAGACTGGACGCGAAGCAACGCGAAGCGACGCAAAGCAACCAAAATTTGACGTCATCGACAGCTCGCGAAAGGTTGCGCCCGCTCGCAACCTTAGCGAGCAGTTGCGCAACAGTGCTTGCTTGCAGGCTGTAGTAAGATAACCAACTAATTCACTGATTTGATTTTTACGATCGCAGTTTGCTAGAAAATAATATAAGTAGTTCATTTGTATGATTCAGCGCCTATTTATCAGTCCAAAGAGTAGGCCTAGGTTGTTGGCAAAGTTAGATTCGCGATAGCCCTAGAGTAGCCAAGTTAATTTGGATCTAGACAGCTAAGGCTGTAAATCCTAGAGTGATTTTTCATAGCTATGCTGGATCTCAAAGCTTTATTATAGTGAATGCAGCAAAGCAGTAGGCCTAGTCCCACGACATCTAGCTTTTAAAACAAAACTTTTTATTCTGTGCAGCATAGCAGAAGACCAGTCCAGTAGTTCTTTTGGCTGAGCAGCTTTTGCTTTTTTGTCTTAAAGTAAACTTAAACTAACATGATGTTTTTTTTTCAGAATATAAAATAACCCACCAACAGGCTAGTTTTGAGTGTGGTGATAGTGTTTTTACCCATTGTTTGTTAGCTTGTTGTTTTAAAAGTAACCACAATTGAACAATTCCTTGAATACTGGAAAACTCGCAAAAGTTTTTTCACTGCCTTTTTGACCAAGCCAACTTGGTGAAAAGAACTGTATTTAGAATTGGTTTCAAGCTACACTGCTACATACAAGAGCTAGATAGATACAAAAAATCGAAAAATTCCTATGAACTTTTGGATTGGCCTAATTAGTAGTCACTTCTTTGAATAGCTACAAACATGGAATTTTTTCTTCTGAATGTCCTCTTAACCCATTAGTTCCTGAATTAAATGAAAATTTTGTTTTTTGTAGATAACCTTCCATCTTACTATATCATCAACATAACGTCATATGAGTACATTTAGTAGTGCCAGATCTTTTTTAATTGTGACGTCATAAAAGAATAAACGTGGTTGAGAAATCGACCACTAGGAACAAATGTGTCAAATTTTTTTTTTTATTGTCTCGGGCTGAATTCTTATATGTATTGTTAATATTGGAACGGTTTTCAATTGTAAATCAACATAAAACAGCTTCCGAACTAAACAAAACTTCTGGAGACAAAAAATAATTGCATTTTAAACTACAAACTTTTTGTTTTTCCTACTTTTTCAGGAAGGAAGTATTTTTGACAATACTTTTTGAAACTTATTTGACAGTTTTAAAGCTAGTCGTAGTACCCTCTACGCTGCTACTTGCTAAATTGTAATTTTTTACGCGGACGGAATTTTGCTAGTATCAGTACTGGTATGGATTGAAGTAAAACTACACAAAATAAAGCAACGAATTTTATTGCGTTTTCATTGAGCAATTAAACGTTTCACAGACATATTTCAAAGCAATAATTGTTCATATTGTCATAAAATATTGGTTCTTGGTATTTTCATCACGAGTTCTTTTGCTTAGGGCTCCGTGTGGTAGTCGACAAAACACTCGGGGCAAAGACCTCGATCGCATTTTTTGCAACCATACACACTTCGACTACCGCAGTGAGCACAACGACGCCTGGCGTTTCCTTCATTGCGCAAAACAAAGTGGTCCATCCGGTCAAATCGAAGCTCAGTTTCAGCAGGGGCCATGGAGCTTCGCCTTCCTGGCCGTTTTTGTTCAGATCCATAATGCTTCAAATAAAAAATTGCGATAGAGCGTCGAAAAGTCAACAGATTATCACAGTCTTTGCAGTTGGCTTCACGGCCGAGTAACCACGCGTTTTGGATGCTTACGTCAATTAGCCACGTAAATAAAGGAAACCACCACTTTTTTCCGCGAATTCCACTGCGATAATTGTTGACATGCTGGTCTTGACGATCTGTGCCACCCATGGTCTTGTTGTATCGCTCAACAATGTATGGACGGTCAACATCAATCTTCTTCTTTTCTATGCGGCTCCATCTTTGCACCTTTTTGATCGGTTCTGTTCCGAATACTGTAGAGCACACAGTCACAATATTATTATCTTTCCATCGCACCAGTTTCACCTCCTCATTACGGTCAGTGCTTCTCCCAACAGCGGCACAAATATCCCCTCGTTTGCTGCTTTTCTTCATTTCTTTGATGGGACCAATTGACACTTTTTTTCTACTTTATTTTTGCGTATTGTACCTGTTGCTTCATATCCAATTTCTTTGAGCTTTGAAAACAATGGGAAGGACGTAAACCGATTATCCATTGATATGTGAAATGCCAAATCCTTGAGATTTTCTGGTAGGTAACGAAGTAATGCCAACACAGTTGCCGCATTTTTGCCAAACTCCTCAGCAAGTGCCACATCGTAATTTCCTTTTCGACCTTGATAAAAATCAAATGCTATCAAATACCCGGAAGGAGTATTCAAACAAAAACATTCGTAGCCAAATCTTTTTGGCTTTTGAATTATGTGCTGCTTTAATGAGTTTCGGCCAAAATATTCAATGAGTGCTTCGTCGTGGGATAAATATTGTTGTGGAATGAAGTGATTGCCAAAATTCTTTTGCAGGTGCGTAATCAGAGGTCTCAGTTTACAATATCTATCATTCACATCCAAAGCAGAGTTGTCTGTAAAATGCAAAAACTGCATAATTTGCTCGAATTTATTTTTTCGCATGGAGCTTTTGACCAAATCGTTGCCTACATCAGAATCGTGGGACCAGTACAATTTTCGTTGGGGTAGCTTGTTATAGCCAGAAAGCATTATTATTCCAAGAAAAGTGCGAAACTCAGCTTTGCTAGACACAAACACATCTTTGCCTTTCCAAATAGAATAAAGTTTCATTTGATCAAGAATATTTTCAATCAGAAGTTCATCCCAAAATAACTCAAACAATTCTACTGGGTTCATATCACGGTATGCCGAATAATTAGAAGGAGGAAAAATTGGTAATAATCCTGATGGGCAGTTTGATACTCTGTGGAACAAATAAGCTGCACTTTTCTTTCTCCTTTTTGAAGTCGATGATTGCGTCTAAACTTGAGCCGTCTGAGTTTGAGCTTTGTCATCTGAATTGTCGGAATCAGAATCGCGATTTCTTCGCAGCAAATGCGCTCGAGCTCGCAATTGAAAGCCAGTGAGCCTGTTGGCTGAGCCAGGATCTAGATCCTCATCTCCACTGTCCTCATCTGTCTCCGCTCGCACTTCCGGATGCTCAATGGCAATCCCTGCCACATTATCAAACTCTTCTCCCTCCTCAATAGCATCCAGCACTTCACAAACAGTGAAAACTTGATCTCTAGAAAAAATAAGCGGCAAAATAGTAATTTAACGAGTTTGACATAGTTCATCCTAGTGGTCGAGATCTCGACCACCCGTCTTCAAAACCATGTTTCCAAGTAATTTTTTTCGATTGAAATTTTTTTTTAGTTTTCAATGAACGTTAACATTATTACTAATATTTTTCTAAAGTTTCAAAAAATTTTGCTGGTATTTCACACCTAACTCAAAACAATAAAAAAGTAGACACTTACCGAGCTGCTTCAGCCATTTTTGTTCTGCAGGAAATGTTGCGTGCAGCACAAAGCGAAAGCGGGAGTTTAGATAAAATAAGGATTTATTATGTCTGACTAATCTAATATATCGCCTGAACAGTTTCTACGAAAAAGCAACTTTAAAATTTTAACTGTAGCCTAGTAGTGTGCAATAACAAAAATGGTCGATATCTCGACCACTAGGAACTAATGGGTTAAAAGTCTTCTTGTTTCTGAAGGTTTGTGACCATGATCAAGTTGAACTGGAAGCAATGGTTTTGGACTATCCCAAGTTTTATAATTATGAATATTGTAGTCTGGTAGTGATTTTTCACTCCTGTCCTAATTGGTGAAAATAGAAATGTCAAGTGTGTTAAATATTCATTTACTGTGTCTTTGTGTAATATCTGAATTTAGTTTTTTGTAAATTTCAAAACATTTTTACTGTCTCTTAAAATTTTTACTGCTTTACAAGGTGAATAAAGTGACAAAGTAAACAATTTTAAGTCTGAAGTTCAATCATTGCAATTGCAGTCAGTGTATTTAGATGAACTAGAAAGCCAATATATATCTAACCAGTAGAAAGTGAGTTCTGTTTTTTTGCTGAGGTTACTATTATTGGTGGAGAAGTACCCGCCAAGCAAGTTCATTACTATTGTTCCATTCTCTAAACTAAACAAAAAACTTGATACAGCATTTATAATAAAAATAATTGGGCTGGGGAAGGAAGCGTCAGTTACATAAAAATGTGAGAACTAACAACACTTTTATTCAGATGCTTGAGTAACAATTTTCAAATGAAAAAATCTAAATGTTTTTTTTTATCAGGGGCATAACCAAAAACATGCTTAGAGGGGGCTTGACCTTACTGCTATAAATTTGTCTGTATCTTACAAACGGTGGTTTAAAGCGAAGCCCTTTGAGGTAAACGCAACCGTCGCAACGTAGCCTACCGCAAGAAAATGCAAACTAATAAAATGCTCTCGATAGCATTTAACTTCGCACTAAACATCGATAAGCGCTCCGCTAGCGAATAAAACACCAAACTTTGTTTTAGAGGCTGACTTTTCCTCAAAGCAACTGCTGGTATCAGGTATCACTGTGCTAAATTCTTGTCCTTCGATGATAGTGTCAAATTATGCAAAAACTGCTATGTTTTTTTGCTTTCTCCAGCAAATCAACACAGCAATCCATTGCACAATAAGCAAAAAATCCACTACATAACTGATGACAAATCCAGCTTTCAGTTTCACTCATAGCGTTAACATTGGGAGTCTTCATAAACAGCACTAAATAACACATACAAACAACTGTTTAAGCTTACTACAGGTATCATAACATGCTTGCCTGAAAAAGAAAAATCACATCAAAAAAACAACATAGTTAATGATTTAAATGAACCTGTAGACTAGCCTATTGGTTTACACTCTACAAGATACCGGTAGATCTACCACTACCATAATGAGACATGGATGGTGAAAGCGTTTAAGGATTTGTTAACTGAGTAAACACCTAAAGAGTACTTTTGACATCTGCTTTCAGCTTTTTGCGTTTCTACATTAAAACCCAGAACTGTCATCGTCAAAACAGATTATGGCAAGTTTTCAGTGGAAGGATCTAAACAAATCATTGATAGCTAGTAAATAGGCCAAGTACTACTACGTTTTTGAAGAAATGACTTGTCTTTTCATTTCCAAATTCGATCTACTGTACTTCGTTTTTCACTTAAACTTTACAAATTTTTTTCTCAAGATTGTTTTGTTACCTGAGCTATTACTCTAGACTCTTCTTCACGGTTATTGCGTGATAACATAATATAAACTCAATCTTCGTTTTACCGGTAATTCCAGTGCTCTATGACGAAACAGAACCTGTGATTACTATAATAGCGCTTCAATAATAAACTACACGAAGCTTTCTGCTCATTGAATACATTTTTAAAGTAAGTTATTAAAATTAGCCTATGAAGCAACCAGTCGCGAAGATTAGCAATCACTCGCGAAGACTCGCGAAGGTTGGCAACCTTCGCGAGTGACGTAATCGACCACTCGCGAAGGTCGCCAACCTTCGCTTCGCGTTGCTTCGCGTCCAGTCTAAACGCACCTTAAGATAGAAGTAGTCAAGTAAAAAAAATGGTCATGGTGATAGTGACGTCATCAATAACGGCAAGTTAATAAGCTTGCTGCAATTTTCACATGCAATATAAAAAAAAATTCACAAAAATTAGGGGTTGTTTAGAAAAAAAATTCTCTGCAAAAAATTTGAAAAAACTAACGCCTTTAGCCAGTTCTACTTCCTTCCCTACGACTTTGGACGTCTTTTATGATCAACCCTTTTAGCTACAAATTGCTAAAAAAAGTTTCTTCCCGCTGGATACGGCTTGGCAAATTCTTCCAAACTTTTTCTGGAGTGAATACTGCTCTCGGGAATTTTGTACTGATCACTTGCATCCCTAATCAAAACTGAACCTCTTTTTACTTTTTCTGGGGCACTTTTCATATCTGTTTCTTGCTATTTCCACCGAGAAAACATCACAATCGCAGATTTACGCTCATGAAATGATAATGAATTTCTACATGCTAATCCTGAAAGCTTGTATAAACTTTGTTAGATATAAGTTTTCTCTAATGAGCAACTCGTGCTCGTCATACTCGTCTATTATAGTGTAAACTGCTTATATTAGAGCCCGTGCAATGTTGCTGAGTTGAGAAAAGCAAACTTTAGCGATTTTAAGACCTGACAAGTCAAAAGTCATTATTTTCCTAATTGCGCAAAATTCCCGAAATTTTCCTAATTGCGTATTTCTTTTCTGTCACCTAGCGGTAAATGATTTTGTGTTTTTGCTTGTATAGGTGGAAATATGGAGCTAACACTGGTTCTAATGATACCAGAATTGAAGTCGTGAATCAAAGTAGAACAAAAGTTACAGCAAAGTTAATCGAGGTGCAGACAAAGTTTTTGGAGGTCGGAAAACCTGGAAATTAGTAGTAGACTAAGAAATTGTCATTGGAGTCTTGATTGTTGTAGAGATTAATTTTTTTGTGGAAATGGCAAACAGTGCCTGTTATTCACCATGGTAACTTCGGTTTTGAGTTTGAGTTTGTGTAAGTAGAGCTGTGAGGACTTGCGCAATTAGGGAA
This sequence comes from Trididemnum nubilum, assembly GCA_963965965.1. Classification (NCBI taxonomy): domain Eukaryota; kingdom Metazoa; phylum Chordata; class Ascidiacea; order Aplousobranchia; family Didemnidae; genus Trididemnum; species Trididemnum nubilum. The sequence continues at coordinate 5,424,447 of OZ014483.1, forward strand.
AATATTGCACTTTGCGCATTTTGGGAAACTGGTATACCATGATTAGGCCTATCCTGTAGACCAATCCAGATAAATAATTTTGTTCTATTAATATTTGTCTCTACAGTTGGTCAGTTATTGTGTCACTGTATTCAACATTACAAAAGATATTATCCAGTGTTGCTTTTCAAACTTGCAGAGACCAGATCTCTAACCATTTCTCTTAATTAAAGAACCAACTTGTTCAATTTGTAAAAGCAACATATTGAGTTAAGGTAGGCTACCAATACGTTCAACAACTGGTTCTCTAAATTTAGCAACCAGTTTGCATGAACTGCATGAAAAGCATCACAGAATACAATCTAAACCTTAACTTATTAGGTGTGAAATTATTTCTAACACTATTGCTGTTACAGTGTGAAATAAAATTTGCCCCTCATTTATTTGTCTTTCAGTCTCTTTTTTTTAACAGTCGGCAAAAATCTTGCACCTTGAGATAAAACAATTAGAGTTCTTAACCTGTTAACAAGACAATTGCAGTTTGCATAAGTACAGAGTACCATAGCTATAGACTGTTTGAATAACGTCGTATGTATGTAATTCTAACCAAAAAATCAAACAACTATTATACTTTAGCTACATAGAATACCAGACAGATGATATGAGAATATAAGCTATCACTAGTTGAGACCACAGAAATAAATGTTGTCATTTTCAACGTAAAGTATTTGGTTCAGTCAAAATTTGTTTATGAATTAAATGGGTTAAGTGTTAATACCAGCACATCAGACATGCACTCACTTGAGCAGCTGTAGGTATTCCAACCTTCATTCTTATTATACAGGAAACTAGAGAAAATTTAAATACAACTTAATAGGCTACAAGTAGGCAAGGATTTTTGATTGAGGGGAGGGGGCCCAAACCACAAATTACGCAATGATATCATCATAAATTTATATTGGTGACGACCAGAAAGAATTAAGAAAAAGGACTGGACTCAGTGCAGTGCACGATTTGTTTGCTGAGTTAAGCAAAGTCCAAAGTAAATAAAATTTTTCCGCCAAAATTTAAATAAAACCAAAAAAAAAGGTATTCACTCTAATTTCGTCAGTTTTTCTGCCAAACTTTAGGTGAAGACCAAAAAAAAAAAACATGTAGGCTGCTACTACTATACTAGGATTTGAAACAAGATCGATAGAAATAAAGAAACAAACCGAAGTTAGAAGACCTTTTTCGATCACACTTTTATCATTGCAATTGGGGGGCTAGGCCCTCGCAGGCTAAGCCTATGCAAGTAGGCTATTGGAGGGCAATGACAGACTAACGACTAGTGTAAAGACTGCTGTAATTCCACTTGGCCTATCACAACAGACATAGCAGTAAAGATTCACTCAATAATAGACAGTTACAGTAAGCCTATCAGAGGGGTCTACCTCAATTGAAACTGTATTGAAAGGTTACAGTTAGATTTTACGGAATAGCTTAAATTGAAGCACTCATTAGGTTAAGATTAGATTTTAGGAAATAGCTTAGAGGTCAGCAGGTCAGTTTTATAAATATATGGCACCACTACTAGGCTAGGCTACTTCATTCTCATATTCTTGTTTAGTTCTGTAGTTTACATATAATACAGTCTCACCGTAAACTGTTGCTACCCCCTATTCTATTATTTTCTTCATATGCAATCTGCTCTTTTACTTTCGTGGTATGGTGGGCATTCTTTAGGTAAATTTCGAATTTTCGATTACTAAGGCCCGTATTCTAAGAGAGGACTTGAGCAGCAGGTGCAGCTCAAGCTCTGCTTGGGCTCAAAATTGGTATTCTAAGAAAAATTTCAAGTAGCACTTTCAAGCTCAGCTTGGGACCTACTTGGGAGCTTTGAAGTTCAGCTTGAACCGCTGTGGTATTCTAAAAGCGAACTTGAAATGAAAATTTGCCAAGCTGGACTTGGAAATTGCTAAATTCTCGAGCCACCGCAGGGGTAGGCTTGAGCTTACGCATCACTGAAAACTTGGTTTTAAAGCTTTTGATTTCGGGTGAAATTTTTATAATATAGGCCTAGAAGGTTTCAGAATACCTAGTGGTTATGTTTTGGCCAGGCCGAAAATAGCCTATGATGGTTTCGAGATCTTAACGGCATGTAGGCTATCGGTAACCTATTTCAATCAGTTGCGGTAAAAGTTTGCAGTATATCGATACGATAGCTTAACTTTCCAAGCTAGCATTTCATAGCAGACAAAAATAACTAAAAGATAATTAGGTTTAACAATAAATATAAATCAATTTGGCTGCAAACAATAACTGCTTGAGTTGCACGTCAGCGTGTGATCCGTTGCATTTGATACGTTAGTGCAATTCGGTCTTGAGTACCGGTTGCCTAGGCCTATTTGAACAGAATTTGAGAAACGCGTTACGCATGTTACTGTAGCTCACTTACCGATCTACTGATAACTACGGTAGTTTAAGGATAGATTTAAGTATGAAATAGCCTAGTAGTTTTTTTTTTAACTGTAGTACCTGTAGCTAACCTACCGGTATGGCTTAGTTATTATTTGGAGACATGATTTAGATTAATTTTAATAGGCTTACTGAAAGTAAAATTAGAGGTCTGTAAGCAAGAACCCTACGATCTTCAACTTAGTTTTTTTGTTGTTCCCTAAACAGCGTTTTTTACTAGGCAGGTCTATTCAGTATAAATTTAGAGGGCATACATATGCTACTCAGATAGCCTAATGGGCTAATGTAACCATTTAGCAAATTATTGGTATATTGTCTAACCTGCTAGCTTATGCAACATCTAAGCTAAATAAGATCTTAAGCTAAATGCAAAAAAAAATTATTCAGCTTTATGATAAATGAGAGTCAGAATAAGAAACATAAAAAAGTGTAAATGAAAATTGATCCTTATTCCCCTATTTTTTGTGAAGTCATCCAATTCGACTATTTTTTACCATATCAAAATGACATTTGATTTTCAGCAATATTCAAGGACATAGTATAATGCAATATCTGAACAAAGAAAATAGTACAAGCATTTTAGTAGGCTATCTAGCACTACTATAGATTTTTTGCTGTTTCAGGAGTTAAAGATTTTGATTAAAGTTATTTAGTATGGTAGTTGTTGCATAGTTGAAGAAGAAATTTTCTGCATGCTGGTCCAAACGATATAATGATAGATGTGGTCCAAACACTAAAAAAAATCCACTAAAGATATTGCTGTAGCGTGTGATTGTGCAGCACAGGTAGGCCAAGTTCTAATTCATTTCTCAAGTTACTTACAGTACAATATATAAAAATGCACTCATAAATCACGTAAGAATTATGACTGTTAATAAATGCTGTTTTTGTACTTTTTCTGTTTAATAGTAGCGACACTTATCAATAGTAGGTAGTTTTGTAGTATTACGCTTTGTGCGCTAAACACATGCTTTTTAGAAACATGGATATTTGAAACAACTTTTACCGGTAGAGTTAATCAACGCTACCGCACATATATATTGTCCAATTTGCATTTTAGAATTTCTTGTTTGTAATTTATGATGTTTTCTAAATTACGCTACGAGAAGTATCTTTGCTGTTCCTTTAGCCCAGGCAGCTTTGGCGAATAAAGATGCAATTGCCAGAACGTACAAAAAGAAGCGGCTCGTATGTGCGGTATCAGCTCATGGTCGCCTGCGCAGGCGCGTAGCCAGGATTTTGTAAAAGGGGAGGGGGGCTTTTTTTGAAGGTTGAGACTACTGTAAGCGACCTTGATTCAAATTTTCATTGCTCTTGAATCAGATTGAGGCAGTTTTTTACCCAAAAACAGGTGATCTCCAAAAAAAGGTCTTCACCGAAATTGAGTAGGATTTTTCGGCCGAAATCAGAAATTCAAACGGTTCTTCTGGCCGAATCGCGGCAACTACTTCACTACTTCGGCTCCCAAATCTCTTTGAGGAAGGCTGTTTTCATTTTCTGAGCAAAAATCGGCCTCAAAAGCACTAAAAACGTGCAATTTTGCATACTTTTCAGTCCAATGGGGGGTTCGAGCCCTCCCCGCCCCCCCTGGCTACGCTATTGCGCCTGCGTGGTGAATCTGGTGAGGGTGAATTTATTTTTTACTCAAAATACAGAAATATTTGTTTTAGAAACATCTATCTTGATGTATAACTTATGCCTAGGCAGCGGATTAATAAACCACCCGAAAGGTCAACAAAAAGCGAACGATGAAAGTTGCGCTGAAGAAAATGCATTTCAAGCCTAAAAACAAACTGAAAGCAATAAGCAATAAAGCAGGTAAATAATTAAAACTCAGTGCGGTGACTTAAGTCCTTTTTGAACTGATTCTAGGAATTAATCCACCGCTAAGTGCCAAAGCGTGTATCAGACTACATCAGTTATATCCCACAGTAGTTGAGCTAAGTTATAGTTTGCAAACCCAATACGTCTTTTCTTTTTTTTCTGAAGTTGGGTGACTAAGCATAGATCCTGCAAAAAAGAACAAGATAGCAAGCGCGGCGTTTTTGCGGTGTCCTCTATCGCCACTAGCGGTACTTCCACTTTCTTAGCTAGAAGTATAGTTTCCTTTGCACTTTGCAGGATCCATGGTTATTCATAGACAACTATTCGCAGTATGCTTAGATCCATCCGGTAGTAAATGCCTAAATTGATACTGGCTGGCTACTAATACTCAGAAACAAAGTGCAAATGGCCTTAGAGCAAAGATAATAACCTACTACAGCACTGAAGAAAGGCTGAGAAGTCACACCTATATAGACAGTGGTTGGGTAGCCTGAGACCGTACCTCTGGCTCTAACTGTTTTTCCATTTTGATAGCCCTTTTGATATGATAATGATAGGCTCAGTCCATTCAAATATCAAGATCTCTACACCTAAATGCAGAGAAAACCGATACAAACATTAAGTACAATGCAAAGAAAAGCAGTGTATGCTTGTACATTGAAGAGGAGGTGGGGAGCCAGGAAGGAAAACTATGGTACCGGTAATAGCCTTTTCCATTTTGATAGGCCTACTAAGCTACCCTGTACTTGAGAGCTATGCTCAAAGCTATCGATCTTGCAAGCTCAGACATTCAGAGCTACAACGTTTCAGGTTTAGCTTGTTAAGTATATAGCGTACTCTGATATAGGTTACCAGTACAAGCAGGCAATGCTAATTGCTAAACAGAAAAGGTGGTACCACCATACCTGTAGGTTACGGTATGCCTGCTTTTCGTAGCTAAGACCTCAAAGATAGGAGCTGTAAGTTCAGAGTTACCGTCTCTGGTACCAGTACCAGAGTACTGGTAGGCTATAGACCTACATTTCCACACACTACAAAGTTCTGTGTTCAAGCTGACAAGTGAAGTGACCAGGTGACTATCAGCAACTGACACTAAGCTGTGTGATTATAGGAAGGAGCATACGGTAGACTACATTATGAGTTGCAATAGTTCTAAATCGAAGAAGAAATTAGGAAATGGAAATTTTTGCTGTGTGCCTCATTGTGACAATACAGGAAGAACACCAGATATTTTCCTGTATGCTTTACCATCTGGAATGAGAGCCAGAGGTTGTGACACTAAAGAATGGCGTAAAAACATGCTAAAACTCCTGTATCAGCTACGATCCCCTCACAACAACCACTTTAAAGAAAAAGTGGAGTCAAGAAAAGCATTTATATGCAGTGCCCATTTTAAGGATGAAGATATTCATCGCAGTAAGTTATGTTTCTCAGGTATTGCTCATAAACTAGTAGTAGTAGTAGTGGATTTTATTTCTGGCATAAAATTCAAAATAAAGTAAATAACATAGCAAACACATAGCTCAGAAAAAGGAAAAGCGACAAAACATTGAACGTTAAAACATGCACCAAAACACGTTAAAACATGGTAAACCTGTAGCATGGCGTATATCTACCCACTGGTGCCAATTTTTGTTGAGGTATAAATTATATATAAACTGCTTTCATTTCGGCATTCGTCATTAACACTAACGGCAGAATGTTCTACTGTGTTTTGTACCAGTAGGCCTACTGGTCATATGGACCTGGCCAGTACTAGTTCATTCATTTCTGAGAGTGAGACCAGTAGAGAGTATGCCGAAATGTAATTCCATATGAAATTAATTTAAAGCATAATAATACGAAGTGACTTGGCGCACGGAACGTGCGCAGTTAAATAAACAAAGATTCCAGTGACGTCACTGGTTTTTGGAAATTTTTCTTTTGGTTATTACAGTTATAGGTTTGGGTTAGGGTTTAGGTTAGGCTTTGGGTTAGGGCTAGGATTAGGGTTAGGGTTAAGGCTTTGGGTTAGTTTTTTAGGCTTTATTACGAAATGTCTGCGCGCACGGAACGGAACGTGCGCCAAGCCTTTTCCTTAATAATATATATCATATTACACTTATTAGGTTCAAAGTGAACGTGGTTGAAGCATGGAGTACTGCCAACTGAAAACTTGCCAGAAAAATCACATCCAACAAAACAGGTTAAAGCACGGCGACAGATATTTAAACATGACATTGCCAAACATTACAGCTTTGATGACCACAAAACTGCAGCAACTGCAAAGCTACCAGACTTTTGGTTTATTCATCCAAGTCGCTCTTCCAAAGAAGTCACCATACATTTGACCAAGCCTTCAGAAGACTATACTGTTGATGAATTTAGATTCATTATTACTGCACCCTTGTCGTTTGTTGTGTGCTTTTTTGGAATACCCTTATCGTCTAGGTGCACATCTCAGATTGATCTTGCCAATGGAAGCTTGCTTCAAGCATTAAAGGTCTTGGACAATCTGAAACTATGCGCAGGATATCAAAGAGTTTTAAGGCCCGACAAATGGATTGCTGTTACTTTGTTCAAGTCAGTGTCAACTCTACCTGAAGCTCATACATCAAACAAGTATCTCACTAATAGTGGCAATTTCACTTTTTGAAAAATTTCAGTGTCACTGGCAGTGTTTCCTCTAAGGTGAAAAATGGAGAAATTTGAGAAAGTTTGTGGCAAATTTTGTAAAGCTATGAAACTAAAAATGAGCAAATTATGTTAATTCTTTTGCAAACCATTAAAAATTTCTGTCCAAAAAAGATTGTGTATTGTTCAAAAACCCGTTATCAAAGCAAAAGTTTATGCAAAATTTGTCTGAAGTGGTAAAAACGTTAGGACAAATTTTTACAAAAATGTTTATTTAAACAATTTTGCAGCTGTCTAATTCTTAGAGGGAACACTGGTCACTGGTTTATAGTTTTTTTGTTTTTTTTTTTGGTTGTGCTGATGCTTTCTTACAGCTCTTTTTTGATGAGTAGATAAATGGTATCGATATATTGAAGTGTTTTGCACTTACTATTTTTTAACATGCTGAGCCTTAATATTTTTGCTAAAAGGTTAGTGTCAGGTTTACACTAAGCAAACCTTCAGTCTTTTGTGGTTTGTAGGCACCAGAAATATTCATGCTAAAGTCAGTATATACTGTTTGTACTGGTAGGTAACTAAAAATTACATACTCATTCTCATTGCAGTTGTCGGTATATTAGCAAGAAATGCCTTGTTGGAGTTACTCAAGAAAGCAGCAGTGAATGTGGTCCATGCAAGATGGAACATTTACAAGAAAAGTACAATGATGCTCGATCAAAGGAAAATGCTGGTTTGTTGGTCCATCAATCACCAAGCAAAAAGTTAAAGAACTTATTGTCATTGTCAAAACAGCGCTTGTGTTCTCTTGTGGCAAGAAAACAACTGATGTGAGTATATCTGTGAATTCTGTTTCTTTTTTTTATCAAATGGCCAGTAATTTTACTTTATTTGGTTTTCAAAGAATCAGGGATATCTAGAACACCGGGATTGCTCGCTTCAGCGATTTCAGTTTTTTTGGTGGACAACAGAAGGGCTACTTTAGTCAGCTAAAGTGTCTTCATAGAGGTACTTGGTGTGCAGTGGAGCAGGTTAGCGTAAGTTAAGACGGTAAGGCGAAATTGCTGTTTTTTTCGTGAGTTTAATTTTTCAAAGAAAACATAAAGTTTAGAAGAGTTGCTCAGGTAATAAAAGCAATCCGCTAAGGCATTGGACTATATATACTTGGTCTGTTGAACAAGGCTACTGATTTCAATGGTAGTCCCAATTTTTATTTCTTTTACATTAGAACAGAAAGGATCTAGGCTTCGAAAAGTGATAGAGGCTCAGAGTTTGCTCTGATAATGGTTATAATGTAGACCTTATGGAAAGATCCTTTTAATGGAATTAAGCTCTGGGATTAGCCTATTTTGAATTTGCAGTTTTTGCTGACAACTTTAGGCCATATTACTTGTAGCCTAATATTGATATGCATAAACATAAAAAGTATTGGCATAAGCCTATCTCATAAACTTATCATAATTTTTTGGTAATCTGAACAAGCGATTTGGTTAATTGGTTATAATGCACTCTTTGCATGTGGAATACTGGGGTACAACTTTTGGTCAAGTCATAAATAAGAATACAAATAGCATTCTCATCTTTTTGTTTACAACACGGAACAAACATAAAGCAAAGCAATCGGTGGTATCTCCTACCCAGTAGCAATACTGATAAACTAATAATTTAAAATTTTGCACGATTCTGAGTAAAATTGCAACTGTTTCTTTTGCAATCTGCATGAAGTAAGCTGTTGTTCGCAAAAAATCAGAGGGCGGCAATTATTTTTCCTGCAACAAAATTTGCGGAATCCGACACGTATGTAATTTTGGCTGAACAAACTGGTACTCAAGGGCACAATAATTTTGTGTTGATACTGCAAGCAATATTCAACTGCTTTGCTAAGAATGAGTTGAAAAGAATCAACCAATGCACTCTTGCACCTCTCGAGAAAATGGCACGCACCATTAGAAAGTTAAATTCACAAACATCTGCGCAATAGTCTCCATCTACTGTGGCGCGTGTACTATGTGGGCTATACTGTAATGTGAATCAAATAAGGAAACAGATATAGTCAACTTTTTTTTGTTTTCTGCAGCTGGAAGCTTTTGTGTTTTTGAGTGCTTCAAGTTTAAGTATCATGGTTAACTGATATTTGTAAATTCAAAACAGTATGTTTGTTTGCCAAAAGGTAACTGTTGTTTGGTATTCAGTTGTGACCTCTTTGGCAAATAATTATCATTTAGTTAAGAATGTTTTTCAATTTGCTTAAAATTGTAGTTTTTGCGCTGTTTCTTTCCTAGTTAAGACTCAAGTAATTTTTACTTTTCTTTGAAATATTTTAAATTGAACATTAGATTCGTAGGCAAATGATGTAAAGATGAAACTTCTGTGTGCAGGTGTTATTGTGCCTTATAGTGACTATACATTGCAATGCTAGCAGGTGTTTCGGAATGTAGAGTAAGACTTATCAGTTTAAAATGTAACGAAATATATATACTTTTTGGATATTATTTCACTAAATGGTGAAACTTCAACGAGCAGCTATTATTGTGTCTCTCTTTTGATTCTTTTGTTAACCGAAAAACTAAGACTTTTTTTTTATCCAAATAATTTGCTGAATTCCTTTTTATTTGATAAATTCCCTGATGTTTACAGTTTATACACCTTTATGCGGTTGTGGTGAAAGTGACCAAACCATGTGCTAGATTTTATTTGAATGCAAAGGCTCTTTGAGCATACCTAGTGATGCTGCCCATCAGCTCAGAGAAAGGATATGTGAAGCAGAAACTAACTGTTTCCCTAATATGCATGTTCAGAATTTCTGCACTATACTTTTGAATCACAGTCGTGATTAAGGTTTTATGACTTTGCTGTTGAAACGCATTCAGGAATGTGCTTGTTATTTAAAATCCTCTGTAAAATTAACGCCATAGCTCTGTTTTTTTTTTTGTTTTGTTTTTACATGTCATTGCTCCTTTTATATTGAGCTTCAATGTGTTTTTTTTTTCTAATACTGACCTGCGACTAACCACTGTGAGCTGTAGTGTTGTAGCAGTTTAGTAATATTATTTTTAGAATTTTGTTTAGGTTAGTTTAGGGAATGTATGATAGATAGTATTGTAATGATAATTAATAAGCTAAGTAAAGAATATGAACCACTATTAACTGCTTTTATGCTCTATTTTTTTCAGATTAAAAGATTTTTTTATTTTAAATTATGAAGTAAACTTATTCATGGCCAAAAATTTTATTTTGATTTTTGCATATTACTATTTGCCTGCTCGCAATAAACTGAATATCGCTCCAAGAAAGAGGGCACAAATTGTCACTCTACGACAACACTCTAATATGACAATAAGAAAAATAGGAGAGAAGCTGAATGTGTCAAAATCAAATGTGGGGCGAATTTTTTAAATGATGGATACCAATGGTGACATCACCACATCTAGAAGGCGGGATCAGCATGAATGAAAGCTTAAAACGACCACTAGTGATGACAAAATGATATTGCAAAATACTTTTAAAGACCTTAGAAAAACTAGTAAGGACCTTCAAAGAGATTTAGCAACTGCAGGAGTCAACGTAGATTCGTCAACCGTTAGAAAGCGACTTCTTGAAGTTAGAAGAAAAGCCAGAAGTCCCTGCAAGAAGCAATTGCCTACAGTTGCTATTAAAAAGAAACGCCTAAAATGGGGTAATAAATACAATAAAAGGGAAAACAGGAATGAATAAAAGTTGTTTTCAGATGACAGCCATTTTGAAGTGCATGGACTCAATCTCAATATGTAAGACGAAGTGTTGGAGAACCCCTCAATACCTTTTATATTCTACAGGCCCCGAAACACCCCCTAAAGAAAATGTTTTGGGGTTGCTTCACTCTTAATGATACTGGAAGATTATGTACAAGCGAAGGAATGATGAAATTAACTAAATTTTGGAAAAAGATTTGGTTTTAACAATGCAAAAATCATTCTCAGATGGCAGTGGTGTTTTTCAGCAGGACAATGCACCAAGCCATACTTCAAAAAAATGCAAACATTTTTCAAAAATCGAAATTAACTTTGCTAGACTGGCCTGGCAACTGCCCATACCTAAACCCCATCGAAAACTTGTGGGCTATCATAAAAAGGTGTCTTTAAGTATGTGACTGCACAACTACTGTAAAACCAAACTCATAGAAGCCAAAATACGAATTTGGTACCATGATGAAGAAATTAAAGATATTTGCTCAATCCTAGTTGATTTCATGCCAATACGAATTTCAATGCTCATAAAGGCAAAAGAAGGATATATTAACTATTGAACGTGCTAGAGTTGATATAATTTGGATTAAAGACGCGTTTTTGAGAATTTTCCTAATTTTTTGACACTCTTCGTTTTGTCCCAATTAATTTGCACACTATTGTATATAAATGCAAAAAATATCAATCAATAGCTTACAATTAGTAATGGCACACGACTTTCATTTCGAAAATATTGCACATTTTTTATGTATTTTCCTGTCTATGGGTATCATAATGACGTCAGTGATGACGTCAGTAATGACGTCAGTATTACGTTATTTTTGTCATTATGTTAACTTTGGTTGAAAGCATTATATTTTGCACAATAGTTGGTATAGCAATGCAATAAACAAAATTTTCCAAGTAACCCTTCTGTTGTCCGCCCTAAAATTCAGCAAGCAATCCCAGTCTTGATGTTTCTATATATCCCAGCAAAGAATGCTTGAAGTTGTGAAAGACAAGCTCATAATGAGCTAAACATAATTTACCAGCATGCAAGATTACCAGTATTGATTGATATAGTGGCTGGTACAAAAATGCTATTTCTGTCTTCACTAGGCATGTATTTTATTTCAGGTTACATTTGATGATGTGAAGCAGCGACGCAAGTCTGTGGCATTTACATGCTTACCAGACAGTCCTGCTGTTCGAACCTAGGTACAAGCAGTCGTGCAAACACCCTAACGCGAGGCGATCGCAGCTTCTCAAATCATAAATGAAATACAGATTTACATTTAATACGCAGTTGTAAATGTTTATAAAAGAGATTACACACTTCAAATAAAAAAACATTTTGGTTATGATGTACCAGAACTATTGAGTTAATTGACCTGATTATTGTTGTTTTGTTACGCTGTTTTAATGCATTATACGGCTAGTACTAAGCCTTACAGTTCTGTTTTGACAGAATTAAAGATTTGGAAAAGCAGTATGGAGCATCAGTGGAAACAAACCAGTTCACCAGAGACTTCATTCAGCATGTATTGGACCATTGCTCTGATGAAAATAAGCATTTTTTAAAGGAATGGTGGACACGCCAATTAAAGCTTCAACACTTACCAAAAAACAACCATCGATACCCAGCAACTATCATTCGGTAAAGCTTTTTTGTAAACTAATTGCAATATTGTTACAACTTCACTGCTTCATATATTTACAGCAGCAGTTCCCTTTTTAGACTATAGGCGTAGTTTCAAAAATCAAATTTTTATTATACTCACTGTTTTACGGGGAAGTGTGGAAAGAATTTACTGAGCCCATCGCCACGACATTGCGCCTGGGCAACGCAGCTCCTTTTGAAGAAAAGTTGCAACGGTGGCGAGTCATTGGCAATTGTGTGTTGAATTTGACCGACCCAGGGATTGAATCCCAGACCTTCCGCTCCAGAGTCGAACACGTTACCGCTCGGCTATTTGGCCAATATAGGCATAGTTTGTTCGATAATTGTTGGTTTCAAGGTGGCAAAAATTTAAAATTACTTATGATATTTTCTTTCATTATTCGCTGTGTATTATTTTAATTTCTTTAATATATCTAACTTTAATTCTTGCCCTCTTGATCGTTGCATGCTCACTGAAAGGGTCTGAGTTACTCGGTTAGTGGTAGAATTTCTTGTGGTAGTTTTGTTTACCTGTCAAGCTTTCCAGGTTTGACCAGGTTCATAACAGCGCTAGTCTTGTGGGTTAGCCCTCTAGGGTTTCCGTCTTAATCAGTTTAACTTAAATAATCTTCTGAATTTTCAAATAACCGTGCATGTCATAACGTTAACCGTTTTGTTGCTTCTTCCTTTGTCTAGCGCATACAAAAATTACTTATTGTTTTTCCTTTCACTGTGTTTTTCATAGCGCTGAAATAGAAGTCACGACATTATATTTTGATCATTGCTTTTTTTCAGATTTTGCATGAAGCTGTACAACAAAAGTCCGGCAGCATATAGACTTTTGCGAGAAACCAACATCTTGGCTCTACCTTCAAGGCAAACCCTTGACAAAGAAAAGCACAAGGATACACCGTGTGTTGGTTTTCAACATCATGCCATGGACCAGCTAAGAGTCATTATCAATGGAGTGGACTGCACTCACAAGAAAATGGCATTACTTGTCATTGACGAAATGAAAATTTGGGGTACACATAATGTTTTGTATGTGAATTTAGCATCCTTCTGGTTTGATGATCTGTCGGATGCTGATTATTGCTATGGAGCGTTTTCTATGACTAATTTCTGTTTTTTTTCAATTAGAAAAGACTCACAGCACAGACTCATCAGAACAATTCATTTTTTTGCAATTTTTTCCTCTTTTGCAGAGTGTTTAGTCTATCGAAAAAACACTGGCGATTTAGTTGGATACGTGGATTATGGCAACGATTCTCTGACTCGTTTGAATAAACAAGCATCATTAATTGCAAGCCATGTGCTGGCATTTTATTTAAGAGGTAATACGATTTTATTGTCGAAATGTTTTTCGTTTTGTGCTGACTAAACAATGGAATGAAGTGAAGGCTTAACAGTAAAATGTAATGATACAATCCGAGGTAAAATTATACCAGTAGCGCTGACTAACCTTCATTATAAATTAGGCAGTAGTTTTCGCTGGTATATTATTGAAAGTTTTTAAGCCTTGAGATTTTTAAAAATTATAATGTACAATTTTTGTGATGACATAGCGATTTTGCAATACTTAAGGGGTATTCTTCAAATAATAATTTTCAATTTTGCAATAACACGTTCTGCTTCCTATAATACAGGAATCACCAACAACAAACTGGATATGCTTGTTGCCTACTTTCCAACTGCCACTCTTACCACGCAAAACTTGCACTTTACAATTTTGGAAGGAGTGATGATGTTGGAAATGCGTGCTGGAGTACATATCACTGGAATTATTGGTAAGTTACAGTGTTTTTGCTGTGTGTGAAAAATAAGCTCAGTGCTTCCATTGTTTTAGACTGCAGTGCGCTGAAGAGAAGACGTATCACGATTTTTGTTAAGTACAATTTTCTTATGTACAATTGCATATTTCAGGTGATGGTTTATCAGTGAACAAGAAAACGTTTCAAATACTTGCTCAGCCTGAAACCGATGGTGACGTGCAGTATCGAATGGTTAATCCTTATGATGGCAAAAGGTGAGAGATTCTAATACTATTATGTGTTGTATCCTTGCAGGATGCTTTCTTGCGATGGTTTTAGCGATTAATTGTAAGATATTTGTGCATTGCACTAAAGTTTATTCCTATATTTTTTGTTAAAAAGTTCGCAACTGTGTATGGTACAATTAAGTTTGTTTCAGATTTATCTGTTTCATTTTCGATCCTCCTCATCTGTTGAAGACTTTACGGAACAATCTTATGTCCCAAAAGAGGGAATTGTGGAATGAGGGTCCTATATCTTGGAGGCCAATCCGTCAATTAATTTTCGACGACTTAGCGTTATTGCCTAGAAAGTTTCCGCACCTCACCAAAGCTCACTTTGCTCCGCTTTCTTTCCAAAAAATGAAGGTCAACCTCGCTGCCCAGGTATATGCAATATTTAAGCTATTGTGCTGTATGGTTGCTTACGCTTAAATTAACTCTTATAAGAGAAGTAATTGAGTTTGAAAACCCGCTTAGCCTGAATTGATGTTTATTGTTTATTCACGAACACGTGAGCATAAAAGCAATTGAGAAGTATAACTCGATTATTTTCATTATCGCAATTGTGAAATGTTTAGGTTCTGTCGTCTACGGTGGGTTTAGAACTGCAGCGCCAAGGATACAAACATTTAAGCAACCTTATTCTTCAAATCGACTTTTGGTTCGACTTGATGAACACAGGTTTGCGCGACCACAAGCGGAAGCTGAAACCACACATGGCTCCTTACGAAAGTGTGGACGATCAACGCTTGGGTTGGCTTCGGTCTTTTCCTAATATGTTGGACTTTTCACTGGCATTTTTGAATTAGTTAAAGGCGGACAAGAGTGAAATTCATATTGGTTTCTTAGCTTACCTTCTCTTTATTTTTGTCGGTGCTGCTGTTCTAGAGATATTCGAGGTCGATGAATTGTTGCATTTTTACTTGGAAATACTTTTTACTGCTTTGCTGTAAGCGTAGGCATTGCTAAGGCAAATTGCTAAAAACTGTCCCGAGAGAAAAATCACAGGGATGCATAAAGTACAGCACCTATTCGAGATGGATATCTTTAGCACCGAGTAGAATAAAGTCACCGTAAATCGAATACCATACTTTTTTAAACTAATTTTAGAAAACCGGTTCAATTTCACTCTTTTCCGCCTTTAAATATGTCTGAGGGCAGCGACATCAATTTGCAGCGGCTACTGTCAACCATAATTGTGAAGGTGGATTGCGTGACTTGGCGAATTGACAATACCGTAAAAGTTAAATTCAGTATTTGCATGTTATTGGTTACATAATTATTTTGTGTGTTAAAATTATTGAAATATCAACCTTCAATTGCCTCTATTGATTAACCAGCAGTAACGCATGCGTTTTTTGACGTTGAGACGATAAAGTTTAATGCGTTAGTATTTTCATATTAAGTATTGTTCGTGATATTAGCGGAATCTAGATTTACGGCTGGTGCTATGCTATACATCTGGTGATTTCTTCATCTTAGCGTTTGTGTGATAAGAGTATCCTTTATTAAAACACAAGAAATCAAAACACATAAATTTAAGTAAATCGCTATCAATTTCGGTTCCCAAGGGCACTATCATTAGCCAAAACAAAAAAAGGCAAATAATGGTCTTATTCAATAGAGAATCATCATTCAACTAGTTACTTTCAGATTATTTCAAGAAATGGCGCGAACTTGCCCAATCCCGAACGGATTTTTGTGAAAAGATGTTACTTTCGAAAGCGACGGAACAAGGTATCATGACCACTTGCAAGGCAATGGCAGGCTTGATTACCGCTTGTTTGGAACATGGCGCACCTTACGTGATCACTAGGCGCTGCAGCCAAGGTAGTAAAATCGTTTGATACCGTTACGCTTATAAAGTGATGTTGGATTTGTCCTGTTACTACGAATATTAGTTCATGCAGTAAATCAGTTTTGAAATAGTCTCACCAAAATGCCATTCTTGCGACTTTTCCAAAATTTATTCAGATCAGTGGTCGAGTGGATAGAGCGTCTGCTACTGAAGCGGTAGACACGGGTTCGATTCCCGGTCGAGTCAAACCAAAGACTATAAAAATTGGTATTCACAGCTTCCCTGCTTAACGTTCAGCAATTAAAGGGACAGTGTGAAGCCTCCATCGTGTGTGGTAGACAGATGGGCAGGTGGCAGCTTGACTCGAAGACCGAAAAGTCCCTTCGCAGTCTCCTGGCCAAGGCAACTTGGTGAATAAAATGTAATTACCAGAGGTGGAGTCCTCGAGGACGTTCTTGGCCTCGAGGACACATTTTGAAGTCCTTGGCCTTGGCCTCGAGGTCTCAAGTCCTCGAAAATTGGCCTGTCCTCGGCTCGAGGACAGCAGTATTTTTTGAATTGTTAAAATTTTGTGTATCGCTTGAAAAATTTTTTAGAAAACGTTTTTTTGTGGAGATCGCTACAAAAATTTTTGTGAAGACTTTTTTTTTGAGATCGCCTGAAAAATTTTTGTGAAGACCCTTTTTTTTTTTTTTTTTGGAGAGCACTTGCGCTTGTGTCCTTGGCCTCGAGAGTGTCTGTCCTCGGAAAGGCTGTCCTTGGCCTTGGCCTCGAGCCTTGTGTTCTCGACTCCACCTCTGGTAATTACAATTACAGTACCGAAGCAATCGATACGAACAGATATCATTTCTAACTTATCGATACATAAAGTGCAGCATTAGTAAATGCTGTCTGATATGACATCCGCATTTGTTTGGTTAATGTAGTGAATTACAACTTTAGATTAAGTTTTATGCAAAAATTGTAGATTGCCTTGAATCCTATTTCGGTCATCAGAGAAGCTTGGGAAGAAGATGCTCCAATCCTAGTGTAGCTGAATTTGGCTACAACAGCAACAGTATCAAAAGTAACAGAAGTGTGAAGTACTCCAACGTAACAGTCCCGTAGTTGCTTATCCAATGTGAGATACTCCTGTTGGTGGTTGTGTAGCGATTTTCCCGGTTCTGCTCTAGGGATGACAGCATGGAGTCATTGCCCCAGAAACATTCTGTGCGCTGCCGAACAAGAGAAAACAAGAAATGACTTCTCCCTGTTGTTGTAGCACCTATGTGCCAAGCGACTTGCAAGCTAGCGCTGCAGCCGTTTCTGGATATATTGTTGTATTAGTATGTGAAATAAAAGTTGCAAAGGATTTTTATTAACGTTTTGTTGATGCGAACTGATCCCCAGGGTAGCGGGTTTGCACAAAACGATAGTATACCATTATGGAAAGGGGAATTTAGCAAAAGTTAGATTTGGTCACGTGTCGAAAGAATCGTACTAAGGTAAAAAATTTGCATCTTCACGCTGCATAAAGCGAACGCATACACTTTGGCAAGAAATACCATATTTAATAACACTTCGCAATAATAAGCACAAAAAAGGCAATTTGCTAAATCACACGTTGCAAAGCACGTTTTATAAGGTGATGAAAATAACGCCGGAAATTGGACATTGAAGTGTTCCAGAACATAAAGCACTATGGCAAGAAATACCTTAATTAATAACACTGCGCAATAATAAGCACGAAAAAAAAGCAATTCGCTAAATCACACGTTGCAAAGCACGTTTTATAAGGTGATGAAACTAACGCCGGGAACTGGACATTGAAGTGTTGCAGTACAAAAATATCAGAACATCATTATGGGTTTCTAGGCGTATATAGCAATAACACCAACACGCCCAGTAGCGTAGCCAGGGGGGGGCTCGAGCTCCCCCCATTGGCTTGTGAAGTATGCAAAATCGCATGTTTTTTGTGCTTTTGAGGCCGATTTTCTGTGAAAAATGGAAAATAGCCCCCCATACGAAAAGAGCCCCCCCTCAAACGTCTGAATTTGCGAAAATGGAAGAAAAATCACTCCGAATTTTGGCGAAGACCTTTTTTTTTTTGGAGATCACCTAATTTTGGGAGGAAAAAACCTTTGAATTTCGGATTTCGGCCGAAAAATCGCTCTGAATTTTGGCGAAGACCTTTTTTTTTTTTTTTTTTTTTTTTGATCACCTAATTTTGGGAGGAAAAAACCTTTGAATTTTGGATTTCGGCTGAAAAATCGCTCTGAATTTTGGCGAAGACCTTTTTTTTTGGAGATCACCTAATTTTGAGAGGAAAAAACCGAATTTCCGAGACATTTTGTCTCAATTTTCGGACAAACCGTCTGAAACTGATTCAAGATTCGAGTCAAGGTCGTTTGCACACTTCTCACTCTTTCAAAATAGCCCCCCCCTTTTCCAAATCCTGGCTACGCGCCTGAACACGCCTAGCAAATCCAGCTAGTAGCGACACAGTGAAGCCTACTGTTCGATTCCAATGGTAATATCTAAAACAAGGTAAATTAAAACATAGATGCTGCAACTAAAGGGAGAAGACCTTTTACAAGATTAACGACCTTAATGCCACAAAATAAGTAATGACATCACCCATAGATCCTGCAATGAGAGCAGGATCTATGGTTAATCGAAAAATAATCTCACCTTGCACAAGAATATTAGCATGCGCAATTTGTTGGAAAAATGTTCTTAAAAAAAAAAACTGAACAAATACACCACCTTTGCTCCTGTACCACAAGATACTGTTTACAGGCAATAAAAAAAGCAAATAACACAATGTTTATGAAAAAAAACAGAACTACAGTACCACTAATCGAAACAAGAATATCAATTTCCTTACAAAATTTGCACCAATGTTAGAAAAAGGGTTCAAAAAAACACTAACTGGAGATACAACAAATGTACATCCAAAACGTTCAGAGTTCACAGGCAAAGAAAAATATTGCAAACAAAGAAGTAACACTACCAATATTACTTGCAGCATCCAATGCAATACTGTTTTCATTGATATCATTAATTGAAGTGCTGCTGAAGAACAAATTGCGGTTCTTGTGCTGGCAATTTCTACTCTCCAGCATCGTTTATGTTAAGCTCTTTTTCCGCTTTTATTATACTCTTAGACGAAAACATTTGTTACTAATTAAACATAGGGATCTTGTCAGCAAAAACAATTTAAATACAAAATTGACAAATTTCAGATGAAAACAGGTAGACTAGATTGATTCACCGCAACAGACATATCATTGCATGCACTGAACCGGCGCACATAAAATTTGTACTATTAACACTAATTACGTCGCACATAACTCGAGCTGTTTAAGGCATTTTATGATGCAATGTTTCTCTCATACATAGATACTTGTTTTTGCAGGATCCATGTCTCATAAGATATAAATCATGTTTCGCATCAGACGGCAAGAATAATGACCTACATAAATCTCATTTCCAACAGAAAGTAAGCACGCATGGCAAGCAAAAGCAAAGCTAAGCGCAAAAAGCACAATACTGCATCGCACAATAAAGCTAGTTTCTATTCTCCGTGCTGTTGTTTCAAATTTGCACGACGTGATTTCTTGCACTGCGTCTGCTTGGAAGTAAAATGCTCTTCACTTCTTTTTTTGGCATAACCAAATGAGATCGCAGTTAAATACTGTTTTACAACTTTTTCACAAACTATGATCTTTGTGTTATAGGGAAACGTACGGTAGTTCCAATTGCAATGAAACGGTCAAAATTTACTTTCTCCATTAATTCATGCAAACAGATATTTTTGGTACTTGCATTCACCGAGTCATTGAAATTCCTTTGCGCTTCTTCAAGAAGGTTGCCAACTTTAGCAGAACAACCCCACAGACCACCTCTGTCATGCTGTTGATAAGAGAGAGGAACTGCTCCATCGGCTAAAAACTTTATGTATGCTCTGCAAAAAAAAGTACTTTTTATGTCGGAGCAGAGAAATGTGACGATAAGAACTGGTTGGTAAGAAGATCATAGCCACAGCTAATCTTCATATTTTAATGCAGTAAACGATTTGTTTCAGCTTAAAGCACTCTTAAGTCATTGTCAATGTTATTAAAATATAATCTAGTTCTTACTGTATTTGAATAAAATAAAATCTTCTTGGAACACACATAAGTTGAAATTACTTGCAAAATATATACACATAAAATGCGATCTAAACAGTGGGGTTTTAGACTATTGTTGTGGCATCTATATTGCATGCATTCTTTTACATGCAAAACTCTCCTGAAGCCTATAGCTGTATGGTATCAGTTTTTTGTTTGATATGGCGTTGACTGTGCTAAGCATAAGCAAACAACACTGGACAGAATTCATGCAATTTTTAAGTTACAATACTATTGAGCTTCAAAAAATAATTTTTTTTTACAAATCTACTAATACCTCTCTTCAGTTAGCTTGGTCTTGTAATACAACTTTCTCAATATTGCTCCACCCATGTACAAAATAGTTTCCTTCTGGCTTTTGGTAATGTCAGTTTTCAATGCATTTGATGGAGTATCCACAACTGCAACTGAAACCAGGTTGCTGTCCATCAAGGTAATTTTCTCCAAAATCCTCGGGAATACTCTTGTCATTATTAACTTCAGATCTTTGTCACAGATGTCCTGTGAAATATATAGAATGATATCGGCATTGCATACACTTTCTAATAATACATTATATTGGAAACCTGTTACCTGTTTGTGTAGCTGTATATTCTGTATTTACACAGACAAAAATCCAAAGATAACAGGTTTCAAAATGTTTCTCTTTATATATACCGATAGGGAACAAAACATACTGGACACAGGTGCAGACCTATCGTCAGTCAGTGTAGTATAGAGTAGTGAATCAGAGAAATAACATTAACTGTTCAAAGGGCAATGGCATATCTGATATGCTTAAACAAATGAATCTGGGATCTTACCTGTTGAAATTGCCTCCAGGTCATAAGATGTGCATCCCAATTAGTTTGAAAGAAAACTGAAATTTGACGCAACAAGTCATCTTTTTCATAATTTTCAAACAGATAGTTGATTTCTGTTTCTATTCTGTTTGGAAGATCCAACTTATCAGGATAATTTAACAATTTGGCAGTCTCAGAGAAAATTGATTTGTACTTGATTAACAATAAAAAGGATTTGTCATGAGTTCTT
The DNA here is from genome assembly GCA_963965965.1 of Trididemnum nubilum. NCBI lineage: Eukaryota > Metazoa > Chordata > Ascidiacea > Aplousobranchia > Didemnidae > Trididemnum > Trididemnum nubilum. Next base: position 5,445,694 of record OZ014483.1, read on the forward strand.
GAAAAATGGGTCTTTAATCCTTGATTTGAAATGAATTTTTGCCCACAATGGTCACAAAGGAAGCTGGCAGAAAAATCAGCATCATCATAACAAATAGTTAGCACTATTGATTCCATAAATGTAATACTGTGCTTTACCAATCGAGAAGCCTATTCAGTCCGGGTCTGCAACAAACTATGACAATGGACAGTCTGACTCAAATTAAACTAAAATTTAATGCTGATAGTTGGCAGCAGGAGGTACCATAGAACTGTTAAAAGGTCTAACAGTAGTAGTAGTAAGATCAAACCTGTACAACAAGAGGCCTACTGAAATCTACCTGCACTAGTATGCTATTGCATTTTAAATGCAAAGACGTTTATTTTAAATTGGCAGAAGGTTTTATGCCCAAGTCTGTAAGGGCTACTACCAGTTACCAGTATGGGTATATTGGTGTAGGCTACTGGTACCGTTTTTAACTAGTAACTACCACTGACCAAAGGACCACCAGGCCATAGTCTCTATAGGCCTATGCTGAGTAGCTGTGGATACTCTCTCTTTGTAGTTGTGACTAGGCCCAGCACTGTTCTACCTTACACGTTACAGCTTAGCGCATTTGCTCAATGGGATCCCGTACACGAGCCCTAAAAACACGAGCCCTAAAAACACGAGTCCTAAAAACACGAGCCCTAAAAGACACGAGACCTAAAGGACACGAGTCCTAAAGGACACGAGTCCTAATGTACACGAGTCCTAAAGAACACGAGCCCTAATGGACACGAGTCCTAAAAGACACGAGTCCTAAATACACGAGTCCTAATGGACATGAGTTCTAACGTACACAAGTCCTAAAGGACACCAGTCCTAAAGAACACGAGCCCTAAAGTACATAAGCCCTAACAGACACGAGCCCTAAAAAACACGAGTCCTAAAAACACAATCCCTAATGGACACGAGTCCTAATGTACACGAGCCCTAATGGACAGGAGCCCTAAAAGACACGAGTCCTAAAGACAGAAGTCCTAATGGACATGCGTCCTAAAAGACACGAGTCCTAAAAGACACGAGTCCTAAAGGACACGAGCCCTAAAAGACATGAGTCCTAAAGGACACGAGCCCTAAATACACCAGCCCTAAAGGACACGAGTCCTAAAGGACACGAGCCCTAAAATACACGAGTCCTAAAAGACCCGAGTGCTAAAATACACGAGCCTTAAAAGACTCGAGTCCTAAAGAACACAAACCCTAAAAGACACGAGACCTAAAGTATGACTCATAAAACATACGAGTCATTCCTTACACGGGTTCTAAAAAAAGCGATCCGTTTGGAGATGCGGGTGAGTATCAATTTCTTTTGACCAACCAATTCAACTACGCATCAAAATATTTGGATGTTTTTGGAGGTCAGAGTTCAGTATTACCTCTAGCAAAGCACGCTTTAAGGACGTGAGAAAAAAATTTGCTATTTTTTATTGAAAGTTTTATTGTGATTGGAGAGTGTCTACCACTACAACGATAGACTCGGGTTCGATTACCAACAGCAGGACAACCTTATAAACTTTAACATGGTGATCACTGTTTTCTACTTATGACGTAAGGTCACGGTTTGCTACTAACTGTTTAGTGCAATAATCATCAATGTGAAAGTGAAATATTTATTTAGGGCATGTTAATTATTTAGGGCAAGTGTGCCCCCAATAATTGACTTTTAAATGACTTAACGAAGATAGATGTTTTTATAAGTTCGTCACTATGAAGTTGTTAAATACATTTTAACGTCGTTTGCAATTCCAATATTAAAAAATTGTGGAAAAAATATTTTGACATAATTTAGGAATGCCATCCCGACAAATTAAACCTCCCAATAGTCAATTTTTTTGAATAACCTAATTGTTTTTAATATAAGCAAATCTTTCAAAATATTTTGACGTGATTTGGGGGTGCTACCCCCTCGGTAACCCCCTAAATAGATCCCAAAACCTTTTTGTTTTTAATTTTGAGCTAAAATAACTTTTTAAAAAATATCAGTAGGTACTTAAAAGTCAAAAAATTAGAAATATAATTAGACGTCTGTTCGAGATAAAAGTTTAAAATTGCTGTTATTAACGTAAAAAATAGATTCTTGGACCAACTTAGTTTCGAAATTGCCGTGCATATGCTAAACAATGACTCGCACTTTCACGGTGTTGTTATAACGCTGTGCTTGCGACGACATAGTGGATGCATTTTGCGGAAAAACCACCCAGCACGTCGGCTACATTATATTCACTCGCAATCATCGTTAGGCGATTTGCTCTTGATCTATTAATCAAACACTAACTTTTAGCTTCTTGTCGTGCTGTTCAAGCGAAGCGTTTCCTCATCACATGAATTAAAATTACAATCATTTCTCAGAGTTTTAAACCACCAATCATTGTTTTGAAATAGCGTATTTGAAAGTTTTTACTTGTTTCAATTTGAAAACTTCAACCGATCTAATGTTTTATCAGAGACAATTTATCTCAATGGCTTCGAACGTTTTTCGCTAATGAGTTTTAAAACCGCAAGAAGCAAAAATATTTGCTTTTTGTTTTGTTTTTTTCATTGTATGGCAGAAGAATTTACATCATTCATATTATTTTACATAAAAAAGTAAAACATCATTCGTATTAGGATTAACTCTTACCTTTAATTTTTGCTGAAGAACTTGCTTTTTAACAAACCTCGAATAACAGGAATTTAAAAAATACCAATCATTTCGTCAAAACTTGAACTGAAAAAGTCAAACAACTTTTACGAAAACGCAGTAGAGTTTATATCCCTCATTCATGGATTAGACTTCTATTCTTTTGATGTTTTCAATCCACACTATGTTTTGATTGCAAAATTATTTTTTTGTTGATCTTAATTTTCTGCACTATCTTATTTGCGTATAAGATACTGCAAAACATACAAAATATAATTAAAAAAATGGTTTTATGATTATGTCATATTTTATGCTTGTGGCAAGATAAAGTAATAATTTCTGATAATGTAGTTAAGTGGCGGCATGATTTTTCGAAGCCCAAAAATATTAGCACAGATCGTTGGATAACGTCTCTTTTTGTCCTTTTGTTTGTTTTCATGTAAGTTGGTGATTTTCATGTAAGTTGTTGATTTCATGTAAGTTGGTGATTTCAAAAATATCCATTAATCTTTGTTAGAATGAAAGAAAAAGAAGAACGTTCAGCATAAAGTGTAAGTTAAGTTAGGTTCGCATTTTTACAAATTTCTCCAGGAAAACCGTTCTGCGCTGATATTAAACTTTCGTTATTTGATTTTTTATTGCTTACAATTAAAATTTTTTTCTTTCTGTTTCTAACAATTAAATAATTTAAAAAATTTGATCACAATGCTCCATTAAAATTTTAAAAATGCAGTTTTCTCAAGTTTACTGCGCTTTGGTTGTTTCAATTTTTCCAAACAAATTTTTTTAGTCACAATATTTTTCATCGGATTTATTGCAAACAAAGAAACTTTAGTTTTCTGTCATTATTGGATTTGTTGCAAACAACGTTCCCTCTCAGAGCTTGCTTGGTGTGCGCGAAATAAAAGGCCGTGTGAGCTCTAAAAAAGGTCTTCGCCGCAAACTGGTTTTCTTTTAGTCTGGAATTTTGGTCCCAAATTTAGGTGAAGTTTACAAATTTTAGTCCTTAATTTCGGAATTTTGCCCCTCAAATTTAAGTGAAGACTGCAAAAAAAAGAAAAAGGTCTTCGCCGCTATCTGGTTCTATTTTAGTCCGGAATTTCGGATTTGTTGTCAAAATCTTGCATTTGTAAAATAATTTTATGAAATCTAAATTATAGTCTTGTTTCCGATTGAAAGCACGTATTACCCTTGTCTTATCAACACTTATGCAGCGTGCGCAGAACTGAAGTTCAAGGCTATCTGCGCGGCCGCGCAGCTTAGAGGGAACATAGACTGCAAACAAACTTTAATTTTCTGACAGTCTATGCGCGTTCGATTTCGTCAAAAAGAACTCGATTGGTTTGTAGTTAATTCAATGAGGAAATTAAAAAAAGTTGATACAAATTGATACAATTTCTAACATCAGGGAAACATTGTACTCTATATTTAGTGCTTTGGTGTGCAAGTCATTTAAGCTGCCCAGTTTTCCGAACTTTGGCATATTTTGCAATTGTTTCAAATTTAAGATTTTGTCCAATTTGAGATTTTAAACAGGATCTGTATTTAACTAAATAATACCGGCAATCGTTAGCAAGTATTCTAAGGTAGGGCGTGAGAACCAGCAGCTTGCTGCATTTCGGAGCCGTTGATCTTTGATTTCATACGATCGTCTCCGTTTGCTTGCTGACTTGCCGTGATTTATTTTAATAAGCTTCATCTTTTTTGCGACAATAGAAATAAAACTTAAGGTGAGAAATTAAAAAACTACCGTATACGAAAAGCCATATCTTTTGATGTTCAAAACCGTACAATATCAGTTAAACAATAAATTTATCACAGAGCTGGACAGCGCTGTTTCGAGCTTTTAGCTCTCCTCGGCAGCCCTCAGCTATCTTTTCAAAGGTATTCCCAGCTGAACAAACATTTTGGCCTAACTGGCTAACCTTATTGGCTTGCAGAGAGGCAGATGGTTTAGTAGGGAATAAACGATTTTTCACTTGTGGTACTTTAGAAACAAGTGAAAAATCGCTGGATCCTTGTAGTAAGGACAGCCATAGGCTATCCCTATTACAAGGACTTTTTAATGCAGAAAAAATTTTAATGGCGTAATTTTCGGTCGCAAAATTAAGATGTTTACTTACTAAAGGCGAATTTACACAAAATTCGTTTTTGTCCGTTTTGTTTTGGGTTTTTGCTTCTTCGTGAAAAAGTTTGCTCTTTTTCGTGCGCAGTTTAGTAAGTCCTTATTTGCATTAAGTAGAGTGTTATTACTGTACATTCTGATAAAAATTTTGTTCAAAAATTTTGTGTATAAACAACATAGGCGTATCTAGGAGGGCAGCCCCCCCCCCAATCGCAATGCCAGCAATGATAATTTTGTGACCAAAACGGCTATTCTTTCATCAATTTCTTTTTCTTGGTTTGTGTTCACCTTGACACGAGACCGTAAAGACCTTTTCGTTTTTTTTTTTTGGCTCTTCACCTTTTTTTCGAAAAAAATTCAGCTGTTCAGACCGTAAAATCTGTTCTTGTTGTTTTTTTGTTTTGGTCTTCACTATATAAGTTGTGGATTGCCTCCCCCAATCCTAAATTGGTCTCCAACAAAATTTCGCCCCCCCCCCCCCAATCAAAACTCTAAAGTCGGACGTGAAGACTTTTTTTTCTTGGAGTTAGGGTATGATAAACGATGAAAGCGATATTTCAAAATAGGGCTGTTTAACGCCTCGTAAAAAACATTTTTTGAAAAAAAGTTTTGTCCAGTAGAACTGTCTGGTTAGTGAGGACAAGGACATACGTATAAAAATGCTTACCAAAAAGAACATTACTTTTTCATGAAGAAGAAAAGCGTAAAAAACAACGACAAAAGCGGATAAAAAACGGATACTGCGTGAATCCAACTTAACTAGAATACCGGCCATGCACTGACCGATACGATTTTACTTTCCAGTCAAGTTCATGTACTGTTAGTGAATAAAAAAATAATCAAAGAAATTCTATATGCGGTGATTACGAGTATGCTCACTATTGATAAATTCTTTGAGGAAGATCACCGCGTAATCATGACGAACTGTTCATCTGTATTGCAAACGGCTTGGAATAACAAATAAGTATTTATCAACGTTAATCAATAATGCAGTGAAGTGGTGTTACGTAGTTAGCGAACTTTTCTGAATCTAACGTTTACGGCATTATTTATCAGATAAAACTTTGAGAAAACGAAACAACTAAAACAATCTCAAGCTAATTGAAATTCTTTTTTTTTTTTAAAAAAAGAGAAATGGCTTTGCTATGGAATTTATATATTGTTAACTAGTTGTTACCTATTTTGCAAGCTATCAACATCAATAACAATGAAAATGCCCTTAGAAAATTAAATTCGGCACATGACGCTGTAATAAATAATGTCCTTTTGCGAGTGCGACAAAAACAGAAATGACACGATAAATCAAAACATTATTTAGAAAAATTTCCAAGTATTTTGTACATAGAAAAAAAAATTTACAGCTCAATATCGTAAAGAATTTACAAACGACATTCATTATATGAACTGCCAAACTACAGCAACAGCTGATGTTTAATATTGCGATGAATCATGAAAAAAGAGAGAAGTTTTCGCGTGCTAAAACCACAAACAGCGCAATATGTCACCGTTTTAAGGAGCATGGAGCATCAACCACCGTTTTTCAACAAGTTCCTTAATCTGCGTTCAGCTCAACGACGACTTGTTTGCAGTTGGTACTGTACATCCAATCAGCTATACCTTCTCATTTTTATTGATGGATTGCAGCTACGTCATTGTTTTTCCGCGCCAAAACGATTGGACGTCAAAATGCCATTACAAAGCATCGAACCTTGCGGTAAATCAATGTTTAATTTCTTTAGTGGGCGTATTTAAAAAATTTGAATGTACTGTTAAAACTTTTGTAGATAGTGTATGGCTTAATTGAAAGTTACCAGGATCAATTTAAGCAGCTTATATAACTCAGCTGGTCTAAAAAGTTATGCCTTTTGTGAAATCTTATCGTCCACTGTGCCTAATATTGTCCACTTTGCCTGGTTTTTAAGTTTGTTTCACACCGTAAATTCGGCCATATTCTAAAATACATAAAATTCTACATGGTAGATTAACGTTTAATTTAAGCACTATTTATGAATAATAATTTACGCCACTAGTTCAAGTCGAAATAGATTTAAATTAAGGCTCGATCAACATAACGATGAGGGCGGTTAAATCATTGGTTTAAAATTTAAATGACATTTCTACAAAATAACTCAATGAAAACCAGAGGTGAAGTCGAGGACACAAGGCTCAAGGCCAAGGACACAAAAAATTTCGAGGCCAAGGCCAGAACAGACCCTTTCGAGGCCAAGGACCATAAACACAGACGCAAGTGTTCTCAAAAAAAAAAGGTCTTCAAATTTTTTTTTCAGGCGATCTCAAAAAAAAAATCTTCAAAAATTTTTTTCAGGCGAAAAAGGTCTTCAAAAAATTTCTTTCAGGCGATCTCTACTTGAGGAAACCAAAAAAAAGGTCTTTGCAGATTTTCTGCAAGGTTTCTGGCGTTTTCCAACGAAATTTCAACGGTTCAAAAATAGTGCTGTGCTCGAGCCGAGGACAGGGCAATTTTCGAGGACTTGAGGCTTCGAGGCCAAGGACTTCAAAATGTGTTCTCGAGGACTCCACATCTGATGAAAACAACTGCTTCTGCGTTTTAACTCCTAACAACCATAGCGGTAAACCGCTAATGACAACATCAAATGCACACTAAACCTATGAAATTACAATAGTTTAAAAATGCGTTAATTTGTCTCGAATGAAGGAGATGCAACTGTTCTATTTCAGGGCTGTCAATAGTAAACCTTGCATTTGATAACCGAAGCTAGCTACCACTATGTATATTACAACATTTTCATGGATTACTTGACAGCAAGCCAAATTTATGTCACTGAAAAAAGCAAACAAAAACCTTGATTTCTTACCAATCAAATCTTTTTCAGTATATACCGACTTTTATGTAGCATTTAACTTTAATGTTTTTTAGGACTCGTGTCTTTTAGGGCTCGTGTATTTTAGGACTCGTGTCTTTTAGGACTCGTGTCCTTTAGGACTCGTGTCTTTTAGGGCTCGTGTTCTTTAGGGCTCGTATCCTTTAGGACTCGTGTCCTTTAGGACTCGTGTCTTTTAGGACTCATGTCCATTAGGACTTCTGTCTTTAGGACTCGTGTTTTTTAGGGCTCGAGTCCCTTAGGGCTTGTGTTCATTAGGACTCGTGTTCTTTTGGACTGGTGTCCATTAGGACTTCTGTTCATTAGGACTGGTGTCCGTTAGGACTCATGTCTTTGGGACTCGTGTCCCTTAGGGCTTGTGTTCATTAGGACTCGTGTTCTTTAGAACTCGTGTCCTTTAGGGCTTGTGTACTTTAGGACTCATGTCCATTAGCGATTGTGTTTTTAGGACTGATGTCTTTTAGGGCTCGTGTTTTTAGGACTCGTGTACGGATACCTGCTCAATGTAAGCAAACTCCAAGATCTGAACTCTCACACACCTAACAGACCTATCAGTACAGCGATAACAGTGTCAACAACAACTTTCGTTAGCAATCGCCGACATCTCACGACTTCAGCTTTTGCTGGGCATTGCATGCTGTGTAGTATCATAGATCCTCTCTTTTTGTAGTATCTATGGCTATGCTCAGAATCGCGATTTTGGAAGTTCCACTGGAGGCGATAGACTGCATCGCAAAGTCGTGAAAATCAATGGATAAAAATGGCGGGAAAATCACGCTTGCTATCTTGCTCTCTTTTTGTAGTATCTATGGACTAAGTGAAATGCCATTGCAATATTTCCAGATTTTTAATTTTCATTTTTTTATTTGGGCCAAAATGCGACTTTAAAAAATAAATAAACGCAATCCACTTAATGAACAATGCAATAGTACCAGGTAGCTCTACTATTATCTAAGAATCAGTTACGTACAGGACGTTGTTAAAAAAAAACAAAAAATAACGTTTTAATCCAATATGCTGCACTTTCTTAAGTATGGGAAAAACTGTAACAAAGGTAAAATAATCATTTATAGGAACATTTTTCTGAACTTGATGAAGCCTATTTTGTTGCAGAAGAAGCTGTAAAATTTTTACGAGACGACAGAAGCAGCTGGCTGAAAGAAGCAACAGATTGAATCACTTCGCAAATTTTGTGGCTGCTTGATTGCATGATAAGCAAAATCTCCACAGTATAGCGTGGATTGTGAAAGAGATAACAGAACACTGCCAGTGATGCAATGTTTTTTGGGGGGGCTGACTGAATTTTCAATAACTGCAGGACGTATCACATGAATGTAAACAATGGAACAAGATTAGACTTTTTTCCGTTTGGCTATGCCGTTTTTGTTGCTTTTCTATATCAATCAACTACGATACCAGGCGCTTAGCCAGATTTTGCTAGGTAGGGATGCGAGCTTGAACTAAAAAAAGTCATATTTTTCTGGACGATTTCTGTGATTTTTCGAAAAATATAGCTATTTTAACGCCATTTGTGTGCCATTTTGTACGTTTTTAGAGCCATTTGAGAGAACTAAATTACTCACAAAATTTGTAAGCTGTTGGAGTTTTTCTAAACAATAATTGGCTCAAATCCTCTCTTTATTTACTAGTAAAGTCCAAGTTTGTTTTAAAACTTACATAATAAATTTAGGCTAAATCTTCTTACGTGACTTAGCTGGTGAAAAAGGGCTGCAATAATCTATTGTGTATATTAACAGAAAGCATCTCGACTAACAAACCTTAGGGTTGTTTGGTGCTCCTTGTCTTTCGAATGTGACTTTTGTGTGTTTACCTAGCTACAATAGAACTCAGTAGCGTAGCTAGGGGGGGGGGGGGGGGCAAATGGTGCTAAGCCCCCCCATTGGCCTGAAAAGTATGCAAAATAGCATGTTTTTAGCAGTTCTGTGGCTGATATTTGGTCTAAAAAGGAAAACTGCCTCCCCCCCCCAAATGAAGTTGGGGTGAGAGTAGGAGAAGATCGTGGGATAATGATGATGAGTAGAAGTGGGTGTCAGTACACATGAAGACCTTTTTTTTGGAGATCACTTAATTTTGGACAGAAAAACACTCTGAATTTCGGTGACGGCCTTTTTTTTTCTTTTTTTTGGAGATCACCTGGTTTTCACTGAACATTGTGTCAATCCAATTCAAGACTAATGAAAATTCGGGTCAAGTTCGTTTACGGTTGAATAACACTTCAAAAAAAGCCTCCCCCTTTGCGAAATCCTGGCTACGCGACTGATAGAACTACTACTATAGTACTTTGCTTTTTTAGCCCCTCTTCCCGATTACGGTTACGCCATTGTCAACTGTATTTTAAGCCAAAAAAAAGGAACCACCACATGTCTACCATTAGCTTATGATTACATGTGAATTGAATCTTTTTCACCCAACTTTTGTGGGTTTCTCTTGTTGTGCACTTGATTTTCTTTATTTAATAAAGTACAATTTGATAAAAAAAATCCTCGAGTTTGAGCATTTTGGAAAGATAAAAGGCCTTATAACTGATTGGAGGAGACATGTCTGCAAACGGTTGTGAAGGCTTCACGATTAACCTTAAATCGCTATAAGCATGAACAGTACGACTTTTTTTTTCATCGCTCAGTATGGTGTATAACAGTCCAAAGTAGAAATTATTTGGCATTTATTTAGAGAGAAGTTTGTCTAATTAGAAACGCTGTAATACCAATTGTTATAGTCTGTTGGATTTCTGACTTAAGATCGGAATTCTGAGTGTGCTATTTCAGTAGTATACGCTACATCCACTAGGCTTTGATCCAATACAGAGATGGAATCGGTCAGGATTTTCTCAATCCGCCCTGACCGGTAAATTTCAAAATCTACGCCGATCGACCGGTTTTTTTGCAAAAGGTTTTTGTTCACTGTTCAATGCATCTTATGAAAAATTTTCAAAAGGGGGGCATGGGTGAGGTATTAAAATTTGTGACTCCGGACAGGCGCAGAGTTGCAAACGGGCTGACTAGTTCTGGCCCGAAACCGGCCCGAGCCTGGAAATACAAGCCCAAATCATGTCCGAAAAAAACAGAAAATTAAGTTAGGTCTGAAAAATTAAGAAATGTTGCCAAGTTATTTTGATTATATTTTTGTGCACCTAAGATAAAAAGTACGTTTCAAGCCCGAAATTTAGTCAACTTTAAGCCCGAACCCGACCCGAAAAGCCTGGTCCGACTTACAACTCTGAACGGGGGTCTCAGAAAAAAAAAACGCAAAAAGTTTTTGCGTTTTAAATTTAATCTGTAAATCTCGGAAACGGAAGGTCCTAGAAAGTTCAAAGTTGGTCTTCAGATCTGTCACAAATTATTGAGAAAAACTCGAGGAAAAAATTTTCGGACCTGAATGCGGTTTTAAGTGCTGAGAGTAGCTATAAGCCTGTAGTGGTTACTATAGGCTGTATTTGTCTGTATAACTTGTTTTTTGTTCCGCAATAGTTCAAGCAAATACGTAGGCTATCATTTTTTGGAAACAAGGCTACATTTATTTATTCCAAGCAAATTATAAAAATGCAGAAGATTACTAATATTGCATTAATCCCTTTTGTAAATATAATTATATTTTCACACTAACAGTCGCCAAAGAGCGCGTTGCCACACAACCTTGCAAACTAAATGCATTTTTCATTTTTCTTTCACTGCAAAATATTTTTCAAAAAATGGCCAATCAGAATTTGGTCGATCTGAAGTTCCTGCCAAGCTTGCTCTTAGAATACTAATTTTAGCGGGGACTTGAGCAAATCCCAAGCAGATGCTTGAAGTAGATGCTTAAGCAGCTGCTCAAGCCCTCTCTTAGAATACGGCCCTAAGTCTTTTTCTTCGTTACGTGCTCCGAACATCTTCGATCACACACGAAATAACACAATCGGAAAATCACTCAAGCGTGTTGATTCTGAGTGCTTTTTTTTAGTGTTCTAGACTCTACCAATCTAATTCTCTACTACGCTACATTTTCTACGTGTTGCGGTTTTTATTTTAGTAAATTCTCATGCTTCAGTCAGTAGGTGCAATTGTTAAGAGCGAAGTTTTTAGAAGAAAGTTTTTAGAGAAGTGTGTACTGTGTGTACAGTGTTTGGTAGATATTATCCCGTATAAGAAGAATTTCGTATCAGTAGCAAGTTCACCAAGCGATTTTTCATGAAATTGTTTTGCGAGAGGAAGTGAAGTTTATTATCTTGAAATTTTGATTACAATACTAACAAGTAGCCTGACTATGAACACTATTGACACAGGATTCATAATATATTTCTGTGTAACCCAGCTTACTCATGAATGACCCTTACCCTTTGGTTTTCTTGACTTCTTAATATGATGATACATTATAATTTAGGTTTGTGTGATAAATATATAAAAATGACTTCTAAAAACACAAGAAAAAGATCGTATGATGAATCTTTTTTAAAACTTGGTTTTACTGAACAAAATGGCAAGCCAAAATGCGTTATATGTTTAAAAACACTGTCAGAAGAATCGATGAAGAAAAACAAACTACAGCGCCATTTGATTACAAATCACCCACGCTGTATCGATAAACCAGTTGAGTTTTTTGAGCGTAAATTGCAATCAATTGCATCACAGAAAAGTGTTATGACAGCATTTACAGGAGTAAATAAATCTGCTGTCTATGCTTCGTATATCGCAGCCTATTAAATTGCGAAGCAAAAGAAACCGCATGATATTGGCGAAAATTTATTAATGCCTGTAATGAAGGACGTTGTAAAAATAATGGTTGGAGAAAAGGAAAGAAAAAAATTAGATTCAGTCTCAATATCGGCCACTACAGTGAAACGAAGAATTGTAGACATGTCTCATGACGTTCTTGAACAAATTGTTAGTCAAGTGAACGCTTCTCCGTTTTATGCAATTCAATTAGATAATTCCACTGACATTGCAGGCCTACCGCAGCTTTCTCTATTTATTCGATACATCAGCGATGGGAAAGTATTAGAAGAGTTTTTGTTTTGCAAACCCCTGCATTTGCATACTAGAGGCGAAGACATCTTTAAGAGTATTGATGGATTCTTTAACGAAAATTCAATATCATGGGATAAATGTGCCGGAATTTGTACCGATGGTGCAGCGGCATGTACCGGTATCAATTCGGGAGTTGTTAAACGAGTCAAAGACAAAGCACCAAATGTAAAATGGACTCATTGTTTTATTCATAGACAAGCACTCGTAGGAAAAGGTTTATCTGAGGAACTGCATGATACACTGAACTCTGTTATAAAATGTGTCAATTATATCAAAGCAAGGCCACTTAACCAGCGTTTGTTTTCATGTTTGTGCGATGAGATGGGTGCTGATCATACAGGATTGTTATTGCACACAGAAGTGCGTTGGTTGTCACGTGGCCAGGTTCTCAAACGAGTTTATGAACTGCATGAAGAAATAATTACATTTTTGAGCGAGCAGAACCATTTGTCCTTAGCCGAAAAGTTTAGCCAGGAAAAGTTTATCGCAAACGTTGCGTACTTGGCGGACATATTCAACTCATTGAATATTCTGAATCAATCTATGCAGGGCCCTGGCTTTACTGTGATTGATCACGCTGCCAAAATTACCGCTTACTGTAACAAACTTATACTATGGCAAACTTATGTAAAGCGAGACGAGTTTGGAATGTTTCCTGAATTGCGAAACTATATTGCCGGAAAAAGCATCAATGTCAAAGACACAATCATCGGACACCTTGAGAAGCTGAGCAAAAAAATGGAGCATTACTATGGTGACGTCTTGACACCAAGCAATGAACTCGACTGGATAATCGATCCGTTTGCCGCGACCAATTTGCCAGAACCTCTCCGTGTTGCGGAAGAATGTACGGAAATGACAGCTGAACCTACAAACCGAATTTCTTTCAATTCTTTTAAAGAAAAACACCCAAAAGTATCTGCGAATATTTTCTTTTGGGTTTCAATGCATTCAACTTATCCGACTCTGTCAGAATATGTAGTTCAACAATTGATTCCGTTTGCTACTACGTGGCTCTGCGAAGAAGGATTTAGTGCAATGAGTGTGCTGAAAACAAAACATCGCAATCGATTGGAGGTCGAACACGACTTGCGCCTGTGTTTAAGCAAAACCACGCCAAGATTTCAAAAACTTGTGGAAACCAAGCAGGCGCATTGTTCACACTAAGTGCAAATACTAAATTGCTATAGAACGTGTTGTTTTTGTTGTAAAATGTATTTCTTTGCAAACTGTTTGTACATAATTGGGGTCGCAATGTTTTTCAAAAAAAAACTTTCTTAAAATTGGGGTCGCTTTTTAGAAAGTTTGGGGACCACTGGCGTAGATCACTTACTCGGCGCAAGATTCACGTGTGATTTTGTCTGCGCGATATCGCCAGACACGCCCCCCGAAAAATCAAATCGTAGCAGTCACTTACACGAAAGAGATTTTAACGCGGCGCTCGCATTCGATTGCAACTCGCTGAAGTCACTTACACGTTGAGACTGCGTGCCAGTGATTCTCGCAAAATTGAGTCGGCGGAAGAGTCGCTATCGCACTGGTTCAGTTACACGGTGCGAGATAGTTTCAAAGCGCGGCTTGCTGGTTTTGAATTTGCAAAAGCCAACTGCTGCAAAAGCACTTCAAATGCGCCGCTTGTCAGCTTTTGCGTTTGAAGCAATCACGCTTTGGAATTTTGAAAAGAAAATGAATGAAGCCAACGCAAGCGTAAAACGAAATACGAAAAATACTATTAAGCAGCTAATGTCAAAACTTGCAATGAAAATGCAAGGTGAAAGATAAAGCAGCAACGGCGGCGTGCTGCTCGAGCCGAATGTGTGATACGTAAAAGCTATTTTAAGTTGGCTTGGATGGAGCAAAGTCAAGCGGGCATTAATGCTCATAATTTATTATAAAATTCTGTCATTTACCCTTTTGGTATTGGTTTTTCTTGTTTGGTTATGCATAATGTTTGGTAAAACAATAAAATTTATCAATATTTTTGTGCAGTTAATTCTAAAAACACTTTTGAAATTACTTTTTCTCCAAGCATGTGTAACTGACAAATTCATATTATTTATTTTCTAAATAGTGCACAAGTATTTTAGTATGAGATCTGTGCTGTCATGTACTATACGAAGTGCTAATGGTTAAATTTAATTTTGGTTTTAGAAGTTTACTTTTTGAGTTCTTCTGCAGTGATACCCGGCGCCTTTTGTCACTACAGAAGTACTGGCTCTTTTTCAATTAAACCAACATTCAAAAAATCCACATAGCATTCATATAATATGTGTTTTCGTGTAATTTTTTTATGGAGCTACTAAACCACAGCTGTTACAAAGCACCAATATCCACAATAATAAAATAAGCAGCGCATGCATTTGCTAAACGCTAGGCAATTACAGTAAGTATAGTGCGGAGGATGAATTATTATGAACTGAGCATAAATACGCCAGTGACTTCATGTCAAAACTCATTCCTGGCGTTATTCAAATCAAAAAGCCCCATAAAACCACTTGAAATTGAGAACATATCATTATAAACATCATTTTCATGAAATTAATGTCTAATCACAATATGCAGAGCAGTAGGTGTTGTGCTTCTTCACTTAACTGTGGTTATTTTAACCGCAAGAATTGCCGGTAGGCTCAAGCAATCTCGGGTCAGAAAAGAAAGCAAACGCTAACACGTTTTTAGCCGACAAAAACCAGTGGATGGTACTTGTATACAAAGTGCTGGACCCAACGAGTAAACACAGATGTGAGCCTATCAGCCTACTCTGCCAGCACTGTCACAGCACCGATTGACCTTTTTTGTGTTGCCCCGCTCTAGTTTTGATCCGGCCGCTTTTTACTTTCAGTTTGCTCAGTTTGTGCGCCTCACTTTAGTTCCTGCAGCCAACGCTTTAAAATTTACGCGCTTTTTGGTAATTCCTGCACGCCTTTGTGTTTGGCCGAGTTACCTCTGTTCTGGCATTCCTTTTCATTCAAGCAACTAGCAAACAGACGTATTTCATTTTCAAGACCGCTCGTATGGCACTCTTTAAGTTCATTATTTTCAGGCTAAATTTCAGATATATTTTGCCATGTCGTACTGTCCCAAATTATGCATTTTGTCTGAACAATGCAGTTCAAGTTCAAGAATTTCAATTGTGGTTTGCCCAGAAGGACACGGTGAAGGCTCCATATTGTAACGGAGGGCTTCTGTAACAAGCACCTCCATTTCCAAAATATATTGTCCAAAAGCTATTACTGTAAATTCATTGTCTTAGCTATTCTAGGGCTAAGAACAACCGCAAAAGAAGAAATGCCAAATCAAAAAAAAACTAAATTCTGTACTGATTCAAAACAAAAGAACTTGAATAACTTCGAGAGTATAGAGTGTTATTGCGCATTGGGCAGGTAACAAAAAAAACTTTTTGGCTCTCGTTCAAACGAAAATTAGAGCTTGCTTTTTTGCTTTCCGCAATTTTACGATGCTGCAAAAGCAGCTAAAAAGGCGTTTACAAGCAGACAGACCATTAGGTATCACCAAACATTGTCGCTATAATTGACATCAATGATCTCAAAATTTAAGAACCAATTAAAAGCAACTGATGCTCAACATTGGCAAAAAATTAAGAACAGTCAGCCTCAACTCAAAATTTACTGGTTCTGATGCAAACAGTGTACTTACGGTATTATAAAAACAAAATACAATTAAGGTACTGTTTCCTGTGGTTAATTTATCATACATTTTATTAAGGGTTAAAGCCCTGCTTGATTGGCTTCACAGTTATCAGCAATCAGCTCATGACTGCCGTATCTGCAGTAGACCAGTGCCAGCATCAACAAGAAAATTATTTCTTCTTCGTTTCAAACTAATATGAAGTAAATTTAATATCACAATCACAATTAATTACGGTAAAAGCACTACAGACTATTTTGTACCATAAACACAATATTTTACGAAGTAAACTTAGACAATCGCAGCCAGAGACTCGCAAAGCATTTGTGCATTGCGCTATGCCTTGGCGACTCGTAAATTGCATACGATTTGCTGTTTACACGAGCGCGACTTCGCCTTGTGACTCTCGAGACGCTGAAATCGACCTCGTGTAAGTGATCATGGGCGAGAACGATTCTTGCATCGAGTCGCGCAAAAACATAATCGGCATCGCAAATCGCAGGTGTTACTTACACGGCAGTGATTCTTGCCAAACGCGATCGCGGCAAGCGAGTCTTGCCTCGTGTGAGTAACCACTATGCGAGAGGGATTTTCACGCATAAAAAATCGTCGAATCGCGTTGCAAAAAAGTCGCCCGTGTAAATGCGGCTTTCCGCCGACTTGATTTTGTGAGAATCACTGGTACGCAATCTCAACGTGTAAGTGACTTCTGCGAGTTGCAACCGTATGCGAGCGTCGCGGTAAAATCTCTCCCGTGTGAGTGACTGCTGCGATTTGATTTTTTAGGGGGCGTGTCTGGCGATATCGCGCAGACAAAATCTCACGTGAATCTTGCGCCGTGTAAGTGACCTACGCGATTTGAAAAAGAAAAAAGGCAAAATGTCGATTCTCGCAGCTAAAACTCGCCAGTGTAAATGCGGCTTTACAGAGACTTAAACTTTAGAACTAAAATTAAAAAATTTTGAATACTATAATTTTAAAAATGAGTTGGTTACATAGGCGTAGCCAGGATTTTTGATTGGGGGGGGGGGGCCCAAACCACAAATCACATGCAATGACGTCATCAAAAATTTTCGAAAAAGGAACTTTTTGTGGAGCAAAACTATCGTAGAATGGAGGATCTGAAGCCGTTGCCTGATGGCACTTAACCAGGATTTTGATAAAGGGAGAGGGCGAAAACTGATAGTTAAAAAGTGCAAATGTCTAATTTAGAAGACGCGTTGAGTAAGCTAGTGCACTCAAACGTATCACAGACGGCGGAGCTCCCATCCGCCGCTGGGCGATTTTTGTAAGTTTTTGAAAAAAAAAGCTATTTGACAGAGGTGGAGTCGAGGACACAAGCCTCGAGGCCAAGGCCAAAAACACAAAAAAAAAATCCGAGGCCAAGGCCAAGGACACAAAAAAAAATCCGAGGCCAAGGCCAAGGACACAAAAAAAAATCCGAGGCCAAGGCCAAGGACAGCCTTTCCGAGGACAGACACTCTCGAGGCCAAGGACAGGAATGCTCGAGGCCAAGGCCAAGGACCAAGGACACAAGCGCAAGTGCTCTCCTAAAAAAAAAAAAAAAGGTCTTCACAAAAACTTTTCAGGCGATCACCAAAAAAAAAAGGTCTTCACAAAAATTTTTCAAGCGATCTCCACTAAAAAAAGTTTTCCAAAAAATTTTTCAAGCGCTCCACAAAATTTTAACATTCCAAAAAATACTGCTGTCCTCGAGCCGAGGACAGGCTAATTTTCGAGGACTTGAGGCCTCGAGGCCAAGGACGTCCTCGAGGACTCCACCTCTGCTATTTGAATCCCATTGGATCACATTTTGCACGAGTTCAGAGCCATTTCAAAGAACTAGATTTTTAACATTTCAAAGCTAACCGAAAAAATTTAGTTGTTCAATCCTCCTTTTGCAATGAAATTTCAAAACACGTTTAGAATCTTGCATTATGGTGTAAAATTTTAATTGTAAGTGATTTGGTCCATGGAGGGGGAAGTAAGGCACATTGTCTCCTGCAATATTTAAGCAGTAAATGATAATTCACTCAAAGATTTTCCTAAAGAGATTTTTGTTTAGTCATGAAGTTTACCAGTTATAGGAGTACATGTAAGGGCAAAGGGCCCAGGCCCCTTTACTTGAAATTCAGTAGTTTGTTCAATGAGCATTTTCCCTAGCTATTTTTTTAACAATATTTTGTGCGTTAAAACTGGCGAGGTGAATCGTAATTGAAAAATGGTACAATAGATGGTTACGCTTACTAAACATGTTATTCCCGGGCCAGATTTACATTGCGCAGGGCCCCTGGCCCTTAGGGGATTTTTGCAACATCTTCCTGCCAAATATAAATGAAGACCAATAAAAGCCCTACTATCTGAGGGCAGGGCCCTGGCACTGACCCATATGACAAATACGGCGCTGGTTATTGTATTAAGTTCATAAAAAAGTTTAGATGAGGGCCTGAGGTATCAACTTTTACGACAAAAATTATTGATTTCACCCTGGTTATACGTTTAAATTGGTAGAAAAAAATTGAATTAAGGAGGTGCGCCGGGTCCCCTGGTCGTCAATCTTATTTATTGTTAATTACTGTTGTACGCGTGCACTAATGTACGCAAAGATGCTAAAAAGAAACCGAAAATGAAGAAACAAGGCTTTTTCGACAAATTTTTGTCATTGGTGGCATTTTGATTAAGGGGGCCCGGGTCCCCTCGGCCACCCCCTGGCTATGCCAATGATTTTAAGACAAGATCGCTCCCCTAATAAGTTCTTTCATAAAAAAAACATTTAAATCAAACTTAAAATAACTTATCTTCCAAAACGAGGAGGACTCGAGTCAAGTCACTTGACAGTTTTTTGAAACGTCCAAGAATAACAAATTGCCAAAGACTCTGTACGACTCTCTAGTTAAATTAGATACGATTCATACTCATAATACAAGACAACTGCGTAAACAAGTATACTTCAAGCCGCAAGTCAAAAAATCAATAGCCAAAAACTTGCTAATTTATAGAGGATCAAAATTATGGGAAGAAATTAACGACATTGACAAAAACTTAAGTTGGTATGCCTTTAAAAAACGGTACAGAAAATTTTTAGTTGGCACTTAGGTCTAATGACTAAGGAAAGAACTGAGCATGACTGGCCAATTTCACCAGTCATGTGGATTTAATTAATCCATGCAGAGGAATTATCATTCATGTGGCAGAGATAGAGATGGTGCATCTGCATGATTGATTAAATGTTGACAGTGCCATTGCAATAAAATGTTCTAACAAAATCGGTTGATTGAAATTGAACTAATGCATTTGCCTTGATAACTACTCTTTACAATTTAACTCTTGTGCTTCTAAAATTTACTTGTGCTATGATATATTGTGTTCTTCCAACTGTGACTATATTGCTGTCATCAGAATAATATTTTGGTTGCTCATTGGTCAATTGCTTGTGAACCTGTAATTGTTTAATCCCACCAACACTATCCCCAACTATAAATCGAAATAATTTGACAAGAACTGTGCTTTGAAATTTGCTGCTCTTCTGCTTTATCATTATCGTTTTTTTTCATACTGAGCTTATATTTCCTTGCTAGTGGACGGGCAAACGTCACCTAACTAAAAGTAGCAATTTCTCCGAGTTTCAGTTGATTTAAATTCTATTGCTGCTTAGTTAGGACCTAACAAGCAGTGATAGTTGTCAAAAGTGTCTTATCTGAGGACAAAGCAACGTAACGCCGACGATGGCGCGAATGGAGCCAATGGCCTTCGATACTGTACTGCAGCTTTGAAGCTTTTTTTGCGCAGAGCAGCCTTGTCAGGAGCATCTAGACTAGAAAACCTCCGGGTTCATCGGTGCTTCCTGGCCTGATTGTGTTTTTGAATCTGTGCCCATTGTGTGTCTTGCTTAAGCTTTTCAACTTTCAGGCAAATAAACTTATGTTATGTTATGCATTACATTATCATAACCTGGACTTGTGGTCCCTATTATTATTGCTTACTTTTGTACGCTTAAATCCTAAATTAAAAAAACTGCATTGCCGGACAAGGACAACATACTGGCTATGCTCTCTTTATATTTATCATTGGTAGTATTTCAATTGGGGGGTTGCATTACCGCCTGTGTTATAGCATTAAGTTCATAATAACGTTAAACGAGGGCCTGGGGTGCAACTTTTAGGTCAAAACTCTTAGATTTCTCACAGCTAGGTTTTGCAGATGAATTGTTAAAAATTTGAATTAAGGGATCCCTGGCCCAGAAACCTTGGTCGTCATTCAGGGGACCTGGGGCTCCCTGGTTGCCAGTTAAAAGCCCTGGGGCCCCATGGCTGTCAGTCAGGGGCCCCAGGTTGTTACACAGGAGCCCTGGAGCTCCCTGGTCGTGAGTTAGGGGCCCAGGACCCCCTGGTTGTCAGTTAGGAGCCCTGGTTGTTAGTTAGGGGCACTGGAGCTCCCTGGTCATGAGTTACAGGCCCCCTGGTTGTCAGTTAGGGACTCAGGGGCCCCCTGGTAGTTACTTAGGAGCCCCGGTGCCCCCTGGTTTTTGGTTAGGGGCCCCAGGGTCCCCTGGTTGTTGATTAGGGGCCCTGGGCCCCCCTGGTTGTCGGATAGGGGCCCCAGAGCCCCCTGGTTGTGAGTCAGGGGCTCTGGGGCCACTGGTAATCAGTTAATGGCAGCAAGGCTCTCCGTCAATTAAGGGCCCCCTTGTTGGTTTGGGGCCCCTGGCCCCCTGGTTGTTGGTTAGGGGCCCTCTAGTTTTCGGTTAGGGGGCCCCCTGGTTTTTGCTAAGGGGCCCCTTGGTTGTTAGTTAGGGGCCCTGGGGCCTCTGGTTTTAGTTAGGGGTCCTGGGGCCCCCTGGTTGTCGGTTAAGGGCCCCTTAGTTGTTGGTAAGGGCCCCCTGGTTAATAGTTAGGGGCCCCGGGACTCCGTTGTTGTCATTAATATTATTGTTACTTACTGTTATGTGTGTAATCACTGAAAAAAAAACTGCAACTAAACATCGCTAGGCTATGTTGTCATAATTTTTTGTCATTAGTGGTATTTTGATTGGGGGAGCCTGGCCCCCCTGGCTATGCCTATGGTTGGTTACCTACGTGGTTCACTTTTGAGTTGACAGGGGTGGCGACTGCCCAGTTAAGCGGACCCTTTTTGGTTCATTTTGGAATTTCAACTTACCTGGGTGTTAGATTTTTGCCTTTGGTCGAAAAAATGGAAAATCCAAAATTTTTTTTGAAATCGCACCCCATTTACATACTGCCCCCGAGACTTTTTTGAATTGCGTCCCCCAAAATATACTAATATCAATAGAAATAAAACCGTTAGTGCTAGATATGCAATGTTGGTACTCATATTTAATGCTTTTTGAGAGGAAGACATCTATGACCTTGAAAGTTGCATTAGGGTTACTTTGAATTTTTTAAGTTTTTTGTAATTTGTTATTTAAAAGAAAAATTATATCATTTTAGCAAGTGTTGTCAAGTCAAAAGTCGGTCAGTTTAAGTAAATAATTTACTGCATCAAGAATCACACACTCAAATGCACACCACTATATATGTTCGATTTCTGAAATGGGCAAGAATAGTTGGGCATTTGAGCTGCCCTTTTGCGATTTTTCAATTAAACTATAGCTTATTTCCTCCCAAAAATTGTACAGATGTTTTTGAACCTATCATTATAGACCAGCTATTTGACAACTTCTTATTTGGAACTTCATATTTCATTCCTCATTTGCAGAATTTGTTCATTTTGTTGTGCTTATTGCGCTATTTATTATTAGAAGTTTGTGTTACATCAGATTTCTTTTTGAGTAGTACAGAGGAAATACAAATATGGTAGCATACAGAACCAGCCCTCTCATCAGACAATTTGAGCAGCAAGTGACAAAACTACAATATAAGTTGACAAACTCAACCGCCTGCTGCTCCCCTTTATGAAATTAGGATACTATCACCATCCCAATCACATGGAAAGCAGCATTGGTAATGTGGAAAACATTGACTTTCCAGCAGTCAGAGACCAGAGATTACCTGTTTGAGTGTTGCAACACAACATGGCAAAATGGGGTCAACTGAACAACTCCAGATTCAGATTTATTTATTTACTCCAGATTTTTGAACACACCACATGTAAATACAAATGGTTGGAAGACAACAAAAAGATCGTATGGTCCAAGTCAGTAGCCACCCTACTTACGATTCATAATTAAATAAAACTATGGTAATGCCAAATAAATTTGTAAGTTTCGAGATTCAAACAGATATTACATTTTAGTAAATACTACATAAACAAATGGAAGGAAAGAAAAACGAAAAGAAAACAAAAAGCAGACCACAGCACGCAACACTCATTAACAAAAGTGAAAAAAAAATTGCAACTGTGGTCTGGAACTTCATACCACCTCCCATCTCATGCAGTGCCCCTTTTTCCATCTACAAAAATTCAACTAGATACTGATTTCAATTTTGCATCTAAGCTTATATCAAAAGATTGGAAAAAAAGCAATTGAAGATCTGGAAAAAGAATCAAGCCAGCATAAAATTTTAGAGCAAAATTACACAAAATACCAAAATCAGTTGATTAGTGATATGGGAGACTGTTTTTGTGTGAATCATTGTCTGTTCTATTTTTTTGGCGTTAGAATATGCAGGGTAGGATTTGCTGACTAAAACACCACAAGGTTGGCTATATTGATCATGCCAATTATTCTGTGCTGACATCAATATGCCAAGTGCATTCTTGAAAAGATAACCAATAAATTATGGTGAAAGACAAGACTTAATACGAAGAGGGTTCAAACTTAGCTGGAGATAGAAAATAATATTTTTAAAGTTAAATTTAAAACTACCTAAACTTTGTGGATTATAAGTTTGTTTGTTTAAATGCAATTACTATCATGTCAGATATTACACAAAAGCTGCATTCAGGCATTGTTTTATATTGCTGAAGCAAAAGCTGTAAGTTAAACAGCACATCAATTGAACTCCTACAACCATTCCACCAATAAAACAAAGAAAAGTGAAGAAAAAAAATTTTTTTGGCCGTTTTTTTTGACATATCAAATAACACAGCGTCTTCATCTACTTAAATTGTAAATGCCGCTTTCCTCCAGGTACTTAAAACTCATAGAATTGCAATGTGCATTTGAGTGTGTGATTATTGCTGCAGCACATCGTTTTCTTAAACTGACCAACTTTTGACTTGACAACACATGCTAAAATGATATAATTTTTCTTTTAAATAACAAATTACAAAAAACTTAAAAAATTCAAAGTAACCCTAATGCAACTTTCAAGGTCATAGATGTCTTCCTCTCAAAAAGCATTAAATATGAGTACCAACATTGCATATCTAGCACTAACGGTTTTATTTCTATCGATATTAGTATATTTTGGGGACGCAATTCAAAAAAGTCTCAGGGGCAGTATGTAAATGGGGTGCGATTTCAAAAAAAATTTTGGATTTTCCATTTCTTCGACCAAAGGCAAAAATCTAACACCCAGGTAAGTTGAAATTCCAATATGACCCAAAAACGGTCTGCCCTACTGCCCAGGATTCAAGTGTAACCAAAAGCCTTTAAAAATGCTTCTTTGCCAATGAGGATCTATAAAACATTCACTTTTTGTCGCATATTTCACAAAAAATTGTACCATTTTACCACTTCCACATCCCTGATTACCTTTTTACTGCTTCCACACACACCTCTGATCGCCACCAAAACTTTTAGATTTTTGAGGCAGACTTTAGAAGTGGTTACAAGCCATTGCGAATTCTTTGGATAAAGTAATGTTCTTAGTGGCAGCCACTCATCATCTGCCGTATAGAAAACTGCTATCTGCAGTATGGAAAAAAGCAACACCTCAAGAAATGAAACAACCGCTAAAGTTTGACAACTATATTTTGAATCCTACTAAATGCAGTTTGTCTACACATTTCCAATTTCGCTACAGCAATGTTATTTCCATCATCTGAATTAAATGATCACCTGGAAAACCTGACATTGCAATGTATGGATTGTCAGCCCCAAATAATTCCAGAGGAATATGAACACATTGCAAACCCCATTTATGTAAAAGGTCAACTATAGTCCAGTCAGCACTTCTAGTTTGGTAAGTGCAATAAAACTTAGCTTTAGCATCATTTTCTGCAGCTTCTGAATGAGACCGAAGCAAGAAATAGACTGTGCTTAAAACATCTTCAAATAAAACTGGATCATAAAAGCAATCTGATCCAAGAATAATCTCTGGCTGAAATCGTGATTGCAGAAAAATTAATTTGGTTGACACCTTTCCCCAAGCCAAGGGTAGCAAATGAATGGATATATCACAGCTCTCATCTTGAGTGTCTTCAACAAAATGATCAAAATAATTTGTTATTCCATTTGCTGCAAGAGACTCCCTAATAACAAAAGAAAGATAAGTCGATGTTGAAAAGTAATAAATTCAATAAAACTTTTAAATCTTCAAATATCTAGGATCAAGATATAACAAGCCAAATCAAGTTTTTTTTTTACTAGATACAGACTGGAAAACAAGAAAAACGTAAAATTTAAAAAATGCCCAATGTCAAATGTTACAAAAAGGCTAATTTCTACTTCTAAAAAATTATGGTGACACTCTAACAGAATACTTACCAAGAACTTTCCATTTCTATTCAAAAAAAAGTTTGAGTGTTTTAGTGTCTATTTAACTGATATTTTTGTTGAAACTGAATTGATGTCTTTTGATATCAAAAGCAATAATGAGAAAGATACACAACATACCAGAACTGACATAAACCATTCATACTAATTCAGAAAATACATTGACATACCTTGACGCACATATTTTATCAGTAAGAATAACTGCTTTAGGATTAAGGCATTTTAAAGCTACTACACTGGGAAGAGCAGTTCCACAACCTATTTCAAGAAATGATTTTCCATGGAAAAATTGTTGATTGTGCCACAAAAACTGTGCCAATACCACAGCACAAGGCCAAGTATATGATCCAAACTCTTTGTCAATAGAATCTTTAATTGTTACAGACAAGCTGTCATCTTCTTTTGCACCACTAAATCGAAAATTTTGGTCACAAACAAGATTATTGTGGGTCATGTAAATCTGTTGATGCTGATAATTGTATTACTGATATTCTACAAACTTATTCTTGACTGAAAGGTTACGGTACTTTCAGGGTTACATCAGATGACCTCATAGTGTGCAACAAACAATTGATTTTAGTGTAATACATTTAACGCACTCAAGTATATTGGTATGTCTTGAATCACAATTGGAAACCTACCAATAACGCTAGCAGAGGGGTTCTCAACCGGGGGCTATGGAACATTAACCAGAGGGCCAGGAGTGCAAGATTTACTAACGATAATTAACCACTTATGGTCAGCAGATGGCTGATGCTTTTCAGCATTTGGAGACTCTTGCAGGAAACCTGGCTGCCAAGTTCAAGCGCTTGTAGCAATGTCGTCTTTTTAGTCTGTGATGTTACAAAACGCGCTGAACTGCCGAAGACTTGCTACCCACTTGTACTGTTGTAGCCATTACAAATGAAATACAGACAGAAAAATTTATGGAAGTGTCTCTGGCACCGGTCCAGTTTCGGACACCAAATCGCTGCTGCGCCGGCAGCCTGTTATATTGCTTTTTTCTCATTGCTTCGATTTAAATACGACACTTTGACACATGAAATGCGAAGCCCAGACAGTGTAGTGGCAAGCGCACAGGTCTACCAAGCCAAGGTGTTTGGGTATCGATTTGCACCGAACGCACTTTGCAGAAATAGCGCTAGAGAGCTAATTCGCAACACAGTTCTTTTTTTTTCTCTAAAATCTTACGATTAGAGTTAGGGTTTGGGCAGCGATGCCAGCTTGAGAGGTAGCAAATTGAACAGCAAAATGAAATGACTGGCGCCGCAGGTGCAGCAGCAATTAGATGTCGGAAACCGGGCCGGTGCAGCAGACACTGCCAAAATTTATTGCTTAGTAGGGGCCACTGGTATTGAGAGTTTCTGATAGGGGGCCACAAACCATGAAAGGGTTGAGAACCACTGCGCTAACAGTGTTTTGTCTTATCAAAACCTAAACAAACAAGAAAACATTAGGCTACTGTACCAGAACAAAAAGTACAGCATTGTGTTTTTTTAAGTCTATCACCGTGTCTGTATAACAGCTAATCGGCAGACAACCGAAAGTAAGCTAGCCTACTAAACTATGTTCAATACACTTGTACGTTAGCATAGGCTAGGCCTACACTAAGAGTGAGAGTGACTACAAATTAACATCTTTATCTGCTTTCAGAAAAGAGAACTCAAGATCCACTTTCTAATTTGAAAACTGTAGGAAAGGTACAATAATTAAAAAGATAACCGGCTATCAGATGCATAGACTACCAAAATGCTCTAGGCAGGTACTGGTACCGGTAGGTTAGTTAAACTTAAGTTTTGAAAGCAACTTGTCCGACTTGAATTGGTAAAGTCTAGAACACTAAAAAAAGCACTCAAAATCAACACGCTTGAGTGATTTTCCGATTGTGCTTTTTCGTGTGTGATTGAAGATGTTCGGAGAACGGATGTGGGTAAAACGCGAAATTTCGCAAAAATTCTACGCGGAAAATTCGTCCACGGCAAATGCAAGGCGTAGAAAAATTTTGTCCACGGGTGTTTCTTTGATGCTCTGAAATGTGTGAAAATTATTTGGTGGGAGCGCGCCATACAGGAGCATAAAAGAAACACCTGAAAAAATTCTACAGCGTGGCAAAAAAGTCTACAGCATGACTGAAACTTTGAAAAATTCCACGGCATGACAAAAAAGTCTACAGCAACAGCTGACTCAAAAATTCTACGGCAAAAAGGGCGGGAACGTCTGCTCATTGAAAAATTCTACGGCGTGACGAAAAAGTCTACAGCAACAGCTGACTCAAAAATTCTACGACAAATAAGGCGAAAACGTTTGTTCATTGAAAAATTCCACGGCGTGACGAAAAAGTCTACAGCAACAGCTGACTCAAAAATTCTACGGCAAAAAGGGCGGGAACGTTTGCTCATTGAAAAATTCTACGGCGTGACGAAAAAGTCTACAGCAACAGCTGACTCAAAAATTCCACGGCAAAAAGGGCGGGAACGTTTGTTCATTGAAAAACTCCACGGCGTGACAAAAAAGTCTACAGCAACAGCATGACTCAAAAATTCCACGGCA
Source organism: Trididemnum nubilum (assembly GCA_963965965.1). Lineage (NCBI taxonomy): Eukaryota > Metazoa > Chordata > Ascidiacea > Aplousobranchia > Didemnidae > Trididemnum > Trididemnum nubilum. The sequence goes on from OZ014483.1 coordinate 5,473,166, forward strand.
AAAAGGGCAGACGACTGTAAGCAAAACAAAATATCCAGCCGTTTTACCATGCCGTAGAATGAAAAAATGTATTTTAAAAATGTGAATGCTCTTATGCTCCGACGCTTTAACAAGACGTAGAATTTTTCTAGACACTTCTATGCTACTGTTGGGTGCACTTTTGCCAAATCATTTTCGAGCCTATAAAAACGTCAGTAGCGTAGCAAGGGGGGGCGGTAGGGCTATAGCCCCCCGGCCTATTGGCCTGTCAACCAAAATGCAGAAAAAGAAAAATACCACGTTTTAGCGCTTTTGAAACTGTTTTTAGCGCTCTAATAGACTAAAAAGTGATCTAAAGCATCTTTTGAAACATATATTTAGGGTGGGGATAATTGTCAAAAATGAAAGTCACAAATAAATGAAAACTGTAAAAAATGCCCGAAAATAAACAATTAAATTTGATTGTTAAATCCCATTGGATCACATTTCGCACGAGTTCAGAGCCATTTCAAAGAACTAGATTTTTAACATTTCAAAGCCAATTGAAAAAAATTTTTTGTTCAATCCTCTTTTTGCAATTAAATCCCAAAACACGCTTAGAATGTTGCATTATAGTGTAAAATTTTAATTGTAAGTGATTTGGTCTATAGGGGGAAGTAACGAACATTGCCTCCTGCAATACTTTAGCAGTAAATAATTAAGTTCATAATTACGTTAAACGAGGGCCTGGGGTGGCAACTTCTAGGTCAAAAGTCTTAAATTTTTCACAGGTTTTGCATATAAATTGTTAAAAATTTGCATTAAGGGGCCCCTGACCCGGGATCCTTGGTCGTCAGTCAGGGGCCCTTGGGCTCCCTGGTTGCCAGTTAGAGACCCCATAGCCCCTTGCTTGTCGGTTAGGTGCCCAGGCCCCCTGGTTGTTAATTAGGGGCCCCGGGGCCCCTGGTCGTCAGTTAGGGACTCCAGGACCCCTTGATTGTTGGTCAGGGCCATGGGGCCCCCTGGTCGTCAGTTAGGAGGGCCCCGGGGCCCCTCGTTGTCGGTTAGGGGGCTCCTGGCCCCCTGGTCGTTGGTTAGGGGCCCCTGGTTGTTGGTTAGGGGCCCTGGGGCTCCCTGGTTGTGAGTTAGGGGCCCTGGGGCCCCCTGGTCGTCAGTTAGGCACTTCGGGGCCACCTGGTTGTCGTTTAAAGGCCCCTGGTTGTCGGTTAGGGGCCTGGGCTCCCCTGGTTGTCAGTTAAGGGGTCCCCTGGTTGTTGCTTAAGGGTCCCTTGGTTGTTAGTTAGGGGCTCTGGGGCCTCTGGTCGACAGTTATGGGGCCCCTGGTTTTCAGTTAGGGATCCCAGACCCCCTGGTTGTCGGTTAAGGATTCCAGGGCCCCCTAGTTGTTAGTAAGGGCCCCCTGGTTGTTAGTTGGGGGCCCCGGGACTCACTTGTTGTCATTAATATTATTGTTAATTACTGTTATGTGCGTAATTATTGAAAAAAAAATGCAACTAAACATAGCCAGGCTATGTTGTCATAAATTTTTGTCGTTAATGGTATTTTGATGGGGGGGGGGGCCCGGGCCCCCTGGCCCCCCCTGGCTACGCCTATGCCTGCTATGTACAATATGAAGTAAGCAAATCAGCAGGTCACCACAGATTCGTAACATCTAATTCGTACAAATCTTCAACCGGGTATACGATATACCAATTGGTATGCGAAACGGTAATTATGGTACTCGGTATACAAAGGGTATACGAAACAAAACTGCGATCTCCAAAAAAAAAAGAAAATGGTCTCCTCTTACATTCGGGCTAGATTCGGTCCAATTTCGCCCAAATCTAAGCATGAAAAATCGGATCCACAAAAAAAATCTACACCGCTTACACGGGCTAGAATTTTTTGTGGAGTATACAAAGTTTTCGAAAATCGCAAAAGGTATACCACGTAAAAAAAGGTTGAAGAGCACTGATTTAAACAATGCATTACTCTGCTCGGATGGCTAATTGCATAGATGGGCAAGTTAATGCAAAACTTTAGCTTCGTTAACCACTAGTCCGTTAACAAACTTCACACCTCCGTTAACGTTAATCTGTTATTTTCAGCTTTTATCAACGGAAGTTAATAAAGTCCGTTAATCCGTTAACATTTTGCGTGTAATTTACATTTCGTTTTATTCATTCGCTTCTAGAACACGTATTGACGCTGTTGAGCTGATTGTAAGGAAATATTTATTGCAATGGTGGTCTTTTTGTGTTTTAAAAGTTACATTTTACAGTCTAATCTAATTTCAAGATAAAAACAAGCTCAAATGCACAACGAAGCTGCAAGATATTAACGATAAAAACCTTAACGGAAGTTAACAGAACTTAACGGAAGTTACTTTGGTCCGTTAACAGCACTTAACGGAAGTTAATTTAGTCCGTTAACATGAAAAAACTTTTTAACGGATTAACGAGTTAATGAAAAAGTTAGCTTCGTTATTAACGGATTAACAATTAACGGACTTGTGCCCACCTATGGCTAATTGCAGTGGTGGGCAAGTTACTTTCTAAAAGTAACTAGTTACAAGTTACAGTTACTTGGCAAAAAAAGTAACTAAGTTACAGTTACAGTTACAAACTTGAAAAAGTAACTAGTTACAGTTACAGTTACAAGTTACAGTTACTTTAGTGATTAAAAATTTGGACTAAAAACAGGCCTGACGGCTTTAACTTAACCTTTAACCAGCAACCACATGTATAGTCCAGTAAACACAGTGAAGAAAATATGGATAAAAGGTTATGGTTGATCAGACATGCGACTGTGCGTCCTATGTTGCCATTGTAATACAATGATTTTGAATGGAATTCATAAAAAATCTGTAATTTGCTTCAAAGCATGTAGTACAAAAAGTAACTGTAACTGTAACTTTTTTTAGGGCTCTAAACTGGTAACTAGTTACAAATATCCTTACATCTGAAAAAAAGTAACGAAGTTACAGTTACAGTTACTAAAAAAGTAACTAGTTACAGTAACTAGTTACAATTGTAACTAGTTACTGCCCACCACTGGCTAATTGTATAGCTCGCATGCCTCTAGAGCGGTAAATGACAGTCACGCAAATGACAGTAGGCTGCTAAGATAGTTTAAATACAGGCTAGTCTAAATCATAATTTATCAATGCTGGTACTACGGTGGTAGCCCAAACGCTTACTGGTATATACTGGCAGCTATAGGCCTAAGTGAAGGCTTTCAACTACCGGCATCTATCTGCAATACTTCTTTGGAAAACCTAACAAACAATAAAGTACACAATAATACTGCGCCCACCTAAAACAAAGAAATTCCAGAAAACCTTGCCAAACCTCAAAATTGCGGCTCATTACCGGTACATAGAATGTAATCACAGCGTACCAGACTTCTGTTTCGCGTCCTGTACGAACATGTTTTCGATAAGCAGAGTTGCCAGATATAATGAGACAAACAAAAAAACTTCAAATCGTGGTCATTGGTCAAATCATCATCAAAAAGGATTGGCTAGGTGTTTACTTCTACTTTACATAAAAGTCATTACTACTCAAGTAGCGTTACTTCGAGAGGATTTTACTTGAAGTAAAAGTAGAAGTATCAGAAATGAACAGTGCTGGGCACCGCAAGTTTTTTTTTAAGTCCGCAGTCCGCAAATCCGCAACCGAATTTCAATTTTCTTAATCCGCAACCGCAAGTCCGCAATTGGACGTTTAAAAGCTTAGTCCGCAACCGCAAGTCCGCAACGACTTTTCGAGATTCTTGAATCCGCAACCGCAAGTCCGCAACTTCCTAATTCTTGAAGTCCGCAACCGCAAGTCCGCAACTTCGTAATTCTTGAAGTCCGCAACCGCAAGTCCGCAACTTCGTAATATTTGAAGTCCGCACCGCAAGTCCGCAACTTTTTATGAACCGAGTGAAAGAGTTTTACAATCAACCACGTCCCGAAGTGAACTGCTCAGAGTTGATTGGCAAAAATAAGTTAAAAGTTGTGACTTGTGGGACGTATAGCAAACGTATGGTGAATACATTCCACGCAATACAAGAAATTACTCACAATCGTTGATTGTAGTAAATGTACCGCAGCATGACTGGTTATTGAGCTGCTTTTTCGGATGGCAAACTTACGAATAGCCCAGCCCCTCTTACTTTCAGGTCCAACTCAAAAAAGATTCAAACGCTAGTAATTTTGGTTATAGTTTTTAAGTGACTTGACTAAGGGTTTTTAGCCCCCAGCCCTCCTAGTTGCGCTTCTGCTTATACAGTAGGTGTCTAAACTGCGTGGAAGCATAATGCACTACCCTCCGGCGAACCCTCAAAAATGCTACAATGAAGCTAGGGATTTGAAGATTAAAAGCCATTGAATTACAGTGAGAAGCCATCAAATAGCAAAGTACAATCCGCATTTCCGCTCGCAACAATATATTCTAAAACAATTTTTTTTCGAGGCAGGAAAAGGCAAAGGCAGTAGAAGGCAAAAAAAACATTCATATCACTAATCGTATTACTAAATTTTTAGTCCCTAGTTTTAATAAATACTCTAGGAATGAAATAAGCACACGCTACCAGCAGTGCCGTCGCCAGACCAAACGAAGTGAGAGGGCCCTAACCGAAAATGGACTTGAACTTTTGCACATAAAAACTAATATTTTAAAGCTACAATTTTGTATTCATCTTTGGAAAAAGATACATATAAGCTCGGCAGCGTTTATTAGCTCGTTTCGCATGCGGCCGGTATAATCGCTTGAAAAATATGTCTACAAGAGTGAATGCGACTAAAAGCGCAACCAGGGTTTTGTTAAGTAAGAGAGAGGGGGCTTGAACCAAAAGTAAAATTGTCTAATTTAGGTCCCGTGCTGAACAAACCGTTGCTACTCAAGCATTTTACAGAGGGGGCTCAGCTGCTGGGTGATTTTTGCAATTTTGCAGCAAAAATAGCGATTTGAATCACATTTCGCACGTTTTAAACCCATATCAATAATTATAGTAAATTGCTAAAATTCAGAAGTCATTGAAGATTTGAATTGTCTAGCCTCTTGAGCCCCCATATACATTCGGTCAAGTCAAAACACGTTTAAATGCTTATTCTTTTTTTGGTTATATTTTCTAAATGACTTGGTTAAAGGGGTTTGATGACCCCTTAGCCTCTTCCCCCTAATTGCACCACTGACTGCGAACTAAAATAAATCTTGAGTGTGCTCTAAAAAAAAACAGCTGGTCTTTTAAAAAAATATTTTCTCGTATTGTTTCAGGTCATAATCACTAACGAAATACCGGTAACGTTTCTGTAGGCATACATCCCTATTCCGTGACACATCCGTAAAGACGTGTTAATAAGACGGATTATTGGGTCACATTTATGTACGCCAGTTGGTGGCCAGCAATTTTGTAAACAATCGAGAAAACTTCAAACGAGAATCATGTTTGAAAATTATTATTCCTTTTTCCATTATTGCCTGTTGTCTTGTCGTTACGCGATGCTCCAAAACACCTTTCTGAATGAACCAAAATGGGGGGGCACATGCAGTCGTTAGGGGGGTCAGCGCCCCTGGCCCCACCGTAGCGACGGCACTGGCTACCAGTACAAAAAATCATACCACAGTGGCAAATTTTGTAAACTCAGGGTAAAAAACAACAAAGCCATACTTTGAACCAGGGCTGCAAATTCGAACTTAAACCCAAAAAACGTACTTGTTTTGCCGAACTCGAGAAAACAGTGTTGACTCCAATTTGAATCAGGTTAGAACCTCTTGTAATAGCCTGTCTCGCCGCGCGCCGTATCCTTCATATTTCTGCAGTCATACCACACTTTGGATATAAATATAACAATGTTATTCCTCACAGAACACCAAAATTTTGATTCATCCAAAGGAGCACGGCAAAACAAGAAGTCAATTATCAGCTAGCCAAATCAATATCAATTAACTAAAATTTACTAGACCAAAATTTACGCTATTGATTGTACTAACACTATGCTATACTTTACTAGACTATATTACTAAAAAACTGCTTCGAGGTCTCACTTTAGACATAGAAACATCAGCAACCAACTTACTACACATCTAGCTTGATACACTAAACTAGGAAAATTTGAGACACCACATCACTCGTACTGTCGAAGACTATCTAATTTGAGCACTAGTTGCAGACTTGAAGATTATAAGATTAAAGGTCTAAAGACAATACAGTTAAAATTACCACAAAGACAGTTCTAGAAGATTCTTAAAACATGCACAAAAGGGGGTTCTAAAATGTTCTAAAAAATTAACCAAGTATTTGCATACAAGTTGAGAACGCGGCTTGTATTCGTTTCTCACGTTACCAAACAGCATGTCAACAAAAAGAAAGCAATTAAGTCGAAAAGCAGACCTATAATATTTATGTCAGCCTGAACTCGAATAACTTAATATTTTTGCCGAACTTGAACTCGAAAAAATTAATTTGATTTCTCATGCTTGACTGGGTAAAAACATGAATATTTTACGAAAATAGTAAAAAATTTCAATATTTGTATAAAACTTGCTGAATTGCGGACTAAAATTAAAAATAGTCCGCAACCGCAAGTCCGCAATTTAAACTGCCAAAGTCCGCATGTCCGCAACTTTTTTCGTTAGTCCGCAATTGCGGATTTGCGGACTTCCGGACTAACTTGCGGACTTGCCCAGCTCTGGAAATGAAAAATACTTAAGTAAGTCGCTCGTTACCAAAAATACTACTTAAGTAGTCTACTTAAGTAGAACTACTTCGTTACTGACCACCTCTGGCTGACAACCACTTTTTTGTCTAATCGTCCAAACGCTTCCTCTTAATGAAGAGCGCTGAAATCTCGTTAGGGGAGACGCTGAAATCTCGATGGGAGAACGCTAAATCTCGATGGAGGGACGCGTCCCCCTACTTAGAGCGGCATTTTCAACGAAAGCCAGGGGCAGCAACGTATGCACCTACGCCACTGGTCACATGCAGCTGTATTGTTATTTGCTCAGCTGTATTGTATGAAAACTAAAATACTCAAAATTTATCTCTTTTCATATCCATACCTTCATTTCACTTAAATGAAGAAATTTTTATGTGCTGTTTTTATTGCATTATCTTGGTAGCTGAATAGTCAGGTTGTGATATAACAGCAAAACAAATTGTTCTATTTACACACATTGCTTATCAATTGTCATCGTAAATTCTGTATCAAAAAGAAAGAACTTTTATGCTACCCCAAAATATTTTTGTTTCAAAATTTTATTCAATCCTTTATTCCCAATTTTTTACCCCAATTACCCCCAAAAAAACTAAAAAAACTATCAAAACACAATTTTGTTGCAACATTAGCCTTAATTAAATCCCAAATTTAGATTCCCCACCTTCAAAAACATATATTTTGACACAAAAACCAACTTTCTGCCACAAGCAAGGGCCTCAAAATTAATTTTTGTATTTTTACGTACTCTCACCTGACTTCTAGTGGTGATTTTTGATATCTCATTAACGGACAGTCCGATTTCAAAAATTTTTTTCTATATAGCTTGTGTCATCCTATATATAGATGATCTATAAGCATTTTATATGGATTTTCCGACCTAGGGTTTTTGGCATTTGTTGAATTATAATGGAATAACCCTTAATCAAGTTAGTTACGTCACAAAAACGTCTTATGACGTAACTTAGTTTAAATTATAAATTGGCCAAAAGATGTTCAGATTTTGGAAAATGACTTAGGGAAACCTCTAAATCGGGAAATTTCCCTATACCTTAATAACTTGAAATTTTTAAGAATTATTTGTGATGAAATTTGACTCAAAATTTTTCAAGGTATCTATCACGAAAAAATTCAGAGTGGGACAAAAATGCGCGCGGTGTAAAAACAGATTAAAACACAAAAGAGTTGGATTAAGTTACAAATGGACGATCTGACTCTTCTCAAAGTAAATGTATAGCTTGCCATCTTGGTTTGACGTGCTTTTTTTCACTAAAAATCACAAATTTGTTGAAGCAAACTTTTTTCAAACATTCTAAGAAAATTAAGTTGAATCATCAACAAGTACCGGTACCGAGAACCAGTACCGCGGTACTTTTTAAAAATAGTACCGGTATCGACGATACTTTTTTCAAACAAGTACCGGTACCGCGATACTTTTAGAAAGTACCGTGCCCACCTCTGATTATAGTCAAACACGGTTTCGCGGTAATAGTTGCATTTTGTTACAACATTTGTTCATTCAGAAACCCTGTAACATCGATTCAGGAAGTTGGTGGTTGTGAAGATTGTTCTCTCGCACACTCCATAGCACTATGGGAGAGAACTAGTTAGTAAGTGTGCGAGAGAATTGTGTGCGAGAGAACTAGTTAGTAAGTGTGCGAGAGAACTAGTTAGCACTATGGGGGCCAGGACGCAAAGCCCCCAGCTGCTAGGCAGTTTTTGCAGTTTTTTCAGAAAAAAAATAGCCATTTTAACGACATTTTGCACGTTTTTAGAGTAATTAGAAAAAGCTAAATTACTAAGATTTAAAAGAGTTTGAAAGAATTTATTTTGCTCAGTCCAATCAGCCCCCGCACACTTACTGATTAAGTTTAAAATACGTTTAAATGCTGAAAGATTGCGTATTTGGCTTAAATCTTTTTAAGTGAATGCGTTTTTAAATTCGAAAAGCATGTTAGTGGTGGTACAGAATTTCAAAATAGCTTTTTATAATAGCGTCGGAACTATCATTTCCACTCTTTAGAGCAATGGGTAGCCTTGAGAAAGGCTATTTAAGATTAAACGGTTTTGTCCAGCTCTCTTCGTAAATCTACGTTGGAATGAAGAAAAATTAAAATGCGGTGGTATATATGGAGGTTGATTACATTGAAATAAACAATGGGTTGTTATTACGACGAATGATGCTTCAAAAATTACCCAAAATAGCTTACTGTAAAGTTAATAAAAAGATATAAAAGCAATTGCTAAAAAATGATAGCTCAAACGCTATTAAAAACTGTTTTTAAATTCCTGAATACGGTTGTAGAATAGAAATCTCGACGTTCAAATGTAATCTTGTTGTGGTTTTCATCTTCAAACAGGAGATTTGTTGGCTTTTTTTTTGCAAAAATGCGTTTGGCTTAGTAGTTTGTTTTTTGTTTTTTTTTTGCGCAAGGGCGACTTTTTTCACTAAATAGTCGTCAGTCTCCTTTTAGTGTCAAGCTCCGTTCTGCTCAGAAATTTAAGATGGCGTATAATGTATCCAATATTTAATATCCATGGATATATTAACCACACATAGTTGGAACGACCGACGCTTGCGTCGCGTGTTCCTTTGTTTTTACTCGGCCATTTTCCAACTAACGAGTACCAAATTTCAAACTTTTGCTTATAACTCGAGAGCGGTTAGGTCTAGCTACATGAAAGTTTGACAGCAGTTTGTGATTATTGAGTTGTATGTTTGTACACAATTTCGAGGCAATAGGTCACGTGACTTCGGTTTTAGAACCTGAAAACCGTCCCGCAAGTTTGGCGTAAAAAGCGGTCTCAGTCAAAAACGGCTAAGTACGGCAAAAAATATTTCATATAGTTGTATGTCTTATGATACCCTTTCATCCCAACCAACCCAATTTTGGCCGCGATGAGGTTTATTTTTTTCCCTTTTTTCCCTTTTTATCCCTTTTTTCCTTTTTTTTTCTTCCTAATTCTTGTACGCTCTTCTTCTCCTAAACCACAAAACATGGAAATTTAATTTTTGTGTAAAGTTGTTGAGCTGCAAACGCAATTTTTTCTCCCGAAATTTTTTGGAGCAACTCCATCGGGAACCCTCCCAAAATGGGGCCCCAGAAAATCCATTTTTTGAACGGCTCAAGCTAGAATGCTCCTTTTTTTTTGATATCAGTAGATATTTAACAGACAAATATTTTGACATAGTTTGAGTGTGCCACCCCCTGGGGACCCCCAAATGGACCCTCAAAAACCAATTTATTGAACAGCTCAACTTAGGGTGCCAGTCTGTTTTGATACCAGCTGATATTTAACAGTCAAATATTTTGACATAGCTTGGATGTACCTACCCCCCCCTCCCCCCGGGGGAACCCCCCAAATGGACCCCAAAAATCAATTTTTTGAATGGATAACTTAAGGTGCCAGTCTGTTTTGATACCAGCAGAGATTTAACAGACAAATATTTTGGCGTAGTTTGGGGTTACCACCCCCCCCAGGAACTCCCCCAAATAGACCCCCAAAATCAATTTTTGAACGGCCCAAGCTAGGGTGCCAATGTTTTATGATATCAGGAGATATTTAGCTGGCAAATATTTTGACTCTACTTTTCTTGAGGTTCCACAATCAGATATTTTTGAATAATTGCTGATTTTACGGTATACAAAAAGTACTATTGAGCGTCACATCATTAGCTACGCGTCGGTCGTTCACTGGGTTTGCTTGCAAACTCCAATCTGGTTACACAATGTGTTTCTGTCAACATTATTGTAGATAAGACAAATGCAAAAATTTCAATTGTTTAGTAAATAATGTACAGGATCAAATTACGATCATAAAACAACATTTTCAGTGATTAACAACAACTTAAGTGATTATTTAAAGAAAAGTAAATATAGCAAAGGTTACAAACTGCGTTGTTTTAACAAAATTATGTTGTTTTTTGAGTTCCAAACGGTAGGGATTTCAACCCCCGAAAGCTCCCCTAGGTGCGCCACTGTATTCAACAACAAAGTAAAAATAGAGAATGATTTCAAAGAGTTTATATTGTTTTACTATCTGATGCAATTAATTCTAAAGTACTGTGTGTAGTATTGATAGAGTTCTTCTCGTTCACAGTTAATGAGTCTTTCGTGTTATGTTTGTTAGGTACTTTTTAATGTCATTGTCCGCTTTTTTTTCATGCTGATGATTGCATCCTTGCAAGGGCACATCTTCACATTTGAACCGTCACTTCTGTCATTACTGTGTTTCATCAATTAGTTCACTTCGCTGGAATGAAATCATGAGGAGTTTTAGCATGCATTCTCAATGTGACTATGACATTTTTGTTTTTTTCCCTATCTTGTTCTTGTTAGGTTTAGTTGTTTTGATCTTTTGAATCAATCAGACGCTTATTTCTTTTCATTTTTGCAAGTAAACTTGTTTAATTTATCTCTTTGAAACATTTGGCTGATACAGCCAACAAAGATGGTGGCGACGGAGTAAAAGTATGCGTGTCCGGCAACTCGAGGGGACTTGAAATTTGATAATTTGAACGGTTTGATAATTGATCTGAAGCAAGTACAGTACTTAGAAGTGTTGAAGAGCGGAAAAAGTCGCTGCTTGGGTGTGAACAAATTATCCTCGCTCTTGCTGTACCTCAGGATAAAATTTGAGCTGATCTGTTCTGCTCGAAAAACTAGCAAAAACGATCGATTTTGAAGCACAAATGAAATGAGTATTAGCCAAGCGCAAACTCCGCTTTCTGGCTGGTCTCGTCCACGTAACCAGAATTTATTAGGGGAAAGGCGAACCAAAATATACTTTAATCGTTCGTTTCACTTGCATGTGTTGGTTAAGGTTGTCTTTAACAGCTTACAAATTGAATTCAGGGGTGCTGAACAATCGTCAAGAGTAAAACGATGCCAAATTTTTCTTTGCAGTAAATGCAGTGAGCGTGATAAATTTAAACTAATGTATGCAAAAACTAAAATAAAAAGTTGTCAAAAATAGTTATCGAGACTATAGCCAATTCTAATTCAACTCACACTACAAAAATAATCCCAAAGTAAAACAATAATTTGAAGCAGCTTACAATTCCCTGCAACTTTAAAAGTTTTTTAAACAAGAATTTAACATTTCTTCAAGTTATTTACTATAAGATGCAACAATTAAACTTAAAAAATATCCTTTTAAACATTGTTTTGCTATATTTACAACAAGGTGTAACATTTATAAATAGAAATCTGCAGGAAGATGATTCCTTAGCTCCTGAAAAACTTTGTTACGATATTATTTGGTACAGGTAGACTAAAAACAGCCATATGAAAAGTCACGCGGCTTGCTGCGTGTGCCATTTACGCAAGCAACTCGTGCCCGTTCGCCTCAGAATTCGAGATCGCGGGCTGGAGATTGCATACGTCCGGCTTAGGAAAAAAAACTTTGCGAACATGTAGTGCAAAGCAACTTTTTGTTTAACGAAAAAAATACAATAAGAAGGAAATCAATTTTTTTTGTAAAACTTTTTGTTTGAAAACCGTTTTTTGGGAAAAAAATTTTATATGAAAAAAAATTCGTATTTCAAAAAAAAACCCTTAAAAAATTGCTTTTTTTTCAAAACAAAACTGTAATTTGAAAAAAATTTTTTTTGAAAAAAATTTGTTTTTAAAAAAAAACTTTTTTGTTTAAAAAATATTTTTTTGAAAAAAAAATTGTAGTTTTTTGGCTCTGGCGCCTAAATGTCCCAGTACCTTATAAGCTCGGTACATAATAATCGCTCCCAAACTATGTCAAAATATTTGTCTGCTAAGTATCCGTTGATATCACAAAAATTGGCACCCTAGCTTAAGCCATTCAAGAATTTTATTTTTGAGGTCCATTTGGGGGATTCACGGGGGTGGTATCCCCAAACTATGTCAAAATATTTGTCTCTTAAACATCTGATTTTAAAAAAGGGCGCCCTAGCTTGAGCCATTCAAAAATTTGATTTTTGTGGGCCCATTTAGGGAGGGTTTTTGGGGATTTGCCCAAAAAAAATTCGGGAAACCAAATTGCGTTTGCAGGTCAACAACTTTACACAAAATTTAAATTTGGATGTTTTGTGGTTAAGGAGAAGAAGAGCAAACAAGATTTAGGAAGAAAAAAAAGGAAAAAGAAAAAAAGGAGGAAAAAGAAAAAAAACTCATCGTGTCAAAATTGGGTTGGCAGGGATTAAAGGGTATCTAAAGACATGTAACCGTGTGAACATTTTTGACTGTACTTAAGCCGTTCTTGAATGGGACAGCTTTTTACGCTAAATTTTTGGGGCGGTTTTGGGGTCTGAAAACCCAAGTCACGGGACCTATTGTCTCGAAATTTGGTACAAACATGCAACACAATAATCTCAAACTGCTGTCAAAATTTTATGTAGCCTGACCAAACCGTTTTTGAGTTATAGGCAAAAGTTTGAAATCTCGCTCTCATTAGTTGGAAAATGGCCGAGTAAAAACGAAGAAACACACGTCGCGAGAGACGGTTATTCCAATGAATGAGAAAAAAGCAAAAGAGCGACGTACCATTACGCTTGATTGCCATTGTTTGCGTAAGTTTTCTCAATTAGCTTCTAGTCTTGCCTCGACGACTAGTAGCTAGTCGACAAAAGTCACTGAAACAACCGCAATCAAGCGTATTTCTATTACTTTTTCTCATACTTTGGATTTAAATACGGCATTTTGAAACGTTCTATTACTTTTTTTCATACATTGGATTTAGATACGGCATTTTGAAACATTGCACAATTTGCGCCTTGCACAATTTGCACGCGCCTTGCACAATTTGCGTTTAAGTTCGATTCGCGCTAAGCGCGCCTGGCATAATTCACGATCAATGGAGTTTCACGTTGGGAATTGAGGTAAAATTGGAGATTCGCGTTGTATTTTTTTAAATGATTAAAAATAGTTTTAAGGGTGAGTTCTTCTCAGTGATATGCCATTGATTTTTTCAGTATTTGAAGTAGGCTATTTGTTAATACTGATGGCCCTAAAATTCTTTAAAAAATAATCCTCTTTGATTACTAACCTAGTTTTTAATTGCTAGACTAAACAGGTAAAAACAGATTTGCTAGGTATAGCGTCAGACCATAGACTTTAGTAGAATATAGGGACAGACGCGGGAGAAAAAGAGAAGAGCATCAAAGAAAAAAAGTTGCTCTTGTTGTGAAGATTTTTTTTGCGGCCACGCGTGTTCGGCTGATTTGATTATACATATTTGCGGAACAAACAAACCATGAAGAAAAAATTCACGCTCATTGAACGAATCGGCATATTTTAGAACAAATTAAGCAAGAAGAAAAAATACAAAACCATTAGTTTCCAGTTTACTGATAAAGAATCTATGGTCAAACAATTAGGCCTATGCTGCTCTATTCAGCTTTTATATTCAATCGTTTTGTTCAACAGTTTTTGCCATGCTTTTAGTTCAATAGCTTTGCCATGCTTTTTCGTGTGAAAAAGCCAGTGATGGGCACAGCGACGCTGTTCACCAGCGGCGCTACTAGCGCCGCTACTTTTTCGACAGCGGTAGCGGCAGCGGTAGTGGCATCGCCGCTGCTTTTTTTCGTCACCAGCGGAAAGCGGCAGCGCCGCTGTTTTTTCGGTCAAAAAAGCGGCAGCGCTTCAGGGCTTTTTTTTTAACAATTTTTTTGCCGCTGCCGCTACTGCTAATGAACTCCTTTCAAGACTTTTTTCGATTTATATTTTTACATGTTACCATTTGGAGTCTTTACTTTTTTTTTCACTCTGTTCTTGTATAGATTTGGTCAGGTCGAGCACTCTCAGGGCCACCGAGAGGGGGGGTACAATGACCCCGGGGCCCATGGACTTTAGGGGGCCCATGGGCATCAGGAAGGCCGTTGGCTTCAGCGGGCCCGCCCATGAGCGCAAGAGGGGCCCACCGAATTTAGCATGTGCGGCCTGAAGACCTTCTTTTTTTTTGGTGATCACCTAATTTCGAGCGAAAAAACCGTTCGAATTTTGGTGAAGACCTTTTTTTTTGGAGATCACATCATATTTTGGACAAAACTGCGGCATTTTCTTCGTTTGTCTAGGAGTTTACAAAACCGGAAATCCGTCATATTAGAGTTGGCCCCGGTCTTACGTTCGGCTCTCGGCGCCCCTGAGCACTCTCGCTTGGTACGAAAGTTACCACAAGTGATAATTTTCGTGCAGGCTTTAAGACTGTGTCTTTCAGCCAACCAGCATACTCTCTGGTCGCTGCTGATAAAGAGACAAGCCCCAAAACGGCAGGCCGTACAGCGATTGAGAACATATATATAGGCGAGTTTTATCGTACGTGGTCCTATTTTATCTGAACCAAATTCAAAGGAATAATGTGGTCTTTTCTTCTGAACCAAATTCAACGAGTATATCGATTTTTTACTTTTCTTCTAATTTTGAATGACGTAATTTTGCAGTAGTTGCATTTTGGTGTAAAATGAACTCCTGCAAACTTTGAGTGCTCTGCATTAAAATATGGCTTGCAGATTTTAGTTTAATTTGTTTTTTTGATACAAATGTCATTTTTTGCAAAACTGCTGGTTGGCGCTTTCGAGAAAAGCTATTGGAATATCAATTTACCTGTTTAAAATAATCTGTGAGACAAGAAATACTAGCATCACACTAAATTGCAACCAAGCGCACTTTCTTTTACTTGAAATGACGTCATAAAAAGCCTGCTTAACGGCATATAGCAAAGCGTAAACTTGCTTAAGACGTTGAACAAACACTTGAACAGCTTTTTAATAACAACGAATTGCAAACGTACAAGAAAGTTAACGGTTCAATTCAGTTACAGAATTGAATCGTATGTTTGGGAGTAGGAGCTTTTGGATGCAAACATAGGACGCATTTTTCGGCTAGTGATTTTGGCCATAATAGATTTGTGGCGGTTATCAAATCCATAATAACTATGAGAAGCTTCTGTTACAAGTTTCACGCTTCTTTCTACGCTCTGTGAGTGGGACCGAAGATCTGGAAGCTTAAGTAAACTGTTGTTTGCATGGCACAACAACAGATCTTCCGTGGGTATATCCTTTAAAAGCGGTAGCCCCGCACAGAGATACTCTTCATCCACAAGATTGTACCACTCTTTCGCTTCCTAGCTGATGGGAGGGATTTTCTTTTCCGTGTTTATTTCATTGCTGATTTTGCGTGCAAAAGTAAAAATGTGAAATTATATATATATGTCGCCATTTCCTATTGTGCAATACGCTAAAAAACCGAATCCTAAAATTTTGGTGCTTTTTGGTTCTGGTTTGCGTTTACTGAATATGGCATGTTGTTATTTAAATACTTACCGTATGTAAATACAGCAGTTCTACAAAAATTATATCACATTTATCTCGTAAGTGCAGTATAAAAATCTGCAAAATTTACCGATTCTTTCTCCTCAGGTTTATAATTGTTTGCAGTCCCAAGTTTCTGACGATGGGATCTTCATCTTTTATCAATGCATACAGAAAGTTTTCTGGTAATAAGCTTGAGGAGTTTCTCTGCAAGTTTTGCTTTGCTATGGTTTTTACGTCTTGAAATGAAAGTTGGTCAATGCGAGACAAATTCTGAAACAATATTCTAGGAGATTCGTGCAGTTTAGATGAAGACTTTATCGCAAACCAAGAAGGCGCATAAATCTTTACTATCTAGTGAACGAGTTTAATTAAATTCCCGCTTGGAGATTCTTCCCATGTATAGACAGCAAGAAGTCTATTAGCAAGAGTAAGCCATCTTAAGTGATGCAGCTGACCAATTTTACAGAAGGAGGACTTTTCGTCCACTTTTCCTGAACCGATTCCTTTGTTATATTTATAAAGAAGACGCTGAATGTCCGACAATAAAAAGTTATTCCCTTCAAACAGAGTTTAGGTTCACAAATTTTTAATGCGGTTGCATTATCGTTGTATCAGTAGCTGTTATCGCTACATACTGCTTATTAAAACTTACTTCTGGATGTACTGAAGCACTGTCCGTGTCTGTGGAAGACTGGATTGAGATGCAAGAAAAGAGGAAGAATCAACAGTTGACCGCGGAAAACTTGCGGATGAACGTAAAGCTCGTTTTACAGCAAGTCGGTCCACAGATGTCATTTGAAGCAAGCCTTTGGAGCCTTTCTTCAAATGTTGATCTCTCAAGTATGCCCTATCTTCTATCGGAACTTTAAGAACTGGGGAGCCAGAGCAAAAGATGTGCTCTTGTTGGCAGTTATCAACATCACAGTTGATTCTTCTGTCATCACACGGTAAGACTTCCAAAGAACAGGAGCACCCAGCAATACCAAAAAAGCTGTCTCATTTGTCAGCAAGATTTCGTTTTGCAGCAGCTTCATTGTGTTTTCGATTGATATCTTTTACCAACTGCAGCAAATCTCTTATCTTTTCTTCGATTGACAAGGTGGATAATAAAGGTAATCGCGGGTTTACTGACTGCCAAATACCCATCAAATCTTTTATCTGCTGGCTATATTGAGAAATAGAGCTTTGAGGATCAGTATTTTTTAAAAGGTAATATAGTAACGGATTAAATGCCTGTAGATGCTTGGCTCCGTTTTGGATAACTCGCTGGGTCCTCCACCATAGTTCAAGTTACTCTTTTGTCTCGTAAGCGGTCGTGTTTTTGCTTTCAGCATAGCTCTTTCTTCCTTTTGCTTTTATTGCTAAAACTAACTTCCATTAAGCTTGAATCACGGGAAATACTGCAGACTCTTATCAGCCCGAAACGATAAAACTTTGCACAACAGAAATGATTTATTGATAACCTAAGCAAGATTAAGTGATTGCAACCAAATTCTGTTTTATCATTTTATTAGTCGGCTACAAGGACTACAAACTGCTTTGAAGTGGAGGTTATTCGTTGGCGATAGTCGTAAAATGGAGCATATGAAAGCGGATAATACTTCACTTTCAAATAAACGACGAAACTTTCGAGAGTTTTGGATATAATTTTATATACATCGTAATATTGTAAACAGTTTTACGACTCTCTGTTGTTACTTGGGCGATTATGCCATTGTATTTATTTGTAATTTTTAACCATTTGCACTTAAGGCTCATTAATTTTAAGTTCAAGCAAAATGATAAGAAACTTTTTCAAGCTTATTTTTGCAAAATATCATGTATTTTGAAAATGGATTATGGTGCGCCATCTAGCGGAATGTAATAAAAAAGCAAATTTGGGCAAAAAAATTAAAAACCATTTCCGCAAGCCGTTTCTTGACTTGGAGTGCTCAAATTTCGCAGAAAGTGTCTGTAGGCTAATACGCAACTACTGCAAAATTACGTTTTTCTATAGCGAAAATCGACCTACCCTAATGTATATGCATTATGACGTCACAAAAGCATCTCGTCCACCTTCTACTTCGAAAGAAAACCTTGAGCTGCTAAGAAGATTTAAAGACTGATTTAAGATCAATGATTGCACTAAAACACTTAAAATTAGCATATTTCTTACAAGCATTATGACTTCATACTGGGCTCCTGACATCTTCGAGCGAGCTTTGTGCCGATCTCTAAGAATTGAGAAAGCATAAATGTAACAGTTTGCTCGCCCACTGCGCTTTCCTCAAGCCCAAAGTCTATTAATTCAATTAAAAAACCACGAAATTTTTTTAAAAATATACAATATTAAAATAATAGAAAAAAATTGGAAACTTTATTTTTCACCATGTAGTGACGTGACCCAAAGTCATTTTAACTAACGTTAGTTAAAGTGACTTTGACGTGACCCACCCAAAAAAGTCCTTATGACGCAACACATGCAAAAAATGCAGGACATTTCTAACATTGGAATGAACATACTGTATAGTAGAGATGGCAACAGCGCAGCGTACGCGGCCGTGCGCTGTTGTTGGTGCACCGCGCAGCGTGGCAACAAAAATCTGCATTGCGTCACAGCGCCAGAGCAGCGCCGCGTACAATATTTTTTTTTTTTTTTTTTACAATTATTGCTGGTGATTTTCTCTTATGAACAACAATGATTAATTAGTTTGAATGTAGCGATTATATAAATTGAAGACAATGCATTCTACTAAAACAGTAAAAGGTGCCTTCGGTTCAAGCTTATTTTTTCAGAATTCGGAGCATCCCAGAATCGGCTATTTTGGCTACAAGAAACTTAGTTTTGATCGGCTGAACGTGTTTTTTTACTCCAACAAAAAGATTTTGGTTTTGGTAGGATAGAATAGGAAGGTTTAGAACGTTTGGTGAGAAGATGAAATAAAGGCAGACAAATGTAGATGAAACAGGTTTGTGGGAAACAATCATCAGAGTAGAAGTACAAAACAAAGCTTAGCAACACACCCACCCTGTACGCAGTAGGCCTATGGTATTGGTACAAGCCCAAGGCTAGGCAACAGTTTCTACTACACATGCGCTTGCATTTCAGAGTGACAGAGTTAGTTCAGTGTAGCCTATTCGTCAACAGGTCATGGCATCAAGAATTAGGCTTTCGGTCCTATGCCTATAGCCTATTTCAGGTCTGGTCGACCTATGTAGTAGAGTACAAAGACTAGGCTGCACAAATTTCCAATGACAGAATAGCCTACGTAGTAGCAAAATTTATTCAACAATCAAACACACATGCAAACGGAAAGGTATTAATTCATAGAGTAGTTTCGTCCAAGTGTAGTAGCTTGTGACAGCATGCAGAGCACGTGATACCTTATACTTCATTACTTGAGCTACTGGTTTAGGATTAGTACAGTAGTTGCATGGAATCATCAGGTAGACTGGTAGATTGTTTTTGATTGCCAAAATATGGTGCAGAAAAACTGATAAAAAGCTTACACAAGGCAAATTAAACCTGAATGCCTATAATTGAAACGACTGATCTCACGTCGCATGTTTTTTAGTTTTTACTCGGCCATTTTCAAACTTAACGAGTGCGAAGTTTCAGACTTTTACTTATAACTCGATAATGGTTTGGTCTAGCTACATGAAATTTTGACAGCAGTTTGAGATTCATAAGTTATTTGTGTGCGCCAAATTTCAAGGCAATGAGTCCCGTAACTTCAGGTTTAGTACCCGAAAACTACTTCAAAAGTTTGGTGTAAAAAGCGGTCTTATTCAAAAACGGCTTAAGTACGGCAAAAAATATTTCACATGGTTATATGCATAGGTGGGCACAAGTCCGTTAATCGTTAATCCGTTAATAACGAAGCTAACTTTTTCATTAACTCGTTAATCTGTTAATAACGAAGCTAACTTTTTCATTAACTCGTTAATCCGTTAAAAAGTTTTTTCATGTTAACGGACTAAATTAACTTTCTTTAAGTGCTGCTAACGGACTAAAGTAACTTCCGTTAAGTTCTGTTAACTTCCGTTAAGGTTTTTATCGTTAATATCTTGCAGCTTCGTTGTGCATTTGAACTTGTTTTTATCTTGAAATTAGATTAGACTGTAAAATGTAACTTTCAAAACACAAAAAGACCACCATTGCAATAAATATTTCCTTACAATCAGCTCAACAGCGTCAATACGTGTTCTAGAAGCGAGTGAATAAAACGAAATGTTAACGGATTAACGGACTTTATTAACTTCCGTTGATAAAAGCTGAAAATAACGGATTAACGTTAACGGAGGTGTGAAATTTGTTAACGGACTAGTGGTTAACGAAGCTAAAGTTTTGCATTAACTTGCCCACCTATGGTTATATGTCATAAGATACTCTTTTCAGTGGCGGATCCAGAAAATTTTGGTGGGGGGGGATTTTAAGAATTTTGAGCACAAAACCTCAAAAATTCGGATATCTTCATTGAAATGGAGACTGATTTTTCGGCCGAAATCGGAAATTCGAATGTTTTTTCCGCCCAAAATCAGGTCGTTTCCAAAAAAAAAAGGTCTTCACCGAAATTGAGACTGATTTTTCTGAATTCAAACGTTTTTTCCGCCCAAAATCAGGTGGTCTCCAAAAAAAAAAAAGGTCTTCACCGAAATGGAGACTGATTTTTCGGCCGAAATTGTTAGGTTTAGGCTGGTGGGGGGGGGATGCATCCCCCTCATCCCCCCCCTAAATCCGCCACTGATTCTTTCATCCCTACCTACACTTTTAGCGGCATTGAGTTTTTTTCTTTTTTCATTTTTTGCATTCTAAATTTTGTGCACTCTTCTTCTCCTAAATCACACAACATCGATATCTAATTTTGTGTAAATTTGTTAAGCTGCAAATGCAATTTTGTCTCCTGAAAGTTTTTGAGGCTTCTATCCAGAACCCCCCCAAAATGGGGCCCTAAAAAACTAATTTTTTTTAATTGCTCAAGCTAGGGTAATACTTTTTTGTAAATATTGGTAGATATTTAAGCAACAAATAGTTTGACATAGTATGGAGGTACCCCCCTCCCCCCCCAGGTGCCCTCAAATGGACTCCCCAGAAATTAGTTTGTTCAACGGCTTAAGCTAGGGCGTTACTTTTTTTTATATCGGCAGATGTTTAAAAAACTAATATTTTGATGTGGTTTCAGAGAGCGACCCTTTTAAAAACTCTCCAAAATAATACACCAAAAATCAATTTTTTTATATGTCGTAAACTAGAGAGCTAATTTTTTCTGATGTTAGTGGAAATTTAAAGAATATTTAACTTGCGGTGCGGCGCAGTGCAGCATGAACTTAGTTGTGTTTGGATGCGGTGCGGTGCAGCATGCGGACAAGGTTTGCGGATGCAGTGCAGCATGCGGATGCATTTTTTGTTATCCGCGCCATCTCTACTATATTGTTAATATTGTGACTTGACACTGCTTAGTCCCATTTGATTACCTCTTACCGCTAGGGGAGCCAGACGAACTGTCAAAATTGCGTAGAAAAAAAGGCAAATTCGCACAGTGAATGATACCTTGTTAATTGTAGGATCCATGCTTTGACTGAAAAATTGGCTAGCTAGCGGTAAGACAGCGTTAAGCAACTTGACCAGTTATCAAAATATTAGGTTTCTATGTGACCGAGTGGTCTGAATTTGCTGTGCTGGCATTTAAAGATCATACTCTACCCTGTACCACTACAGAGTATCTTTAAGTAAAGCTTAAAAATGCAGACACGAAGACAAAATCAGTCCCTTTTCATTGCAGTCCTGAGTCTCCTTGTGCCTGTTTAGTTATAATCTTTAACTTGGATTACTTTATGCTCAACGTGCTTAATGTATTTTTATTTTGCATTAGGCTACTTTGTGCTGTTTTGCTTAGATCTGTAGCAGGTGCGGTGCCGGCAACAAAATAAATTTCAGTTCATTAGGTAAACAGTGTTTCCAGTGATGGGCACAGCGGCGCTACTAGCGTCGCTACTTTTTCGGTAGCGGCAGTGCCGCTGTTTTTTTTGTCATCAGCGACCAGCGGCAGCGCCGGTTTTTTTAGCAGAAAAAGCGGCAGCGCTTCAGCGCCCTATTTTAAGCAAATATTTTGCCGCTGCCGCTACTGTTAATAAACTGCTTTTAAGACTTTTCGATTTACATTTTCACACGATACCGTTTGGAGCCTTTACTCTTCGCTTGTTTTCACTCTGCTCTTGTTACCGCGTTGTTTTAGTTTAGTAGAACGTACAAGACCTTTGTGACGTTTTGTCGTTGCTTGTATATATAGGCGAGTTTTATCGTATGTGGTCCTGTTTTTTCTGAACCAAAATTGAACGAATAATGTGGTCTAGTAGCGGGCCAACTTAACTGATAAAACCGATTTCATTAGAGCCGATTTCGAGTAGCATCTCTTTAACGAAAATGCGATAATTACAGTGCGATAAATTGCTAAAAACTTGCAGATCGCAAAGACGGTTTTCCGCGATATTTCCTCAAAATGCTAGCATTTAGAAAAACAAATGAAGATGATTGGTTAGCTAGCAGGTCACAGACCACAGTATAGTTCGTGCACTGCAAGTAGAACAATATAGTAATAGGCCCGGAGCCAGAGTAGGGTGTTCGAGGGGGGCGCCAAAACTTTAGGGGGACGCTTACGCAGCCGAGACCAGACGCATTTGGAATGCTGCAGCCATATGGTGAATATTTTGCTCCAAATTCTATGTTACGCTCCTTTGGTATGGATTTTGCCCTCAAATTTTGAGATGGAGAACAAAAAAATAAAAAAGGTCTTCATCGCAAAATCTTAGGCTACTTGATCACGTTTACTCGATTTGTCTTGCTGTTTCCATAGAAAAAGCGTTTGTGGTGACTTGTTTTTAGGCAAAAGTTTGCTGGTCCTCTTGTGCTAGTGCAAAAGTTTACTTTCGCTTGGAGGGCACAAGCAGTGACTTGGGGAGCACAGCCCGAAATGCCCCTCCCCCCGTGCATAGGCGTGGCCAGGATTTTTGATTGGGGGGGGCAAACCAAAAATCACATGCAATGACGTCATCAGAAATTTTCGAAAGAGGAACTTTTTATGGGAAAAAGATATCGTAGAATGGAAAATTAGAAGTCGTGGCCAGGTTTTGCACTTAACCAAGATTGTTCTGAAGGAAGAGGGCTTAAACCAAAAGTTAAAAATGAAAACATCTAAATTGGAAGACGTGTGTAAGTAAACTAGTTTAACTCAAACGTATCACAGACGGGGTTTGAGGGCGAAGCCCCCAGCCGCTGAGTGATTTTTTGTAATGTTTTGGAAAAATAGCTTTTTTAATGCCATTGAATCACATTTCGCATGTGTTCAGAACCATTTGAAAGAACTAGTTTTTTAACATTATGAAAGCCAATTGATAAAAATTAAATTGTTTTAATCTTCCTTTTACATATAATTTGGTCAAAAATACGTTCATAATTTTGCATTTTGGGGTTAAATTTTTCCAAGTACTTTAGTAGTAAATAATAATCCAGTTGAAGACGTTGCTTAGAGATTTTTGTTTTGACATGAAAAAAAAAACAGTTGTAGGAGTACATGTACGTTCAAGAGGCCTCAGGCCCCTTAATTCAAATTCAATAATTTGTTCAATGAGCATTTCTCGTAGCTAATTTTTTTTTCAAAAGTATTTTTTCGCGTAAAAACTAGCAAGGTGGAGGTGAATTGTTACTGAAAACCGTACAATATATGGTTACACCTAATTACCATGTTATTTCCCGGGCCGGATTTACATTGCGCGGGGCCCCTGACACTTTAGAGATTTTCGCAACATCTTCCTGGCGAACAAAAGTGTAGACCAAAAATAAAGCCTTACCATCTGAGGGCAGGGCTTTTGGCATTGTGCCATATGGTAAATCCCGCCCTGGTTATTGCAGCACGCTTTTAAAAAGGTTAGATGAGAGCCCGAGGTAGCAACTTTTAAGATAAAAACCCTTAATTTCACCGGAGTTATACATTTTAATTGGTTGGCAAAAATTGAATTGAGGGGGCCCGGGTCCCCTGATCGTCAATATTATTGTGAATTACTGTTGTACACGTGTACTGTTGTACGCGAAAAATGCTAAAAGAAACTGAAACTGACGAAACAGTAGGCTTTTTTGTCACGCTTTTATCATTAGTCGCATTTCAATTGGAGGGGGCCCCTTGGGGTCCCCTTTTGGCTACGGCTATGCCCCGCGGCGCCGGGCCTGAGTAGTTACATCAATGTGTAGTAAAATAAATCTTGCTACAACAGTTAACAGTAAAACTAAGAATTGAATTTATAGTGCGCTGAGAATTGAACTAACAAATAGAACCAGGTAATAAATACCGTATTTACTCGTTTTATAGCCCGAGGCTCGGGCCCTTACTTTTTTCAATCAAACTCACGTCCGGGTCCTTATTCAAGCACGGGCGCTTGTTATTTTCAAAGTAAAATTATGAACAAAAATTATCGTTGAAGACAAATATTTCACGACATTAATCCTTTTTTCATGTCAATTTTTTCAGTTCAAACGCAAATTATTGACGTCTTATGAGTAATTCCCTCATATTAGTTTATATTACTAACAAGAAATAACAAATCAAAGGTTATATTTATTCAGCAAGTGGTACGTTCTCTACCACTGAAAAATCAGCTTTTACATCGGGCGGGTATTCAAGCATGGGCCCTTATTTATTTTTATGTTCTGTTCACACGGACGGCTATTATCAAACGGGCCCTTAAGGCGGGTTCACACAGAAGCCGTCAGCGTTTACGTCACCGTTCCGTCACCGTTTAGCGTTCTACCGTTATTTGGCGGTGACGGTAACCTGAACGTGAGAGGTTCACACTGATCCGTCACCGTAATAAACCAATAGGCCTATCAAGTTTGGGTTTTGTAATGAGTAATCACTATACCATCAAACTATGCTTAAATTGAGAGCTACTGATAATATGTGCAGGCTATTTAATGCACTTTATCCTGTGGGGTTAACTTGCTCGTTTTGAAGTGCTTGCCAAAATCATCAACAAACATTTATCAAGTATCAGTGATAATTGTGGAAACAAGTGATGAGTTTTAACTTTAGTTGTACTTAGTTGTACAGTGGTACAGCTTAAGTAATTTTTTTCATGGTACTGCTGCTGGGTTAAAAAACTGCTGAGATTTTTTGTTAAGTTACAGCTTACATATTTGTTGAATTTCTATTAAATTTTAAATCAGTCTGCTCTGATAAGTGTTTGTGTTTAGAAGTGTCTGATATGAGCATATTTTATGCAGTTTGTGCTTTATTATACTTTGGTACTTACTTTACAGGTTTTGCGATTTTCTCTCAAAATGTCTCTTTTTATTGCATATGGTGACTATCTCAAATATGTGTGTTATCTCATTAGTGTATATGACTAGTATTTCAATAAGAGTCTTATCTTCATATATCTCCTATGAATCCAGTATAATTTAAGACCTAATGAGCTATAACTCAGTACAAATACTGTGAATCATTGGTGCAAGTATTGCTTTTAATGTCAAGTATTTTTATTTTTTTTTTTCTTCAACTATGTGTGAAATGATAGTTCGTTTACGATGTGAGATGCCCATAGAGGCATAAGACTTATATTATTATTATTATTATTATAATTAAATTTCTTTAACAGTCAAATACTGATATGATCACAGATTTTAAGTCTAATTTGCAAAATTAAAAAAGTGATTAGTAAGTAATTGCATTTAGAGTAAAGGGTGGGCCAAAAGTAGGTATACAGCAATCACAATATAAACACTTTAGATTTTTTTCACTTTTAATAAGCAGCACATTCCAAAAGACTTTGCATTACTTGCTCAGCACTAGAAACTGTAATATGACTTAAAGTCAAGTAAAAACTGTAACGGAAAAAAAAAATTGAAGCACTTTTGAGTGATGACTGTACACCTACTTATGGCCCACCCTGTATATCATTTAAATTAGATTTGCATGAACTATTTTAAGGTGGTGTAGAACTTAAATTTAAATTTACTGTAAGCAGTATGATATGAATTCAAATAGCCTAATCACTAGATTTTGTTTTTCAGAAATAATCTGTAGATAAGATATAGGTTGGTACCGTACTGAAGTGGAATTTGAATTTGGCAGATTTGGTTGGTCAATCAGTAGGCTTACTGCAATAGCGAGTAATGTAAGAAGTAGAAGACTTTAAAAAGCTGAAAGTACTGACAGAAATTACTTTAAAAACTGAAAAGTACTGGTAAAACCTGCAGAACTAGAAATTTTTATACTCAAAATTGCGGTAAATCAGTGTTTGAGTTTTTTGAAATGTTTCAACTCTCAATATCTGATGTAATTGCAATTTTTGACTAACATCGATAACAACTGTTAGCAGGTCAGAAAGTGAGGAAAAAGATATCTAATGCAGCACATGCAGTTTATTACGGCATTCATTATCAGAAATCGTTATCACGCAATCAAATCGAAAATTGCTATTACAGTATGTGTACGCTTAAAGAAGTCTATTTTTTTGTATGCTACCGTATCGCAAATTGTTTCGGTAACCGATATCATACACTTGTTATCTGTCATACGGCATACTACTAGTACTAGAACATACAGAATCATACGTGCAGCAGCACAAAAACCTAACCCAAACCCATGCGGTCCAGGCTCAGTACCACTATGTACCGTAGGTATGTGTGCACTGTCAGAAATCGATCTCGCGTATTCGGCATCTGTTCTATTGCAAAATGATGGTCTACTGTACTGGTAGGCTATCACAAACTGGTACAGTACTAGCATATGCGTAAAGTGCAGCAACAATTGAACTGTACGGAAACTATCACTACTCAACTCTTGATTTGTGCAGTACTGTACCAGTGTACAGTATGTTTTCTCCACTCCAATTTGATTGTATGGTACTGGTTTGTTGATTTTCTAAAGTAGCTATAACCCCAAACCACAGTAAGCTTAAAACCAATAAAGCTCAATGCAATTCAAAACCACAGCCAACTTTGTATGTGCATTGTACCAACACTGTGTAAGTAAACCAGCTATTTTTTTGGCATCTAGTGATCCACTGCTAAGAATACAAGATGATTCTAACATCATACAATTTCATTTCAGTGACTGTTCAGCGTTCACACAAAACAAACTGCAGAGTATACAGATACAACAACTACCAGTAGCCTCTACCTGACTATCATTAAATCAACAAATAGATAGGCTTATGAGTTCCTAAAAATAAACAAAAGTTAAGAGTCAATGGTATTGGTAGCTAAGCAATCACTGGTCAGTATTTATATGCATCATGGCAATAATCATGACCACAGACCAGTATCGGTACTGGTACAAAGTACCGGTGCTCTATGGTATATGATAATGACTAAGCCTATTGATGATACAATGTCCAAAATGGTCAAAAGTGGCCACTTTATTTAAAGGCAGTGGCTATTTTGCTTCTAGAGGCAAAATAGCCCCATGTTAGTTTGCAGTTTGGAGGCGCCGCAAATGCCAAATTAGGATAAGCCTCATGCTAACTCAAACCCTAACCCAAACTCCAACTCTAATTCTAACCCTAATCCCAACCCTAGCCCAAACCCTAACTCAAACCCTAACCCAAACAAAGGAAAAACACTATTTTGCCTCTAGAGGCAAAACATCCACTTTTAGACATGAGAAAGGTCTCTATTGTAGAAATTGATTGCTTCCAGTAGTTTATAATTTCAGCTTTCAAGAGTCAAATCAATTGAAGTTCAAAATTGAACTTTAGCCAATTGTATCAAAACAAGAGCAAGGAAAGCCAAATTGAATTGGCTTTCTCAACTGGCTACTAGCAACCAACTCAGATTTAACATGCCTACCCAGTACCAATTACCGGTAGTTTCAATGTCTCATTCTCTCTTCTTTTCCCAAGCAGAAAAAAAAGCAATCCAGTCTGAAGTACCGCTAGGCTAGATACCAGTATCACGGCTACTGTACACTACCTATACTACAAAGTATTGGTACATGACTAGACCTAGCCTACTACATACTGCTTTAAGCACTTAACATTGCCTGCTGAAAGCTACTTTTCAACAAAAACCAATTATTTTTTCAAGATTTTCAGTTTTTGTGGCTCAAAGTTTGCCCCAACCACCAAAAACATGCTCGAAATCGCTTACGTTACTTACGTAAAGTTAAAATTATTTTAACTCAACGTAAGACGGATGAAATCAAGAAAATCACTTCCGTCACCGCTAAAATTTTCTGTGTGAACACCTTGACGTTAGACGTAACTGCGACGGAACGGTAACGTTGACGTTGACGGCTTCTGTGTGAACCGGCCTTTAATCAAGATCGGGCGGTAAAACGAGTATATACGGTAAGCTTCACAGACAACTTAGTTATGGAGTTAAACTCGTAGAAAAAATACTTAGTGCAACGACAGGAATCGCATTGAGCATCATTCTTAACATGTACGTCATTACCAGTGGCGTAGCGTGACATTTCAGGTAAGGCATGCAGTTATGATGACGTCATCAGTTTTGATGACGTCATTATTTATTAGGCAGTGAAATAAAAAAACAACTTAACACTAATAAATGTCTGGTACTGCAACTAGGCTTCCTCTCTCCAGCAGGGGCGCCGAGAGCCGAACGTAGGCCCGGGACCAGCTGAAATATGACGGAATTCAGGTTTTGTAAACTTCAAAACAGATGGAATCAATGCCGCTGTTTTGTCCAAATTATGATGCGATCTCAAAAAAAAAGTTCTTCACCGGAATTCTAACGGTTTTTTCAGTCAAAATCAGGTGATCTCCAAAAAAAGGTCTCACATGCTCATTTCTAAATGTCATTTGATGGGCCCCTTTCGAGCTTTCCTGAAGCCCATGGGCAGCCTCATGGGCCCCCCAAAGTCCATGGGCAACGGGGTCATTATAACCCCCGCCCCCCCCCCTCTCGGTGGCCCTGCTCTCCAGTACACATTGGTGTGTACTGTACATTTACTGTCCCAGTATAAGTCTTCCTTGTGTTACTACAGACAGTGACAAGTCTAGCAGTTTCATATGTGCCAGTAGCCGGTTGCCGGTACCATACTAGGCTAACACTAACAGTAAAGTAGGCTTAATAACATTGAAGCAAAAACATTACTTGCAGAACTAAGCTAAGCCGACTTGTTGAATAGCAAATACAAAACCTACTTTCAAAGCCTCTTCCTCACGTCATTACGATATATCATAGCCTGCTGGCAACAGCCAGCGATGCTATACCATATTAAGCAGGCTAGTGGGCTCAAGGCTAGTCCAATGTATATATGGTTAGGCCTTGTCTTGTTTAGTTTATTTAAGAACCAGTAAAGCACAAGCAAAGTAGCAAAACTACCAAACAGCAATTTATTGATAGTCCTAAAAACTTTTTTGCAAACCAAGTGCAAATTCTACGACTAGCTTTTAGCTTAGGCTAACTAAATACTAACTGAACCAACTACCGGTTACTCTTTGTTTAAATTGATTTCACATATTGCTTTCACTTTTATAGCTCAACATCTAGCCTAAATAGTGCGAACAGTACTCACTCTGACTTACAATACTTAAAGCCAATACCAACCGGCTATCACGGCTTGGTTTAGCCGCTTAGTTATTCGCTTTTTTCATATTGCTAAATCACATAAAATAAAGGGCAACACGCATGCAATATTTAAAATTGCATGCTTTGGCGCATTGTTTGTGGCCTGTCGTAATCTAATTTACTGTAACTAATCTAAAGTCAAAATAGAGACTATATTTTACGAAAACAAGAAACTAGACGGATAAAAGAACTTTTGCAGCAAACAATGCGCCAATCAAAGCTTTCAAACCTATTTAATTTTGTTCGTAATCGTATCGAAACACAGTGATCTTTCCAGCCGTTGAATGCAACTTGAAAATTGCATGCGTGTTGCCATTATTTTTTGTCTTCTTCTTCTTTCTTCATTGCCCGCTTTTCCGTGAGGGTTGCGGGGGCAGTAGCTCAAGATTGAGCCACCACATCTCACGGTCTTCCATCACCTCCATCATTTCGCTTGGGCGAAGTCCCAAGCGATTCCATCCAAGATCCTCAATGTAATCGGTCCATCTAGTTCTAGGTCGTCCGACTGGTCTTCTCCCACTTGCTTTAGCATGTAAAGCTTGTTTGGGGAGTCTTTCCTGAGGCATTCTGCTTACATGGCCAAACCATCTAAGCTGAGATCTTTCAATTCGGAGAAGTAACGGCTCGATGTTAAGAGATTTTCGAATTTCAGAGCTACGCACCTTGTTAAACAGTGTAACACCTTCGATTCTTCGTAAAAACCTCATTTCGGACGCTTGCACTTGTGATCGCATTCTTTCGGTCATTACCCAAGATTCATGACCATAAGTGAGAATGGGGACAAAAACTGCTTTGAAAATTGAGAGCTTTGCCTTTTTCGACAATTCTCGTTTCATGACAACCGAGTAGTGCAAAGCTCGCATTACTGCACTAGCCTTGCCTATTCGGGTATCCAGTTCTTCGTCTTGCCTTCCGTCACTCGTAAATGCAACCCCAAGATACTTGAACTTCTCCACCTGCTTCAGTGTCGCTCCGTTCACTTGTAATGCGCACTGATCAGGGTTTCTTGAAAGATGAAGTACCTCAGTTTTGGCCGTGCTTATTTTCATTCCGGCGGTGTTGCATGCATCTGCAAAGCTATTTAATGCGCGCTGGAGGCCAGATTCTGTGGAAGAAAGCAGAACCAAATCATCTGCGAATAGCAGACGACTAATTTTGCAATTTCCAATCGTGGCACACTCACCAGCTTGGCTGTATTTGTCGATCCAATTTATGTAAACAATGAAAAGGAGAGGTGACAAAACGCACCCTTGCCGGAGTCCAACGCCCACATGAAACGGCTTTGATTGCTTGCCATTTACCCGAACACAAACCTCCGGTCTGCAGTAGAATGACTTAATAGCGCGTAGCAATTGACCATTAACGCCATACTCCTGCAAAACCTTCCAAAGTTTATCCCGAGGAACTCGGTCATATGCTTTTTCAAGATCGACAAAGCATGCAAAGAGATCTTTGCCATACTCCCAAGATTTCTCGAATATTTGCTTCAGAGTGAAGATTTGGTCCGTGGTGCTGCGACCCGGACGAAAACCGCACTGACCATCTTCCAGTTTTGATTCCACTATTTCTCGGCATTTCCTTTCAAGGCATTTGGCATATACTTTCCCTGGCAAACTAAGGAGTGATATCCCTCTGTAAAGTGTACATTGCTTGCGATCTCCTTTCTTGAATATCGGAATAATCACACCTGTTTGCCAATCTCTGGGGAGTTTTGCCAAGCTTCCACGCAACTTGACACACTCGCGTTAACCAGAGAATTCCTTTTCCAGTCAGCGCTTTCAACATCTCGGGTCTGATTTCATCTTCACCAGCAGCTTTTCCAGATTTTATCCCTTTAATTGCAGTTGCCACTTCTGCTGCAGTGAAAACTTCATCCTCCCCTAGATGTGTCACTTCATGTGTGTCAGGAGTCGATGCCTTTACAGGATTCAAAAGATCTTCAAAGTATTCTCTCCATCATGAAAGGATTTCATTCTCATCCTTTAGAATGTTACCGTCAGAATCCTTGATGGAGTACGTGATACTCGATCTTTTGCCACGTAAACGGCGGATGGCCTGCCAAAATACTTTGTTTGCCGAAAAATAGTTGGAATCCAACCGACGACCAAACTCTTCCCATGACTTCTCCTTGGATTTCTTTACTGCCGAAGTTGCCGCTTTTCGCGCCTCAGTGTACCGGGATTGCAAATCAGATGACGATCTGTCCTGTAGCCAGGCCTTGAACGCATCTTTCTTTGCTCGAATAGCTTCTTTAACCTCTTGGTTCCACCAAGGTGTTCTTTTCTCACTATCGCCCGCCATTCTAAGCCGTTTTCGCCCACAACTTTCAGCAGCTGATGAAATGATTGCTGATCTGAACAGCAGCCATTCCTTCTCAATGTCCTCGGATACATCAGGAAGTTGTCTCAACTTAGATGATATACTGGATGCAAACTGTTTTCTTACTTTTTTGTCCTCCAAAGCCTCCCATTTGATCCGGTAAGTCACAGACGACCTGTTGGATTTCTTGTTTGGCCAAGGTTTCGAAAGTCGTAAGGAACATACTACCAGATGGTGATCAGTTGACAATTCAGCACCTCGCTTCACTCGAACGTCCAGCACATCAGAAAACAAATCTGACGAAACTATGCAAAAATCTATCAAAGATTTTTGATCCATACTAGGTCGATACCATGTATAGTTGTGAACCTCTCTGTGCTGAAAAAAGGTATTCATGATGCGGAGTCCGTTGCTACAACAGAGCTGCAATAAATACCTTCCGTTCTCATTCAGTCCAGTGACTCCATGTTTTCCGATCACACCCTTCCACGTATCTGTGTCTGTTCCAACATGTGCGTTAAAATCCCCCATAAGGACTGTAGATTCAGTAGCTGATACTCGTAGAAGAGCATCATTTACTTCATCCACAAAAGTCTGATATTCATTGGTGGCATTGGGGGCATATACCTGCAATAGGCACAATAACCGATCCAATACCTTAAGCTTCAACATACAGACCCGTGATCCCAAAGGAATCCAATCTGACACACAGTCTGACAAACGGGGGCTTGTGAGAATCCCCACACCCGCTTGTGCAGACATACTAGGATCAGCACCAGAATAGAAGAGTTTCCATCCGCCATCCAGATCCACAGTTCCAGAGCCACGTCGTTTGGTTGAAGAAACTCCGATAATATCGAGATGATACCGCTTTGCTTCCTCAACCAATTCTAGCTCTTTTCCTGTGAGGGTGAGGATATTCCAATTGCCCAACAGCAGTTGGTGATGGTTGACCCGTGAGTGTGCGACATTATCTCGAGTACGAATACTCTGCGCTGCCTCCATTCGCCTCTCCAAACGTGTAGCGGGCACATTGATGGAGCTGCCACTAGGGCTGGCTGGTGGAGATTGTCGCTTATTTTTCGAACGAGCCCCTCTGCCTAAGACTGGAACGCCATAGGGGTTTCGCTGAATGACGACCTGGGAGTCCCTAGGCGCTCCCCTGCCGGACGAGGTTCCACTTGTGAAGGTGGCCCCATTAACGTCGTTCACGTAATTTTCATTATTTGTGCTCATCATGATTTCGTCTGATGCTGTCTGGTGACTGGAAGATAAATATGCGCTACAACAACAATATACTGTAGTGGGCTTTTGGCACCATAGGTTAGTAGGAGTACTATGTCATAGTAGGCTTAATATGGCATTGTAGGCATAGTGTAACATGAAGTAGACTTGTTATGGCACCCTAGTAAGCATAGCATGTCACAGTAGGCGCTGTAGCTTACTATGGCACAGTAGGCATAGTTGGCTTATTATTGCACAGTATCCCACAGTAGGCACTGCAGCGTAGTATAATATAGTAGGGATAGCATTACACCTTAGTAGGCAGATTATGACATACAGGAGGCTTGTTATGGAAAATAGGCATAGTATTAGTAAGCATAGTGTGCCACTGTAGGTGCTGCAGCTTTAGTATGACATTGTAGGCATAACATGGCACCCTGGTAGGCATAGTATGGCATACAGTAGGCTTATTATGGCACAAAAGGCATAGTAGGCCAAAGTGGGCACCGTAGCTTAGTAGGCATAGATAGTATGGCATATAATTGGCTTATTATGGCACAGTAGGCATAGAATAACATAGCTCGGCAATTAGACCTACAATGCATAGCTTTTCCATGAACTATCACCGTAACGAGGTGGAAAAGTCTATGTGCCTCAGTGACCTGCAGAGCTGTACTGGCTGGAGATTCAATTCTCCTGAAAGGGTTACCCATGCCAGATAGGTCTAATGGTAGAAGCGACACGAAGTATAGTTCAAATCAAAAAAGTTGGAAAACTTAAAACCTGGGTTGGTTATGCCCATCAGCTGTGGTAAGCATATAACCTAGGAGAAGGACAACTCTGATATAAAACCTCTCCGCAGTTAGATTAAACTGCAAAACAAATCAATTATTTTTTGTAATTTAGCAATATGCTGAAAACAGGCTAAAACTGAAATCGATGAATTAAGCAAGACTATTTATAGCTACTTCGACTTGAAAGTGAATTCCTGTAACTGAGGCAACTTAGTTTGATTTTGTTTTAAATTTTTACTTGTAACTTACTTGTTCAAATTATTACTTTCTTTTTTGACTAAATGACTAGGCATGCAATGCATGCCTAGCATGCATGGAGAATACCCCTGGTCATTACTACATATCTCCTTCGGCTTCGTGGAATGTTCCATGGAACTTTTTTTAGATCGCTTGTTGTAATGAATATTTTTTAAGCGGGTCAGTCATACGGCAAACTAAAAACTTTCATAATGATGTCACAGTCTATTTGGTGATAGGCCTAAGCAATAACACAATCACTGCATATAACTGCAATTCAAGACAAATTTTACAACTACAAAGCAAACAATCAAGGATATTTTCGTTAAACGTTAAGCTATTGATACGAAATTTGCAGGATAGTTAGTTAACGATACGAACCAAGTGTGGACAAACTTTTAATGCTGAGCTCCAGCTGCGAGCAAAAGCCCAAGTTACTAAAGGTTGTTAATGCAAGAAAATTTCCTATTTGTTTTCTTCTTAAACGTACTACTTTGTGACGTCATCAGAAAGTGACGTCAAAATTATAGCCAGTCCAAGCCCGAGCTTTGACGGTTCCATCGAGACTAATTCTGATCCCATGCGAACTCTACAAAAGGAGCTAGAACGCGATATATCTGGAGTAATGCTGAGGGGGGAAATGCTGCCCTCTAACGTTTAGGGGTGCAAAAAAGAATGAAGACGGTAACTTCGTCCAGCCTAGAAAACACACGTAAAATTTCAAAACAATTCCTATTTTTTGGCGTTATCCTCGTCCGCTCACCATGTCACTATTATGACGTCAAAAAATCAGCTCTGCTTTTCCCTCTCAAAAAATGCAGACACACGTCACAATGGATTTTGCATGGAGTTGTATTACTGTATGATATTTATACTGTGCTACCGGTATGCATTGCACATTCCACCATAATTGTTTTTCATTAAGATTTTTCTTTTTGAGGAAAAACCGTTATGGCAGTGTAGTCGTTGAAGGGTATAACCTTGTGCAGATGTTAGTAGTCTACTGTCATCTTACGATGCTACTAGTAGTAAATTCAATTCTAATTAAAGCTGGATTCACCATCAATAATACAGAAGAATTTTTGCTAATTGTGCACTGGATTGCTGTAGTAGTAGTAGTATTCTGTTATTGTCGAGCAAAAACAAATACTCAAATTACTAATTCAGCAAACATTAAACAACACGATTTAGCACAACGAGAAGAAGCGAAAGACCAAAATAAGAACGTCGCTTCATCAAGCAACACTGTCGCCGAGTCTGCTCCTCCTCTTAGAAATAGTACAAAATTCGGCTGTAGGATTGCGACACTGAAAGGAAGGTGTTGTTCTGATTTAGGTAATTAGAAAAAAAAATTGATAAAAAAAAGAAAAGGGAAAAAAAGAATAAGACACACAGAAACAAACAGATCGGCATTCATTTCTATAATTGTACACACAAGTAAAAAAGGAATTCGCTTATAAACAGGTACGGGATTTCAAAAAGTAGAGTTTTAGTATCTTTGATGATGTTTTGTCACTGGAATTTAAAACTTTATCTCTTATATGTCTACGTAAACTATTCCAAATTTTAACAACAGAAATTTTAAGCGATTGATTAGTTTTAACCAGCGATGTTCTTTGCACATAAAAACTTTTGGATGAAACACTTCGAGTCGAGTACGTATGGATAGAGGTCAAAGTTCTAAAAATCGTTGATTGATTGCTACAAAATACGGGTAATTCATTTAAATTGACTTTTGCCATAAATTTGGCAACTTCTAATTTGTAAATTTCATCGATATTTAGGACTTGCTGTTGTTCATATAATAGTTCTAATCTAGTTTTTGTACCAAATTTGTTGCACAATGTTTTTATGATACGGTTTTGTTTGACTTGTTGTTTATGCGTAATAGTTTTGGAAGAATTTTCCCAGCAGATAATTGCATATTGGAGATGAGAATACACTAAACTATAATACACTGACATTAAAGCTTTTTGAGGTATATACTTGCGTAATTTATTGATGACACCAGAAGCAGCCGATAATTTAGTTTCAATGTGTTAAATGTGTTTTTTCCATGTGAGTTTGTCATCAAGTAATACTCCTAAATATTTTACGCAATTGGCCTGTTTTATTTTACAATCATTTATTTGTGGAAAGATTTTTTTTCGGGTTTTAGTAAAGAATAAAAAATTGGTTTTATTAGCATTTAGTGACAATTGATATGATTTGAGCCACGCATTTATTTTTGGTAATTCAAACTTCAAAATACTTTGCAAACAATTTACATTTTTTTCGGACAACGTCAAAACACTGTCATCTGCATGCAACGTTGTCTTAAAGTTGGAACAATTAGTAAGTCATTGATATAAATGAGGAAAAGAATTGGGCCTAGTACACTGCCTTGGGGTACTCCAATGTTTATATCTAAGAGCGATGATGAGTAGCCGTTTCTACTTACAAATTGTTTACGGTTTGTGATATCAGATGTAATAACATCATTTGCAGCTCCTCTTATTCCATATAGATCCAATTTAAATAGTAGTATTTTGTGATTACAAGTGTCAAACGCTTTAGCTACGTCCAAGAATATAGCACAAACACTATTATTATTATCCAAATCGTTGATGATTAGTTCATTTAGATGAGCAATAGCAAGGGTAGTGGGATGATTTTCTCAAAATCCAAATTGCATCGAAACAAAAACATTGTACTTTTTTCAAAAATTTAAAAATCTCCGCTTAATTATTGTTTCAAATATTTTGTTAAAAACAGAGAGAATTGATAAAGAACGGTAATTTTTCATTTCAGATTTGGAACCCCCTTTATGCAAAGATGTAACCGCGCTATTTCAAGTCCATCCGGATAATGACCACTCTCCAAACATAAATCAAAAATACTAGATAGAAAAGGAGATAGCGAGTGTGCAGCTGCCTTAATAAGTTTTGTAGGTATATCATCATACCCAGGTGGTTTGTTGGGATTTAGGTCTTTTATGATATTCACAATCTCTTCATCATTCATGGGTTCAAAATAAATGGAATGTGAAACTCGCTTTCCGTAAAAGGACAGCGAATTTGTTTTTATTGCTGCATTGATTGCTGAAATATGTTTCATTACATGTGTTATGCTTCAGCAAAAAATAAAGCAATTTTTGCATGATTTTAGCTCTTTCATCGAAAGTCACGATAGAATTTGGCAAGAAACAACAAATCCTATTAGAAACTCAGCCTATGACAGTACGAGTCATGAGATAATGT
Source organism: Trididemnum nubilum (assembly GCA_963965965.1). NCBI lineage: Eukaryota > Metazoa > Chordata > Ascidiacea > Aplousobranchia > Didemnidae > Trididemnum > Trididemnum nubilum. The sequence goes on from OZ014483.1 coordinate 5,510,493, forward strand.
TCGATAATATCGCTTTCATTTGCAAACCGAATTCTTTAAGATTTTGTTCGGTTACGTATCGGTATTCATTTGTAAACGAAACGCTCTAATAAGATTACGTCGGTTAGATAGTTTATTTATTCGTTAACAAAACGCTTTGAGATTTCATTCGGTTATTTACTGTATTTGCTTGCGGAGTAGCCTGCTTATCAATAGTTTAGCTGCTTGGCGTTTGATTAAATGTTACTCAAAAACATTTTGTTAACTTTAACTGTCTTTCTGTACCATTAGCTACGTATCCATGCGTTTATTCTGGATCCATTCGCATTAGCCTTGCAGCTCATTCCTATTTGTGAAAGGCTAGTTGAATTTTTTTCCGAGAAATTCTACTCTTGCACAATGATGCATCAGCATTTATTCAATTTTCATTTCTTACTTCATCTCTAATTAATTCAACATAACAAGTACGTAATAATTAATGTTGCAAGCAGTTTAATTTTTAAACTTAAAAGCAAATGAAAATTACAACCAACTACTGTACTAAAGCCACCAGGCCTACTCATGGTGATAGTAAAAAGCATGACAAAATTCACAATATGAAGCTTTTAATTACTTTGACTTCAGATCTAACACCTATCAAGTCGTGGTTTAAAAACTTGCATACCACTATTTTTTAACATACGGAAACAAATTGGATCAAGAGTTGGAATGTCTTGATTATGATTAAAAATTGTAGGCTATGATGATAGAAATTGTGAACTGATGTTAAAATATTGTTTTGTTGGCTAACAGATAACTTACTCTTAAACTTTGCAGAAACATTTCAGAGGTCGACTCCGTGTTTAATTTTTTGAATTGATGCAATTCAAAGAAGTAACAGTCTATCTTAAACTTCAAAGAAAAATTTGATTTTTATTTTTATCCTTTGGCTTGTTTCAAAATTCACAATCATCTGTAGGCAAAATAAATAAGATTTTCTGAAAAACTCTGTCTGGCAAAGGACAATGAACAAATAAAAATACCATCACAATGCCTACTACCTTATATAATGTGAAAAAAAAAGTTTTTATAAACATAAGCAGATATCAAACAGGCACTATTATATAATAATTGTATAGGGCATAACATTTAAAACTTATACACTGAGAAACTGTAAATGCAATGAGACTGAAAAACTATTGCCTTAATTAATGCATTGAACCATCATGCAGGTCCAGCATCTGTGAAAGGAAACCTCAAATTTGTCGCTAAAACTTGATTGTCATATATAACGACTACAATGTTAAGTTTAGAGTGACTTGTCATATTTCAACACATCAAAAAGCATTCTTACCTCACACAGCAACAGCACTTATAAGCCGTACTACATCCAAAATAGGCTAAAACCGCGCAGTCTGCCGCTAAAGCAGTGATTAGCCACCTCACAAACGGTATTTAAACTTATGCCTCCAATCAATTTATTGTTTTTATTAAATAACTGATACTGGTATTAAAATAATGGCTAGAAACGCAAAATTTAGCATTTTAGGCCAAAGGAAAGCGTCTTTACGAAGAATTTTTTACGAAGAATCGAAGGAATTACACTGTTTAACAAGGTGCGTAGCTCTGAAATTCGAAAATCTCTTAACATCGAGCCGTTACTTCTCCGAATTGAAAGATCTCAGCTTAGATGGTTTGGCCATGTAAGCAGAATGCCTCAGGAAAGACTCCCCAAACAAGCTTTACATGCTAAAGCAAGTGGGAGAAGACCAGTCGGACGACCTAGAACTAGATGGACCGATTACATTGAGGATCTTGGATGGAATCGCTTGGGACTTCGCCCAAGCGAAATGATGGAGGTGATGGAAGACCGTGAGGTGTGGCGGCTCAATCTTGAGCTACTGCCCCCGCAACCCTCACGGAAAAGCGGCAATGAAGAAAGAAGAAAGAAGAAGGAAAGCGTCTTTAGGCTAAAAATTTTAATACCATAAGTGGACAAGTTAATGCAAAACGTTAGCTTCGTTAACCACTAGTCCGTTAACAAACTTCACACCTACGTTAACGTTAATCCGTTATTTTCAGCTTTAATTAACGGAAGTTAACAAAGTCCGTCAATTCGTTAACATTTTGCGTGTAATTTACGTTTCTTTTACAGTATTTCACTCGCTTCTAGAACACTTTTAGACGCTGTTGAGCTGATTGTAAGGAAATAGTTATTGCTACGGTGGAAATAGTTACATTTTACAGTCTAATATATTTTCAAAATCAAAATAAGTTCAAATGCACTAGCGAAGCTGCGATTGGAAAACCTTTGGAAATTTAGAACAGCGATTATTAGACTAATGAGGCTGCAGCTTATTATTTGCCACGAAAAAGAGCTCCTTTTTTCGCTTTCTTCTATAAAACTCGTGCTAATACGCAACAAGTGTTACCAGTGCCGATCAGTGGTCGAGTGGATAAAGCGTCTGCTACTGAAACGGTAGATTTGGGTTCGATTCCCTGTCGGGTCAAACCAAAGACTAGAAAAATTGGTATTCTCAGCTTCCCTGCTTGACGTTCAGTAATTAAAGGGACAGCTTGAAGCCTTCACCGTGTGTGGTAGACAGGTGGGCAGGTGGCAGCTTGACTCGAAGACCAAAAGGTTTCTTTGACTCGAAGACCAAAAGACTCGAAGACCGAAAGGTCCCTCCTGGCCAAGGCAACTTGGTAAATAAAATGTAATCACAATTACAGTGCAAACTGGTTTGTACCGGTACCATAAATAAATTTTGCAAATATTAACGATTAAAACCAGAGGTGGAGTCGAGGACACAAGGCTCGAGGCCAAGGACCCAAAAAAATCCGAGGCCAAGGACAGCCTTTCCGAGGACAGACTCTCTCGAGGCCAAGGATAGGAATGCTCGAGGCCAAGGACAGGAATGCTCGAGGCCAAAGACCAAGGACACAGCCGCAAGCGTTTTCAAAAAAAAAAGATTGCAAACGCAATTTGGTTTCCCGTATTTTTTTTGGGCAAATCCCCAAAAACCCTCCCTAAATGGGCCCACAAAAATCAAATTTTTGAATGGCTCAAGCTAGGGCGCCCTTTTTTAAAATCAGATGTTTAAGAGACAAATATTTTGACATAGTTTGGGGATACCACCCCCGCGAATCCCCCAAATGGACCTCAAAAATGAAATTCTTGAATGGCTTAAGCTAGGGTGCCAATTTTTGTGATATCAACGGATACTTAGCAGACAAATATTTTGACATAGTTTGGGAGCGATTATTATGTACCGAGCTTATAAGGTACTGGGACATTTAGGCGCCAGAGCCAAAAAACTACAATTTTTTTTTCAAAAAAATATTTTTTAAACAAAAAAGTTTTTTTTAAAAACAAATTTTTTTCAAAAAAAATTTTTTTCAAATTACAGTTTTGTTTTGAAAAAAAAGCAATTTTTTAAGGGTTTTTTTTTGAAATACGAATTTTTTTTCATATAAAATTTTTTTCCCAAAAAACGGTTTTCAAACAAAAAGTTTTACAAAAAAAATTGATTTCCTTCTTATTGTATTTTTTTCGTTAAACAAAAAGTTGCTTTGCACTACATGTTCGCAAAGTTTTTTTTCCTAAGCCGGACGTATGCAATCTCCAGCCCGCGATCTCGAATTCTGAGGCGAACGGGCACGAGTTGCTTGCGTAAATGGCACACGCAGCAAGCCGCGTGACTTTTCATATGGCTGTTTTTAGTCTACCTGTACCAAATAATATCGTAACAAAGTTTTTCAGGAGCTAAGGAATCATCTTCCTGCAGATTTCTATTTATAAATGTTACACCTTGTTGTAAATATAGCAAAACAATGTTTAAAAGGATATTTTTTAAGTTTAATTGTTGCATCTTATAGTAAATAACTTGAAGAAATGTTAAATTCTTGTTTAAAAAACTTTTAAAGTTGCAGGGAATTGTAAGCTGCTTCAAATTATTGTTTTACTTTGGGATTATTTTTGTAGTGTGAGTTGAATTAGAATTGGCTATAGTCTCGATAACTATTTTTGACAACTTTTTATTTTAGTTTTTGCATACATTAGTTTAAATTTATCACGCTCACTGCATTTACTGCAAAGAAAAATTTGGCATCGTTTTACTCTTGACGATTGTTCAGCACCCCTGAATTCAATTTGTAAGCTGTTAAAGACAACCTTAACCAACACATGCAAGTGAAACGAACGATTAAAGTATATTTTGGTTCGCCTTTCCCCTAATAAATTCTGGTTACGTGGACGAGACCAGCCAGAAAGCGGAGTTTGCGCTTGGCTAATACTCATTTCATTTGTGCTTCAAAATCGATCGTTTTTGCTAGTTTTTCGAGCAGAACAGATCAGCTCAAATTTTATCCTGAGGTACAGCAAGAGCGAGGATAATTTGTTCACACCCAAGCAGCGACTTTTTCCGCTCTTCAACACTTCTAAGTACTGTACTTGCTTCAGATCAATTATCAAACCGTTCAAATTATCAAATTTCAAGTCCCCTCGAGTTGCCGGACACGCATACTTTTACTCCGTCGCCACCATCTTTGTTGGCTGTATCAGCCAAATGTTTCAAAGAGATAAATTAAACAAGTTTACTTGCAAAAATGAAAAGAAATAAGCGTCTGATTGATTCAAAAGATCAAAACAACTAAACCTAACAAGAACAAGATAGGGAAAAAAACAAAAATGTCATAGTCACATTGAGAATGCATGCTAAAACTCCTCATGATTTCATTCCAGCGAAGTGAACTAATTGATGAAACACAGTAATGACAGAAGTGACGGTTCAAATGTGAAGATGTGCCCTTGCAAGGATGCAATCATCAGCATGAAAAAAAAGCGGACAATGACATTAAAAAGTACCTAACAAACATAACACGAAAGACTCATTAACTGTGAACGAGAAGAACTCTATCAATACTACACACAGTACTTTAAAATTAATTGCATCAGATAGTAAAACAATATAAACTCTTTGAAATCATTCTCTATTTTTACTTTGTTGTTGAATACAGTGGCGCACCTAGGGGAGCTTTCGGGGGTTGAAATCCCTACCGTTTGGAACTCAAAAAACAACATAATTTTGTTAAAACAACGCAGTTTGTAACCTTTGCTATATTTACTTTTCTTTAAATAATCACTTAAGTTGTTGTTAATCACTGAAAATGTTGTTTTATGATCGTAATTTGATCCTGTACATTATTTACTAAACAATTGAAATTTTTGCATTTGTCTTATCTACAATAATGTTGACAGAAACACATTGTGTAACCAGATTGGAGTTTGCAAGCAAACCCAGTGAACGACCGACGCGTAGCTAATGATGTGACGCTCAATAGTACTTTTTGTATACCGTAAAATCAGCAATTATTCAAAAATATCTGATTGTGGAACCTCAAGAAAAGTAGAGTCAAAATATTTGCCAGCTAAATATCTCCTGATATCATAAAACATTGGCACCCTAGCTTGGGCCGTTCAAAAATTGATTTTGGGGGTCTATTTGGGGGAGTTCCTGGGGGGGGTGGTAACCCCAAACTACGCCAAAATATTTGTCTGTTAAATCTCTGCTAGTATCAAAACAGACTGGCACCTTAAGTTATCCATTCAAAAAATTGATTTTTGGGGTCCATTTGGGGGGTTCCCCCGGGGGGAGGGGGGGTAGGTACATCCAAGCTATGTCAAAATATTTGACTGTTAAATATCAGCTGGTATCAAAACAGACTGGCACCCTAAGTTGAGCTGTTCAATAAATTGGTTTTTGAGGGTCCATTTGGGGGTCCCCAGGGGGTGGCACACTCAAACTATGTCAAAATATTTGTCTGTTAAATATCTACTGATATCAAAAAAAAAGGAGCATTCTAGCTTGAGCCGTTCAAAAAATGGATTTTCTGGGGCCCCATTTTGGGAGGGTTCCCGATGGAGTTGCTCCAAAAAATTTCGGGAGAAAAAATTGCGTTTGCAGCTCAACAACTTTACACAAAAATTAAATTTCCATGTTTTGTGGTTTAGGAGAAGAAGAGCGTACAAGAATTAGGAAGAAAAAAAAAGGAAAAAAGGGATAAAAAGGGAAAAAAGGGAAAAAAATAAACCTCATCGCGGCCAAAATTGGGTTGGTTGGGATGAAAGGGTATCATAAGACATACAACTATATGAAATATTTTTTGCCGTACTTAGCCGTTTTTGACTGAGACCGCTTTTTACGCCAAACTTGCGGGACGGTTTTCAGGTTCTAAAACCGAAGTCACGTGACCTATTGCCTCGAAATTGTGTACAAACATACAACTCAATAATCACAAACTGCTGTCAAACTTTCATGTAGCTAGACCTAACCGCTCTCGAGTTATAAGCAAAAGTTTGAAATTTGGTACTCGTTAGTTGGAAAATGGCCGAGTAAAAACAAAGGAACACGCGACGCAAGCGTCGGTCGTTCCAACTATGTGTGGTTAATATATCCATGGATATTAAATATTGGATACATTATACGCCATCTTAAATTTCTGAGCAGAACGGAGCTTGACACTAAAAGGAGACTGACGACTATTTAGTGAAAAAAGTCGCCCTTGCGCAAAAAAAAAACAAAAAACAAACTACTAAGCCAAACGCATTTTTGCAAAAAAAAAGCCAACAAATCTCCTGTTTGAAGATGAAAACCACAACAAGATTACATTTGAACGTCGAGATTTCTATTCTACAACCGTATTCAGGAATTTAAAAACAGTTTTTAATAGCGTTTGAGCTATCATTTTTTAGCAATTGCTTTTATATCTTTTTATTAACTTTACAGTAAGCTATTTTGGGTAATTTTTGAAGCATCATTCGTCGTAATAACAACCCATTGTTTATTTCAATGTAATCAACCTCCATATATACCACCGCATTTTAATTTTTCTTCATTCCAACGTAGATTTACGAAGAGAGCTGGACAAAACCGTTTAATCTTAAATAGCCTTTCTCAAGGCTACCCATTGCTCTAAAGAGTGGAAATGATAGTTCCGACGCTATTATAAAAAGCTATTTTGAAATTCTGTACCACCACTAACATGCTTTTCGAATTTAAAAACGCATTCACTTAAAAAGATTTAAGCCAAATACGCAATCTTTCAGCATTTAAACGTATTTTAAACTTAATCAGTAAGTGTGCGGGGGCTGATTGGACTGAGCAAAATAAATTCTTTCAAACTCTTTTAAATCTTAGTAATTTAGCTTTTTCTAATTACTCTAAAAACGTGCAAAATGTCGTTAAAATGGCTATTTTTTTTCTGAAAAAACTGCAAAAACTGCCTAGCAGCTGGGGGCTTTGCGTCCTGGCCCCCATAGTGCTAACTAGTTCTCTCGCACACTTACTAACTAGTTCTCTCGCACACAATTCTCTCGCACACTTACTAACTAGTTCTCTCCCATAGTGCTATGGAGTGTGCGAGAGAACAATCTTCACAACCACCAACTTCCTGAATCGATGTTACAGGGTTTCTGAATGAACAAATGTTGTAACAAAATGCAACTATTACCGCGAAACCGTGTTTGACTATAATCAGAGGTGGGCACGGTACTTTCTAAAAGTATCGCGGTACCGGTACTTGTTTGAAAAAAGTATCGTCGATACCGGTACTATTTTTAAAAAGTACCGCGGTACTGGTTCTCGGTACCGGTACTTGTTGATGATTCAACTTAATTTTCTTAGAATGTTTGAAAAAAGTTTGCTTCAACAAATTTGTGATTTTTAGTGAAAAAAAGCACGTCAAACCAAGATGGCAAGCTATACATTTACTTTGAGAAGAGTCAGATCGTCCATTTGTAACTTAATCCAACTCTTTTGTGTTTTAATCTGTTTTTACACCGCGCGCATTTTTGTCCCACTCTGAATTTTTTCGTGATAGATACCTTGAAAAATTTTGAGTCAAATTTCATCACAAATAATTCTTAAAAATTTCAAGTTATTAAGGTATAGGGAAATTTCCCGATTTAGAGGTTTCCCTAAGTCATTTTCCAAAATCTGAACATCTTTTGGCCAATTTATAATTTAAACTAAGTTACGTCATAAGACGTTTTTGTGACGTAACTAACTTGATTAAGGGTTATTCCATTATAATTCAACAAATGCCAAAAACCCTAGGTCGGAAAATCCATATAAAATGCTTATAGATCATCTATATATAGGATGACACAAGCTATATAGAAAAAAATTTTTGAAATCGGACTGTCCGTTAATGAGATATCAAAAATCACCACTAGAAGTCAGGTGAGAGTACGTAAAAATACAAAAATTAATTTTGAGGCCCTTGCTTGTGGCAGAAAGTTGGTTTTTGTGTCAAAATATATGTTTTTGAAGGTGGGGAATCTAAATTTGGGATTTAATTAAGGCTAATGTTGCAACAAAATTGTGTTTTGATAGTTTTTTTAGTTTTTTTGGGGGTAATTGGGGTAAAAAATTGGGAATAAAGGATTGAATAAAATTTTGAAACAAAAATATTTTGGGGTAGCATAAAAGTTCTTTCTTTTTGATACAGAATTTACGATGACAATTGATAAGCAATGTGTGTAAATAGAACAATTTGTTTTGCTGTTATATCACAACCTGACTATTCAGCTACCAAGATAATGCAATAAAAACAGCACATAAAAATTTCTTCATTTAAGTGAAATGAAGGTATGGATATGAAAAGAGATAAATTTTGAGTATTTTAGTTTTCATACAATACAGCTGAGCAAATAACAATACAGCTGCATGTGACCAGTGGCGTAGGTGCATACGTTGCTGCCCCTGGCTTTCGTTGAAAATGCCGCTCTAAGTAGGGGGACGCGTCCCTCCATCGAGATTTAGCGTTCTCCCATCGAGATTTCAGCGTCTCCCCTAACGAGATTTCAGCGCTCTTCATTAAGAGGAAGCGTTTGGACGATTAGACAAAAAAGTGGTTGTCAGCACCAATAAATCCCAAATTCCATCCGACTATAGTACCTACCAAATTGAGATGAAGACCTTTTTTTTGGTTTTCAATTGAATTTGGTGAACAAATGTATTTGGCAAAAACAAGATCAATCACCGCCTCAAAATTGAACTTTTCGAGCTTTCGCCAAAGCAAAATCAGCGATGATATCTTCAAAATCAAGTTTTTGACCGTAGTCTTTTTTTATAGACAGAATTGAAAGAGCCGATTACCCATCATCATTCATGGTCGAACGTAAATACGACTTTATCATTTTGAGCTTTGAGAAACTCCTCTCACAGCTCGCAATTCAAACACCAATGATAAGATAAAGTTTCTGACATAAGCATAAACATGGTGTCGAATCAAGTAAGAATAATTTTGCTAACCACTGTAAAACATTAAACGCTCTTGCATTACGATCAAACGTGGTTTCACTCCTTCGCACCAGCCTCATACATCTGTCAATTTCCACAGCTAACTCAGTGCTTTCCTCATCGCTAAAACAATGAAATACATCAATATCTCAGCTTTACTGCACCCAAGATCTGACAACAGAAACTATCTGTGGAGTGCTGATTGCGGAGTCAGAGAAAATGAGTCGTTGGTTATAAAAACAGATTTATGACGTAATAAATGTGACTATGAATTGACAAAAGACGTAGTGCAGTCAGGCCCGGCGCCAGGATAGCGTGACTGGGGGGGTGGGGGGGCAGAAACAAATTTTAAGGGGAAACGAGAAGTTTATTTATGTGAATTAGAGAGGGGCACGAGAAATTTATTCCAGTGTGGTGTGGATCAAACGAACAAGGTGAAGACCAAAAAAAAAGGTCTTCAGTTCAAAAATTTCCACAAATTCTGGTTATCGTCTTAAAATTCTTGCGATTTTTCACGCAATCTTAAGCGAAGACCAAAAAAAAAAAAAAAGAAAAAGGTCTTCGTCCCAAAAGTTTTATGAAATCCGGTGTGAGTCAACAAAAGTTACGAAAATACGGGCGGTAAACACCAATTTGGGAGTCCTAGGCCTCGATTTGTACTCCAATAGTCCCGAGCCTGTTAATTTCTTTGGGGCACATTCCTCGCTGGGGGGGGCACAATTTTCGTTAGGGGGGGCACAAGCAGTCATTTGGGGAAGGGGCACGGCCCCTAAATGCCCCCCGTGGCAGCGGGCATGAGTGCAGCACTGCTATCCAACTCCGTAGAAAAAGCAACTCAAACTTTCAAATCAAATCTTTCATTATATTCGCTGTATTATTACGCCGAAGCGTGTAGCGAGCTTACGGGGCCCATCTCCACATCATTTCACCCGGGCAACATAGCTCCTTTAAAAGAAATATTGCAGCGTAGGGCGAGCCGTTGGCAACACTGTGTCCGGTTTGACCGGCCCAAGATTTGAACCTCAAAACACCCTCTACAGAGACGAACGCATTACCGCTTGACCACTTGGCCGGTTCAATTTAAACTTTAAGTTTATTAATGTGTGCTAGCTGCCTCTTTTAAATCATTTTCTCGTTTTACTTTTTTATTTTTGCTTGCTGTGTGCATTGCGAAGCCTCATTTTGCCGCCCCCTTGCAGCCTGCCACCCCTGGCGCAGAGCCAGAGTCGCCAAATGCCTGCTACCAGGGCCTCAGAGAGAAAATTTTTCAGGGGGTACGAAGGTCGATACCGGGCCCCAAAATCTTATTGGGCCCCCCAAGCCTTATCGGGGCCCATGCCGTTAAATCATTTTTGTCCAATGGTTGTAGATCTTCATTTAAAGGTGAGGGGAGAGCGATATAGCGCATACCATTACGACCTATTAAAAACACAACAGGCATAAAATTGGTTTAAATCTAGCTAGGGAGGTATGGGGGAGCGCTGTGAGCTCCCCCAGCGGGGTCAGGGGCAGAGCCCCAGAAGCTTTAGCACTTTTTATATTTCTCGAGAGTAAAATACAGCATTTGATCAACATCCCAGGACCAAACTTGGTTAAATTGACGAGTAGAAAGCGTGATATGCATGGAAGAAAGTATGTGAAGCGAGGGATGATGACATTGACACAATATTATACAATATAATGACTTTAATACTACAAATCCAAATATTTTAGTGATAAAAGTTTTAAGAAGTCATCTGCAATCATAAACTTCACAAACCCAAATACCTATTAAACTTATACAGATAGAGTGAGTTACTTAATGATGGTAGTATAGTATGTCAACTTTGACTCCGCTCTCTGAGGTTGAAATGCTTTTGGATCTCTAGAAATGTGGGCCCTCGTGCATTGTTATATCGTAGAATTAGGGCTCTCAAATCAGAAATTTGTAACAAAACTTTAATTTTGGTGCAAGTGTATGATTTTTGATACATTTGCTTCTTTTTGTAATCAAATCGGCCACTATTGGATGTCCTAAAGGCTGTGTAGCAAAAATAGCGACCAATTACTAGTACTATAAGCTGATTGATATTTTTGTTGTAGGCAAGTTTGATTTCGGTGCTATGGAGTGATACCAAAACTTAACGCGGAAACCTGAACTCTTTCGGGCCTCTTGAGCCAGGGCCCGGGTACAATGTTCCTCCTGAACCCCCTCTCGCAGGCCCTGCTTGCCACGCCACTGCATGTAACATGTATCGAACATTACTAGACGTTTTGGCCACAAATTATACAAAGCGTTAAGTTGGTCTTACTGACTCATTTAATAAATGCTAGTCAAAAACAAGATTGGTGTCATTGCTGCAATGGTGTTTAGTGCATTTTTGTTATAAAATACAATTTTAATCATTGCGAAATCTTTATACAGGGTGTTTCAAAAGTAACATACCAATATACTGGTGTTATTTCTATAATATACCAGTATGTTTTTTTGAAACATCCTGTGTATACGCTTTAACTAATTTAGCTCTAAAATATCATTAGCAAATATTTCAAAAATAAGTCAATTATGGTGCTTTTGACGTTTGCAGGCCAGAGTTGCAATGTTTAATCGGTTTGCGTGCTTCTGGCCTAAAGGCTACCAGCTCGGAAGCCTAGGGAAGAGCCACCAGAACGGCGACTACTTAAAACAAGCATTGCGAAAAAGTTGTCTTCCCACAGGATTCGAACCTGCAGCCTTTGGATTACCCGTCCACTGCTCTATCACTTGAGCTAGAGAAGACTTTTCTCGCATGCTTAATTTTGGCTATTTAAACCCAGCAACTTGCTTGTTCTATGATTTTAATAATAAGTCAATTATGATGTTTTTGGTATAATAATTATGATATAATATAATAAGCCAATTATGATGTTAAAATCATAGAGCAAGCAAGTTGTTGTGTTTAAATAGCCAAAATTAAGCATGCAAGGAGATGTCTTTTCTAGCTTAAGTGGTAGAGATGCGGACCGGTAATCCAAAGGCTGCAGGTTCGAATCCTGTTGGAAGACAACTTTTTCACATTGCTTGTTTTAAGTAGTCGCCGTTCTGGTGGCTCTTCCCAAGGCTTCCGCGTAGGTAGCCTTTAGGCCAGAAGCACGCAAAACGATTAAACAAAAACGAGCAAATACTGTATGTTGATGCAAATGATAAAATATTATACTCGTGGGTTCATTTCCAAATCCCTGCTACTGTATGTCATATGAAAAAATAAGAAACTAGCATTGCAAATTTATTCATAGTACAATTGCAATTTCACTTGGAATGAACTTAAGTGACCGGCCAGTTGATCGAGCGGTAACGCGTTCGTCTCTGGAGCGGGAGGTCAAATCTCGGGCCTATCGAATTAGACAGTGTCGCCAACGGCTCGCTACTGCTGCAACATTTCTTCAAAAGGAGCAGAGTTGCCTGGGCGCAATGACACGGAGATGGGCCCCGCAAGCTCATTACATGCTTCAGCGTAATACAACAAGTATAAAGAAAAAATTGATTTTGATTTGATAAAGTTAAATGACAATTGAAATCACGTGCACAAAAGAATATCAAGGTCCTGGGAGAAAACAGCACATCTAAGCACACTGAAAATTACTTAGTACATGAGTATTGACCTACATGAGTAAGCAATTCAGATGTTTGATGATATGGCATTTTTTAATAATTTCTTTGTTGTAGCCTACATCTTTTCATTATGAGCTCAACTAAAAAAGTTAATCCGTATAACATTGAAATGCAAATTGACGTTTTTTATTGAATCAATACAACTAACAGTCTAGGTTTGTTAATTTTTTTCAGTTTTTTGATAATTATGGCGTAAATTTTGAATGAATGGCCAAAATATTGAACATTTTGCTCTAAAATTAACTAAAACATTAAAATATTTTGCGTGCAATAGCTCTATAATAATGCATGCGAAATTGGTAGGAATGATCAAAATAACTTTGATTAATTTTAGTTAGCATTTTATATAACCTAATTTCAGAGGTGGGCAGCGCAAGTCATAAAAGTTGCACCGCAAGCGCACGCGCAACTACACCGAAAATCTTGCGCCGCAAGCGTTTCCGCAAGCCCTAAAAAATAATTGCGCCGCAAGCGCAACCGCTAGCGCAAGCGTGACGTTTTGAAATGTATAATTCTAATTGACTCACTGCTCAAACCTGACTAGGTTACGGTACGAAACTAATATTCAAAACAAATTGTGCACGCTACCAAATTAGTAAACAAAAAATTATTGGTTTCCTTCAAAAAATACAAGCATTTGAAAATGCGCATCGCTTAACCTCTTTGGACGAACAACATTTTTATTGATGGATTGCTGCTACGTCATAGCTTTTTCCCTCCAAAACGACTGGAGGACGTCAAAACGCCTACAAAGCATTGGACGTTACCGTAAATCAACGTATAATTTTTTCAGTGGGAATATTTAAAGAATTTGATTGTAAAGTAATATTTCTGTAGATAGCCTGGCCTTGATTGAAAGTTACCAGGAGCGATTTAAGCAGCTTACATAGCTCAGCGGGTCTAAAAAGTTACGCTTTTTGTGAATTCTCATCGTCCATTGCCTGCTATTGCCCACTTTGACCGGTTTTTAGCTTTGGTTCACACTGTAAATTCGGTCATATCCTAAAATACTTAAAATTCTAGGTCATAGCTTAACACATGGCCGATTAATGTTTCGTTTAAGCACTACTTATGAACAATATTTAACATCACTAGCTCAAGCCGTAATTAATGCAAATTAAGGCTCGATCAAAGTTACACCGTTACACTGAGGCCAGTTAAATCATTAGTTTAAATGACATCTCTACGAAATAATTCAATGAAAACAACTGCTACTGCGTTTTAACCCTTAGCAACCAATAATATCATAGCGGTAAGCCGCTATTGACAACGCGAAATGCAAAAAATCACCGAGATCCTGCAAAATAAACTTTTGAAATTACAAAAGTTTAAAAATGCGCTAATTTTGTCTCAAATAAATGAAATACAACTGTTCCATCATAGCGCCGTAAGCCTCGAATTTGATTACTGACACTAGCTACCACCATTCATATTACATGATTCTAATGGGTTACTTAATAGCAAGCCGGATTTACGTCACTGAAAAAAAGCAAACAAAAACGAATTCTTATTAATTAAAATCTTTTTCAGTTTTTACAGGCTTTTACCCAGCTTTTAAATTTAATGTTACAAAGAATCAACTAATTTATAGCCTGAAAATACGCTTTATATCGTCACTGTCAGTGTTTTTGCATGCATTTACATAGCGCAGATCCGCGATTTTGACGTCCAGCGGTTTGGCTAGCAGCGCGATGACGTCACGTGCAATCCATCAATACCTAACAAAAAAACACTTTCAACACTCGCATTTAAGGAACCGCGGTGTTAAAAAAGTTCCACTAATAAAGTCTGCATGTGGTGGTAAGCACACAACTTCGGAGTCATTGTTTTTTTCTAATGGCTTTTCAAGGAAATCCTTTGCAACCTTCGATACAAATTTTATGCTTCTGGAGCACTTAGCATCACACTCTGACAAATGGAGCACGCTCAAACTCATCTTGCTTTTGTTTAAAGAAATTGAACCATCTAAGTATTACTTATAGAAGCTTTACCAATGCAGTCACTCCTGTTTGCAATATCTTTCAAGTTTTCCGGGATTAGCAAAAAAGTTGAAATCAATAATTTTTGTTGTTTTTTGTTTTTGAATTACGATAAAAAATAACAAAGATGAGTAATGCAGGTAATGCCCAAAGCAAGATTAAGATTGTTTAAAAACGACTAGCGTATTTCTCAAAAGACAATTATAAAAACAATTTTTCTGTTTAAAATTTGATTTTTCAACTATTTTTTAACTTACGCAATTGGATTTTTTTTTTGAAAAATCGGCAAAAATATTTTAGAGAGTTAAACGTTTCAGCGAACGATCATTTCTTCTGTAAATCCTATAAAAGTATTGCAAGCAGTAGACAAATGGAATTTCCCATGACGAAGCATTTATGAACCTATCTCGTCACAGGTATACCCAAGAGAAAGGGGTAAAACCGCCCCCCCCCCAATTGAAATGCCACCAATGATAAAAATAATAACAACAAAGCGTTATATGTTTTTTCAGTTTCAACTTCTCTAACTATTTTCGCGTACAACAGTATACGTCTACAATAAACTAATATTAACGACCAGGTAGGCTGGGCCATAGGCGTAGCCAAGGGGGGGGGGGGGGGGGGCCAGGGGGCCCGGGCCCCCCCCAATCAAAATGCCACTAACGACAAAAAGTTATGACAACATAGCCTGGCGATGTTTAGTGCAGTTTTTTTTTCAGTAATTACGCACATAACAGTAATTAACAATGATATTAATGACAACAAGGGAGTCCCGGGGCCCCCAACTAACAACCAGGGGGCCCTTACTAACAACTAGGGGGCCCTGGAATCCTTAACCGACAACCAGGGGGTCCGGGACCCCTAACTGAAAACCAGGGGGCCCATAACTGACGACCAGGGGCCCCAGGGCCCCTAACTAACAACCAAGGGACCCTAACCAACAACCAGGGGGCCCCTTAACTGACAACCAGGGGGCCCCAGGCCCCTAACCGACAACCAGGGGGCCCCTAAACGACAACCAGGGGTCCCAGGGCCCCTGACCAACAACCAAGGGGTCCTGGAGTCCCTAACTGACGACCAGGGTGCCCCGAGGCCCCTAACTCACGACCAGGGAGCCCCAGGGCCCCTAATTAACAACCAGGGGGCCTGGGCTCCTAATCGACAAGCAAGGGGTTACGGGGCCTCTAACTGGCAACCAGGGAGCCCAAGGGCCCCTGACTGACGACCAAGGTTCCCGGGCCAGGGGCCCCTTAATGCAAATTTTTAACAATTTATATGCAAAACGTGTGAGAAATCTAAGAGTTTTGACCTAAAAGTTGCCACCCAAGGCCCTCGTTTAAAGGGACAGGGAACTCAAAATCACTGTTTTTTGAGTTTTGAATCATGTTAATAGTACTTGCAACACCTTATAGAGATGATCCGGTGATATTTTTATAACTTTTTTCAAAACTGAGCTTTATTTGGTTTCTTCTCAAGTAGCTGAAAACATAGTAACATTTTCAATCAAGGTATCTATGACGTCATAATGGCCTGTGACGCATGGTTCATTCATAATTATCCAGTGGACTAATCGCGTACGCGTAACAACGTTGCACCATTTCGGTCTGTTTTGAAGAAAAAAAGCACCGTCTTGCTGAAAAAGCAAGCGTGCTTTTTTGCTAATTCAATAGAACTGGTCTAGTGCAGTATTGCTTAGTGTACGAATGGAAAAGCTGAATGCAAACAATCGCTGATTTCGAGAGAACCTGCATTTTACGCGCTTGCAGAAAGTGCTCAATGTATAAAAACAGAGCTAAAATAAAACGTAAAACCAGATCTAAAGCTTTTAGATCTGGTTTTACGTTTTATTTTAGCTCTGTTTTTGTACATTGAACCTGCATTTTATGTTGTCAGCGAAAATCTATTTTGTTTTGCAATCTATGCAATCACAGTAGAATTTAAAAGGGGTTTAATTATTATCTATTGATCATTCGGAGTCAACCTATGTAAGTGCAGCAGCACATTTAAAAAAAGATTTTCTGTCGGTCGTTGTAAGGTAGCTTAATTCCAAATAAAATGCAGCACAAAGCAGATATTATATGCATTATCGTCGTCGGGATGATTCGATTTGCTCCACATTTTGCAGCGTTTCACAATCAGCATATACCTGGGTTCACACTGGAACTTTTTTTGGTTACACACTATCGAAGTGAGGGGCATGGCCACCTTCCCCCACCTGGCTACGCCCCTGCAATTGCATTACCTATTCTGATTGATTGATTGGTTCCATCTTTATCCTTCTTTCACGGGAAAGCAACAATGGTGCTATACGTTGGATGAATCCTCACCCGCTTAGGAGTTACCAGTGTTTTGTCGAACGTTTTATTGCTCCTTCCCATTTCCACCAAGCAGAGATAAGCGTCGTGAAGCGTTTTATCTAAGGACGAAACAATGCCACGAGGGCGCGAGTTGAACTGCAGACCTTTCGATCATGACCACCGTAAAAACGGCGCTCGACCACACTGCCGACCATGTTAGTCGTAGCAAATACATTCATGCATTCTGTTACGCATTATGAGCATTATCTACAACAAAAATCGGCAAGATGGCCGAGCGGTAACGAGCTCGACTCTGGTACGGTAGGTCTAGGTTCAAATCCTGGATCGGTCAAATTGGAGAGTTGCCAACGGCTCGCCATTGCTGCAACTTTTCTTCGAAAAGAGCTGTGTTGTCCAGGCGCAATGTCGCGGCAATGGGCCCCGCAAACTCGTTTCACGCTTCGGCGTAATACAGCGCGTGTAATGAAAATTTGATTTTTTGAACATACAGTATCTACAACTAAATTAGAGAATAAGAGTGGTTGTTATCACCAGGTCTACCGGGGATGGTAATTAATAATAGGTCAGCCCAGCCTCACTGCTCTTTCGGTAGAGGTATCAAAGAAACAATGAACAACGCTATTTATTCAACCTAACTTTTCGCTCGGCTGGTATACGCTCTGAAACCAAACTACGTACAGTAGTTTTACCGCAGCAACGGACCTGGTTGCTACCGCAAAACTATGGCAATCACCAATCAAAATTGTCGGAATTGACCACCAATTGACGCAAAATAAAAGTTGATACCAGAGCGTATATGGCCGAGCATCTTCAGAGGGGAGATAACGGAATGCCACGCACCATCCACTACAAGCAAAAACAGTGCATACTTATACTTTACAATCGGCCTACTATACAAAATTTTATTCTTGTTTTCTGACTGTTTTTGCTAGAAGTAGATGGGTGCCTGACACTCCTTTACCTCACCTAGGTTGTCTATTAAAATCAGCAATTACAGTATTTGCATTCAGCTTTTCCGCTAAAACGTACACTAGGCTACATACAGCTGTGCTATACCGTCCTATAACTATACTATCGAATTAGCAAAAAAGCAGGCTTGCTTTCTAGCAAAACGGCGTTTCTATTTTCTTCAAACTTTGAAACTTGTATGCTATAACTACCATCTACACTTTTACACTACAGGGACTTGCTTACTGCTTCTAATCACTGAGGTCTCGAAGCACAAAAAAATGAAATCTGCACAAGACTTAGATGATGACTTTTCGAAAAAGCAGCAGCAGAAATCGCAGCACAGGTTTTGACTGACAACATAGGCCTACTGTGTTATACGGTTTTTCTCTCGAAATCGTGTGAACACTGATGCTGTATATTTGTGCATTCAGCTTTTCCATTTAAACGTACATTACGCTATACTGCGCTACCCGTTCTATTGAATTAGCAAAAAAGCACGCTTGCTTTTTCAGCAAGACGGTGCTTTTTTTCTTCAAAACAGACCGAAATGGTGCAACGTTGTTACGCGTACGCGATTAGTCCACTGGATAATTATGAATGAACCATGCGTCACAGGCCATTATGACGTCATAGATACCTTGATTGAAAATGTTACTATGTTTTCAGCTACTTGAGAAAAAACTAAATAAAACTCAGTTACGAAAAAAAAATTTAAACTATCACCGGATCAGCTTTGTAAGGTGTTACAAGTACTATTTAAATGACTAAACCTCGATAAGAATTACAGTTGTGTTCCCTGTCCCTTTAACGTTATTATAAACTTAATTATTTACTGCTAAATTATTGCAGGAGGCAATGTTCGTTACTTCCCCTATAGACCAAATCACTTACAATTAAAATTTTACACCATAATGCAAGATTCTAAGCGTGTTTTGGGATTTAATTGCAAAAAGAGGATTGAACAACTAAATTTTTTTGATTGGCTTTGAAATGTTAAAAATCTAATTCTTTGAAATGGCTCTGATCTCGTGCGAATTGTGATCCAATGGGATTTAAATAGCTTTTTTTTCCAAAAACTTACAAAAATCGCCCAGCGGCTGGGGGCTTTGCCCCCAGACCCCCGTCTCTGATACGTTTGAGTACACTAGCTTACTCAACACGTCTTCCAAGTTAGACTTTTACACTTTTCAACAATTAGTTTTCGCCCTCTCCCTTTACCAAAATCCTTGCAAAGTGCAATGAGGTTACGGCTTTAGATCTTCCATTCTACGATATCTTTGCCCCACAAAAAGTTACTTTTTCGAAAATTTCTGATGACGTCATTGCGTGAGATTTGTGGTTTGGGCTCCCCCAATCAAAAATCCTGGCTACGCCTATGGGCTGGGCTCCCTCAAATCAAATTTTTGCCATCCAATTTAAATTTACAGTATAACCCATATTCATGACAAAAGAAAAATTTCCTAAGTCAAATATTCGATTGATTAATTACTACTAAAAATATTGCAGGAGGCAGTGTACTATGCTTCTCCAACCTTGGCCAAGTCACTTACAAAATTTAACCTCAAACTCAAGATTTTAAACGTGTTTTGGACTTGATTTGCAAGTAAAAGGAAGATTCACCAATTTGATTGTTTCAATTGGCTTTCAATTCTTAAAAATTTGGTTATTTTAAATGGCTCCAAAAAACGTGCAAAATGTAATCTAAATGGCATTAAAATGGCTATTTTTTTCCAAAAAAAAATTTCAAAAAATCGCCCAGCGGCGCACCCCAGACACCAGTCTGTGATACTTTCGGACTAAACTAGTCTGCTCACCACGTCCTCAACTTAGACAATTTTGGAAATCTTTTTAACTTAGGTTCAAGTCCTTTTTCTTTAGCAAAGCCCACGTTACATGTCAACCCAGGCCCCGGCTTCTGATCCTTCATTCTACGGTATCTTTGTTTCGTAAAAAGTTCCTCTTTTTGAAAAATTTTGATGACGTTATTACGTGTGATTTGCAGTTTGGACCCCCCCAATCAAAAATCCTGGCTACGTCTATGTACCTCGTCAATGTTTTTTTGTTAACTTTAATCACATTTGATTGAAAAACAATCATTCATAATCGGATGGATGATATATATCATTCATAATAAAAAAACAATTAAAAGGAGAGGTGACAAAACGCATCCTTGCCGGAGTCCAACGCCCACATGGAATGGCTTTGATTGCTTGCCATTTACCCGTACACAAACCTCCGGTCTGCAGTAGAATGACTTAATAGCGCGTAACAATTGACCATTAACGCCATACTCCTGCAAAACCTTCCAAAGTTTATCCCGAGGAACTCGGTCATATGCTTTTTCAAGATCGACAAAGCATGCAAAGAGATCTTTGCCATACTCCCAAGATTTCTCGAAGATTTGCTTCAGAGTGAAGATTTGGTCCGTGGTGCTGCGACCCGGACGAAAACCGCACTGACCATCTTCCAGTTTTGATTCCACTATTTCTCGGCATTTCCTTTCAAGGCATTTGCATATACTTTCCCTGGCAAACTTAGGGGTGATATCCCTCTGCAGTTTGTACAATGCTTGCGATCTCCTTTCTTGAATATCGGAACAATCACCTGTTTGCCAATCTCTGGGAGTTTTGCCAAGCTTCCACGCAACTTGACACACTCGCGTTAACCAGAGAATTCCTTTTCCAGTCAGCGCTTCCAACATCTCGGGTCTGATTTCATCTTCACCAGCAGCTTTTCCAGATTTTATCCCTTTAATTGCAGTTGCCACTTCTGCTGCAGTAAAAACTTCGTCCTCCCCTAGATGTGTCACTTCGTGTGTGTCACTTGTATTCATACAGAGCAAGCAATACACTCAAAATTTGAAAAACAGGGTATGAATTTTTGGAAGCTTGTTTCAAAAAATACAGTATAGGTGATAAAGACTACTATTGTCATGGAAAAACGACAAAGCAATAAAAAATGTTTGCTGTGAAGACTTTAAAAGGGCATTCAACCCAAATTTTGAAAAACTGAGAAAAAATCTTAAAAAATATGTTTACCAACATGACCTCATTGCGATTCTTGCATCTCATCAGATTAAGAAAGTCTAAGAGAAAAAATTTCATGTTTTCCTCTTAAAATCCAAATTTCGGCCATCTTGTTTCAAGTAGATTGCGCAATAAATCAGTGTGTAACTTCTATTTCGAGTCTTGCTAAGTACCGGGCTTCTTGGAACTAGATGAGTGTGCTGAAAGTATAGGTAAATAAATTAGTGGAACAACTGCTGTTTGAAATCAGAGAGGTTAGATGTTTTCTCAATGTGCTTTGTCCGCCAAGTGCTAGTAGAGTATTATTTGGAATCAAGATAAGGTTTTGATGCTTTAGGCGTAGTAGCTTATAGCCTATTGTGACTATTGCTTACTATAGATATTAACCTATCCAAAGAAATGATTGCATGTTGAAGGCTAAAGCATTGTAGCTGACTAGATCTTGAGTAAGATTCCAGTTTTTAGTAAGCCAGTAAGTTTTATGCGATTATTGCGCAATTGTTTAGGCCGAAAGGTCAGAAGGCGAGTTAGTTTTTCACGTAAATATGCAATTTTAAGCTTCAATGCAAAACATTTTAGTTAGCATTTTCGTATAGGTTTGCTACGGTTATCAATAGGTACCTACGAAGCCACTTCCTCGACAGCTGCTAATCTAATCAGTCATTTGAAACGATTTTGATCCACGTCAATTCAGTTTGGTAATGTTCGAAAAGTGTTTCTCCTTACTCTCAGGGGAAAAATAATTGGGAATATCTTACGATTTCTAGGCCGAAGAGAATCAAAATTGGTGCGAAAAATTCTAAAAAATTGCCAAAGTTATTTCACCATGGTTTCACAGTAAAATTTTTTAAACAAAAACGTCCTGAATGCCCTTTTAAGGCATATTTGTTTTCTTTATTTTGTGCAATCCTTCATTCCCATTTTCGGGCCTCAACTTAGCCCCGAAATTTAAAAAGACTTCAAAAAACAGACTTTCCCGAAAAATTATCATAAAAATAATCTGAAATTATGATTCCTTGCCCCCAAAAACATGTATTTAGACACAAAAGCCAAGTCGATATTTATAGTAAAACTCATAAAATCTAAATTAAAAATTTTTCGTACACGCGTCTGCCATCTAGTGGTGACTTTCAATATCAAAGCAACCACTGGGCCGATTAGAAAAAAAATTTTTGCAGGTTGATCAATACGCCAGCTTCTATCTATGAAATAGTTAATTGACTCTTTTCCAGAGGTTGGGTATAAAAATGCTCAATTTTTTTTTGAAATATAATGGAGTAGCCCTTTAAGGCATTTTATGGTTTAGTTTCCAAAAATAATGTTACGTATAAAATTTGAACCGCTTGTGACGTAATCGCAAAAATGAAGTCATTAAAAAAAATGTGGCTATGATGTTCAGGCACGAAGCCAGAACTAATTTTTTTGGGGGCAAGCGAAAAATTGGAGGGGCAATAACTTCAGACTTGGGGTGATCTCAAAAAAAAAAAACAAAAAAAACGTTCTCTGTACGGAAAGCCACCATTTTTTGCAAGCTTTGTGGTGATCTCCAAAAAAGGTCTTTAGTTCGGAAAGACACCATTTTCTGCGACTTTTATATATCAAATCAAAAATAATACAACCCTTTTTCTCTCCATTCTAAAACTCGGAAATTTAAGTAAAATTTATTTGGGGGGCAAACTAAAATTTGGAGGGATGCGATTCTCCCCCTGCTCCCCCTGGCTACGTGCCTGCTGGTGACGTTACTATGATGACGTCATTAACTCAGAACCAGTTTTTCTAAAAAAATTTGAAGAACAACCAACCCACATACCAAATTCGGTGTTTTATTGACTTTCGGTGGAGGAGTTAGAAATGGGGAGCATTTTTGCTCCCCATATAAAATGCCGTAGGTCAAATAGCCTGCCCAGTGTAAAATAGGGTTACGTCTTTCCCTGCAAAGAACATTCGTTCGACCACTGCACTTGAAGGCTATGCAGCATTACAATTATCAAATATAGAGATTTTTCAGCGCATTATTCTGAAAGTTTGACAATTAAAAAACTAATTGTATTTTAAACTTTTGATGGACGAAACTTTTAAAAATCTTTGCAGCACTTTCTCGGCAAGTGTTATTGCTTATTTTGTGTAAGTTTCAAAAAGTTCGTCCGAATGTTCAGTTTCGTTCATATCGCTGCTCTCATCCGAAGCATCTTTGGCTTCCAATCTCTTCAGAGACAAATCAGTTACTTTGGTTTTGAACGTTTGCTGCATTCCTTTCTGCTCAAAGGTGTTTCATCATTTCGACTTCGATCGTCGTCATAGATGATACGGAACTACGGATGCAGAGATGTTGCAATTACACATTAATTGTTGGCAAGCGCACCTTGAACTTTTCTTTGGAGTGAACCGTAACGCTATTTTTCGGAGTTAAAAATTTATTTGCTCTAATCCCAAGAGAAAGAGAGTTTCAATTTTTAATCGATATGTGATAACAAAAAACTGAAAATACCGAATCCTTTTTCAAAAAAGTACCGCGGTACCGGTACTTCGGTACCATTTTTGAAACAGTACTGTCGGTACCGGTAACGGTACTAAAAAATATTGTTGTAGTTTTGTTCTCGGTACTGCATGCCTTTTACTATAATAGTGTGCATTTTCAATGATGATTAAAATAAATTAACTGCAATTGGTTTTTGAAAAATTAAACCCCTCCTTAATTCTTTAAAAATTTTTGGGTGCGCCCCTGGTTAATAGTTTTAATTTCAACTTCCGATAAATTTGTAAGAACTTGAAATATACACCACAGTACGGGTAAGTAGTTTGTGATAAACTTTGATGATTAGTTATTCTGTATTCATGCAACGAGGTCGATTTACAATTAAGCTAATTCGATATTACTTTCACAATGGCTACTCTATGGAACGCAGGGTTGATAAAAATCAAGATTTTTCCAAAACTCTTTAATTTCAAACTGAGTTTTTTGCGCTTTCATTCATAAGCATATAGCATAAGCACTGCTCGCTTGCTTCTGCGTATTGTACCTGTATCAGTAAATCAGATGTTTGATTTGTTTTGATGTTTCTTGTGACAAAAGATGAAGAGAAAAGCGACACAAAATGATAAAATCAAATTCAAAAACGAGTAAAAGTGCGCTGCAGAACTAAACAGATCAATATGCACGACAAAATAAGTAACAGAACTGCAGAGAAAAAGATGAAAATTGCAAGACAAAAAGTTTTATCTTGGACTGGGCCCGAAGCGTGGCCTGCGACTGGTCTCGAGATTTTATGTTTTTTTCGATGCGTGCAATTTCTTCACCAAAACGTTTTTCTGTCACATTTGTTGACTCTAGTTTTTCAAACATTAATTCTATCAATATTCGTGAATTTTATTTGGTTAATAACATCGCTAAAAGTGGATTAATCGCAATTGTTTAGAAAGTTTTCCTAATTTTTACAAGAAGAATTTTATAAGAAACTATTTGTAAAAATTTATAAAAATTTTGTTTATAAAAATTTTATAAGAATATTTATAAAAATTTTATAAGAACCGATAAATTTTGAGTTGAGACTGGTTGTTCTTAATTTTTGCCAATGTTCAGCCTCATTGGAACGACCAACACTCGCGTTGCGTATTTTGTGCTTGCTCGGCAACTTTCAAACTAATGAGTGCGAAGTTTCAGACTTTTGCTTATAACTTGAAAACGGTTAGGTCTAGTGACATGAAATTTTGACAGCAGTTTGAGATTAATAAGTAGTATGTTTGTACCAAATTTTAAAGCAATTAGTCTCGCGACTTTGGTTTTAGGACCCAAACACCGCCCCAAAAGTTTGGCGTGAAAAGTGCTCTTATTCAAAAACGGCTGACAAAAAATGTTCATATCGTTTTATGTCTTAAGATACCCTTTCATCCTTTCCAACCCACTTTTGGCCGCGATGAGTTTTTTCCTGTTTTTGTCCTTTTTTTCTTTCTAAATCTTGTACGGTACGCTCTTCTCCTAAATCACAAAACATCGAAATCTAATTTTTGTGCATAGTTGCTAAGCTGCAAAGGCAGTTTTGTCTCCCGAAATCTTTTGGGACCAATCCCCCGGGAACCCCCCAAAAAATCAAATTTTTGAACGGCTTAACCTACGGTACCAGTTTTTTGATATCAGTAGATATTTAAGAAACAAATATTTTGACATAGTTTGGGAGTATCCCCCCCAAATGGACTCCCAAAAATGAATTTTTTGAATGGCTTAAGCTAGGGTGCCATTTTTTGACATCAGCAGATATTTAAGAGACAAATATTTTGAATTAGTTTGGGGGTACCAACCCCGGGGACCCCCTCAAATGGACCCCCAAAAATGGATTGTTTGAATGACTCAAGCTAAAGTGCCAGTTTTTTTATATCAGAAGATATTTACCAGACAAATATTTTGATAGAGTTTAGGGGTACCACCCCTTGAAAACACCCCCAAATGGGGCACCCAAAAGTCAACTTTTTGAATGACTCAACCTAGGGCGTTAGTTTTTTTGATACCAGCAGATGTTTAATCCTAGAAAGCCCGGATTTTTTTTCTTCAAGAAAGCTCAAAGGGGTCAATTGATCCCTAGCACGTAGTATCGCATTGCTTGGCCACTTTGTTGATGAAATAATCCTAGTTTATGTTTTTTCTGAAATCAGTTGGCAACAAACGAATTCAAAGATTATTTAATTTACACTCTTTTCACTCTTCTGCATGTCTAGTGTGGCTTAAAGGCGGTGAATCATCCAGCCAATTCCAGTGGTTTACAATAGCTAAAATTGAACTATAAATTTTGATATTTTTTGTTTTAATTTTGGGACTGCGGTTGCAAAGATATTCAACAAATACAAAAAGATGTCCCCCCGAAAAAAGTTTTTGGAAACTCTGAGTTTTGTTCTTCCCGCCAAAACCACAGTAGGCCTAATAGTTTAGAGAACTGTGGTAGGCCTAATAGTTTAGAGATAGTTTATTTCTAAATAGTTTAGGCCTAACTATCTCTAAATTATTAGGCCTAATAGTTTAGAGATAGTTAGGCCTAATAGTTTAATAAGATTGCAGTAGGCCTAATAGTTTAGAGAACTGTAGTTTTGGCGGGAAGAACAAAACTCAGAGTTTCCAAAAACTTTTTGTCGGGGGATATCTGTTTGTATTTGCTGAATGTCTTTGCAAACGCAGCCCCAAAATGAAAACAAAAAATATCAAAAATTATAGTTCAATTTTAGCTATTGTAAACCACCGGAATTGGCTGGATGATTCACCGCCTTTAAGTCCCGCAACAAAGCTGTAATTCAAGGGTTGTTTTTTGTTTGTAATATAGGCATGCAAGCAAGATCTTTAGGCATAGCAGGCAAGGTCTATAGGCATAGCAGGCAAAGAAGGAAAGGTAGGCATAATAGACACAGTTAGCTTATCAGGCTGAGCAGGCTTAATAGGATTAGTGAACATAGTACCGGTAGTAGGCCCGGCGCCAATGTTGCGTGCTTTTGGGGGCATAAACAATTTTTGAAAGTGCGCAAAGTAATTTTACCCTCAAAGTCGGGGTTGAATACCAAAGAAAAAAAAATCTTTATCGCAAATCCTCCCCCTCCCCCCGTGGCTCCTGGTTGGTTTCTTTCATTTGGGGCACAGTTCTTGCCAGGCGGGGCTCTTCTTTTTTTGGGGGGGAGAAGGGGGCACGATGGGGTCCTTTGACGTGGAACTCTGTTCTTGCCCTCAAATTTGGGATTTAAGACCAAAGCATGAATAGAAAAGAAAAGGTCTTTGTCGCAAAATCTTAAGCTACTACAAGGTGTTCACTCGATTTGACTTGCTTTTTTGTCCTAGAAAGAAACTTTTCTCACTTTTGGGTGGCACAAGAAGTGATTTGGCGGGCACAGCCTCAAACTGCCAGCCCATCGCACTGGGCCTGCTACTTTCGTTTGGGGGCACAATTCTCACTTCGGGGGGAGGGGAGGCACAAGGCACATTTCTTGCTTTGGGGGGCACCAGCAATGATTTGGGGGACACAAACCCTAAATCACCCCATGGCGCCAAGCCTGCATAATAGGCTTAGTAACCATAATAGAGATAGTAAGCATAGCAGGCTTGTTAGGCATGGTAGATGTAATAGGCTTAGTAGATATGGTAAGCAAGTACAGTAGGTATAGTCGGCAAGGTAGGTATAATCTAGCATGGGATAATGAAACGCTTACCCTGCTATGCCTATTAGAACAACCAGCGTTTCGCTTTGTTTACTGTACATTGCTCTTACCATGAAGTAAGCAATGTTTGCTGAACAATAGATTTTACAATTGGCTCATTACAATCAGATAGACAAATTTTTGTCTAAATAATGCCACATAGCAGTGAGCAAGAAATAGCAGTCTTAGTGCATGGTAATTTAGAATTACTGTGTGATATCGTATTGAAAGCACTTTTTGCAAAGTGGTTTGAAAGCCAGCTCAAAAAACTCCGATGCTATGGAATGCAAAAAACGTTTTTATTGGTCTCTGGTTTGGAAATTGCTCTCACTTTTGTGGCATATGTTCAACACTAACCTGCAAAGGATGCATCAGATTGGAGTAGAAGTGCTGAATGTTTTGGAAGCTGTTCACAAACAAGTGGCTGTGGGGTCAATTGAACCTTTGGGCTTCGGCGTATAAATGGAAAAAATAGCACGATTTTTTTATCGAATTTTTTTGTTACTTATTTGGGGTGTGTAATAGCCAAAATAAATAAAAGTCAAAAAATCTCAGCCGCAATATTAAGTATGTTTTGTTTATTTTAGAGAAAACAAAGAAAAAAGGGTCAATTGACTCCTTTGGGCCTTCTAGGGTTAAGACGCAAATATTTCGATATAGTTTGGGGGTACCACCCACCCGGGGACTCCCCCAAATGGACTCCCAAAAAATCAGTTCTTTTGAACGACTCAAGCTAAAGCGATAGTTTTTGTTATATCAGTAGATATTTAAAAGACAAATATTTTGACATAGTTCGAGGTATACCACTCTTCCGGGCCCCCCAAATGAACCCCTAAAAATATTTTTTTGAACGACCTAAGCTAGGGCGTTAATTTGCTGTATCAGCAGATGTTTAAGAGATAAATATTTTGACGTAGTTCCAACGCCTTAAACTTGGATAGGATGTTTTTTGTTATTATTATCTGTCACTATGTTGTAAATAAAAACTAATTTTGACAATGCCTAAATTCCAAACTCACTTAGGCGTCCAAAACATATTTCTAATTAATTTCTTAACGGAAAAGCAAAAGTTTTTTTTAAGAATCTCATTGTTCAAGATGCGTCGGTCGTCACTGAGATTGATTCTCAGCAAGCTCCCATCTAGTTCGAGTTAAATACGGCACTTTGACGTAATCGCGTTGTCGCATTGGTGGTGTAGTGGTTTGGGCGCGCACCTTACAATTCACGCAATCGAGTTCGATTTTGCTGAGCGCATCTGGCAAGTCTCGCGATCAAGTCGATTTGCGTTGCAGTCTTTTATTCTTGTCCTTCAAAACCTTGCATTAGAGCTAGGATTCGTGCAGCGATGCCAGCTTGAGAGATAGCAAATCCGGTGCAGTAGCTTTTTCGCATACGAAAGCGACGTACTGTTACGCTTGATTGCCACTGTTTGCATGAGTTTTCTCTATTAGCTTCTCGTCGAGGCAGGTCCAGTCAAGTCATTGTGGTAATTGTTCAAGTCATTTAAATCACGCCATTTAAAAAATACACCCAAATATTCAAGCTATTTACATTTATTTTGGACTGTCTTTACCACTAAAGATGGCTCAAGGGGCTAAACTACGGTATTTACTCGTTTTGTAGCCCGGGCCTTTATTTTTTTCAACCAAACTTACTACCGGGCCCTTATTCAAACACGGGCGCTTGTTAATTTCAAAGTAAAATTATGAACAAAAATTATCGTTGAAGACAAATATTTCACGACATTAATCCTTTTTTCATGTCAATTTATTCACGACAAACGCAAATTATTGACGTCTTAAGAGTAATTCCCTCATATTAGTTTATAGTATTCACAAGAAATAACAACCAAAAATTTATAGTTAGTCAGCAAGTGGTATGCTCTTTACCACTGAAAAATCAGCTTTTACATCAGGCGGGTATTCAAGCACGGGCTCTTATTTATTTTTATGTTCTCTTCACACGGTCGGATATTCAAACGGGCCCTTAATCAAGATCGGGCGGAAAAACGAGTATATACGGTACCTAGTTTTTTCAAACTACTTCCAAAATTTTATTCGTTCAAATGGCTTTAAGAACTTGTGAAAAGTCATCTAAATAGAATTATAATGGTGATGAAAAAATTACAAAAATTTCCCTCAGTCCCCCTTAGCTCCGCCACTCTATCCCAGTCCCCCATAGATCCAGCGCTCTCATTTGTTTCTCAACATATAGTGCGCTGGAATCTTGCAACACCGAAAACTTTTAATTTAATTTTGGGTTAAACCCTCCCTTCCCCCTCTTAAGAAAAATTCTTGTTGCACGCCGGTACAAAATTCCATTGTAACAGATCGTTGTGTGCTCCCCGACTTTAGCATAAATTTTGACAACTTTAGTGTTTTGAGCTGGACGGTGTTCTCAGAAAAGATCTCAACATTGAAATCTGGGTATACGACATGTTTAAGGTAGGTTACTGTTGGAGAATATTTCTAGAACTGTTGCGCCAAGAAGAATTTTTTACATACTTTACTAATCTTGATAGCTTGGCATTTGTCAGCATAAATAACGTCATAATTATAGCAAGGTTAAAGGTGGACTGAATGTAAAATCAATGGGGTATCTGAAGTTAGGCAATCGTGTTAAACTAGATCGGCATTGACTTCATCCTTCCCACGGCAGCCGTTCAAAAGATATTTTACTTTAAACGAGACGCAGAGGCCTCCCTAATTATAATTTTTATTGGCAACCCCGATATTTCAACGCAGTAACCTAGCTCACTGAGGCCTATATCAACCGAAATAAAGTTAAAAGGCCTGTTTAGCCTAATTGCAGCGTTGCCTTAGGATAGAACTAACAAGGCGTCGCTGATGGTATCAACGTCAGGGCTGCCACTAAAAATTATAAGAACCGCTACGTCGTGTTTGAAGTAGAATGTCTCTGGAACGCCAGGGTCAAGAAGAATGAAGTCAATGCCAATCTAATCTAATACGATTGCCTTAAGTTTAGATAGCCCCTTTGATTTTGTGTTCAGTTCTCGTTTAATTAGCCTGTTCTCGAGTAAGGCTAGGGAATTAGATAGGAAAAAGTTTGTGGGAATGCAATGAAATATGGTACACAAATCGACTGCAAATTAACTAACAACGTACTTATTTATAAAGGAACCAAACGAAAAAACGCTTAAACGCGAGTTAATTTATTAAATTTTATCAGAGTACATTTATAGCAAAAATAAGCTCAGTCAAAAATGCAAGAAAAAAACAAGACAATATTAATGATTCTATACCATTTCAACACTTGATAACAACAAAGCAACATCGAAAGTTTGCATACTTAAATACTAAATTCAGTATACTTTTTTGACGAAACAGCAACGTACTTATTATACCGCTGCTGTAACTTAAATGCCATACGTAACGAAATTTTAATGACCGAAAAATACAATAAGTTACTTTCAAAGACTCTGTCCGGAAGCCGATTAATTTCAATTTTAGTCCAAAATTAATATAAAAGATTTTTCTTAACAAAAGCAGCTTAAACTTGAAAGCAGAAAATATTAATGAATGCAAGCAAAAAGTTTGCACAATGCACAAAAAGAAATAACAACAAAAAAACACAAAATCGTTATAAAAATGCAAATTTGTAAAAGTCTACAAATAAAAATAGGTCCTTTGTAATTGTAACTTAAGCTCCTGAAGCAAAATTAATTCTGGTACGTGAGGTTAAGTGATTGTGTTAACTTTGCAAACCATTATGTAAAACTTAAGCTGTTTTAGGTTAAGCTTTATCTAGGTGTAAAATAAATTATAAATCTCAATTTGGCAAAATTTAGCAATACTAGTTTGGCAGAAATTTTGAAACAAATTTTGCAAACTGGAAGTTTTTTTTATTCGTTTGAAGAACGAGCTTGCACAATAAGTAGCGACCATCAACTACAAGTAGACACAAAATCTATACAATACACTGTAAAGAATGAAAAAAAATTCAAGTAAAATTTTCATTTTAAGCTTTGGGAACATTTCGAAAAAGCCTTGATCTCAAATTTTAACTTATTCAGGTCAAAAGAATCATAGCTTTCACTCAGCATTGGCTTCGGTCCTGGAAAGAGCTTCCTTCTTTTTGGCATATTTACTCTTGAAAAATCCGGTCTAAAAAAATTTAAGTTAAAATAAACGTACTAAAGTTTTGAAAATTAATGCTTACAGAATGCCCTGAAAATTGCAATTTACTTTTCCACAACTGGCCAGTTGGTCGAGCGGTAACGCGCTCATCTCTGGAGAGAGAGATCTGAAGTTCAAATCTCGGGCCGGTCAAATCGGACACAGTATCGACAACGGTTCGCTACCGTTGCGACATTTCTTCCAAAGAAGCTTTGTAGCCCGCGCGCAATGACGCGGAGATGGGGCCCGCAAACTCGTTACACGCTGCGGCGTATTACAGCGAGTATAATGAAAGATATGATCTGATTTAAGCTTTTCCGCAAGCGCTAAAAGTGAAATTTTGATGGGGTTGAAAAATTTTACATTTCTGATTTATCGCTGATCCTATCGTAGAACGGCGTAAAAAATTCATAATTATATTTTCATAATTTCATATCATTTTCATCGGTGATCCTATTGTAGAACGTCGGAAAAAAGTTATAAGACTAGGTTATTTTCACCGTAGGTGGGCACGTTAATACAAAACGTTAACCACTACTCCGTTTACAAACTTCATACCTCCGTTAAAGTTAATTCGTTATTTTTAGCTTTAATTAACGAAAGTTAATGAAGTCCGTTAATTCGCTAACATTTTGCGTGTAATTTACATTACTTTTTATTCACTCGCTTCTAGAACACGTAACGACACTGCTGAGCTGATTGTAAGAAAAAATTTATTGCTATGGTAGTTTTTTTGTGTTTTGGAAGTTACCTTTTACAGTCTAATCTAATTTCAAGATAAAATGAATTCGAATGCACTAACGAAGCTGCGATCGGAAAATATTTGGAAATTGTGAACAGCAATAATTGATAGGCTGCTGCTTATTATTTGCCACAAAAAAGAGCTTCTTTCTTCGTTTCTTCTATAAAACTCATGCCAATACGCAAAAAGTGTTACCAGTGCAAACTGGTTTGTATCGGTACGATGAATAAATGGTGTAAGAAATTAACAAAAAAATTTTTTAAACGAATTAACGAGTTAATGAAAAAGTTAGCTTTGTTATTAACGAATTAACAATTAACGAGTTGGTGCCCACCTATGATTTTCACTGAATTAACAAACTGTAATAATAGATGACGTGTAGCAACTGATATAATAATTGCCTGTGTTAAAGTACAGAAATTTCATTGAAATCTTACTTAAAAAAGCAAATTTTGTTGCTCAAACCATTTAAAATTTAAGCACATAAAAAATGTCTTCGAAACCACAAATCTTATCTTACATACGAGTTTCAGCAAAGTCAACTACGTTTAATGTTGAAAGCTGTTTCGGACAGAACTCTTTGGTCACAATCTCTATCAATCTATTTTGAAGTGCGGTGTAACACGCCACCATCGTGATCGCTCATAAAAGAGTTTATTACGCACAGAGCTGGACAGCGCTGTTTCGAGCTTTTAGCTCTCATCGGCAGCCCTCAGCTTCTCTAACAAAGTTATTCCCCAGCTGGACAAGACTCTTGGCCGAACTGGACAAACCTTGAGGGCTTGCACAGCGGCCGAGGCTTTTTAGGGAATAAACTTATTACATCGCATTTATTATATTATTATATTACATGGTGGTGGTGGTGGTGGTACTACCCGACCCCTTCCGAAGGATGGAGGCGCGGAGGAACTCCGCGGAGACCCAACAGTCGGGCCACACCCCAAGGTCTGGACCATAGATCGAGAATAGAGAGAGAGGAACCAAAGATAGATTTGCGAAGGGGTTCAGAAGCAGGACAGTCGAGGAGGAGATGATTGAGGTCCTGTAGAGGGTGTCCACAGGCACTACAAGCAGAATTCTCCTTCCGACTGATCCTGTGAAGATATGAAGATAAAAGAAGACTGTGGCCATGGCAGCGAAGACGGGAGAGCTCACTGCGAATGGAGCGAGAAAGAAGGAGTTCCTCCGAAGAGACTTCGGGGACTTGGAAGTTCAGATGGGAGTGGGAGATGTGACGTCTCCAATTGCTTTATTGGGAATAACGGACTTTGGCAATAACTGGGGGGAGAGGGCTTGGGATCGCATCAGTGGGAAGAGAGGCACCAGTTTTGGCAAGTAAATCCGCTTCTTCATTTCTGGGGAGACCTGCGTGTCCGGGGACCCATTGGAAGCTCAAAGTGGTATTGTTGGAGAGGGAGGAGGCAAGTGACCAAACATTCCAGAGGGACTCAGGCAGGAGATAAGAGGGGGCTGAAGAAAGGATAGAGAGGGCTGATTGGGAGTCGGTTAGGAAAAGGACTGACTGGAATTTGCAGGTCATCAAATGGCTAGTAGACCAAGCAAGACCTTGCTTGATGGCAAAGGTTTCAGCTGTGAAGCTGGAGGCAATTGGACCAGATGAAAAGGATAATGAGTTGGATGTGTTGCATTTGGAGCATGTTACATACACTCCGGCACCACCGGGACCAAAAAGTGAGGGGACAGATCCGTCAGTTCATACTTGGATATCAGACGGGGGGAGGGAAGATAGTCTGCTTGAAGCAGTTTGGAGTCGGGCTGTACTGTTGCCTGTGCAGTCGGGAATGAAGGGGGAAACAGTGAAGTGGGTTGTGGACCATGGGGGAAAAGGGGGCACGTGATCAGCGTCTCACGTGGGGATGGGAGTTGTTGTGTGGCTGAAGAACAGAATGATCCCCAGGAGGGTTTCTTCTTTAGTCGACAGGGAACGTTTTTAATTGCCAGGGCATAAAGGCTGGAGAAGTCGGGGGGAAGGCGCAGAGCACGTTCAAAGGAGTAGAGGGTCTGATGCTCTAGAGTCAGCTTTATAGGATGGAGTTGGGCCTCGAGAAGGAGTAGTGAGGAGGGGGTGGAAGAGAGGCATCCAGTAATGACCCTGCATGCAGCTCTGTGTAGAACTTCCAGGTGATTGGTTGCAGTGTTGCAGAGGAATGGGAACCATCCAGGAGAGGCATATGTGAGCACCGGACGGACAAAGGCTTTGTAGAGTAGGGAGAGAGATTCTTTTGTGGGACCCCAAGAGGCAGTGGCTATTGAGCGAAGGGCTTTGTGGCGTGGATAGAATTTGGAACACAGGGATTGGACATGTGCCCCAAAGGATAGAGTCCGATTGAAGGTTACACCAAGAATTTAGGGGTGGGATTGAACAAAAGAGGGAAGCCCAAGAGGTTCAGCCGGGGTTGGAAAGTGGCTTGATGGGGATCTGTAGAGAAAAAGGAGGACTCACATTTCTTTGGATTGAGTGGAAGTCTCCACAAGTTGGACCATGTTTCTAGGACAGTGAGGGAGGATTGGACAACAGAGGAGGCTTTGAGCGGGTCTGGGGAGCAGGACCAGATGGCCAGATCGTCAGCATACAGGGAGGCATGGGCACCCCGAGGTAAATCCTTAGTGATGTCGTCAACAACCAGAATGAAGAGGACTGGACCAAGTACCGAGCCCTGGGGGACCCCACGTCTGATGCGGAAGGAGCGGCTGCGGGAACCACCAACCTGGACTTTAGCTCTACGATCAGAAAGAAAGGAGTGCACCCAAAGAACGAAGCAAGGGGGGAGTTTGAGCGAGAGGAGTTTGTGAAATAGAGCAGAGTGCCAGACCGAGTCGAAAGCCTTGGAGAAGTCAACAGATGCCAAAATGGTTCGGTCTGGAGGTTTTTTCTTTTGGAAGCCGTCCAAGATTGATTGAGACAGAGTTAGAATTTGGTCAAGGGGTGACCTACCAGGACGAAAGCCGGCCTGGCAAGTGGAGAGGAGATGATTCGATTCAAGGTGAAAAGTTTGGCGAGAAAGAATCAAGCGTTCAAAAAGCTTGGAAATGCAGGAGGTGAGGGAAATGGGGCGGAAAGAGGACGGAGAGGAAGTGGGTTTTCCAGGTTTATGAATGGGGATAATAGTGGTAGGTTTCCAACAAGAGGGGAAGGTTTGAGAGTGCCAGGACCTGTTAAAAAGAGAAAGAAGGAGGAGTTGTGCTGGCTCAGGCAGGTGCTTTAGTAAAGGGTAGGCAATCTGGTCAGGGCCAGACGCAGTGGAAGAGAAGAGATTGCTGATGACAGTGGAGAGTTCAGTCAAGGAGAAGGGGGAACAGAAAGAATTATGGAGGGAAGAAGCATCCTCACAGCTAGCTTTCCGGCGTTCATTCATGAACTGTCTTTCAGCTCTGCGCGAGGAACGGGGTGTCGCTTGAGATAGATGTGAGCGAAGATAGGAGGCATAGTGGTTGCAGTGTCAAGAGGGGAAGTGCAATCGGGAAAAGAAGGGTCTTGGGAGGTGTTCTTTTTGCCCGAGATGGCATTGAGAAGCCTGAAGACAGCACGAGGATCAGAACGGGGAGACAGGTTAGAACAGGTGGTTTGCCAGGTTGCAGATTTGGCTCTAGAAATGACTGAGGACGCCCTACGAGAAGCATCTATGTATCTGAGGCGGTGCGACTCAGATCGGTGTGCCACGGAGCAGGCCCTCCGTCGTTCCCGCACTGCAGATTCCGCTTTCTGGGACCACCAGGCTTTGGGGGAATGACCAAGGCGGCCAAAGGGGATAGAGGCCTTGGCAGCTTTGACTAAGAAGAGGGAAAAGAAGTGGGCAGCCTGGTGGATGTTGAGTGCATCAACATCAAGAGAGGGAAGGTGCTCAGCAATATAAGATTGGTAAACATCCCAACTAGCCTTTTTGTAGTTGAATTTGGGAGGACGAGTGTTTGGGTGACGAACTGGAGAGAGGGGGAGGACTATTTCAATGGGGAGATGGTCAGAGCCAAGGCCAGGGTGAGTGCGCCACTCACAGTGGGGAGCGAGAGATGCAGGAGCTAACGAGATATCAGGGGATGAACGGCTCCCAGTGGAATGGTGAAGGAGCGTGGGAGAGGCGGGGTCGTTCAGAATTTCCAGATCGGAGGAAGTGATCCAGCGAAACAGGTCATTTCCGAGCGGGTTAGGGGGAATAAGTCTGTCCCATGTTGAGTGGTGAGCATTGAAGTCTCCGAGGATAAAAGTGTCAGGGGAGTTAGGAAGGATGTCAGGATAGAAGGTCCTGGTGCGAGAGTCAGAAGGAGTGTTTCTGATGGGAGGGGAGTAGAGGTTAAGAAATTGAAGAGAAGAGTGGTTGGAGAGAAGGACTTTAACACAGGTGTAGTCTGAGTAGGGGTCCTGGGAAGACAGAGAGGAGACAGAAACAGGAGAGAAAGCCAGGTCAGAGTGGATGAGAGTGAGGACACCACCACCAGTGTTATGAGTACCGGAGGAAATAGGGCCTTGTCTACCGAATGTCCGATCCGTGCGGAGGGTATAATAACCAGGGATTTGAAACTTTTTGGTTGACGAAAGATGGGTTTCTTGGAGGAAAATGAGGTCATACTGGTTGCCAGAAAGAAAGGCGATTAGTTCAGCACGGCGGGAGGAGGAAAGACCGCCGGCATTCCATTGCAAAATTCTGAGATTGTGTGAGAGGCGTGGATTTCTTTGAGGGTGTGGTGGCAAGTTGTGGATTGGTTGTGAACTTGTGGGTGGTGGTGATGAGGCAGGTAGGGTGAAGGCGGAAGGAGGGTAGGTGTTAAGTAAGGGAGGATTTGAGGGGAGAGGTAGAGATGAATCCATGAGATCTGAGCAAGTAAGTGGAGGGGGTGTGGGTGGGGACGGAGCAGGAGAGACGGGGCGGGGGGACGCTGGCTGGTGGGTGGGAGAGGCAAGGTCCCCATTGAGACAAGCAGGGCAATTCCAACCCATGGGGGAGCTGGCCACGCAGATTTTGCGAAAGTCAGCCCGGGTCAGAGAGGAGCAGGAGAAGTGCACCCACTTGGAGCAGGTGGAGCACTTTAAAGAGTCCTTACCTACCTCGAGAGAGCAAATGGAGCAAGGGTAACGTGGGGGGCCCCGAGGCGGACGTGATTGATAAAAGCCAGGCGTTAGTGGGGGGAACCCTGGGGAAGGGGGTGGAGGGGACGCAGGTGGCGTAACAAGGAGACTGGTCTGAGTGGGGGAGCCAGTTTTCCTTTGGGAATGGCATGCTGGGCATCGCCAGCCCACTGCAGTGCCAGTTGCACATACTGTGCGAAAGTCAGCACGGGTAAGGGAGGAGCAAAGGAATGGCACCCACTTGAGGCAAGCAGAGCATTGAAGAGAATCTCTGCCCACATCCAGATGGCAGATGGAGCAGGGGTACCTGGGGTGAGGATGGTTGCTGATGGGGCCTGGGTTAGAATGGACATTGACACTAATAAGGAGCAATGCCAGGATAAGGAGACGCCGAAAGGGATCCTGTCAATAATAAGAAGAGGAGCCGCCCAGTTGTGACTGGTCAACGACGGCCCAGCAAAAAAACAGTCCGAGACAATGGGGGCGACTTTTCGGTCGAGCCCCTTGGGAGATCTGTCCTGCCATTTCGACCCATCCCCATCGGGGAGGGGACTGCACCACCACGTTGAGGTGGCAGGACGTTGGTGCAGATTATATTACATCGCATTTATTATCGTAGAGTTTATTACATCGCATTTTAAATCAGTCAGGAAACGTTACCGAAAAGTCCAAAAGACTTCTAACGAGAAAAGATGGACTTTAATGAGTGTCGTATTCAGGCACGTAGCCAGGATTTTGCGAAGGCGGGGAGGCTTTTTGGGAGGCTTGAAACAACGGTAAACGAACTTGACCCAAATTTTCATCAGTCTTGAATCAGATTGAGGCGGTTTTTTGTCAAAATTAGGTGATCTCCAAAAAAAAGGTCTTCACCGAAATTCAAATGGTTTCTCCGGCCGAAATTTGGTGATCTCCAAAAAAAAAAGGTCCTTACCGACTTTGGGTGAGCTCCAGAACAAAAAACTCCACTCTTCCTGACCAATTAACGGCAAGTCCTTCACAACTTCTGCTCCCAAATCCCGTTGGGGGGAGGCTGTTTTCATTTTTGGAGCAAAAATCGGCCTCAAAAGCACTATAAACGTACTATTTTGCATACTTTTCAGGCCAATGGGGAGGCTACAGCCCCCCCCCCCCGGCTATGCTACTGTTCGTATTAAAATTATATAACGGTTAAAAATGTTTATGAATCTTACCTTCCACAAAATAATGATAATGATTATAAGTAATAAGAGACCACCAATTGCGGCTACGATGTATATCCAAATATTGTTTTCAGGACCAAAGAATGCTCCTGGGACAAACAAACGCCCCTGAGTGATAGTCTAAAAATATAACACTGTTGTTAACAATACTGTAATTAATTTGAATATTTTCTCAATCAAATGAGGATTTTGAGCTGGCTATTCATGGAATCTAAACTTTGCTCAAATTGGTCAATTATAAATTACTCTTTTATTTTAATTGTTTAAAGGAAGGCTCTATTCATTTCATCGGAGATTTCTATCTACTTTTTCATTAATTCTGATCCAAATCGAACGCAAACTCCAAGTCAAACTCTACACTAACCTTTCAAAACGCGAATGAAAAATGCGCCAATGAGTATTCTTAGTTTTTCTTTTACTTTATTTAACTTAAAATTTTCGGGTGAAATAGTCATATTATCTAAATTCTAAACCATTGTAGCCTATATTTTCATTTTCAGGCTATCTCGATTAAAATCAACTACAAAATGATTTGAGACAAAAGCCAACAATACGTCACAAATGAAGCAATTCATTATCATGTGCCTGATACCATGTCATAGTGCTACTCCTCCCGATAAAGTGTTTTTCAATGTTGTAGTTTTCAATTTACATTGAGATTACAGTCAAACCTCGGTTTAACAGACAAATGCGGACCAACGACAGTCCGTTGTTGGAAAAAGTCCGTTAAACGAAAACGCAGTGTTCCTCACTCTGTTACAATTGTGTGCACCTCAACTGCTAACATAGCTTATCACAATGCAAGTAAACGGGGAATCATTATGTCTCTGCGACAACGTAGCACGATTTCTCGTTTCGTCGGCTATTGATTTTCGCTTGTAACAATTACATGTACAGCAGTCTATGCTTACGGAACGGTAAAATCCTAAGTCCGTTAAATCCGAAGTCCGTTAAATCGAGGTCCGTTAAATCGAGGGTTGACTGTACTCAAACATTCTATATTTCTATTTTTATATTCTATCTACATTTTCTATTTGTGCTCTGAGGATTTGCCAAAAGTCAGTCTATTTTGAACTTGTTTTATTTTCTTCATTTATACTCTCTTGCTTGTTTACTTGTTGGTGTTTTCTGCAGTCTTTTTTCATTTCTTTTTCGTGTTTGGTTTCCAGGTTGAGGGTTATAAGCTCTTCGATTTTGTTTAGGGAGGTAGACTGAGAAAATAAAACAATCAGTATATTGATTTTTTCTGCACTTTGTGTGTAAACTGATTTGATTTCGATAAACGGCATTTTCGACTTTCTGTAAAGCGCTTTTAATCTGATTCATTTTAGTAAAGGGCGGTACACAAATTTCTGTTATGTTTATTTCTTCGGTCTTGAAATTATTCGAAGAAAAAATAGTTCTCTTTGATTGGAAACAGTTCCAGT
This sequence comes from Trididemnum nubilum, assembly GCA_963965965.1. Classification (NCBI taxonomy): domain Eukaryota; kingdom Metazoa; phylum Chordata; class Ascidiacea; order Aplousobranchia; family Didemnidae; genus Trididemnum; species Trididemnum nubilum. Next base: position 5,550,416 of record OZ014483.1, read on the forward strand.
TAGCAAAAAGACACACTTAATTTTCTTACCGATGTACTAAGAGTCGTTACAGCGTCTCCAGCAGAGTTAATAAGCAGATTTGATCCTTCTGTTCTGTAGCTAAAGTGAGAAACGAACGATGCAGACGTTCCATTCTGTAAAAGAAAACAAAGCATTAAAATTCTTTTGTCTTTCTGCAGTCCAGAGTTACCGCCAAGGGTTCAATAAAAATCATAAACTGCACCAGGCACGTACCCAGAAATCTGCAATGGGGGGCTTTTTTAGGTGGTAGGAGGCGGAGCTCCTAGAGCTCGAAAAAAATTTTTTTTGGCAAAAATACAGTAACTAAATTTCAGGCATTTTTTGATAAAAATTAATGCTTTAAAACGTGGCAGAAAAATTAGCAGAGCAAAAATATGATTAAACTAGTGGCATAAATGGGTTATGTGGGAGGTAGCTATAGCTAGAATTTCAGTTCTCTTATTTACAAGCTGGTAAGTCATAAAATCCTATACCGGTAGTTCAAATCAACTCTCAAGAAGTAATCTATTTCATCTATATTTTGTAGAGGAAGATATAATAAGGAGAGCTAATGGAAGGAAGTTTGAGAGAAGTGATTGGTATTAACTAATACTGAGCTTAAATATCTTTTGATGAAACCTAAGCATTTTTCAATGAGCGATCAAATATGTTTATCGATTTTTGGCTATTTTTCAAAGTTTTTTTCTGATTTATGAGTTTCATTTTTGACAAATTAGCTCCCCCTCCTAAATAAACGTTTTAAACTGTGCTTTAAATCATTTTTTAGGGTATTCAGGGTTGCCACAGAAACTGCAAAATCAAATTCCAGGACTTTCCAGGACTTTTTTAGGTCATTTTCCAGGACTTTTCCAGGACTGTTTAAGATGTTTTTTACAGGGCTTAAAATTTAATTTTGACTATTACTCTCATGTACCAACTCTTTTGTACTTGTGATTGACAAAAAATTTTGATGTAACGCATTGCATTCCTAGTACTGACCACTATCCGGTACAAAGCCAAAAATTTGCAACGAGAGGGTTGTGGTTTTTGGTGTGGGGGCAACCCCCAGCCACCGTAAGCCATTGGGGGTCTGGGGGCAAAGCCCCCAGCATTCGAAAATTTTGCAATTTTTTTTCAATAAGAACTTAATTTTAGATCTAGTTTAGTAAAAATTATTGCTTTTAAAACGTGGCATAGAAATTAGCACTGCAAAAACATGATTAAACTGGTTGCATAAATGGGCTACATGATGTGGGTGAAAGATAGAGCTCGATCGTGTGGGAGCAACCCCCAGCCGCCGTAAGCCATTGGGGGTCTAGGGGCAAAGCCCCCAGCATTTGAAAATTTTGCAATTTTTTTTCAATAATAACTTAAATCTAGACCTAGTTTAGTAAAGATTATTGCTTTTAAAACGTGGCATAGAAATTAGCACTGCAAAAACATGATTAAACTGGTTGCATAAATGGGCTACAGGATGTGGGTGAAAGATAGAGCTCGATCGATATGACTTTTTTAGGCCGATACCAATATATAACTCATAAACTACCAAATTTTGTCTATATTTTTCACTTGACTTGACACGAAAAGCTTCACTAATCCTCCTCCAAAGAAAGATTATTGCAAACACAAGTCATACTAAGCAAATCAACACAAGAACACTTGTGCTTGCTCTAAAAAAATATACAGTTTAAGGTAATTGCGCTAAGCCGATATTTTATCAGCGGTAGATAGCCGATACGATATTCCGGCTTGGCACTGATATCGGGCAAAATACATCAGCCGAGCGATAGATATATCAGTCGAGCTCTAGTGATGGGTAATAGTAAAACTTCAGTCCTAGCTTTATTTCCATGCAGTGAACTATAAAATTTTACTATTTGAAAAAAACAGAGCTTATTTGAATGCCAGGGTGCAAACAAAAAAACTCTACCCAAGCCCTAACCCCAACCTTAAACTAAACCCAAACTGTAACCCTAGCTCTAACCCTAACGTTAATCCTAACCCAAACTCAAAATATAAACTTCAACTAACCACTAACGTTAATAATTTACAAAATAAGAGTATTTGAGCGAATAAGCACCCACTTTTGCTCTCTTATTCTCTAAAAGCAGAGCTCATTTTGCATGCTAGAGTGCAAATAAGCACCTCCTTTGAAAAAACTCCCAAGTATTAATTAATCCAAATCGTCTGTATTTTATAACGCTAGATAAACATATAATTTGGGAGGAGAGGCTAATGAAACGAGATTTGAGAGAGTTGATTGGTAATTAACAGAATTAAATACTGAATAGACCCCATATAATTGTCTTACAAAGCCTACGTTGAGCATTTTGCATCAAGCGATCGAATTAATTGTTTATTTTTAGCCATTTTTAGTTAGTTAGTTAGTTAGTTGTGACTGGTTTCTTGTTGACCAATACTAGCCCTTTCCAAAATCATGTTCCAAAAGTGACTTTAAATTACTTTACTATCCATACTACTGCAAAAAACTGCCTCAGAATTATAGTGCGATAAACGTTGTATTTTTCTTATTGCGCGTTTTGGTCTGTGGGCCAATGGAGAGCAATAGCCCGCTATGCTACTGCTACTACAGTATCGCATTGCAATAAATTAATGCCCATGAATTCACTCTTCCTAATAATATTCATTAATTTATACTTACTGTATTGCAAAGTGCAAATTTTGGCTAATTGGAGGAAGTGCTTATTTGCACTCTAGTAAGATTGCCTAAAATGAACAGTAAGAACTAGTAAGAACTGCTTAAAACGAATAAGAAAGCAAAAAGCAGAGGAATGGGGCTCATATTACTGTTAGGCTAGAGCTAGGGTTGCAGTTTGAGTTAGATTTAGAGTTGAGTTAGGGCTAGAATAGCGATTTTTTGTTTGTGCACCAGCATACAAATAAGCTCTGTCTTTTTACAATACAATAAAGCTTTTCAAACCAACTTCACAAAGCAAATTATTTCAACAATAAATAGCTTCGTACAATTACAAGGTACCAGTTATAATAAAAAAAAAACAACTTCACATTCTGTCCTGGAAAATCACGGGAAAACTCTATAAACATTTTCCAGGACTTTCCAGGACTTACAAACAAAAATCAAGGACTTTCAAGGACTTTCCAGGACAGCAAAAAAAATCCAGGACTTTCCAGGACTTTTCCAGGATGTGGCAACCCTGGGTATTCCAGTGCAAAAGACAGTCTCAGAAGTGCTAAAAATGTGGTATTTTTCTTACTCTGCATTTGGTTGGCAGGCCAATGCTATGGCCCCCCTGGCTACGTTACTAAATTGAACGAAACCAAACAAAGTAAATGTGCTTAACAAGTTACATCTTTATTCGTTATTTCCCAAGTTGCCATAACTAGGAGACAGCGAAGGAACGTTTTCTGTCTTCGAGTCAAGCTGCCACCCACCCATTTGTCTACCACATACGGTGAATGCTTCATTCTGTCCCTTAGAATGCTGAACGTCAAGCGGGGAAGCTGTGAATACCATTTTATCCGGCTTCATCATTATCTGGCTCAGATCTACAACGAAAAGTAACGATGACCTTCCAGCTTGAACTGATTTCCGTTCAGTGGTGATGGATCGTGTCAGTGCTTCTATTTCGCTGGAAAATAAGCGACGCAGCCAAGTACATGTTTCGAAGGCTAACAAATCATAACCACATTTTGAAAGCGGAGTTAGCTTTTCAATTTATGTTTTGCTATTCAATTCGATATTTTTCAATTGTGTTCAATCAAGTCCCAATTGTAGAGCGCAGTCATATAAAAGTAATTCTTTAAATTTTTATTTGGACGCAAACTTTCACTCAACTTAATTCAGGCTCAAGTAAACTCAAGCAACGTTGACCTATGAGTTGTGACTACTTACAACGAGATTGAAGCTTTGCGTCCAAAGGCGGAAGAGCACTCTCAACGTCACAGTTTCTGATGGGCCTAGGTTGGTCACGTTACAACTAAATGTTTGACAAATTCCTGACGAGACAACGCGTGGATCAGAGCAGTTCTGGAAAAAATAAGTTAGTTAGAAATTTAGTTTTGAGCATTTGAATGAGTATTACTCGCTTTTCATTTCCAATTTATTGTCTGGTATCATTTTACTGTTCTGTAATCCATTCCTATTGGATTTTTACGAGGAGCTAGTCGTGCAAAACTTATGCAGGGAGCCGCACTCAAGCGTAATGGTACATCGCTTTCATAAGCTGAAAAGCTGCTGCTACGTAATTGCTATCCCCTCAGGCTGGCATCCCTGCCCCAACTCTAACTGTAATACAAGGTTTTGAAGCAAAAAAAAGATAGCTTTGTGCATTTCCTTCCCAGTTCCTGCATACTGCATCACACATTCACCACCCAACCGCGAATTGAACCCGGGTGCGGAGGGTTGGTAGCTGAGCATGATAACCACTACACTGTGCAGCTTGCAACAATGTACTGACAAAATGTCGTATTTAGACCAAATGTATGAGAAAAAGGCAATGGCTCGTGCGTGAGCGTTTGCATGACTAGCTTCTACTAAAAAATCCAGTGGAAGCTAGTCATGCAAAAGTCACGCAGGCAATTGCAATCAAACGTAATCCTCTATTGCCTTTTTCTCATACATTTGGTTTAAATACGGAATTTTGTCATTGCATTGTTGCGATTGGTGTAGTGTAGTGGTTAACGCATTCGCCTTCCAACCGTTGCAACCGGGTTCGATTTGCACTTAGGTTACGAACACGTGGAATGGAAGTATACGGAGTAAAGACGCAGTGCTTAGAAATGGGAAACAAAATGCACAGAGCAATGTTTTTTTTGCTTGAAATCCTTGCATTACAGTTAAAGTTGGGGCAGCGATGCCAGCCTGAGAGATAGCAATTACCTGGCAGCAGCTTTTTCGCTTACGAAAGTGACGCACAGTTACGCTTGATTACGACTGCCAGCATGACTTCTGCATGACTAGCTTTTCGTGGATTTTTTTCTGTTTCCTAATTGTTTTTTTTTCAAGAAAGAACACAAAATGTGTTAGAAACATAAGCCACGCAAAATAGGAACAAATAATGGTGTTATGAAGTAACTGTCTGTTGCAAGTACATCTTTAAAATGTAAAATAAAAACTCGTGTACTGCAGGAAAACATTATGATGTCATTGAGAACATTGGATGAAACCCATCTGCATTTCATCCAGTTTCACAACTTTCCGTAGCCTTCTGTCAAAAATTCTTTCAATCACTTTCATACCATGTTCTAACAGTTTAATGCTTCTGTAATTTCCACACGATCTAACATCTCCTTTTCCTTTAAAAATTGGAATCAGATCACTCTTTCTCCAACTTTTTGGCATTTTATTTCCCTCCAGCATATTGTTTGCAACTTCGGCCAATCTTCTCACAGACTCTTTTTTGGAAACATTTAACAACTCCTCTGTTACTCCGCTTGGTCCAGCCGCCTTTCCTGTATTCATTAGAATAAGAGCTTCCATCACGTCCTCTGTAGAAACTTGTTCACAAGGACCTTCAACCTTTGTTATTTCCATACTTTTGTTCCAATCATTTTCTTTATTCAACAGCTTCTCTTCATATTCCTTCCAGACTTTAATTTTCTCCTGCAGTGTCACCTTTAGCTTTCCATCTTTTCCAAGGATACAAGGCATTCCCATTATGTCTTTTTTATCCTTCTTGCTCTGTTTGCACGGTTTAAAGACATACTGCAGTGCTTTAGAATTTTTCTTCTCAATAAGTTCTGTTATTTTTTTGCCTTCCTTTTCCTTCGCCGCTGCTACCACTCTTTTAACTTTCTTTTTCATAGCCCAGTACTCTTCTTTTGATCGTTGGTATTTTTTCTTCTGCCATACTTTATACGAACGCCTTTTCTCTTTGATAACCTCCTTCACTTCTTCATTCCACCACCATGTTGTTTTTTGATTATGACCACCTTTCGATATTTCACAAACTCTTTTGGCTACATTCATGATATACTTGCACCAATCATCCCAACTTTCCGGTTCCTCTTTTGCATCTTTCATCATCCTTTTCATTTTTTCGTTTTTCAATCTCCACAATTTCACTTTTCCAGGATTTTTCAACTTTCTAACAGCTCTATGCTCCATCATTAGGTCCATGATGAGCAATCTGTGCTGTGAAAAACATTCCTCTCCCGGGATTACTTTTATGTCTTTAACTTTCTTCATAACTTCTTTCTGCACCACTGCGTAGTCAATGACAGTTGCACAATTTCCAGATTTATACGTGATTAATTTTTCGTCGTCCTTCTTGAAAAAAGTGTTTCCAACAACCATATCAAGACTGTCTGCAAACTCTAGGATCCTTTCACCATCTCTGTTGCGCTCACCCCAACCAAATCCACCATGAATTCCATCATAGCCTAGAGAAGATCTTCCAACATGCCCATTGAAATCTCCTAACACAAAACACATGCCGTGTCTAGATTGTACTTCAGCAGTGAGATCTTCATAGAATTTTTTTTTCTCTTCTTCACTCCATCCACTCTGAGGTGCATAGACTGAAATCACAGTCACCATTTTTTCGTTCACCACTATATATATGGATATGATCCTTGCGGACACTCTTCTCACTTCCATCACAGATTCAACGAGGTCGTGTTTCACCATCAAACCAACACCACCACGACCGGTCTCTTCTCCTTTCTGATACAGTTTGTATTCAAAGTCACCTCCTCTCAATTTTCTTACTCCCTCATTCTTATATCGCACCTCTTGTAAAGCCACCACATTTCTCCTTCCGATGGTTTCTGTAACTTCTGCACTTCTTCCAACCATTGAACCAACATTTACCGTTGCCAGTCTAAGCTTAACTTGAGATTTTTGGGGCTTTAACAGGAGGTGTCATTGATATAACCTTATCTGTCTCAATGTTTAGCTTCTTCCTAGTAGCTCTATTTGCCCTCTGTACTCTAGGGGCCAGCACAGAGGAACATAAAAACAATTTATTTTTTTGTCAGCTACATTTTTTCTTTGTTTGGAGCATTGAAAAATTTTATGGTTGCATGCCCTTGGTTTTATGGTTTAATGCCAGGTAGAGGTACGACGGACGCTATCTTCATTATGAGACAGTTGTTAGAAAAATATGAGATGGCCGGAAGAGATCTATATATGGTATTTGTGGATCTTGAGAAAGCCTTTGATCGTGTTTCAAGAGAGGTGATTTGGTGGTCGCTGAGGAGAAAAGGGGTAATAGAAAGAGAAATAAAAGCGATAATGAAAATGTATACAAATATTGAAACATCCGTCAAGGTGGAATACACGAGATCGGAGTCATTTGATGCAAAAGTTGGAGTCCATCAAGGATCGATACTAAGTCCTCTTCTGTTTGCGTTGGTGATGAATGAAGTGACTAAAGACATCAGAGAAGGTGTTGTAAAGGAAATGCTATATGGGGATGATATTGTGTGAGTCGGTGATAACTGGGAAGAGGTAGAATCTCGATACACTCGATGGAAGAAAGTATTACAAGAGAAAGGAATGAAAATAAATGTAAACAAGACAAAGGCTTTCTATACAAGAAGAAATTTTGTACGAATGCAAATGCGAAAGTATCCGTGCTCTGTATGTGGCAAAGGAGTGGGAAGGAACTCCGTGCAGTGTACAAAATGTCAACACTGGGTACACAAGAGGTGTTCTGGAGTTCATGGAAGTTTAACCAGAAAGAAAGATTTTACTTGCAAAAATGCATCCCTGGTGTGGTATTTGAAGATGAAGATAATATGATAAGTTTGGATGGAGACAACATAGAAGTGGTGGACAGGTTTTCTTACCTTGGTGATGTAATCAGTACGGAAGGAGGTGCTCAGGAGGCTGTAACATCAAGAATTAGATCGGCTTGGACAAAATTTAAAGAGATTTCGAATGTTATATGTGGAAGAAGCATATCGTTGAAGGTTAGAGGCACCTTATACAAAAGCTATGTGAGAAATGCTCTAACTTATGGTGCTGAATGTTGGGCATTGAAAATGGAAGATGAAAGGAGGCTGAAGACCACAGAAATGAGAATGTTGCGAATGATATGTAAGAAAACCTTGAAAGATAAAAAAAACAATGAGAAGATTCGTGAAATGACGGGTGTAGTGAGATTGGAAGAGTTTCTGAGAGAGAAAAGGTTGCGATGGTTGGGACATGTGGTGAGAATGGATGAAGAAAGGGGTCCAGTAAAGGCACTACTCTTAGAAGTTGATGGGAAAAAAAAAGGAAGACCGAAAAAGAGGTGGAAAGAAGTACTAGAATGTGACATGACTGCCAGAGGTTTGCAAAGGTTGGATGCTCAAGATCGTGAAAGATGGCGACTAGGCTGCAAAAACCAGCTGACCCCTGCATACGGGGAACCTCTGCTGGGCTCCAGAAATAGAAAGAAGCACATTCCTGGAGCAAAATGATGACGATGATGAGAATATTGGATAAGTGAAATAAAGTTATTTAAAATTTGGTGCATTTTCAAAACAGTTTTTGTCCCCTCCGGAGCATAATGTTCGGAACATCGAAATATCTTTAATACAAAACACAAAGCCAAAATAACTGGAAACATTTCTTGACGTTTCGTGAAACTACTTCTCACATTGTCAAAAGTAATGAATGGTGAAAAACACAAAGCACAAGCATATAAAGCAACAAAAAGAAGCAGCAGCAGGGGAGAGAATTATTCATATTACTCATGTGTTAAACAAATACAGTCGTATAGAGGTCCTGTCAACATTTAAGTTGGGATTGTGTTTGTGAATTAGTAATGTTTCGGTGATCAATAATTTTCGCCAGTGATTGGTTTGGGCCATTATTTCTGTTTTGTCAAAATCAGTTTTATGATCGGGATCATCTGTCAAATGTTTGGATACATCGGTATCTTGTCCATTTGGCAAATTGGGTTAAAATCACGACCCCAATTCGATGTATCCAAATAGACAAGATACCGATGTATCCAAACATTTGACAGATGATCCCGATCATAAAACTGATTTTGACAAAACAGAAATAATGGCCCAAACCAATCACTGGCGAAAATTATTGATCACCGAAACATTACTAATTCACAAACACAATCCCAACTTAAATGTTGACAGGACCTCTATACGACTGTATTTGTTTAACACATGAGTAATATGAATAATTCTCTCCCCTGCTGCTGCTTCTTTTTGTTGCTTTATATGCTTGTGCTTTGTGTTTTTCGCCATTCATTACTTTTGACAATGTGAAAAGTAGTTTCACGAAACGTCAAGAAATGTTTCCAGTTATTTTGGCTTTGTGTTTTGTATTAAAGTTTTTGTCCCCATTCTCACTTACGGTCGTGAATCTTGGGTAGTGACTGAAAGAGTGCGATCACAATTGCAAGCGTCCGAAATGAAGTTTTTACACAGAATCGAAGGAGTTACACTGCTTAACAAGGTGCGTAGCTCTGAAATTCGAAAATCTCTTACCATCGAGCCGTTACTTCTCCGAATTGAAAGATAAAAAACCAGTTGAACGACCTAGAACTAGATGGACCAATTAAATTGAGGATCTTGGATGGAATCGCTTGGGACTTTATCAAAGCGAAATGATGGATGTGATGGAAGACCGTGAAGTCTGGTGGCTTAATCTCAAGCTGCTGCCCCCGCAACCCTCACGGAAAAACGAGCAATGAAGAAAGAAGAGAAAGACATTTGCTTGTTACGACCTATTCTCTATGTCACTGCCATAATGTGACTAGTTTGCCGAGAGGAAAACATTTTTGTGTGTTTTCGAAAAATCATGATGGTTTTAGTCATTGACACGTCATAAAATTGGAAAAACGCCAGGAATTTAGCTCATTTGAACTATGACGTCACCATTCGCGCAATCAAAAAGGTTTCAAGGAAAACAAGCTTTTAGTTAAAATTAGCACAAATAGGCACCACTGGTGAAAAACTTAAAACAACTTGCAGTTGCGACTTTATGAAACTTTTAGCTTGCTCTAGATGAATTTTAGTGTGACTGTATTTAACAGTAAAATGTACTCAGCAGTATGTCGTAGAATGAAATTAATGGCAACCTCAAAGTTTAGGCACATCCTGAATTTCATCATATCAATATGATTATTTTTGTGTTATTTTCCTCTCCAGATTAAGTGATAATTCTGTATCAGTCGACAAATCGAGTTGTAAACCATAGGTCGTATTTTGTTCCAATGATGTAATGGTTTTGTAATAAACAGTATAAACTATTTATCTTAAACTTTATGATTACCTCGTACATTGCTGGACTCTGAATCTGTCACTGATGGGGATATTACAAGCAACGCAAAACGTTATCCAAAACTAGGCCAAAAAGTAGTTGAAAGCGTGGGTGGTTTTGGTTATGCCAAAAACACTTACAAAAGTAATGGATTCATTTATTCGGGTTGGATGCGGAGCCACCATCACACTGTCCAAGCCTCTGTTCAGTTCAGGTCTGGGTCCAAGGGTTAAGTTGTAAGGGTTGATGACGTCATTGTTGCATTCACATGTAGCATCGCCCTAAACAACATATGAAAATGTTAATGGATGAGTGATGGCAGTTGACCCACGAAAAAACTGATAGCCCTCAGTCCCCTTATTTTTGTAAAGATTTAGCTTTTTTTTTGATTTTACTTCGTCAATAACTTGTTCAAAAAATACCTGCGATACTGGATCGGAATAATGTAACAAATCGAAAAAAAAATACAAACTTGTAGTCTTCATGTCCTTTTCCAGCTGGTAATAAAAAGAAAACCAATGCTATTAATAAAAACGAGGCAAATACATTGACTTGTAGATTAAGTAGCCGACGTAAAAAATACCATACGAAATGTTACAATAGTATTGATGACAATGTTCTTCGCTATTAAATATCAGCTGATATAAGCGAAGAGCAAAACTTGCTTTGGTGTCGTCTAAATTACCAATGTGCATAATCCAAATGTAGTAAAAAGGTTATTAAAGGAAATGTCAAAATATCAATGTACTGACTTTCTTAACACCCTATCAAGTTATGAAGATGTGCTTTATCTCGGTTACTAAATATGGTCAAGCGTTATTAATTATTAATAAAGCAGACTCAGCTATATGAAGAAGTGGCCTAAATCACGTGAGGTAAGAATGGGAAAATTAAAGATCACAGCCCAATAATGAGTCTTGGTAATATCATTAGCGCTTTTTTGCAACAAAGTTGTCCAAGTAGTCTAGATTGTTATTTTTGTGAAGTTCAAAATTAGCTGTTGCAAGGCATTAGATGGCATGGCATTTATATTTTTGGACAGTACCACAGTCTATTTGCTTAATAATTTGAAAAAAAACTTGGTTGACAGTTGGTAACTTTTCTTGACACCGTTTCTTCGCAGCCATCCGAGGGGTCTCATAGGGCATCTTGACTACCTTTAAGCCACATTAGGCTTCCTTAAAGCCTTAGAAGGTAGTTCACGCTGTCGCACTTTTTGACTTACCGCGTCTGGCATACAGGAGTAACTAAATGGGTAGAGAATATGATAGCTGCCCGTGTATTCGGTAGGGAAGTCATAGGGAAAAGTGAGGTTAAAGGACGAGAAGGGAATGTTGGAATATCCAATTCCGCTGACCTAAACACAACATAATTTGATGCAAAAAAACTTTCTTTTTCAATAAGCTTTGTAGCGTCCTGTTCAAGCCAGCAAGTATGGACTGGCGAAACGTTAGCGACGACCTGACTAGTTGTGTTACGCACAAATTGTGAATGCCTGATGAATTCAAGTTCAGTCGAAGTTCGCCTAATTTCTTTGACCCCAAACGTACAGCAGTAGCAGAGATGCTTGAAATTATTATTGGATAGCATTCGCTAACCGGCCCTTTAGCCAATCCAAGTCCCTACGTCATTTCCGCAATGGCAAAAGTCTCTTTTTTATGACATTGCAATAAGTGCCAGCTCAAAGATCCTGCTCCGTACTTCTGTCTTAGTCATTGGTAGGTTTACCTTTTGGTTGTTTAAACTTATTAATCAATGTTTCTTTTTCATATGATCCGGCAGTCCCCAGCACCATCATTCACAGGCAGACTGCTCAAATGTTGGGTTGTATCGTAAGTTGTATAAGACTACTGATTTAAATAGTAGCTTACTAAAACAAGCTGATTGAGAGGATAAAAAGGCCTCTATTAAGGGAAACTAATTCCTTTTAGATGAGGTTTTCAAAAGATACTCATGAAAACTCCAGTTCGATTTTGTCATAAACTTGACTGTTATGTCGCAAAAACTGATTTCATTGGTATGATTTCGCGTATGAAGCAATCAAGTTAGATTCTTTTTTATGAGCATCATTTAAAAACTTCATGTGAAAAGTCTTTTTGTTTTTTCCGTGATAGCAAAAAAAAAACTCTAGCAATCTATCAAACGCAAGCTCTACCTGGTATTGCAATTGAATGTCAGAAGTGTTCTGTCCGATTTCGAATACCGAAAATATCGTTTGGTTAGTGTCGGTGAAGTTGAAAGGAACAATAGTTTCAATTTGTTGTCTGCACAACAACGTAATAATCAATGTTATACCGTAGGTTGGCAAGTTAATGCAAAACGTTAACCACTACTCCGTTTACAAACTTCATACCTCCGTTAAAGTTAATTCGTTATTTTCAGCTTTAATTAACGAAAGTTAATGAAGTCCGCTAATTCGCTAACATTTTGCGTGTAATTTACATTACTTTTTATTCACTCGCTTCTAGAACACGTAACGACATTGCTGAGCTCAGTGTAAGGACAAATTTATTGCTATGGTAGTCTGTTTGTGTTTTGGAAGTTACCTTTTACAGTCTAATCTAATTTCAAGATAAAATGAATTCGAATGCACTAACGAAGCTGCGATCGGAAAATATTTGGAAATTGTGAACAGCAATAATTGATAGGCTGCTGCTTATTATTTGCCACAAAAAAGCGCTCCTTTCTTCGCTTTTCTTCCATAAAACTCAAGCTAATACGCAAAAAGCGTTACCAGTGCAAACTGGTTTGTACCGGTACGATGAATGAATGGTGCAGGAAATTAACGATAAAACTTTAACGGAAGTTAACAGAACTTAACGGAAGTCAATTTAGTCCGTTAATATAAAACAAATTTTTAACGGATTAACGAGTTAATGAAAAAGTTAGCTTTGTTGTTAAAGAATTAACGATTAGCGGACTTGTGCCCACCTATGAATGTTACTATAATATCTTAGTCATCATCGCAATCAAGGAAGGTGGCAGAAGTCAAGCTCCGTTACAACATGTGATAAAACACGACGAGCAGGCACTCCAAACAACCAATCATAGGAGTAGGGAGTAGGCAAATTTGAACTAATTAAGCAAACCCGGACCAATTTTTCCAAACCACTGTAGTCTTGTGCTCAATTACCTAAATTGGGCTGCAGATCACTATAAATTTCTGGGTTTGGTGCCCTTTACCAATTCTTAATCAAGAATAGTAGTACTAATCTCGCGTAATTAAATACATCCATTCTACTGCATTGCTGAATAAGGATTTGTTTTGAAGACGCTTCTCTTGATGTTCTTATTTTGGGTGAGAGAGAGAATGCTTGTGTTGTAATTGGCATTTGAAAGCTTTAATTGTTGTCAGGGGCGTATTTAGGGGGGGCATTGCGCCATGCCCTCCCTTTGGGTAGCCACGATAGTATAATTAGCATAGAATAGTATGCAAAATTGCGGCATGGCCCCCTCCCCCCTTTGTACCTTGGGTAAAAGGTTTGAGCACACAAACGGTAGGCGAAGACCTTTGTTTTTGGCCTGCACCCAATTTTGGGCCAAAACCGGACTAAATTTGAGTGAAAACCTTTTTTTTTGGTCTTCATCTAATTTTGGGCCAAAAACTGGACTAAAATTGAGTGAAGACGTTTTTTTTTTTTGGTCTTCACCTGATTTGCACAGGAGAACCGGACTGATTCTGGGTGGAAAAATTTTCATTCTGGTGTTTGTTATTCTCAAATTTTCTGAATTTCCTGGCACCCTCCCCCCCTTTCCAAAATCCTGCATACGCTACTGATTGTTGTATAATGTTTTGCATTGTGTTTTTAAGAGTAAGAGCATAAAAAAAAAAAAAAATTAGATTTGCAAAGGCAGTTTGCTTATAAGTCATAACACTGCTCCCAGTTCGCTTAAAACGAAAATTTTTACAATTTGGGCAACGCTGATCTCTTTTATTCCAGCCATGCAAACACTTTGAAGATTTGAATCCTTCAGTGAAACATTAGCAAGCCTGCATGACCCATCAAGATCGAGCTGCAAACGATGCAAGTTCCAAAAATAAATCGACCAAAAAGCGCCATTTTGTTGCCGAACCTTTTTGCTAGAGTTTTTGCAAAGGTATTCATGAAAAAATCAATATCATATTTCGTCATAAATGATAATTAATTATCATGCCAAAATGAAGACTTTTATAATGCCATAATATTTGTGATGCAAGCTTGTTGTGTATTGCAATAGCCATTATTTATGACAAAATAGTACCAAAATGCTTCATCAACATCATGGAAAAAATCTCACGTGAAAGTTTGACTATGCAACTTACGAGGCTAAGGAGGCATCGGCTCTGTATCGGATGGTAGCAGTGTCGTTGAATGTGTTCGACCCAGGGTTTAAGTCGTTTTCGATGCCGTTTCTGAAAAAAAGGTAAAAAAAACAATTACAATAATTCATAGACTGTAGTTTAAAACTTTATATATCAGCTAAGCGTAGTCCAAAATGGAGTTATTTTGACTCTTCTACTAAACGCTTTGAATACAACGCTTTGAACACAATCATTTCCTATTTTGCTAAAATAGAATTAATAAGGCAAAAACAATGACATATATTTTATGCAAAGTTTTGAAATAAAATAAAAATGCTACATTCTGATATTCTTGAATTTGCTGAAAAAGCTTGACATCCTTCGTGGCTGATTCCCGGGAAGTCAGAACAACTTCCACTGTAAGTTAGGTGGCAAAGCAACCATCAACCATGCAGCCGCAAGCAGCTCGAGTCAAGTATGCACAGAGCTGGACAACGCTGTTTCTAACTTTTAGATCCCATCACCATATCACAAGGATATCTGCCATTTGTCGAACAAACCGAACAAACTCTAATGGTTTGCACAGTGGCAGAGGCTTTAAAGGGAATAATCGATTTTTCTTTAGTGGCACTTCACAAAAGAACAAGTGAAAAACCGATGGGCTTTTATGTTAAGGAGAGCGATAAGCTATCCTTAATATAAGAGCTCCCTCTCTGCGTGACAACGGATGGGAGTCCTCATATTAAGACTAACTTATGGCTGTCCTCAATATAAGAGCCCATTGGTTTTTCACTTGTTCTTTTGCAAAGTTTCACAAGTGAAAAATCGATTATTCCTTGTAAAGCCTTTGCCACAGTGCAAGCCATTACGGTTTGCCCTGTTAGACCAAGAAGTGGCTGGAGAATACTCTTCGTTTAGATATGCTGAGAGCTGCTGATGAAGCTAAATGCTCAAAAACAGCGATGTCAAGCTCTGTACATAATTCTTGGCTTTGTTTTTTGTCCTGTTCAACCTCGTATCTAAGTATGTTTTTCTGTTCCAAAAAATTCGAGAAAGATTTTATTTAACCTGCTTGATTTTTTCCATGCAATTACTTCAATGTAAGCAATTTCTTAACTTCTTGGAAAAATTTGCAATGAATCTAAAACAAACTAATTCCACTTTTACAGTATTTATTACTTTGCAAATACTCTCAAATTAACCAATTCCACTTTCAAAAATTCAGCAAAAACAAATTAAGAATTTGTCAAAATTAAGACTTACGAAGTATGGACGAATACAGTAACATTCATTTCTGGTACGGTACTGCTGCGTCTCAGAGCTGACGATGATAAGTTGAACTCAAACGAGCACTGAAAACCAACGCATAATTTGATCAAGAGCTTGATGATACTGTACAATATACAACAGTATCTCAATGCTATTAAATAGTGCATTTAAAGTATACCAACCACGCATGGGCTAAAATTTGATGTTTTGTTTCTCGCATAAATTGATTTGCCTTGATTATTTTTTTTTTTTAATATATTTTTTTGTCTTGATTATTAATTTTTTTTATTAATACTTTTTCTAATATAAATTAATTTTTATACGTGATGTTTTCACGTATAAATAATCACGGCAATTCTCAAGTTCTGTACCACCATCCACCAATCAACTATATAAATTGATTTGATTCTGACACTTGTTTTAGCATTTATCGAACTTCTACTATTGACTACATACAGCAACAGGTAATACTACGTATATTCGGATTAGCCTTTTTGCGCTTGTTCCTGGTTCTTCAGTTGAATTTCCTCAAAAAGTATTAGATCAGTATGATTAATATCAAGATGGATTTGGCAGCTTACCGCAACGATCGTGTTACGTATGTTTTATAGGTCAGTACAGCAGGTGCGAAGCAATTTCCGAGTGTGGAACAAAATTGCTCCCAAACTGCCGCTTTTAGACAAACTACTGAATGCCAACCAAAGGAGGATATGAATGCAGTGCATCATTAAGGCTGTATCATTTATTTTGATGATACATCTTTATTTACTGAGTTATCTTGACGAGAGAACGAGGAGCTTTGCTGTTTCCAGTCAAGCTTTCACCTCCCCACCTGTCCTCCTCACAAGATGGAGGCTTCACAGTTTACGCTGCCCCTTTTTGAAGTTGAACGTCAGGCAGTAAAGCTATAAATATCAGCTTGAAGATTTTTTTTCATACATGGAATCGAATCCAGGTTTACTGATTTAGTAGCAGAGGCTCGAATCATTGAGTCAATGGGCTTATGTTAAAACCCGAAGTACTTACATTTTCGCCTCTTCTCATAATGCTTCCAAGCTGCGGGCTGTATTGGTATCTGACCAGATAAGGCCGAGCGTTAGGGTCCTGCTGAGGGTCCAGAATCACACACGGAAAGTCGGGCCTTGCTGTATTAGAACTCTGGAAATTTCCCAGCTACAACAAAAAGTAAATGTAACGAAACAGGCCAGTTGGTCGAACGGTAACGCGTTCGTCCCTGGAGCGGGAGGTCTGAAATTCAAATCTCGGGCCTGTCAAATCGTACACAGTGTTGCCAATGGCTCGCCACTGCTGCAACATTTCTTTTAAAAAAGACGTATTCCCCCTTCAGGCGCAATGGTCGGCGTAATACGGAAAGTATAAGAAAAGATTTGATTTTTTGCGAAGCATTTTTTGATTTGGTGTAAAGTTAAATCACCGTCTAAGGGAATAAAGATGTATTCAGTCGCTCAAAACGGCAAGCTCTGTTGATGTTACAGACTATTCTAGTAAGATTTTGAGTAACATCGTAGTGAACTCTCAGATTGGTCAAAAGTAGACGAGCTCGCAATTTTGAGTAATACTTGCAGTTTATTATAATGTGCAAGTATGGACAATGACGATCATCTAAAAAATTTCCATGAAATTACTGTAGTCCAATTTCACTAATTGATTCCACATCTCATCATCATCATATCACATGTTGGATCCGGTATTTTCCCCGTCGACGGAGTTGGCCGGATTTCGTATGGTCATTGTTTTTACTATTCCTCGCCATTTCGTTCGATCACATGCATCCTCTTTCCCCAGTCCGTTTTTCTTCATCTCATTCTCTACCTACTTTTTCCACGTTTGTTTCGGTCTTCCTCTTCCTCTACTACCACTCACTTCAAATTTCAAAGCCTTCACTATCACATTTTCATATTCTTTCCTCAAAACATGACGGCACCACCGTATACTGCTTGCTTTAGCCATCCTATCTGAAGACTCCTTTATGCCCAACATGTCCATCAACTCCTCGCTGTTTCTTCGATCTAATAGCTTCACACCACACATCGCTCGAATTATAGCTCTTTCGGTTCTCCTCAAAATTGCCATCTCTTTTTCTCTCAAGCACCATGCTTCACTTCCATACAACATAGCTGATCTTACACAACTTTTGTAAATCTTTCCTTTCATCTTTAATGAAAACCGTCTGCCTTTAAGTATTTCGCTGCATTCCCTGAACTTCATCCAACCAATTCTTGATCTAGCTGTAACCGCCGTTTCGCACCCACCAGTTGCATTCAATCTGTCACCTAGACAAGTGAACTTGCTCACAGTTTCCACACCATCACACAATTTTTCATCTGCTGATCCCTTAAAGTTATTTACCACGCTTCTACATTTCTTACAAAGTTTTTGTTCACATAAACTGAAACTTTCTTCTTCTCCGTGCATCTTGCGTGGACCCACTTACCACATGCTCTACATAACACCGAGTTAGACATAACTCGTGTTCCCCACACGCCACAAGGATCTATCTTACTGTCGAAAGCTTCTTCCTCCATCCCACTCACCATCAACTTTGTCTTTCCAAGATTGACTCTCATCCCTATGCTTTCAAACGCCTCTCTCCAATCATCAAAGTTCTCTCTCAATTCTTCCATAGTCTCCCCCATTAGGACCAAATCGTCTGCATAAAGAATTTGCTTCATCTATCCTTTCCATGCATTTTCCGTTACTTCATCTATCACCATTGCAAACAACAAAGGTGACAACACAGATCCTTGATGTACACCAACTTTCACAGAAAATTCTTCCGACAAACCCGATCCAACTCTAACTTTCGTTTCTGCTCCTTCATAAAGACTCATCACCGCCTTGAACAGGATTTCAGGCAAACCTTTCTTTCTCATTACCCATTCCATCACTCTTCTAGGTACTCTGTCAAATGTCTTTTCCAAATCAACAAAACACATGTACATTCTTTTGTCTTTTGCTCCATGTTCTTCTTGCAACCTTTGTACTAAGAATAAGGCATCAATTGTTCCCTTTCCAGGCATGAAACCAAACTATGCTTCATCAAAATCAACTATTGCTCGTATTCTTCTCTCCAACACTCTTTCAATAATCTTCATGCCGTGTTCAAGCAACTTCACTCCTCTATACGAACCACAGTTCATCACATCTCCTTTTCCCTTAAAAATTGGCACCACAACGCTGGTTTTCCATTCATTCGGATTCCCTTTCCATCCAAAACTCGTTGGCAAAGCTGTAACATCACTTCCTCTGCAATTCTGCCGCCTGCAACAATCATTTCCGTTGTTACTTCAGAGAGCCCTGCAGCCTTTCCCTGTTTCATTTTCCTGGTCGCTTCTCTCACTTCTTTGCGAGAAACTTTCTCTACTGGCCCCTCAACCGTAGCAGCGTCCACCTTGTGGTCCCAAGCATTTTCCTCATTCATAATTTTCTCCATATGTTCCTTCCATATTTTACATCGATCTTCTTGACTGAAACCAATTCTTCCATCTCTACCCTTAATCCATTTTCCTCCTTCAACATCTTTTCCATCCCTTTTCATAAATTTTACAAATTTGAAAATCTTGTTTGGTTTCTCACGTAATTCTTCCATTTCCTTTTCAGCTTCCGTCTTCATTGCTTTAGCAATCACTTTCTTGGTTTGATTTCTCATTTTCCTATAGAATATTTTGTGTTCTTCCACCCCAGTTTTGCAAAACGTTTTGAATGCTTCCTTTTTCCTTGCTATAGCATTCCTCACTTCTTCATTCCACCACCATTTATTTCCTCCATTCTTTCTGACTTTCTTCTTCCCACATAGCTCATCACATGCCGTCAGAACTCCATCTCTAAAAGATTTCAACAAATTTGTTGTTTCAACATCAACTGACTCCTCAACTCTTCTTTCAAATTTTTCTTGCATTTCCCTTTCTTTTAATTTCCAAACCATGCGCTTTACCCTTGATTCTTTCTTGATAACTTTATTCAGTTTTCTTTTATCCACATCGGCAACTAGCAGTCGATGTTGCAATTCCCATGGAATTACCTTTACGTCTTTCACAAATTTTCTGTTTTCTTTACTAACTAAAATAAAATCAATTTCAGATTCATTATTGCCAGATTTAAACGTTATCTTTCTTTTGTCCGTCTTCTTAAACCACGTGTTTGCCACACATAATTCTTTTTCGTCACAAAACTCAAGTAGCATTCTTCCTTCGGCATTTCTCTGACCTATTCCATTTCCACCATGAACACCCTCAAAGCCTTCTATCTCTTCAACAACATGTCCAATAAAATCTCCCAGTTCGAATACCACTTCACTAGGATTTTGTAGCTCGTATTCGCCTGCCAATTCGTCGTAGAACCTGTGCTTTTCTTCAAGCGGCCTTCCTGCTTGTGGTCCATACGCTGATATTACTCGTATCACTTGCTTTCCAAACGCTAACACAACCACCATAACTCTGTCACTTTTTCTCCGGACATCTACCACTTTCTCACATACCTCTTCTTTTACTAAAATTCCAACTCCTCCGATACCAGAGCTGTTTCCAGACCACCACAATTTAAACCTTCGTCCGAAAACTCCGAGAAATCGAGTACCTTCATTCTTCCACCTTACTTCTTGTAAGCCGCACACATCTACTTTCCTCTTCCTCAACTCTTCACATACCTCCACACCTCTTCCACAAATCCTTCCAACGTTTCAACTTCCAAGTCTAATGGGAGAATGTCGCTGATTTTTCGAACGAGCTCTTCGGCCTAAAGCTCGAGCGATCCAGGTTGCAGATTGACGATCTGTGGTAACCCTGGAGTGACTACTCAACCGACCGAGAGAGACAGCCTGGCCAAGGGACCGACTCTCTTCGACGCTGTTATCTTTTACTTTTTTATTTTTCATTGGACCATACATTTTTGGAGCAAAATTTCTACGGAGAGCATTCCCTTGCTTACCTCCAACCTCAGTTTTAAGACATGAGTGGTCTCGAGACGCAAGTCTCTCCTAGAGTTTTCTAACGTGGTACAAAACTATGCTGACATAGTTTAGCCGACCAGCCGAGGCCGTTACCGTGTGGTGGGACTAGGACCCATATGTCAGCAATTGGTATTTGCAGCAAAACCAGAGTATTTAAGCCTCACATATCACTACATGAGCTGCTGCCCAAAGTACAAAGGTACTACTTGTCTGCACATACCTACCACTCAATAGTCTCAAAATTTGTTTTTTGTGGACTTTTATAATTTCGTAAAGGTTTTAAACTTTGTGGAGTTTGTTTTTTGAGGGAGGAGTAGTAGAAGTGCTCAGAAACATTGTCAGGTATGTGCAGTTGTTTTGAGCACTGTAAAGCTATCGCTACCAGCACTCTTACCACGGCAGACACGTTTTTGTGTCTGCAGTCACTCTGAGCGCTGGAGAGAAAATTTAGCCTCTTATTCTGGTAGAAACAACTCTAAAGGTGCGTTTAGACTGAACGCGAAGCAACGCGAAGCGAAGGTTGGCGACCTTCGCCAACCTTCGCGAGTTGTCGATTACGTCACTCGCGAAGGTTGCCAACCTTCGCAAGTGGTTGCTAATCTTCGCGACTGGTAGCTTCACAGGCTGATTTTAATAACTTACTTTTAAAATGTATTCAATGAGCAGAAAGCTTTGTGTACTTCACTATTGAAGCGCTATTATAGTAATCACAGGTTCTGTTTCGTCATAGCGCGCTGAAATTACGGGTAAAACGAAGATTGATTTTTTATTATATTATTACGCAATAATCGTGAAGAGTCTAGACTAATAGCTCAGGTAGCAAAACAATCTTGAGAAAAAAGTTTGTTAAGTATAAGTGAAAAACGAAGTACAGTAGATCGAATTTGGAAATGAAGACTAGTCATTTCTTCAAAACGTAGTAGTACTTAGCCTATTTACTAGCTATCAATGATTTGTTTAGATCCTTCCACTGAAAACTTGCCATAATCTATTTTGACGATGACAGTTCTGGGTTTTAATGCAAAAAGCTGGAAGCAGATGTCAAAAGTTCTCTTTAGGTGTTTACTCAGTTAACAAATCCTTAAACGCTTTCACCATTCATGTCTCATTATGGTACTGGTAGATCTATTTTGTAGAGTGTAGACCAATAGGCTAGTCTACAGGTACATTTAAAGCATAAACTATGTTGTTTTTTTGATGTGATTTTTCTTTTTCAGGCAAGCATGTTATGATACCTGTAGTAAGCTTAAACAGTTGTTTGTATTTGTTATTTAGTGCTGTTTATGAAGACTCCCAATGTTAATGCTATGAGTGAAACTGAAAGCTGGATTTGTCATCAGTTATGTAGTGGATTTTTTGCTTATTGTGCAATGGATTGCTGTGTTGATTTGCTGGAGAAAGCAAAAAAACATTGCAGTTTTTGCATGATTTGACACTATCATCGAAGGACAAGAATTTAGCACAGTAATACCAGCAGTTGCTTTAAGGAAAAGTCAGCTTCTAAAACTAAGTTTGGTGTTTTACTCGCTAGCGGAGCGCTTATCAATGTTTAGTGCGAAGTTAAATGCTTTTGAGAGCATTTTATTAGTTTGCATTTTCTTGCGGTACCAGTAGGCTACGTTGCGACGGTCGCGTTTACCTCAAAGGGCTTCGCTCCAAACCACCGTTCGTAAGATACAAACTTATAGCTGCAAGGTCAAGCCCCCTCTTAGCAAGTTTTTGCTTATGCCCCCGATAAAAAAAAAACATCTCGATTTTTTTATGTGAAAATTGTTACTCAAGCATCTGAATAAAAGTGTTGTTAGTTCTCACATTTTTATGTAACTGACGCTTCCTTCCCCAGTCCAATTATTTTAATTATAAATGCTTTATCATGTTTGTTTAGTGGTGGCTAATGAGAATGGAACCATATTAATGAACTTGCTTGGCGGGTACTTCTCTACCAATAATAGTACCCTCAGCAAAAAAATAGAACTCACTTTCTACTGGTTAGATATATATTGGCTTTCTAGTTCATCTAAATACACTGACTGTAATTGCAATGATTAAACTTCAGACTTAAAATTGTTTACTTTGTCACTTTATTTACCATGTAAAGCAGTTAAAATTTCAAGAGACATTAAAAATGTTTTGAAATTCGCAAACAACTAAATTCAGATATTACACAAAGACACAGTAAATGAATATTAAACACACTTGACACTTCTATTTTCATCACATAGGACTGGAGTGAAAAATCACTACCAGACTACAATATTCAAGATTATAAAACTTGAGGTAGTCCAAAACCAATGCTTCCAGTTCATCTTGATCACGGTTACAAACCTTCAGAAACAAGAAGACTTTTAAGAGGACATTCAGAAAAAAAAATTCCATGTTTGCAGCTATTCAAAGAAGTAACTATTAATTAGGCCAATCCAAAAGTTCATAGAAATTTTTCGATTTTTTGTATCTATCTATCTAGCTCTTGTATGTAGCAGTGTAGCTTGAAACCAATTCTAAATACAGTTTTATTCACCAAGTTGGCTTGGTCAAGGAGACAGTGAAAAAACTTTTGCGAGTTTTCCAGTATTCAAGGAATTGTTCATTGTTCAATTGTGGTTAGTTTTAAAACAACAAGCTAACAAACAATGGGTAAAAACATTATCAACACATTCAAAACTAGCCTGTTGGTGGGTTGTTTTATATTCTGAAAAAACAACAACACCATGTTAGTTTAAGTTTACTTTAAGACAAAAAAGCAAAAGCTGCTCAGCCAAAAGAACCACTGGACTGATACAATAGCTTCTGCTATGCTGCACAGACTAAAAAGTTTTGTATTAAAAGCTAGATGTCGTGGGGCTAGGCCTACTGCTTTGGCGTATTCAATATATTGAAGCTCTGAGATCAAGCATAGCTATGAAAAATCACTCTAGGATTTACAGCCTTAGCTGTCTAGATCCAAATTAACTTGGCTAGCCTAGGGTTATCGCGAATCTAACTTTGCCAACAACCTACTCTTTGGACTGATAAATAGGTGCTAAACCATACCAATATACTATTTACATGATTTTCTAGAAAACTGCGATCGTAAAAATCCAATCAGTGATTTAGTAGGTTATCTTACTACAGCCTGCAAGCAAGCGCTGTTGCGCAACTGCTCGCGAAGGTTGCGAGCGGTTGCAACCTTTCGCGAGCTGTCGATGACGTCAAATTTTGGTTGCTTAGCGTCGCTTCGCGGCCAGTCTAAACGCACCTTAACGAAAATGATCCACGTTCCTTTCACAACGTCGATACCGGGCCCATCGTTACCTAGGACACTCAAGTATAAACTGTGATAGATCTCATCAGATTTACTGGATCAAACGACACCTTCACGTTAAACTGCAGCATAGCAATTAATAGACTTTAAAATAAGTTTTGGTTGTGGTGCTTAAAAGTTTATATTTTGTAAAGTTCTAATATCTTGAGGGGCACATTATAGTCTTACCTATCAGTTACTCTCACAACTACTAAGACAGAATCCAACACTGACTGACTTCATGAAATAAACTTACCGACTGCCATGTCAACCCCTCGTTGAAATAAATTGCTACTCGGACATCAAAAGCATTTTCTCCCTGATTTGCAAAATCCACACTGACTTGAATAGGATCCGACTTGGTTTGACGGGAAACGACCAAAATACCGAGCTTTGATAAATCATCCCCATCACTGTGAAAAATAAAAGCAATTAAAAGGAGTGCTTGAAGTAAAAGCATCGCGCTATAATTATTTATGCTACTTATAATTAGTCATGTACAAATAGCACATGAAGAGCTACTGTTTAGCTTGATACATCACAATGGAATGTATAGTGTTTGTACAAACCTTGCAAAACTGCTTTTCAGTAGTATACAAATTGCATGATAATCTGCACATACATACTTTTGAACAGCTTCATGTAAATTGCTAAAACTAGATCCGCATTAAAAATTAAATTATTAAAGCGTGTTTAAAATAAGCACTTTTTTATTAGAACAATTTTATACGAACACCAGGCTCATGGTTGCCCAAAACTTCAGAATAAATGAGGCTGAAAATTCATAAAAATTTGGCAACAGCTAACCTCAACCTAGAATTTTACTGGCTCTTATACAAAATAAAAAGTGCATCTCAAAGAGACTGTTTTGCTGTCAGGTTTTTCAGAAGGATTGAATGGATTCTTTCTTATTTGAAAACTACCTTCAAATGAAATTCAGACTTGCACTATAGCCTGGTGATTTGATTTGAATAGGTTTTGAAGATAGGTTCTGCAAAGTTGAAAAAAGAGCAAAAAAAATGAAGAAAAAATTGAATGTCTGGAGAAAAATTAAATTTATCATAAAAATGCTTTAACTGAACTTAGCGAGAAATTTGACAACTTCAAAGTCGAAAACGAAGATATTAAAAAGCAATTCAAGCACGAGTTGTTGAGCCGCGATCTATACAGTAAAAGATTTGACTGCTTTATTCATGGTATCAATGAGACTACCAATAATAAATGGAAAACTCGTGATCAAACCAAATGACTATTCCAAAATTTTTTGGTTGAAGGTCTCCAAATAGAAAACCCAAACTCATAGAGATTGCGGACGTTCATCGGCTTCCGCAATACCCAATCTTTGATAAAGATCGCCGTGAAATTTATTGGCCTATTATCGCAAAGTTTTTAAACGTATTCGACAAATAATAAATTTACCAAAGTCTCGAAAACTTAAGAAGTTACAATGAGAAAAGGCGCTCAGAAAACAGCCGCAATTCGCCGTATGTTTTTGCAAATAAACAGTTGCCGAAAGAATTGCAACTACAACGAAGCAAATTGATTCCCGGGTTCCGTGATGCAAGGTGGAACAAACGAAAAACTATGCGAAAGCTAATTAATAGTGAATATTGCTTGCTTGTGAACGGTAAACGCGTGCATTTACCAGATAGTGATAAATGTGATTTCGATACCAGTACCGATTCTGAAAAATAACCGTTTCATTTTTCATATAACCAATAATAATATCATGTGCTTTAGTTGTTTTTGGTTAAATATGAGGTGCGTTTCAGTAGGGATCAGGAACATGTTTCGCGAAATCCACGACTAAAATTATAAACTTAAATTAGGCCTCATTTTCGAGTGTACTATATCTAGGTATTTATTACCGATAAATGATCAAAAGTTCAAAATAATATTTACCGACGAAAAAATATTTTTAGTACTTGAAAAATACCAAAAACCCATTTTTGGTAAAATGTCACTTGTCAGGTTTTGCCGGAGCGTGCTTCAGCTATGTAAGTTGATTATTTTTTAAGCTATTGGAAGAAAGACAAGTCTGGCTAACAGTAAAATTTTTTATCTACTGCAACTGTAGAGTTTTGCGTTAACTAATCGCTGCTATCTTGTTTTCTTTTCGTTACGTTTCATGGAGTGTCTTCAGTTTATTATTAATTTTTTTGACTTTGATTGTGAGCCCATGGGTTACTTTCTGCCTAGTTAAGCAGCCAAGACTAATGATAATGATTTTCCCTTGTTCTGTTCTGATTTAAATTAACTTATTGCTTCTTGTAAATATATCACCTTGATCACCAGATTTTTCCTTCCAGACCACAAATTTTCTTACTTTTATTGCATTTTTATTTCATTATTTTTTATTGCGTTATTGTAAAAGATTGCTGAGCAAACATTTTTCCTCCTTCCGAAAAGTACTAGAAATTTTTCCTCACTCTCCCGAAATAATCTGTATCTCTGAAACTTGTCTTAAGGCTGATTTAATAAAAAAATCTCTCAATTCCTTATTAAACGCTTCATCATTCTTTAACAATTGTTACCAATGTACGCCTAGTTGCAATGTATATCTGGAACAAATAAGTTGAAGATGATCTTATTTCGATAAATTAATGAGTTACCAAAATAAAGCTGTAAAAATTATTACTAAAGCTAAATGGAATGATTCGCCAAGTCCTCTGTTCAGTGATTTAGGGTACTTAAACTCGCTAAACTATATCAACTTAAAGTTGCAAAAATTATGCACCGCATTGACACAAAAAAGCCTCCTACTTCTTCAGTTAAATATTTTGAAAAGTCAGGTCTCTCACATTCTCACTCAAGTTGTGCAGTTAGGTCTTCTCAATTGCATATCCCTTTATTTAAAACTGTACCAAATCACAAAAATCTTTCCTCTCCAAGGCGTTAAAATTTAGAATTCTATGCCCTCCAACATAAAACTATTATCTTATCCTAAGTTTAAATCATTGTGTAATTAAATGTTATTCGACATTAATAACGTGTTACTGTCTTTCTTTTTCATCTAGGCTGTTAAACTTACACTTTAATTATATTCTTACATTTTTGCTGATTTTTTCGATTTAATCTTTAGTCGGTGGCTATTTGACTCAAGACTCTTCACAGTCCCCGCTCGGATATTTTATTTAAATTACTTAGCTATATTTGTTTTGTTTTTCAGTTTACAACTAATCAATAATTGAAATGAATTGACAATACTAAACCGTAATTAACGAAAAACGTGGTTCCATTATGTATATTGTTTCTTACCCGTTCAGATATTCTGGTAGGTCGATTGAGCCAGATACAACAAGATCAAACCTACAGACATCTTCCTCGCCGCAACCCCTCACGAAAAATGTAGTGGCTGAAACAGTGTTGTTTATCGATCTGAAAGCATTGGGTTGAGTTAACTCAAATAAGTATTTTTAAACATTAGGAAGCCCTTCAACTCTGCCATTTGATAAGGGATATTTGTTTTTGAAAAAAAAAAAAAAAAATTCAAAGAAATGAATTGCTCCATAGCTTTTTAGGAGGTAGGCTATACCACGATAGTTTACTTACGTTACTTCTGGGGCACTTCATTTATTTTCTGATTTCTTTTCAAATAGGTGAATAGTTTTTTTCAAAGAACAGATGGAAAAAAATGCACGAAAGATAACAAACGAAATCTGCTCAATAAACGGCTAGTCACCAAACAGTACGCTTGTCTGCCGCGTTTCCATGACCAAAATGCTAAGCTTAACAATATTTATACGTCATAAAGCATAGCCATGATTGGGATATGCGGTATTTGAAGCATTAGAATAAATGCTTAGGCCGCAGGCGCGTCGCCAGCGGGAGGGCATTTATTTTATTTATTTGTTTATTTATTTCACGTCGAAGACGTAAGGAAGGCGCAAAAACACATTGAGCGTTATAGCATGAGACGCGAAAACATTAAAATGCAAGCAATATACCAAAACTACTTAAGTAACACGACTACATGCATGCAAGTGCATAAATTTATTTACGAAACATAAAAACGACATTAAAAAAACCTGGCATAGCATACTACTTGCCACATGTTATGCCATGTTTTTTTGATGTCGTTTTTATGTTTCGTAAATAAATTTTTGAAGTAATTTTGTTTCTCAATTGCTACTTTACGAAAATACGTATTACGTACAACGTTATATTTTTGGTGGTTAGCTGGCAATTTATTTTTAATGCATTTTTTATACATTTTGTTTTTTTTCTTGAGCAATTTATGAAGTTCATTGGTGAACCAGCTGTTAGAAAAATTTTTGTTTAGCTTTTTTTTAGTGGGAACAAAGTAGAATATTGTTGCATAAAAGAATTCATTGCATTATCAGCACTTGTATGATGTAGTATATCGGATGGGTCAATATCACTTAGAGTTTCATTAAATAGAATACAATTTCGTTTAGAAAAATTGCGTGTGTAAGGCAAAGCTGTTTTGATATTAATAATTCTAGTGCTTTGAATAACTGGTAAATGGTCAGCGATCTTATGAGTGATAATAGCACTACTTATATTTTTATCGTGAATGTTAGTCCAAATATGATCAATGCATGTACTTGAACTTTGAGTAATTCTTGTTAGTTTATTTATGATAGGATAAAAAGAATGGTCATACATAATATCCACAAAGTTATCCGTGAAGGTATGAGAATCTTGCAATAAATCGTAATTTAGATCTCCCATGATATACGCTTTGTTTTTGGATACGTTTAGAGAACCTAATGCATTTTTTAATCGAACTTTGAATTGATTATTCGAGAATCTGTCTTGTTTAGGTGCGCGGAATATTGTACCACAAGTGATTTTATCATTACCAAACTGGATATTAATGAAATGGGATTCGAAAATCCCTTCATTCATAAGAGCCAAGTCATTTCTCAACGTATAGTTTATCGTTTTTTTGATGTATAATGCCACTCCTCCACCAGTGAGGTTTGGGCGAAAATTGGAGATATAGTCATAGTACTGCAAATTTCTAAATTGTCCTAAACTTGATTTTTTCCCCATGTTTCGTTGATTGCTATTATGTCAGGCAAAAATTTTAAAGATTGTATCTACGATTCAAATAAGTTGTAATGTTCTCTGTTGACAATAGAGCGAACATTTAAACAGACACTTGTAAAGTTCGTGGAATTACTTTGATTATTTTGAAAACAGAATTTGTGAGCAAAATCACAGTCAACATAGTGACACAAAGAGTTACTAGCCAAGCAGTTATCAACATCAGTCAAATGAACATTATTTACATTATCATAAAATGCATTCAACCATTTAGAGCTAATTTGAGACCGTTTAGAGCAATTAAACAACCTAATGAAATCGTCATCATTGATATCTTGAAAAGGAAAAAAAGTTGAGCTCGAGAAGGTTAAGGAATGTATTTATTCCAACAATTTACTAATTACCTATACGTTATAGCAATAGCGACAAACTTCGGAAGCATTAGTTGCTTTTAATCAAGTCTAAGTCCTTCTCATTGCTGATTATTATGGCTTCATTATCTTCGGAAAGTCTCACGTTAATCCTGCCGTTGTTGGTCGAGACGTATTTGTAGCCATTGGCTTTGGCTCTTTGTTTCGCTTTCCAAAGCAAATTTTTTCGAGTGCGAGTGAGGTTTTCGTTTACATAAATTGCTGTGGTTCCTTCTACAAAAAATTTTTTCAAATTGACTTCGCGGAGAAGTTTCCTATTGAAATACAGGGTGTCCATAAAGTCCGTGTGCACTTTGCACTTAAAGTGCACTTAAAGTGCACACGAACTTTATGGACACCCTGTACAAACTATTGCGGACGTCGCGGCTCAGAAATCGTACGATAATTGGAGGCGAAGATGCTATTTGTCGTTTTTTACGTTCAGTATTATCCCTGTTAGGTCGTTGAGAAACAGGAAGACGGTGGGACGTAGAAATTTGATCTTCAGATAGATTAATATTCATTAATTTAGCACTTCTTGCACAATTTTATTTGTATTTTCACCAGTTTTCGAGGGTATTCCAGCTATCTCTAGATTTTGTCTCCTATCGTATTGTTCGTTCTCATCAATCTTTCCTTCTCCTTTTGCTTCTCGAATTTCCAGATTAGTTGATTGCGTTTGAAGCTTTTCAATATCTCCTGCTTGTTTTTTGTTTATTTTTTGCAATTTTTCATAATCAATTTTAAGGTTTTTGTACTTAGCGCAGATAAACTCTTGGCTAGCCTTAACTTCTTGCAACTCCAGCTTTAGAGCATTCAATTCTTCTTGGTACCTTAATTCCCAAGCTTTCATGGATTCCGCAAACATTTTTTTGACTAAATCTTGATCTACCAGTGTGATATTACCAAAGCTAATTGCAGCATCCGTAGTTTTTTTTCCATCTTGAAGAAGATTGTGACGTAATAAGGAGAATGGCGGCTTGACACTTTCAAAACTTTGGATTGCGACTGCTAAATTTTGATAATTCCAAGTCAAC
This sequence comes from Trididemnum nubilum, assembly GCA_963965965.1. NCBI lineage: Eukaryota > Metazoa > Chordata > Ascidiacea > Aplousobranchia > Didemnidae > Trididemnum > Trididemnum nubilum. The sequence goes on from OZ014483.1 coordinate 5,580,871, forward strand.
TATTTTAGCTAAAAACGGCAAATTTCGAGTGCCCCAAAGCAGGAAAAGAAAGTAAACTTACTTCACAGTTTCTTTATAAAGTTTGTTGCTGGCAAATCTTCTTAAATCTTGCGGTTTTTGCACAGTTGCACACTTTCAAGTTACCAAACTACCTACAGTAGGCGTAGGTAGAATTCTTATTCAAATAGAATTTTCGAATAAGGAAAGGAAACGAATTGACTGGCCAAGGAGTATCCAAAGAGGGAGAAACACAGGGGGCTCGCTCTCTCCCCCTCCCAATTTAAATTACACCAATGATAAAATAACGACAACAAAGCCAATTGTTTATTCAATTTCAGTTTCTTTTCGCATTTTCGCGTACAACAGCATAGGGGGCATTGCCACCCGATTTTTATTTTTGCCCTCCCCGGCCTTATTTCTTGCCCTCCCACGGTATTTTTTCTTAAAAGTGAGCATTGCCCTCACAGTTAAAATAGTGGTAATTCTAACTGTTCCATCCCCTATTCGGACGTCAATTCTATTTGATTGATTGTATTTAAATAAGCTGAAGATGGCCCCTGGCCGAAATCAATTTTTGTGACAGTCTTTGTTAATATACGTTAGTTAAATATATTTTTTGGCTGATTCTTTGTTTCCTTCATGCAACTAGGTATTCTGACATCTATATTACAATCTAGGGTGCGGTACGCAGCACAATCTCGTGTCTTGGGTCAGGTTCAACAACAACAGCAACAAATCAATTCAGTACGGTATGATAATAATACAGCTACCAGCAGTTTGTGTGTACTGGTAGTAGGCGTGGCATCGTAAATTATGATGCCATATACAGCAGCACTTATAGGCGAGACCTTATTACAAGTCAGGAGTTGTGACTGTTGAAGGTAATGTGCAGTAAGTTGGTGTAGGTTGTAAGTTGGTGATCTGTGGTATACGCATAGTACAAACCATCCGCAATGTACCGCGCAATCAATAGTTACAGAAATAAAAATAGACTATCGCCAAATGCCTCCGGAAAAAAAGATAAGAATTCGATCGGTCAGTTGCACTTCTAGGCTATGAGGCAAACGTAGGCTACGGATGAGCAAGCTCAGCAAAAGTGAGTTGAGTTGACAAGCCCATGTCTGGAAGTGGAAGGCCTTAGCTTTGCAACTCAAGCCATACTGTATTGTAATTGGGATCTTGTTCAGCAGTATGAGTAATCGATCTGCAGAAACCCTGAGCTAACAGAGAAACAGACTGCATTCCTCCCCCAAATCGGAATCCATTGACCAATTCTTTAATAGCTAGACTATGGAAATTTGCTGACTTTCAAATTTGCAAGAAGTGTTCATTACTGCATAGTTTGCTTAACTAGATCGATTAGTACCGGTAGCAAAACAAACTAAGCAGTGTTCTCGGCACTAGTCAAACCACTGATATCTGAGATTTTGAGTAAACTTTAGTAGCCTATAGTACCGTTTTGGCTGTTTGGTGCTGCTATTTGTGATGATTTTTTAAGCGCAGTAATACAGTCCTGGTGCATTACCGATACAGTAATCAGTGGTGCCGATCCATATTGACCATCAGGGGATGATTTAAGGAATTTGTCTATTTTTTGATAATTTTGAACATTGGGAAGAGGATGATGCTCAAACTGGAGATTTTCGGAGCAAAGTTCAACGCTCATTTTTGCCAATACCAGCAAGGAAGTCCGCAGAAACGTTTACTAAGGTTTGGAAGGAGTGCTGGTGGCAATTTAGAATTTCAAACACAAAAGTTATGGTGAGACGGCCTTAAAGCCAGCTAGGGGGTCTGGGGGGCGCTGTGAGCTCCCCAGCAGGGTCCGGAATCTTTAGCTTTTTCGACGTTTTTTCGAGGATAAAATGCATCGTTTAGTAACGTTGCAAGTTGTAACACCAAAGTTACACACCGTACCGATGCGAACTATTGGGAGGGATGCAGCAGAAATTCTTTTGGGGGATGCAACCCCTGGATCGGCACTTACCTGTCTTAATGAAGTTTTTGGCAATACAGAAACAGAATATTAATAATAAGCTATAGACAGTATACAGAGTCTTATAGGCACAACCAAACCTTTGATTAACAGCCTAAGACATCTAATAGTTTAATTCAAAATAATTTCCAATAGCATGCCTTAGACAGCTGGGGGCACATGACAGAAATTTCCTCGTTCGCTTTAATAACGAGTTTTTTTTAAGAGGCGCTAACGAACGAAATACTCGCTAAACGTCAGAGGTCATTTTTGCTCGTGTATGTAAAGCCTTGCGAAATCCGTTACGTCATTCTTTCTCGCTAAATTTCTTCGAGCGATTGCGGAAAGCAGTTCGAGTGAAAAAACGTCACATTTTCCTCGCCAACTTAAAAAGGATCTTGAAGCACTCTTTAAGCGTGCGAGAAATCTTTTTGGTTTAGAAATTTAATGGCAAAATGTTGAAAATTTCTAACTCATGCGAATTTTTGCTGAAAATTAATTCAAATCGTCGCCATGTTTGCTATTAGACTGCTAAAAAAAAGCGAATTGCATTGAGAACCATTTGCTGTTTCGATTGATACAGAAATGCTAAGTAGTGCAAGTTGACAAAAATACTAACACACTCCTTTTATAAGAACGATTTTCTTAAACACAAGGCTCATTTTTGCTCAAAATTTAAGAAAAAATTAAAAACACCGCCAGCCTCGGTAGCAAAACAAACCAAAAACAAACAAAAAAAAAATTCAAACTAATCAAAGAAACTAAAATTCGTGCTGATTCAAACCGATAAAATTTCAGTGATTTTCTTGTGTTTGCAAGCAAAATTGCAACTATTCAAGATTATAAAGCTCTGTTGCTCTGCGCAAGCAATTGAGGAATTTTTTCGGCAGTTGTTCAACTTGAAAAAAGCTTGCTTTTTTGCTTTTGCAATTTTACGATGCTGCAAAAGCAAGAAAAAAGCCTTCACTAAAGTCTTAAGCAGACAGAGCTATAGGACTTAAACAGTGTTTCGAACATGCCCGCTGAAATTGACATCGATGCTCTCAAAATTTTTACAAAATCAAGAACAAATGAGACTGAATATTGGCAAAAAATTAAAAACAGCCAGTCTCAACTCAAGATTTACCGGTTCTAAAAAGGAAGTGTACTTCGACTTGCTCACTTTTGAAAAATTTTGAAACCTTAAGACCTAAAGTTTTTGTTAACATATGAGTTTACCCACCAACAACCTCAAGGGCGCTTTACTTCATTTAAAAAATTATAGTGTGGAAAAAGTTGTTCTTATTTTACATTGATCCAAAAATATAATTAAATTCTGTCGTTCATTTACTAATTATTATCAGTTGAAGAATTTACTTGCGTAGAATAATCACGCATAGCTTAAAGTATCTTTTTCCATAACAATGTAGTACACACAGTACGCTTGAACGCATTATTTTGAAGTAGAAATGCATCTGACGTCACAATGGGGTATTTATTACGTACTAACACAAGTTATAAACATCTCGCAAAGAAACTCGAGCGAGCCGTTTTAGCGCGTGTTGGGCGAGACCGCTCAGAAATGGCAGTTAGTCGACGAAGATTTTTTGCTCGTTAGCGCTTTTTAGCGAGCGAGAATGGCCTTTACGAGCTCGTTAGCACGTTCTGTCATGTCGCCCCTGTTTCACCCAATCTCAGTGCTCATCAGTAAGGCTAGCAAGGCCAAAAGGACTTATATCACCAGTGATAAAAATCTTCAAAACAAGCATCTTTACCAATTTATCAATCAATGAATAAATCTTTACCGATTACGTTTATAATACATAAATCTTTACCCATATTCAGTCAATTTTAGTCAAAATAAGTAAATCTTAGCTGAAAAATCCTTACCCACTAAAACTAGAGCTATTCATTAAATCTTTACCGAATGAAACTATTGCTATAAATCAAATCTTTACCGACTAAAGTACAAATCTTACCTTACAAATCGCAGCAGAACGATAGCCTAGCTAACAAAATAAGTAAACCTTAAATGAAAAATCTTTACCCGATGAAACTAAAGCTATTAATTAAATTTTTTACCGAATGAAACTATTGCTATAAATCAAATCTTTACCGACTAAAGTACAAATCTTACCTTACATCTCTCAGAACGATAGGCTAGCTAACTCTCTACTCTCCTCATAGGCTGAAAGGCTCAAAACTAGTGCCAAAATTCAGACTAGAGCTAAACTAGGCTAACAATCTTTAGAAATGAAACGCTATCAATACCCTCTGCTCTTCTCGTAGCTCGCCTAAAATGGCTTGGCTACGTCTCCAACAGGGCCGAGACGGCTCTAAACTAGGACCAGTGACTCGCAGTAGTAAGTACAGTGACTCAACAATCACAATTTATTAAGAACAATGTACTGAGAAAATTGATAATAAGCTATAGACAGTATACAGAGTCTTATAGGCACAATCAAACCTTTTATTAACAGCCTAAGACATACTGTTTCGGAATCGACATTCGTCTTTTATTCCTCGTCAGTATAACTAGGACTACAGGTATGAACATGAGCGTAGAAAGGCAAAGAATAGAAACAGAATAGATATTCAAGTATGAAAAATGCTAAATTGTTTATTTTTCTACTTTGGCTTGTAATACTCAATTGTATATTATTAGCTACAGTATTCATCATAAAGGCACCGATATTAAATTTTGCTCATATTTTTTCTGGAGTTTCCTGTCGTCAGTCGTTTCCAGTCGTTTACTAGCTGTAATCATGTTTATTCAAATGAGAAGATTTACGTTATTTTTTCAGCAATTGTTGAGTTAGCGGCTTTGTTAATGTTTCAATATGTCAGAGACAGTCTGCTTTCTGCATTTATTTAAAAATCATTTAAGGTAGTTTTTGATGCGCAGTTCTTAACTTTTCTTATTATTTAAATTAATTCGATATGTTTACCAACGCGATAGCCATAGAATATGCCTAAAATTTTTGTTGCAAATTTGTGTCTTGCTTTAAACAATGTGGTATAATAACCGATATGATCCCATGCTGTTCATAGGTAAAAGACAAAGACAATCATGCACGTCAGGTAGGCATTAAATAACTATACGGTTTAGAAATCGTTTCATTGCAACCTAAGTAATTAGTTTGTAAAATAAAGCTGAAACTGGTTTTATGAACTTAACGCCAAATAGCTGTATTACTCAAAGGCGAAACGAAATTTACAACCCCGCCACACAAACAATCTACGTAACTCTTAAAATACTGCTATAATTTGCCGTCAAAACTTTGCCCCCCCGGTTTTCCGCTTTGCCCCACGATCTCGCTAAGCTGGCGACGCCCCTGTTTGGCCGTATATTTTAATTAGCTCATCATAGGCTGCATTTTCCAACCACGTCACTGGGGCTCAGGCTCACATTATATAGCCTCAGGTGCAAAGCAGTGAAAGCCCATTAACAATTTTATCAAAAAAACTCTTACTGCTGTAGAACTGATTTCGTGAAACGTTTCTGTTACTTTCGTTTAACCACTGTCAATCTCATTTGAGTAGATTTTAGTCTCAGATCTTTATTCGAATAGATTTTATAGTCATTTTATTTAGAAAAGAATGACACTGGTAAAAAGAAAACAACTGAAAAGTCTTTCAAACGTTTTACATCATTTGGCCATAGGTGGGCAAGTTAATGGAAAACGTTAGCTTCGTTAACCACTAGTCCGTTAACAAACTTCACACTTCCGTTAACGTTAATCCGTTATTTTCAGCTTTAATTAACGGAAGTTAATAAAGTCCGTTAATCCGTTAACATTTTGCCTGTAATTTACATTTCTTTGTATTCACTCGCTTCTAGAACACGTATTGACGCTGTTGAGCTGATTGTGAGGAAATATTTATTGCTATGGTGGTCTTTTTGTGTTTTGAAAGATACATTTTACAGACTAATCTAATTTCAAGATAAAAACAAGTTCAAATGTACAACGAAGCTGCAAGATATTAACGATAAAAACCTTAACGGAAGTTAACAGAACTTAACGGAAGTTACTTTAGTCCGTTAGCAGCACTTAACGGAAGTTAATTTAGTCCGTTCATGTGAAAAAACTTTTTAACGGATTAACGAGTTAATGGAAAAGTTAGCTTCGTTATTAACGGATTAACGATTAACGGACTTGTGCCCACCTATGCATTTGGCTGCATCGTTTCTGATCAAGTTATTCAAGAAGCCTATTTATAGTGTTTCCTAGATTGATGAAAAAACATAGATCAATCAAATTCAACCATAGCTTTGATACATTCTTTTTCATTAGTCTGCAAAAATACTATTGCACTTACCGGTCGCGAACTGAGGACAAAGCTTGGCGGTTGGGATCATCTGCAATTTTGTACGTCAGCGTAGCCGTGATGGGGCTCGAGTAATCTAAGATCGTTCGCTTAAGCATAAAAAAAATTAGAAAAAAACTGTGCATAAACAAGTCAGTTAGTTTGGTACTCAACAAATAGTTATCCAAACGTCTTGGAAACGAAACATCAAGCGTTTAATTCCCGAGCTAGCCTTAATTTCTGAATGTGATAAAGCGTTTAATTCCTGTAATGCAGCTTATTGCGCGTGAACAGTTCATCTTTGACAGGCACGGTTTATCCCCGGTGAAATGCGAAGATGAGCTATGCATGCTTATTGCAGAATTACCTCTTGTTCAAAGAGCTTGAAACTATGCTGACAATCTTGGCACAAACGAGTGAATTGTGACTCAAACATGACAAACGATGTAAAAACTCCAATTTCCAAAATGTTGGAAATTGAGTGATTTTAAAGCAAGCTTCTTTTTACCTTGATAGATACAGGAACGGTCAGGCATTGCCTAGGGGCATACCTCGGTACAGTAACAAGTCCGGCAAGTATGTCAGTGCCAGCCGAAGTTTCGCTCTCACGAAATTCAATTCGCTTGTTGTCTCTTCCGCGAATACCGCTATCCAATACAATGTTGTACCTCACAGCTTAAACATAAACATTATAGATGCATTAGATGCAGAAAAGCCTCATCTTGCTAACCTGCCATGGCCTTTCAGCGTTTCTTATTTTGAAAAGTGTTGGTACTTTATGACATTTGTTTCCTACTCAAAGCTGGACAACGCAGTTTCGAGCTTTTAGCTTCATCAGCAGCACTCAGCAAATCAAAACTAAGCTACTTTAGACAAACTGATCCAATATTACTGGCTCACAAAGCAGTGACGTTAAGCTTTTACAGTTTAATTGTTCATTTCCTAGATCATATTTCGTTATTTTGTGAAAGTCTAATCAAATAAAAAAAAAACTCCAAAGCGACTTTAGCCAAGATCCTAGTTCAGTTTGAGGCCATCAACTTCATAAACCGTAGTGATTAATCGCATCTATCTTCGATTAAACTGAATTTACACAGTATCCGTTTTTCTTCCGTTTTCTTACATTTTTGCTTTTCCGTCAAAAAGTATGCGCTTTTTCATTCACATTTTTATGTGTCCATATCCGTACTAACCAGACTGTCACACACAGGACAAAAGTTTTCCAAAAAACATTTCTTGTAAAAGAGTACAGCCCTATTTTGAAATATCGCTCTTATCGTTCATACACAAAATTTTTAAGCAAAACTTTTATCGATATGTAACTGCCTGCTTAGTAGTGCGGATATGGACTTATAAAAACGTGAATGAAAAAGCGCATACTTTTCCACGGAGAAGCAAAAACGTAAAAAAAACGGCAAAAGACAAAAAACGGATACCGTGTGAATTCACCGTTACCAGTGAAACAAGTAAATTTATAATGATGTCGTATCTAACGTTCATGCAAAGTTACAACGAGAAGAAAGTATCTTCTCACTCACAGTTCATCATTAAATCATTTTCTAGCCTCTGTACTGCTGTTCTAGTGGCCAAAACTCACTGATATTGGGTTCAATATTTCGTCCTGCGACTCGCAAGCACATGGTCAAATCGACACAGTTCCGATTTCCATTACTAAAGCATTCAAAAATTTCAATACGTTCATTACTGAATCCCATAGTTCCGCCGATTTGCACAACTGGTCGAGATCTGAAAACGCAATAAATGAATAAGCAACTACTTAAACTGATTAGAGACAAAAAATCTGAAACATTTCTGAGATTAATGAATAACCATTACGCCGTATTTTTACCAGACACTCCGTCTCCGTGCTACCATTCGCAGAGAGGGTTGAATAGCACCACTATCGCCATTACAACACAGCCCTTTTGAGCCTACTGCATCAAATACGGCGCTGTTTTAAGCAATTCGCATGCACAACCGATTCATCAAATACTTTTATAACAAAGTGGCATTTTATAAAAACTAAAAAACGTTACTCTTATTTTAGTCCAAAAGCTGGTTATTTTATGTTAACAAGTTTTAACTTAAACGTTTAAAGATACTGTAATAGCGAAAAGTGTTGAAAATGTTGGTAGGAAGTCTGTTGACTATATTTTCGTGATAAAGAGTAAATATTCAAATGGTTTTACTGGTTTAGAATCATACAGTTTTCTGAATCCATGAAATAAAATCCCCTCACCTAAAGATAACAACGGCGTCGCTCCTAGGTGCACCAACTGCAATATCAGGATAATCGTTTCCATCCAGATCTTGTCCGCCAGCCAGGGCAAGCCCAAAATATTGGAGGTTCACACTGTTGATTGTGGAGGCCCGGATTACCTACGCAACAATTACTGTTAAAACTAAAAACCGCGTTTGGGCATTGTGATTTATGTGCGACACAGCGTGCGTGCGTAAACGTTCAAGTTCGATCTAAGTGGTTTTTGACTCAGCAAAATCTTTCACCACAGCTTAATTCATTCAGATTGATTAGTATTGAGATTTAAGTGAAGATTTTTCCCTTTGAATACTCTTGTTCGTTACAAAATAATATGTAGCGGTATCAATGCATTTATAACTGCTATGAAAAATTAATTAACTTTTTGACATTTTCAGATCGATCGATCGACTTAATCAGGATAGCAACGCAAAGCATAATATGGTAATAGCCTAAGAACAACAATTTGGATAATGCATTACGCCTTGAACAAGCATCGGCTAAATCTTTTTTTGCATGTTATGACAAAGCAAATAAATTAGCGGTAAAATATGCCAGTTTCAAAAATTTTTAATTCCCGTAGTTAAAAGTATTTTAGAGAGTAAACAAAAAAAGTACGTTGGCCTTGTAGGAAGGGTCGTTATGTTTTTGTAAAAAGCATGGATACTGCAATCAAAACGTTTCTGTTATTTGCAAAGCATCTATTTTATATTTTAGAAAAACTTACGGTTAGTATTTCTATGGTCTGAAAAAGTTCTAAATCTTGCGAGAAAAACTCTACAAACCTGCTTAAAATCGGGGTCAATACCAAAGTCAGAACCATGAAAAACGAAGACAGCGCCTTGGTAGTCATCTAAGAATGGAGCTCCAACTATGATGTCATTGAAGCCATCGCCGTTGAGATCGCCGGCAGCCGCCATGGCGGACCCGAACCTTCCACCAGCTTCGTTGTTCCCAGCCGACAGGATGGTTGGCATATAACCACGGTTGGCCTGTGAGGTAATAATGGCAATTGAACTGGATTGACAGATTACCGTTGCTCTAACTCCTGATGATTGCTCGCACGCATTTCCGCTCTTCGTTCTTTTTTTAAATATGACAGGCAAAAAATTAGACAAATCACTCGCAATCAGTTAGACGAAACGACATCTTACCAATTCAATGTGACCTAGCTGATAAAAAGTAAAAAGTATTGCTTTGTTGTTTTTTTTCTAAGACCTTCAAGCCCCCGACAGAGACTACTGATTGCTTACCCATTCGTCTGTGGATGTACGACCAGTTCTTCTTGATATGTAGGCAAAGACACGCCCATTATCATAACTAGAACCGATGATGTAAAGTGGGGCTGCGACAAATAAATCATCTAAACCATCATTATTGACATCAGTAGAGAGGAGAACGCCTCCAAAGTAGCTGCCGAGTTGTCGGGTTTCGTTTCCACTAGGATAAATAGTAACAGCGTCTCGAAATCGTCCCGAACCGGTCTGTGGTCGGTACACAACGACCTTTAAAAATATAAAGAAAAATTTGAGGTTAAGCATGACGTTAAAACGAAAAATAAACGAACAAAATTAAGCACACCAAAGATTCGATTGTTCATATATAATTGTGATGATCAACGAAAACAGTATAGATGGAAAATAAGTTTAATGAAATTACGCAGTTTTGAAAGCTCTTTCTTTTAGACGGAATCGGCAATTAAACTATTGACCGCGGATATCTCAATAAAAACTCCCAGCATGGCAAGTTAAAATGCTTTTCTCATGCTTTTCTGAACAAGGTGCTGCCCCAGTTATAATTCAATCAACAAAAGCGCTTGTTACTTCACAAAGACAAGAACGTTAACAAAGAGTTCTGTCCAAAACCTTCTAACAAAAAATTAAACTGATTTTGCTAAAAGTCATATTTAAAATTTGCAACATGCCCCTCAAAACAATTCATTAAAATCTTTTGATTGTTTGGTGACAATGCACTCAATACTTACAGCGCCATAGAGTTGATTTCGAGGAGCTCCAACTGCAACGTATTCCATGCCTGCAGTGTTGTAGAATCCGCTTGTGATGGCATAACCTAAAATTTGAGATGTAGAAGCGTTTAAATTGAGAAGTTCAAAATATTACGTCGCTTGTTTTATTAATCAAACATCATAATCGTTTTCATCTTTGTATCATGTCATCTTGTTAATATTATTACAAATAATAGTCAATGAAAACGGCAAAAATATCTTTATTACTTTTGTTATTACAACAAATTAAAAACAGTAACTCTTTAACTGTTCTCCAAAGATGATTCTTAAACAATAAAAATAATAACTTTCTTATCTGAAACATAATGATCGTAATATTCTGTCAAGAAAGTAAGCAACAAAAACTAATGATGAATAACTACTTAATTTAACGACATAAAGAAATGCTTAAATTTTAACCAATTTCAGTCACTGCAAACCTATATCGGATGCATAGTCTTCATTATATCATCATTCAAATTTAAAGGGGGAGAAGCATCAAACTGGGATTATGAACAAAAATTAAAGAAGCATTTAAAACATTTTTTACTACGTTTTAGCTTTGTACGATCTATCGTTTTTGAGGTATTTTATTTCAAAATTGGGTGATCTCTTCGACATTGTAGCCATTTAAGATCTATTTTTTTAGGAATAGGGACATATTATTTAAATTGTAAAAGTATTTCTAATGTAACTTTGATTCATTCTTAAGCCTTGCATTCAAGAGGTTTCAAACCAATGTGAAAGGTTAAAATAAATATCATTTTAGGAAAAATGAAATTTTAACTGGCACCACCGTTGGGGAGATCTCCTTACTTTGAAATAAAATATCTCAGAAACAATAAGTTCTATGCTGGTGAAATTCGCTGAAAATATGTTTCAATTTTTTTTTCATCTTTTGCGCATAATCCTAGCTGGATGCTTCACCTCTTTAGAACTGTGGACTCACCCAAATATGAATATTTTTCTGCTCTCACTGCAAGGACATCTCTGACTTCCTCGAAGGTGGACATATCCGGCATGACGTCATCAGAGCTGTCGTATTTCACCACGGTCCCGCTCCAATCGTACCCCCCAACTGCTCCCAAGTACATTCCACCCCGCTACAAAAAAGAACTTTTAGTTTTTTGATATGACAAAACATATCAATGCTGTCACAAAGTATCGCTAATAAACCTTAACATATATAACATTTAATAAACATGCAACATATAACATTGAATGACTTATGTTAACATATAAATTAAAACGTCTAAACACGTAAAAACAACACAACATAAATTCGGACTTCGTTGTTTGGTATAGGTTATCACAACACAACCATGTAGTGCTGCATCCTAAAAACATAATTTTGTTAGCATTTTATTCGGAAAAACACACGTTCTTCACTATTAGGAAATGGAAGTGAAGATAGGATGAAACCGTGCGGAGAGCACGGAACAGTTGAGTAAGTTATTTTGAACGAAAGTTAAAGTAAACATAAAAGGTCAAAATACGAAAAAGATGTATAGGTATGGTAAAGTACTATGAGAATGCATTTAACTGCAAACAAAATCAGCAAAACAAAAAGATTTTAATTTCAAAGCACCATTAATAAGGAACTTTGACAAACACTACACAAAAATGGCTTTAGCTCAAGATTCTTGCCGCCAGTATTCGTTTAAAATGTACTTAAAAAACTTAATGTACCAAGAATCCAATGTACCAAGAACGACTAGGGTTTGATAAAGGTACCTCCTAAACTTCGCGCTTATAACTACTGCTAAATTAAAAAAAAATCCCACCGGCCTGATGCATCAGGAGAGAAAAGTTTCGCTGATTATTTACGTTCATTATTTAATGCACTGCTGTAACTCTATACAGTTTAACAAAATTCTGAAAATAACAAATTCAGATTTGATAATCACGGCCATATTATAGTAAACACTGTCATTAATCTCATTTTGATAGTACAGCATTACGATACTATTTTACAAGTGCTTGCTTGCACTAAGCTCAGACTAAGATTTGACTTCAAACTGTAGTTAAATCCTGCTGAAGTAAAACTTTAATTTATTGATCTTTGAAAAGATAATCAGAAAATGCTCTGAATGCTACCCAGATAGCCATTTTATCTGGCTCGGATCAGGAACAGATCTGGTAAGTTCGGGCAATAAGGCCAAGTTCAGATCGGGTTTAAAGCTGGCAAATGTTCAGCCAGATCTTAACCCGATCAAAACCAAAGGTAGCATGCAAAGTCGACCTGATCGGGCGTGCGGATCAGATTCAGATCTGTCTACATGAACAGATCCAGATATGGCAACCTTAATCGTTTCAGATCTGGCACCTCCATCTCTACCAGATGTAACAACCTGATCAGTCTCAGATCTGACAATCCGGTCGCTTTCAGATTTGGTACGACTATCAGTTTCAGACAGGGTTTAAAACTGGCAAAAGTTCAGTCAGATCTTAACCCGATCAAAACCAAAGGTAGCATGCAAAGTCGACCCGATCGGGCATGCAGATTAGATTCAGATCCGGTTTACATGATTAGATCCAGATATGGCAACCTTATCCGTTTCAGATCTGGCGCCCCCATCTATACCGGATGTAACAACCAGATCATTTTCAGATCTGGTAATTTAATCGTTTTCAGATCTGATAATTCAATCGTTTTCAGATCTGGTACGACTATCAGTTTCAGACCGGGTTTAAAACTGGCAAAAGTTCAGCCAGATCTTAACCCGATCAAAACCAAAGGTAGCATGCAAAGTCTACCCGATCGGGCATGCGGATCAGATTCAAATCCGGTTTTCATGACCAGATCCACATCTGGCAACCTTATCTGTTTCAGATCAGGCACCCCAATCTCTACCAGATGTAGCTACCTGATCAGTCTCAGATCTGGCAATCCAGTCGGTTTCAGATCTGGCAAGCATATCAGTTTCAGATCTTGCATTCCGATCTAAGTCAGATGTGGTATCTTCGTTGGTTTCAGATCAGGCTTCATGGCCTGTGTTAGACCTAGCGATATGGTCTTAACCAGATCAGGCACCCTTATCAGTTACACCTCTGGCAATCCGATCGTAACCCGAGGTCAACCCTAATCAGTTTCAGATCTGGCTAGATGATCTGTCTAAGATCTGGCATTTCCAGCTAAACCAGATGTGGTATTCTTATCATTTTCAGATCAGGCTACCTTACCGCTTTCAGAACTGGCTGTACGATCTGTTTCAGATTTAGCCTTACGGTCTAACGCAGATGGGGCATCCCTATCATTTTTAGATGAGACAAACTGGCAAGACCATCAATTTTAGATCTGGCATACCAAACCTAATCAATGTGAAGCCAATCGTATTTTCGGATCCGGTCATGTAATCAGTTTTTAGATTTAGCACCTCTACGTAATAATGAAGATAGAGCAACCCGACCATTTTCAGACCTGTTCAATGTCCAGCTGTTTCGAAAAGCGAAATCTAATCGGTCATGAATTCCGTTAAAAGGTCTACCAAAAAGATATTTCAATGTCGGTGCTGTTTGCTACAACCAATAAAGCAATATATAAAAGTGAACTTTAAGTAGAGAAATTAATAATTTTTATATCGTTATGACGCAGGTTGATTTGGTGTGCTAAAGGTATTTCTTTCGTATCTGCATGAACTAAATTCAAACACTGTTAAGTTCTACAATGGTTCGGTGGCCACATCTGATACAACATTCAAAGTATTCTATAATCATCAAGCAAACACACGTTGACCCAATTTTGAAATTTTATTTTACAATTAAATGTGAAATTTATTCTAAATGTCTGTTGAGTTTGGTCAGTGTTTCCTGAAACAGCAGCTGTTTGGTCAAACTCAAGGAGATTTGAATTAGGAGAGGATATACAACTTGTTTTCTTTTTCTCGCTTGTCCTGACGAAGCTCATCTTCAGCCCTACCAAACCAGCTGATTAACGTTATTCCAGATCCGCGTTTATGATTGCACTTAGTTGACTTGCGAAGTGTGTCTGCAAAATATAAATAAAAATTTAAGCTCTTCGCATTGTTTGTTTATTTTGTTTCTACGCTCTTTAATCTTTGATTTTTGGTAACAAATTTTGTTCTTCTCACCGAAGACGATTAAAATCAAACTATTCTTGAAACAAACCATTAGAGTTGAGTTTTAATCTTTTTATGAAAATATCGAAAACATAAAGACTCCACAAATCTAAATGTATCAAGAAGACTCTTTCGCGCAATACCTACTTTTGTAAAAAGCTTCATACAGCACTGATACAAGGTTTTCAGCAGAGGTGCAAGATATTAAAATAGAAAGAAGCACGATAAATCATAAGTAAATATAAAGTTATATGTTTTAATTTTTGTTTTGAACAAGGAGCAATTAATTGGGCCACTGTCAAAAGCTCCTTAATCTCAAAAATAGTACAGCAAAGTAATTATTAAGCAACGCCAGTCTTTCTCTAAAATCTACACACAATGCATGCAGTACAGTAAATAGCAAACGGTCTTAACGCGGGAAGTTTTTTGGCCAAGGGAGCCAATGTAAAAAAAAGCTTGTTATTATCCGGGAGGAAATCCCTTGTTTAAGCATTCAAAAAGCACATGATCAAAGATATCTGACGTCCTGCTACTAGAGACCTTACGACTGGAAGATTTTTGTAAATTTTTGACAAACAAAACCTTTTTAAAGCGGTTTCACTAAAATTTATTTCACAATTTTTTTGCGTAAAACTTCATAGGAAAGACTTTATCCCTTTCAGCTCTCCTACTTGCTAATCAAGTGCATGTACTAAATTGAAACGCGTCACGCCAATAAAGCAAAGAATAGGAATACGCAGCATTGTCAATTATTATTGCTATAAACAGTTTAGACTATACATAGATTGCAATTTAACTTTCCATGAATACAGTTTTACCGTTGCGCTGAAGATGAGTTAGTGAGCTACTCCAAAATTTTGAAGAAATTTTTGTTTTAATACAGAGCTTACTTTTGCCTCTCTTTAGACCACAACGCGCTGCGTCTTATTCGTCTGTTGTTGGGGATCCAAAAGATTATGAGTTTTCCGATTTAATCATCTGCGTAAAAATAATAAATTTAATTGTTTAGATCTTCAAATAAGCAGAAGCAACCTGCCGGTTCAATAAATTAGTGACGGAGTTTTTTAAAACTATGCGGCATGTAAGAGGAATTCCAGAATTTTTTGTAACTCCTACAATAGCAAAATTTTGTGGTAACGCGGCATAGCTAATGTTCACTGTTATTTGCATCCGAGTTGTAAATGGGCAGACTAGTGCAGGCCCGAACCCGAAAACTAATTTGAAGCCCGAATCATGCCCGAAAAAATCGGAAAGTTAAGTTAAATCTGAAAAATTTAGCAATGTTTCCAAGTTAATTTGGTTATACTTTTGTGCATCTAAGACAAAAAAACAAAAAACACGCCTCAGGCCCTAGTTAAGACCGAAATTTTGTCAACTTTAGGCCCAAACCCGACTTGAAAAGCCCGGCCCGACTTACAACTCTGATTTGCATTAACAGTTACGTAGTACAAAATATTTACATGATAATGAATTAATGTGTATTTCAACTAACAAAAATTATGCTTTAATTTTATGATATTGATCTCCAATGTCTTACCTAAAGTACTCCTTGACTTGATTTTGATTGCTTCAGGCTTATGCACATTTAGTTTTTTTCAACGTCATAAGTTTACTTTTTTCGTTTTGTTGACAAAATGGTCTCAGACAAACGTTTTCTTGATAACGCAGCCATCACATTGAAGGAAGTTAAATCTTGACAGCGTCATAACTTTGGCAAAATTTTTTCCTATTTTCAATCTTAAGTATAATTGGTTAGTATAATGTAATCTTAAATCTCCTGTAAAAATATAGCAATTGTAATATTACTAGTTTGCAGACTTTAACTCTATATGAAAACTAATCATGTAAACTTAAGTTTAATCATAAAAAAAATTGACAAATGCCACATTACCATAAAAATTTGATAACAGTGAAATAAGGTTTGAAGTAAAAAATATCTTAAGTAAAATAATCTCAAACATTAAATGACAGCTTTAGGCTTGATAGCATATCAAAATTTTAAACGTTATTTCTAAAACTACAGTATGCTAATGCAAGTTACGGTTGTAATATCTATTGCATTTACAATTTGTTAAGTATAACTTTTGCATTGATTTGCTTGGGAAGCTAGATTTTTTATTTGTACGGCACTATAGTCTAAGTTTAAGTTTCTGCGTTTGAAACCTTCGATCTAAACTGAAGCTAAATTAAGTTTTGGTTTATTTGAAGCTCAAACTGCTCTACAAGTACTGTGGAATATATACAGCAATGTTCAGTTGTTTGGCCAGATAAAGAAATTTTAGAATATAAAAATTTTCTCGCAGGAGTTTTTACGATTTTTAATTTAAGCAATTCGCTGATTTGCGGTAGCACTCACATCAATTATAACATAGACTAACTAAACAAGAAAAGGTGGCAGAAATCTATAATCTAAATCTCTCCATCTAGTATGTTTGTACCACTACCAGTAAGTCCTCCACTGCGTACAACTCTATGCTAAGCAAAACTGACCCGGGGCAAAAATCAACAGAGACAAAGGCAGCTGATCACTAATCTTCGTTTTTTTTTAATGTCTATTGTCTACTGTAGACAAATCGTACGAGAAAACTCTGAGCCGACAAAAGCATCACCTGCCTTACCGTAATTACTAATAATTAATCGAGAATTCTCAATGATTTTTTGAAAATCCAGTCTTCTAAAATGTTTAGTATTACCAACAGTCCGACATACTACACAAGAAAAATTAAGCATTTAAGACCGGTTTTATTAGAACCCATAAAAATCAAAACCAACTCTTAAAGACAATATTGTACTCAGGCATTTTAGGCTACGTTGACAAATAGGTTTGACAAATTGATATCGCCTTTGATTGTTAAAGCTGTCGCGCTTACACATGACAAAAAAGTCGTTTACGCAAAGTGGTTTTAACGACGAGGAGCGAAAAACCTTGCGTCTATGCGAACGATAAAAAAATAGCAGTTTTCAGACGTAAAACGCATTAAAAGAAGTAGAAATAAATAAACGAAAGCAACGTGGCAGGCAAAACAAAAGCACTTATTTCCCTCCAGCTACATTTGCCGTGGTTATCGCGAGGAACATCTTAATCCCAAAAACACTCAATAAAATCATGTGATCGAGGCCTTAATCCCTAAAACACTCAATAAAATCACGGGATCGAGGCTTTCGCATCAGAGCGCTTATACAAGCTTGGCAACTAGAGGTGCGAAACCCAGGCACAAAAACTACTCAAAAAAGAGAGTTCCGAAACCTGGTTTGACGATGCGAAATCTCGTTTACACATGGCTGAAATATCATTTCAGATTGCGAAAACCGCTATTTGTAAACGCAGCATTATTCTCAAGTATTTTAGTGTCACGAAAACTCAACGCAGTTTAGTCACAATCAAAACACTTAACTAACTTTCCCGTAATAATTCTCCTGTAATAATCATACCGTATTGTTTTAGTTGCAATGTTCTGAACTTAATTCAAAGTTCAGTTAAACAATTCAAAATTATCGTAGTCGTAGTTACAAGTTAGCAACATATGCGACTGAGACATTCTAAACGTAATCCAGTCCAATATTGCATGCAAGCAGAGCAATTGACCTGAACTAAAAAGTTTCAGTCGCTAGAGCGTTTTTTACAAAAGACTAATCAATTTTAATTATTTTTTTACTGAATTGCTTTGTTTCAGTGTGCTTCTGTTTCAATGCAATGAACTGACAAGTTGTGTTTTCTGTAAAATAGAATGACTAAATCTAAAATCAAGCTTTTCTAAAAAGAAACTTTTTTGCTCAACTCAAAAACAAAAATGTTTTCAAACTTTTTGTATACTGAAAGTAATCATATGCTCTTCATCATGGTCGTAACCAACCTTGTATAGAACCCCCCCCCAAAATAACGGCTAGACTTTAACCATTTAATGACTATACAGATCTTGGTCATATTCAAAGGTTACCGATACAATATTCATATTTAACGATTTTAGAAGTGCTGCGTACCGAATAATTGTTATATCAAGAACTACTGCTTGTAAGCTACAACTGTGTATCAATAACGCATATTAACAACAGAACCTCCTTAAACTCAGAGTTATCTGTTTAAAAAATTCAATGCACTTTTCCAGTTTCTCCTAATGCAATGTTCTGGTATTACAACTAACTGGCTTGTGCAACAACCTGTAAAATGTGGAAAACTTAACTGGCTTCCATTTCTGCTTTCTGCAACTGCTTTCATTAATGATATCACAGACTTGCTTCCTAATGAAGACAGTGTTTTAAGTGTTTGGTACGTGCGACAGACTGTACGTATAAGCCAACATCATTTTTAAACCGCTATTACTATGATTGTGAGGAACGTTTGCAATTACAGCTCTTTTGCTTCTAATCCGGATTCTCAGTAAAATCAATTAAAGTACAGAAAGAAGTTAATCGTTTGGCTATTCCACCGTAAAACAAAGACTTTTTTGAGCTGCTTGTATTTTCTTTAAAATGATAAGTATTTACGCTTTTTCCAAAAACTACGCATAGTACTGAAAATTTCGCTTAAGAATGTTGTAATATTACAGCGTAAATTATAAGTATGGCAAGGCTTTATTGACCTAAAAATTGACTTAAAATATAACAAAAAAATTGACATTATTGGTCAAACAAAACTTGGATTGAAAAAAGGATATTTCTTGAGACTTTTTAAGATTATTGTATTAAAGCAAATATTTAATAAATAAAACTTTTGACTAAAATAAATGAGATTTTGTGTCCTGAAGCAAAAACAAATGCAAAAACATCCGGATCGAAACTGCAGCAACAAAGAAGCCTTTGAAAACCGATCATCACGTTTTTTTGACAAATCTCAATGAGTATGGCAATTCCCTTGCCAAAAATGGAGCCTAGTTTCCTATCCACTGCGATGGTCTGTTGTCCGCTCTTCCCTGCTATTGCTAAAACCTGTAACGCCCCAGTATCACAAATGGAGACGTCACATTGGCCACTACCATCTCAACTGTCAAGTTCTTCTAATTTCTCCGGAGAAATCTCCAACGCCCATGCTTTGTAACCTTTCCAGTATTCGCTGCCGTGGTCGCAACCTCTTACTATCGTCATATTGGCCCTGGATCACTTGTCAGAATTCTTCTTCAAGCACTTGTAGACACCCTCCACAGGAGCTTAATCATCTCCTTTGTGACTGTCCCACCTCTGAGCTTCTTAGCTAATCTATCCTTATCTCTATATTTTCTATTTTTTAACCTTTGGTCCAAACGCTAGGATGTGGCTCGACTGTTGGTTCTCCGCGGAGTTCCTCCTCGCCCCGCAGTATTCGGGTAGCACCACCACAACCAAATTCTCAAGTCCTATTGTTCCTTTGACGAGTTTTTCAAAATTTTGAGGTAAAAAAACAATCCGTGAGTTACGTGGATCCGTTTAGACTAAGGTAATTTAAGGCTTTTATTATCAGCGATTTTCATAGTAAAAAATAATATGAATTCGATCAAGCTCTTCCTTGGACCCTTTTAGATATGATCAGGTTAATGTCGCGGCCGCTGATCAGTAAGAAAACTGGTAGAGGGTTACGATCTCGCGTCAAAAAACGCTAAAAACGAAATTTTTCAATATTCTTGCCACAGTGCATTAATGCCAGTTTATTTCAACAAAATTTCAAGGCCATACAATTATTTCTCTTTGCAGCTTTTTTTTTACGAATTTTGTGCAGCGCTATCTGTCATTCAGTATCACTCAGCAACAATCGCATCAATCGAAATTCTGAGCATGGCTGAAACTTTTTGCGCCTATCGTACAAAATCTGGGCCTTTTAACAGCGTTGTGACTTGACATTATTTTTAAATTTTTCATCTAACTTTTTACTCATGTCACGATATGAACTTTTGACTAAAATAAATGAGATTTTGTGTCCTAAAGCAAAACAAATGCAAAAAACATCCGGATCGAAACTGCAGCAACAAAGAAGCCTTTGAAACCGATCATCACGTTTTTTGACAAGTGTCGAGTGAACAAAACTTTTTCATTTTTGGGGCATAATGTTCGGAACATCGAAATATCTTTAATACAAAAAACAAAGGCAAAATAACTGGAAACATTTCTTGACGTTTCGTGAAACTACTTCTCACATTGTCAAAAGTAATGAATGGCGAAAAAACACAAAGCACAAGCATATAAAGCAACAAAAAAAAAGCAGCAGCAGGGAAGAGAATTATTCATATTACTCATGTGTTAAACAAATACAGTCGTATAGAGGTCCTGTCAACATTTAAGTTTGGATTGTTCTTTTGAATTGGTAATGTTTCGGTGATCAATAATTTTCGCCAGTGATTGGTTTAGGCCATTATTTCTGTTTTGTCAAAATCAATTTGTTGTCCAGATTGTTGTCAAAATCAAGTCAAAATGTGTTAAACTAGTCTCATTTGGACGTGAAATTTTTCGCGGTCTGCATAAAAAAATGGTCGAAGCTTTCTTTCGCATGCGCCACAATTCAAAGCGCGACTGGCGGCTGCCGATGTTCAACGTCGTTCGCGGTCGCATCTTGCATCGAACCCGACCGTTTTCTTCGAGCCCGCTCTCAAATTTGCTCTGCGACCTTGCTGATTCGAGGTTGCAGCATCAAAGCAAGCATGCGTACTCTCAATGCATGTCGATCGCAACTCAGCATTTTCGGGTGGTGCTGTAGTTTCACGCGCGATCGACAGCCCCCCGATGTTTGATATAGCGACCGCGGACGCGTTTCTGCTTAGGGCGCCCCTGCTCTAGCAGAGCGCTCTCGATCCCAATTGAAAAGTTTGCTTTTGGACTTGGACTTGGACTTCATCGGCATCCAGAGAGAGAGAGAAAGGATCTGGATATTTTTGAAATGCTTTCGGGATTAGCAGCGCAACCTGAGGCTGTCAGATGTCCGAGGTCAATCACGACTGCATCCTGCTTTGTACTTGACTTCCGGTCTAAATTGCGCGCAAGCTTGCTCAACCTTGAGATGCAACGTTGATTCTTAGCAAAGCTCGCGTCTGGACTTCGACTTTTTGCAGCAAAAGCATACATGCATGCAAAAGGTAATTTTCTCGTGCGGTTCTTAGGAACGCTACCCCTGGCTGGACGGCTGCGGTAGGCACCATCCGCGCTCATTTTTAGCATGGATTGCTCAATGCATGCTTTCCTGCACTCGCTTCTCAACTTGTCGAGCTGCGCTCGTTCGAAAAAAAAAAACGAAGACAACGGGTGATCCGCACCCGGCGTTCAGAGATTGGCAGTTGTTCGGCTCGGGCTCTCTGACTGCGTCACCCCGGTCGACTCGAGCTGCGCTACTCAGGTCTTGCATCCTGTCCAGACCAGGGTCTTGTTTTCTAGTGCGTTCAGCTGGGCCGAGGTTGCCGAGTGTTTTATTTTGCTCGTACCACTCCTCGAGTTTTTCTTCGGGCTTATAGCTTTAGCGGTATCTTGCACAAAATCCTTGAACTTAAACAAACAAAATCCCGAATGGACAAATCCAAAATGGACAAAACCCTGAATTGTACAAAATCGCGAATGGACAAAATCCGGAATTGATGAACGAAACCCCGAACTGGACAAAATTCCAAACAAACAAAATCATGAATCGGACAAAGTCCTGAATAGACAAAAAATTTCGAATGGCCAGAATCCTAATTGAGCCAAATCTTGAATGAACAAATTTTTGATACAAAATTTTGAAATATGCAAAGTTTGGAAAAAAGCTTTTATTTCCATAGTTATTATTGTTATATTATTATTGTTATTATTGTTATTGTTAACTGTAGACCAAGGCATTAATATGAAAAACTGTTTCGCGAATGTTGCGCAGCGCAAAAATTTGCATTAACTTTTTCATAAATCATTTTTCGATTTGCGGTACTAAATTGACTATAGATACAATTGAATTGACTTTATACAGTGTTGCTATATAGTTACAAATCTGCATTAAGTTTTGAGGAAATTAAACGCAAACAGTCTGTCTGAAAATTAAAACTTTATTTTGTTTGCAACTATAAATAAATGTTTTTCAGCGCGACTAAAAGAATTTGTTTTGAACCAAATTGCAACCGCGAAAGAGCAAAGTAAAGTTGAAAAAACTGCATTTATTTTTGGAACCATGTGTTGTGGCTACCATATTTTAAATTCTGCATTTGAGTGAAATAAATTTTTTATTCTAAGAAAATAAACAGCCAGAAACACGAGTTAAAAATCAGCAGAGACCGATTTTAGTTGAGGAATTTGCGGAAATGTGATCCCAACTTACAATTTTATGCTTTCTGTTTCGTTTTATATTTGTATCAAGGTAAAAAGATTTTTTGAAATCACCTAATTACATGAAAACCATCCAGGACATAAGGTCGCAGCAAATCCTGCAATCTATACAAACAGTTTCATGCTTTAAACAGTAATGCTGCAAGTTAATTATATACTATCAGATATTATTACCAATGTAAACTCTACTCGAAACAGACGAAATTTTACAATCAATGGCCCAAAAGGAATGATTCTACTCAAAATGTTCAAACTTTAATAACACCCCAACTAAAAAGATAAAAACTAGTTTTTGCTCCATGAAAAGCTCAGATTCCGAACAAAGCGTTAATGTTTTTAAACGTACATTATTTTGCAAACTTGATCTTGCGTAAATGTCATACGTAGAGGATTATCAGGCGCGATCGGTTTTCTTTTTATCTGCGCGTTGTTAAGAAGCGTTTGATTGCCGTGACGCGGCGTCGCAGATGGAGTTTCATTCAATAACGCAGAGATAATCAACACGGACTAAATTAGAAGATTATTTCTTTTGTGCAAAAATATTAGTTTGTTATTCGCGTAAATCAATTGCAAGCTGAATATTTATTTACTGGTTGTAGTCCTCTTTGCTAGAAAGCAAAATGTAATTCCCGCTCAAAATTTGCAAAATAAACTAATCAATCTAATATTCTTTCGTTATTCATATTATTATGTATTATTTGTTTAGGCTTACGACATGACAATTTGACAAGGCTACATACTCTACCTAATAGTAATACTGCATCCATAGGTTGAGCAGTTTTTGCTACAAATTCTGTATTACGATATGTTGAAGATTTGTGGCCTATTATAAAAAAGGCATTTACCTAAACAACTTGTATATTAGGTTTCATTCTTAATCTAGTAATTTTAACGATGCTTAAATGTTGTTTATTGTTGCTACTGCTGCTAAACATTCGACAAAATGCAGCATAACAAATACAGTTACAATGCTTATGTGTAGAGGACCTCAGAAAAAAATCTTTTAGTTGTTACGAAGACTAATAAACCTTGTTGGGGTTGTTTGATGTCGAGTCTATAAATCGCTCTCCACTTTATGCAGGTGCTGGAGGTCTCCCTTTGAAAGCGTGAAAATGATGACATTTTTATGATCTAAATTCGGCTAGAAGGTCTTGGGTAGCGCTGTATGCTCCCCAACAGAGTCTGGGGCAAAGCCCCGGAAACATTAGCCCTTTCGATGTTTGTCAAGAGCAAAATAGAGCATTCAATTAACAACACAGCACTGAAATTGGCTGACAGAAAGTTGGGTCCGGTATACTCAAGATATGGTGTTCAATTACACTACGCAACAAAAAAATTTTTTTCATGCTTTTCACGATTTTTTAACTGTTCTTGGCTAATTTTGGAGCGCAGATTTCAAAAATGTTATCAGTTTTTTTCTGTAACGTCAAGTTTTTTAATTATTTGTTTTATAATTCCATCCTGAAAGCATGTAATAGCAGCAATTTTTGCTTTTGAATTTTGCCCAAATGAGCTCAAAAACATTTGCTTTAATCGTCTTTTCTTTTCTCATGATCAATTAAAGCTCAAGAACTTTGCTTCGATACCTTATCGATTTATAAGGAGCTAATAGTTACAAATCTTTGTGGTATTCTGGCATATGTTTGGCTCCTCTCATATGTTTGGCTTTTTGCTTGCTCATTTATTTTATAAAAGCTCAACTTTCATTTCCCAAGTCCGTGATTTCGCCGAGCTAAACACGATACAAAAAATGTTGTAGAGAAAATGATAAAAATGTTTTCACTATAATTTTCTTTATGTCAACTAACATTGATTCACATTTACTAGAGTATTGTGCGAAATCTAGCTCAAAGCTTTAGAAATCATTTTTGAGTAAAAATTATGCTCCAGGCATAATATCATATCTGACCTCTTTTGTTTCTGTTCTTTTTGAGTAAACGAGTAAAGAAATGCTGCTCAAAATGCAGCTGTAACAGAGTTTACGTTGTCACTCTTTTACAATTACAACTGTTCAAAAAGTCGCTGAAATTTGCTAAATATGAATGAGCAGTCAAAATAAAGGATTAAGCTAAATCCTAAAAATCTTGCTAAACACACTGAGTCGACCTTGAAAATTGTTCAATAACTTATAATCTTTTCGTTATACAGTAGTAGTTGTGCAAAAAATATTTGAAATAGTAGATTGCAGGAAAAGCCAGGAAATTTCATAATTGTAGAATAGCGACTTCATAACGAGATCGCAAAATATATAAAGGCGGGGTCGATTCGTTCTTCCCTAGCCTTTATAGGAAACCAAAATGCTGAGCTTTGTTCTGCGACAAAAGTACTGTAAATCATGATATTATATTTTTTTTTGTTTTCTTTTGTATATATTTTTAGGTACCTAAGACGCAATTCTGTTAATACTGTAAGAAATTAAGATCAACGGAGAAAGTAACTTTGCTACAAAAACCTGGTGTTCATGAAAAACATAATACTGCATTAACAGAATAACAGTCTACAGGGGTATGAAATCGACTGATTTTTCATGAAAGATCTTTATCGAGTTTGAGTAGACGAAAATAGTGGCGCTTTATGAGTTCATATTGTTCGAGTTTTAAAGCAAGTTCTTCAGCATTGTTTCTATGATTAATGGATGTATTAAAATGCATTACGTTGTATACGTCTGTGCTATAAAAAAAAAGTAAAAATAATTTTATCGTTTGCGTAAAATGGGTAATATAAGTAAGGTACCGCTAATACAGAGTACCGGTACGTAAAGTGTTCTACGAAAAAAAAATGTATACACTATAATGCAAAATCAGTTTTTAATTT
The DNA here is from genome assembly GCA_963965965.1 of Trididemnum nubilum. Taxonomy (NCBI): domain Eukaryota; kingdom Metazoa; phylum Chordata; class Ascidiacea; order Aplousobranchia; family Didemnidae; genus Trididemnum; species Trididemnum nubilum. Next base: position 5,606,532 of record OZ014483.1, read on the forward strand.
TGTACTTTTAAAACTCATTTAATAACAAAAATTTTGGGAGCCGTTGTGCCACAATATAACTGATATGCATCATTGCTTATATTATATACGAAATTGGTTAAATTTTTCAAATTAAAACGAGTAAGAATCTTTCAAATGTATTTCAAACAATTGTATTTCAAACAAGTAATTGGTCGTTGAAGATTCTAACTCTGCGTAATGATTGAAATTTCAGTCCATGTGATTAAGAAGTGCTTTACACCACAACAAAAAACTGGTTATTATTGTTTGATTAATAGATTAAGAGCAATTCCTTTAAGGTTGCAAGTAAAAACAAAGGCTGACGTGCTGGGCAATTTTTGCGCAAAATGCATTCTCTACAAACTGTTGTTTCAAGTTAATAAAATCGTGGGAAATAAACATTGCTTCTTCAATGTTTTGTTTTAGCATGACGCACAGGGACCTATAAACAATAATGAAGGGTAGTTCTTAATTCGCTAATTAAACAAGCAACGTCTATGTGATGGAAGACCGTGGAATGTGGCGGTTTAATCTGAAACTGCTGCCTCCCCAAACCCTCACAATAAGCAATGAAGAAATAAGGAAAGAAGATATTAGCGCAGTGCGTTAATAAAGCATTTACTTGTTGAATGCGGAAAGAAAATTATTGTTCTGCAAGCCATTAGCTTTATCTGTAGGTAAAACGAAAATATTTTGCTTTGAAAAATCATACAATTAAGTCTTTTCACAATTGAACGCTGCGCTTTGTTTACAATTATTATATGGGTACACACGTTATTTGATATTTGTTTTTTGAACAACAAAAATGAGATTCTGTTCTTTATTCGGATGAGATTACACTAAGAAAAAAATTAAGCTTATTATGCCATGGCGGGGTTGTGCATACAGTATTTATCCTGCTGAGAACTGCACATTGTTATATCTTTGATGCAAAATTTTCGCCCACAGATTGTTAACGAATTAGCGTGAACAGCCAAGTTTGCGGCAACGATAGCGCAACGAACAAGCTTATATTTGCTAGTAACATTTTGCTTTTACCAGCAATCGTTTAGGAAATGTTGCATTTTATGTAAAATTTATATTAACTAACCTACCCTAGACCTACACATGTAACAAATCCTTTTTCATGCAAGTTGGCTGTTTCAAAAAATCTATTTATTTTCATGCAAAATTAAAACAAAAGGCTATTAAGCAACATGGTGTACTTTGGGTTCACATTTCAAAAAAACTCCCCAACAAAATTTGTTCTGCGCCGATATTGAATTTCTGTTTCTCCGCTTTTTGATTGTTTTTTTTTCAGTTTTTGGCAATAAAAAAGATTTTCCTTCTATCAACCGCAGTATTTAAAGAAACAATGTGATGGCCACAACCCAATCTTGTATAACTGAAATGCAGTTTTTGTAACATTATTGCGCTTTCAGTGTAGTTCAAAGCAAATTAACCACGCATGTAAACATTCATTATAGCTAACAAAAAAGTTTAATTTTCAGGCAGTGGGTCTGCCCGCGTCCAATTTCCTCAAACACAATACAAATTTGGAACTATCGCAGCAAAATCAATATTAGAACTCAAAAATAAATTTATGAAAAAGTTGAAGTAAATTGTTACAGTTTGCAACATCAGGGAAACGAGTTATTTTACATTTTAGTGTTTTTAGTCAAAAAAATTTAAGTCAAGCAATTAACTCCGTATTTCCAAACGTTGCATATTTCGAATTTTTTCAAATTATTTAACATTTTGTCCAATTCGGAATTTTGCTCTTAAACGGTCCTGCGCGGTCCCCTTCAGTGCCGCTGCAGCCGGCTTGACCCAAAGGCAAGGTTGGCCCCCGAACGTTTTGCTTGCACGATGTGCTCGAACTTTGCCTCTGCTTATAATGTCGGCCGGCTTTGCTTGCTGGCTAGGACGGCCACTATCAGTTGAAATGGTTGAACTTGATACCCATCATTATTTGATCTGGTTTTAATCTGGTGTTATAAGTCAAATACTGTAGCTTGAGCCAGTTCATTCTCAGACCTGACTTTGCTCTGGTGCTATAAGCTAAATGTTTAGGCTTGAGCCACTTTGGTATTCGAACTGGCTTTGATCTGGCATTATGAGTCAAAACGATTAAGCTGGAGCTATTTCGGTATAGTTCAGTATCTGATCTGATTTTGATCTGGCATTGTAAATCTAAATGATTGAGTTTGAACCACGTTGGTATCAGATCTGATTTTGATCTGACGTTTTAGGCCAAAACGATTGTGTTTGAGCCAGTTCAATGTCAGATCCGGTTTTAATCTGGCATTGCTCATTGAAAAGTTTAAGCTTGAGCCAGTTTGGTATAAGATCTGGTTTTGATCTGGCGGTATAGGACAAAATGACTTAGTTTGAGCCAGTTTGGTATGAAATCTGGTTTTGATCTGTGGTTATAGATCAAACCAATTGAGTTTGAGCTAATTCAGTGTTTGATCTTGTTTTTATCTGGCATGATATGTTGAAAAGTTTAAGCTTGAACCAGTTGGATAATTGTTCTGGTTTTAATCTGGCGTTATAAGTCAAAATGATTGAGTTTAAGCCAGTTCAGTATCAGATCGAATTTTGATCTGGCATTGTAGATCTAAAAGATTGAGCTTGAGCCAGTTTAGTATCAGATCTAATTTTGATCTGGCGTTATAGACCAAAGCGATTGAGTTTGAGCCAGCTCAGTGTCTGATCTGACATTGCACTTTGAGAAGTTCAATTCTGAGCCATTTCGGTATCTAATCTGAATTTGATCTAGCATTGTAACTCTAAACAATTTAGTTTGAGCCATCTCAGTATCAGATCTGCGAATCTAGGTCGACCACTAATGAAACTTCAGAGCTTAATAATCGTAATTCATTGACTTCGCAAACGACTGTAGTTAATCCATGCTATACTGACTTTTTTGATAATTGCAATTACTACGATCAACAATCGCTAAATAACTTTCTGAGTGCACAAACAGAAACACTTTTCATTATGCATTTTAATATTCGCAGTCTCCAAAAAAATTCTGACCATTTAGCATCGTATCTGTCAGAATTATCAGTCTTACCGGACATTATTGCTATCACAGAAACAAAATTGACCAACGGCATAATCAACTCAAATATTCATTTGACTGGATATGCATTTTTGCATTGCGATAGCTCAACGAAAGCAGGAGGTGTGGGACTCTACATTAAAGAAACGCTTATCTTCAAACAGAAACCAGATATTAGTATTTCGTTGCCTTTTGTAGAAGATATGTGGATCGAAGTTCAAACTGAAAAAGGTCCGGCTGTTGTAGGAGTTGTGTACAGGCATCCAACTAATCTAACTCTTCATCTATTCATTCTATTTGAATAAGTGGTGAAATTGAATTTTTTGAACTTTACAAAAACTGGAATTACTGTAGTTATTGATCAACAATGAATGCTTCAGAAATGAAAGATCAGATGAACGAAGTTCTGATCAAAGTGAGCCAAGTAATGGCAAAACAGAATGAGTTTGAAAAAGAATTTTGCTCCAAACCCGAGTTTAGTTCAACAAGTGTCGATGAAAATGAGTCTGCAAATAATATCGGCAAAAAACTCAGTACTGCTTGTCAAAGTGCAATCACTACAGAATCAATTAACGAAAACTATAAACCCAGAGTTGAAACAAGTGCCAATTTTGACCAGGAAGACCTAGGATCTTCTGAACTGCAAGATGATTTTCACGCTAAAAAGGGACTTCAACTAAAGCAACTCTCATTATTGGTGCAAGAGTTAAAATCCACAGTTGACTACTTATACCAATCCATTTACAACCAAGAACTCAAACTGGGCAGCTTAGAGCAATATAGTCGCTCAAACCGTGTTATCTTACATGGTTGTGAAGCCAACTTTAGGCAAATGACTGACCGCCAAGTTGAAAATTATGTTTTGGATGTAATTAACAATCATTTAGACCTTCCATGTGAAATTGACGAATATGAACTGGACATTTGCCATCCTCTACCTTCCTTCAAGAAAAAAAATCCAATCATCATTAAATTTGTCAGAAGATCCATTCGAAATCTGGTTTTTTATCATAAGAAAAACTTGAAATTTATTAAAGGTGCCAAATTGTCCATTACTGAATCCCTTACAAAAAGACGTCTTAAGTTGTTAGAGGAAGCCAGATCAGTATTCAAATTCAAGAACGTATGGACCACCAAAGGTGAGGTGTTTGTTAATTTCAAAGGAAAAAAGCACCACATCTTTGATTTTCCTGACATTGAAAAAATCAGATTTCAGGTCCAGAGCTAACTCCATTTCAACCCCATGAAACAAATTAGTCGTGCTTTTGAATACAGCCTAACCCCACTAATAAACTAATTTTCTTGAATCAACTGATTGCCATTATACTTGGCCAGAGTTGACGAACATTACTGCTTTTTTTTTTTTTGCTAGTTATTGTGCATACTTTTTTTTTTTTTTTTTAGTTCACCATGTGCTGTACAGTACCTTGTTGCAAGTAAATTCTTTACTTGTTTGTTGATTTCAGGCCTATGCCCAACCATACTCCCAAAACCATATGCGAACTTTGTCGCCATACCATTAGATGTAATATTTCCCCTATTAAATGTTGTAACTGTAAACTAGCCTACCATAAAAAATGTGCCGAGCAAATAAGTAAATCAACTGTTTCATATTTTACAACCTGTGTAGGAGCAAATTCTAACCAATGGGTATGTCTTTCATGCAGTTCTACAATGTTCCCGTTTTCTAATTTAGACAATGATGCTTATCTACAAGAACAAAATTTTTCAAATAAAAATTGCAAATCTTTCATAAATACCTCCAAAACAAATTTTTGTGCTACTAAGCTAAACTCCATTTTTTCGCAACCAGATACAGCTGATGAATTTTTACTCATCCCTGATCAATATATTGACAGCACTGACATTTTCAATGTCATAAATGATAAATCTGTTTCATTTCAATACCTATGTATCAATATTAGATCTTTAGTAAATAACACCAATTTTTCCAAACTAGAAGCTTTCTTGTTTTCTCTAAATTGTAGGCCAGATATAATCGCAGTCATTGAAACATGGATTCAGCCATCATCTACCGGGCCATTTAAAAATTTGAAAGGGTACAATTTTATCTCTAACAATAGGGTAATGCACAAAGGAGGAGGCGTTGGAATATATGTTAAAGACAATATATCATTTTCGGTTTGTGATGAGTTAACAATAATGGAAGAAAAGTTTTTTGAGTCAATCTTTATAAAGGCTATATTTAGTGGAAAATCGATTATCTGTGGAGCAATATACAGAACCCCAAATCCAGAAACAAATGCTAATGATATTTTCCTTTTGAACCTCAATAATTATTTGTCTAAAATTCCACCCAGTTGCAACTGTGTAATTGGAGGTGACTTTAACTATAATTTGCTTAATCATAAAGATAAGTTTGTGAATAGGTTTGTAGATAGTATGTATGAAAATGCCTTTTGTTCCATGATTAATAAGCCCACCAGAATAACTGATACGACTGCCACGGTTCTTGATCAAATTTGGACTAATACTCAATTTATAGAAACCCATGCTTACATTTTAGTGGACTCAGTGTCTAACCATCTCCCTGTTTTACTTTGCACTAATTTTGCAAGCAAATCCACTGATCAAAAAAATATGATCAAAAAAAGATCTTTCTCTGAAGCTAATCAGCTTTTGTTTCAAAATAGGTTAAGTGGGCTTGACATTTCTCTTCTTCTACAGATTGAAGATGTTAATAAAGCCTTTACCATGTTAATGACCGAATTCACTAAAATTTTTAATGAATGTTTTCCTCTTTTGCCTGTTCAAATAAAAACCTTAAATAATCAATGGTATGATGATGAATTAAAGGAACTTCATAATATAAAGAACCATTATTACAAAAAGTATATCGCAAGCAAAACATTAATTGCTAAAAGCAAGTACAATGAAATGAGAAACAAGTACTTTCATTTAATTGAGAAAAAGAAGCAAAATTATTATACACAATTACTGAACAATCACAGATGCAATATTAAAGACACATGGAAAGTAATTAACAGTTTGATAGGTAAAACTAAGAAAAGTAACTGCAGTTATCTTTTGATCAATGACAAACATGTACATGACAAAGAAGAACTAGCTAATCACTTTAATGAACATTTTTCAACAATTGCTCAAAATTTACTAAAGAAATTACCTAACCCTACTTCTCATTACAGTGATTATTTAAGCAATGCCAATAGAGAATCTATTTATTTATATGCAACCTCACCCACTGAAATAAAAAATATTATAAGTGGTATGAAATCTAAATCGAGCAGTGGTATAGATGAAATACCTTCCAAACTTTTAAAATGCCTTAATGAAAACATTCTATTTGCTCTCTCTCATATATTTAATTTATCTTTCAAACAAGGGAAATTTATCGAATGCTTTAAAATTGCTAAAGTGATTCCGATTCATAAAAGTGGCACGAAAAATGACATTAACAACTACAGGCCTATTAGCCTGCTTTCATCTCTATCTAAAGTACTGGAGAAATTAGTTTACAACAGAGTATACGCTTTCTTTAGTAAACATAATATATTATTTGAAGCACAATTTGGATTTCGAAAAAATAGTTCCACAAGTCATGCTGCAACCATGTTGGTTGAAAAAATAACACAAGCATTTGAATGTAAGAAGAAGGCCTTGGGTGTTTTCCTTGACCTTTCCAAGGCTTTTGATACTATCGACCACGAAATACTCTTATCTAAACTATATCATTATGGCATTAGAGGTATAGCTCATGAATGGTTTAAAAATTACTATGTCGATCGTCTTTAATATGTTGAATGTGCTAAAACTTTGTCCTCAACATGTAGTTGGGTAAAACATGGAGTTCCACAGGGCTCCATTTTAGGTCCCTTGTTGTTCTTGGTATATGTCAATGACTTTAAAAGTTGTCTTAATAAATCTGACGCTATTATGTTTGCTGACGACACTACAATATTAGCAACTAACAAAAGTCTTCCAGTACTTTTTGACATTGTTAACAAGGAATTGACCAATGTTGATAATTGGCTGACTGCCAATAAGTTATCATTAAATGTCACAAAAACTAACTAAATTATTTTCCAAACATTGGGATCTAAACCATGCCCAAAAGATCTGTCTTTAAAACTAAGAAATCTTCCAATCCAAAAAAAGAGAAATGTAAAATTTTTAGGATTAAACATAAATGAAAATTTGTCATGGAAACCCCATATGACTAACATATTGTGCAAAGTAAGAAGTGGATTATGCATTGTAAAAAAAATTAAGCCATACCTTAACAAAGAATCTCTTCTTACTCTGTACCATAGCTTAATTCTGAGTCACATTTTGTACTGCATTACTCTCTGGTATCATGGAAATAAATCAGTGGTAGGTCAACTACAAAGATCAGTCAACAAATATATAAGATTAATATTTAATTTGAACCCTAGAGATACTGTGATCGAAATAATGAAATCCCAAAAATTGTTGTCCATAAACCAATTATTCGTTAAAGAAACGTCTAAATTAATGTTTCAGTTTTTCAATAATGGCCTTCAGTCTTGGTTTAAATGTCTTTTTAAGACCAAAAAATCAAATTACGTACGTACAAGACAGACCAGTGACTTATATCCATCATTTTGTAGACTATCAACCACCCAACAGTCGTTAAAATACAAAGGACCTCTAGTATGGAATCAACTTCCACTAGAGCTACGAAACAGTTGCAAAACCCTTAAATCTTTTGACCTTAAAATTCATCACTACCTAACAACAGCTGCAAAATGGTTCTCATGATTTCTGTTGTGTGCTAAGTTTAGTTTGTTATTGAAGTTGTGTTGTTCTTTGCTGGACCTAGTTGTTTTTGTCTTTTTTTCTTGTTCTAAACAGATTGTTTGTGTTTCTAACAATATGCATAGTTGCCAATTGGTATGGTGGCACAAGAATATTGCTACTGATACTGGGCCAAAAAGTAAGTCAAAGTAATACCATTGTTTGCTTCTTTTTTTTTTTTTTTTAAATTTTGACTGGTCTTTGCTGTTTTTTTTCTTATTGCTTTAGTTTTTGCTCTTTTTTTTTGTTTTTTTTAAAACATTAAGCAAGATATGCATGTAAACTAAGATTATTCTTCTGCAAGCATGCATCATTTTACTCCTTAACATATTATTAACATGACTATTTTCAGATGCGTCGCTGGTCTGTTAAAGTAGTTTACTCTGAATTGTACATAAACACCGTTCTTTTTTTCTTTTTTTTTTTTTTTTTTGCATCTGTTTTATGTGTTTTTCTGCTTTGCTTAATGTGTATTCGAGTCGTAATCAATGTCTGATGTGTGTTTATATGGTGAAGCAGCCATGCAGACACCCTGCATGTCTTAACGTATATCGTTTTGCTGCTTCTTCCTTTTTCTTGACCCCTGTTTTTATATGTGATGTTTTCAATGCACCCGAGGTCATGAAATAAAAACACTGAACTGAACTGAACTGAACTAGTGATTATGAGGAATTTTCTGCACGGCTTTATGACATTTTTTCCAGATTGAACTCTAAGCACTGCCCCTTTTATGCGGTCGGCGACTATAACATTGATTTAACGGCTGTTCAGAGTAACAATAATGTTAGAAAATACGTGAACAACATGATAAGTTCTCCATGCAAGTGTGCAATCGATTTACCTACTCGCATTACAGACCATTCGAAAACCCTTCTTGATCACATTTATGTTAATGATAATAAGCATTCTTACATTAGTGGCGTAGTTTTATCTGACTTGAGTGATCATTACGGAACCTTTATTGCTACTCTTGTGAAAAAGAACATGAAAGAGGTGCCCAAATATTTGCATCTCCGAGACATGTCCAGGATTGAACTTGAAGGGTTTCTGCAAAACTTGCAAAATAATTTAATTGAGGCTAATATTAACACAAATGAAAGCGTTCACGTTCAGTTCGAAAAATTTTTGGATATTTTTTGCAGATGTGTTAATAGCAATGCTCCACTAAGAAAAGCATCAAGGAAAGAAAAGAAATTGCATAGAAAGCCATGGTTATCGAAAGGGCTACTAAAATCTATTAAACGGAAAAAAGAACTTTTTGTTAATCTGCATAAACATCGTAATGAAGAAAATCTCAAAATCTATAAACTCTTTCGCAATACACTGAATAGAACAATTAAATCAGCAAAACAAAACTACTATAAGGAAAAAATTGGCGCCAATAGAGACAATCAAGAAAATTTGTGGAAAATAGTTAACGAACTGGCACAACTAAAAACTAAAAGCAAAACCTTTCCCACCGACCTCGAATGTGAGGAGGGAAAACTTCAAAACCCAATTGCTATTTGCAACAAGATGAATAGCTATTTTGCTGGAATTGGGAAAAAATTAGCTGAATCGATCCCTCCTGTAAACAAATCACAAATTACAGAGTCTGTAACAAATATCGGGAATTCTTTTTTCTTTTCCCCATCCACGCCTGAAGAGATAACTTCAATTATGCACTCCATGAAACTAAAAAAAGCAGTTAGAGAGAATGATATTGACACAAAATTCTTGAAATACAGCACTCAGGTCATTTCTCCCTACATTAGCGAACTTTTCAATTTATGTGTTGAACAAGGAGAATTTCCTAATGTGCTTAAAATTGCTGAAGTTGTGCCTATACATAAAAAAGGGGACCCAAATCAATGTACCAATTACCGACCAATATCACTCCTATCTCCCTTCAATAAAATTTTAGAGAAACTTATTTACATTCGCATCTATTCTTATTTAGAAAAATACGATTTACTAACTAAACACCAATTTGGTTTCAGGAAAGGCACATCAACCATTTATACCATAGGCAAAATATATGACAAATTGTTAAGTAACATTGATAATAATTTGTACACATGTTGCGTGTTTTTAGACTTAACAAAAGCGTTTGATACGGTGGACCATACTGTATTACTAGAAAAAATGAAATGTAATTTTGGAATCCGTGGCATATCTCTTCAACTATTTAAAAGTTACTTAACTAACAGGCATCAGTACACAAAAATAGGCAACTGCAGATCTGATTTAACAAATATTACTTGTGGAGTTCCACAAGGCTCCTCCCTTGGCCCGTTATTGTTTCTTTTATACATAAATGACTTGCCTCTTGCTAGTTTGTTCGATACTACTTTATTTGCTGATGATACCTATCTTATGCTTGCTAATAAAAATCCCATCGAGTTGCGACGCAAAGCAACTAATGAACTAAGCAAGATTGATGTTTGGCTGAGAAGAAACAAACTATCACTAAACTTTTCCAAATCATGCTACATGATAATCAACAAGCAGCCCTATACTCCTTGCAAGTTTGATCTTAATTTATCACTTCGCTCCTTTTCACTGAAAAGAGAGAGAACTGTAAGATATCTGGGGTTATATATCGATGATTGCTTGAAATGGTCCTCTCATGTAAATCACTTGTCTCTCCAATTGGCTCGGTATGCTGGTATACTTTACAAGATTAGAGATTTTGTTCCCCAGAAAACTCTCTGCATGTCGTATAATAGCCTGATATACTCCAGAATACAGTATGGTATACTCGTATGGGGTACTGCTGCCAAAATGCAACTTCATGAATTGACAATTCGGTTAAATAATGTTATTCTACCATAACCTATTCCAGAAAATATTGTTCAATTACTGTTCTATATAAAAAACTAAATTTTCCTAAACTCTCCGATGTTTACAAACTTGAATTAGGCAAATTTATGCATCAGCTTCATCATAACAAATTGCCAAAGACTCTGTACGACTCTCTAGTTAAATTAGATACGATTCATACTCATAATACAAGACAACTGCGTAAACAAGTATACTTCAAGCCGCAAGTCAAAAAATCAATAGCCAAAAACTTGCTAATTTATAGAGGATCAAAATTATGGGAAGAAATTAACGACATTGACAAAAACTTAAGTTGGTATGCCTTTAAAAAACGGTACAAAAAATTTTTAGTTGGCACTTATAAGTCTAATGACTAAGGAAAGAACTGAGCATGACTGGCCAATTTCACCAGTCATGTGGATTTAATTAATCCATGCAGAATTTGATTAATCCATGCAGAGGAATTATCATTCATGTGGCAGAGATAGAGATGGTGCCTCTGCATGATTGATTAAATGTTGACAGTGCCATTGCAATAAAATGTTCTAACAACATCGGTTGATTGAAATTGAACTAATGCATTTGCCTTGATAACTACTCTTTACAATTTAACTCTTGTGCTTCTAAAATTTACTTGTGCTATGATATATTGTGTTCTTCCAACTGTGACTATATTGCTGTCATCAGAATAATATTTTGGTTGCTCATTGGTCAATTGCTTGTGAACCTGTAATTGTTTAATCCCACCAACACTATCTCCAACTATAAATTGAAATAATTTGACAAGAACTGTGCTTTGAAATTTGCTGCTCTTCTGCTTTGTTTATCATTATTGTTTTTTTCATACTAAGCTTATATTTCCTTGCTAGTGGACGGGCAAACGTCACCTAACTAAAAGTAGCAATTTCTCCGAGTTTCAGTTGATTTAAATTCTATTGCTGCTTAGTTAGGACCTAACAAGCAGTGATAGTTGTCAAAAGTGTCTTATCTGAGAACAAAGCAACGTAACGCCGACGATGGCGCGAATGGAGCCAATGGCCTTCGATACTGTACTGCAGCTTTGAAGCTTTTTTTGCGCAGAGCAGCCTTGTCAGGAGCATCTAGACTAGAAAACCTCCGGGTTCATCGGTGCTTCCTGGCCTGATTGTGTTTTTGAATCTGCGCCCATTGTGTGTCTTGCTTAAGCTTTTTAACTTTCAGGCAAATAAACTTATGTTATGTTATGTTAGATCTGGTTTGATCTGGCGTTACAGGACAAAACGATTGAGTTTGTGCCAGTTCGGTGTCTGATCTAGTTTTGATGTGGCACTATACGTTGAAAAGTTTAAGCCAGTTGGGTAACTGATCTGGCATTGTAAGTTGAAGAGTTTAAGCATGAACCAGTTTGGTATCAGATCGGATTTTGATCTGGCATTGTAGATCTAAATGGCTGAGTTTGAGCCACCTCAGTATCCGGTCTAATTTTGATCTGGCGTTATAGGACAAAGCAATTGAATTCGAGCCAGTCCAGTATCTGATCTGGTTTTGATGTGGCATTATACGTTGAAAAGTTTAAGCTTGATCCAGTTGGGTAATTGATCTGATTTTGATCTGGCATTATAAGTCAAAGCGATTGAGTTTGAGCCGGTTTGATTTCTGATCTGGTTTTGATCTGGTTTTGATCTGGCATTCTAGGTCTAATTAATTGAGTTTGAGCCAGTTTGGTATCAGATCGGATTTTGATCTGGCATTGCAGATTTAAATGTTTGAGCTCGAGCCAGTTTGGTATCAGATCGCATTTTGATCTGGTGTTACATGCCAAAACAATTGAGTTTGAGCCAGTTCAATATCAAATCCGGTTTTGATCTGGCATTATACATTGAAGAGTTCAAGATCGAGCCAGTTTGCTTTCAGGTCGGATTTTGATGTGGCACCATAAATTTAAATGATTGAGTTTAAGCCACCTCAGTCTCAGATCGGATTTCGATCTGGGGTTATAGGTCAAAACAATTGGGTTTGAGTTGGTTCAGTATCTGATCAGGTTTTGATCTGGCATTATACCTTGAAAAGTTTAAGCTTGAGCCAGTTCAGTATCTGGTCTGATTTTGATCGGGCATTGTACATCTAAATGATTGAGCTTGAGCCAGATTGGTATTAGATCTGATTTTGATCTGGCGTTATAGGCCAAAACAAATAAGTTTAAGACACTTTAATGTCAGATCTGGTTTTGATCTGGCATTGTGCGTTGAAAAGTTCAAGCTTGAGTCAGTTCGGTATCTGATCTAGTTTTGATCTGGCATTGCAGATCTAAATGATTGAGTGTGAGCCAGTTTGGTATCAGATCAGATTTTGATCTGGCGTGATAGGCCAAAACGATTTAGTTTGAGCCAGTTCAATCTCAGATCTGGTTTTGATCTGGTATTGAACGTTGAAGAGGCTAAGCTTAAGCTAGTTTGGTAACTGATCTGGTTTCGATCTGACGTAGTAGATCTAAATGATTGAGTTTGAGCCAGTTTGGTATGAGATCAGATTTTGATCTGGCGTTATAGGACAAAACGATTTAGTTTGAGCCAGTTCAATGCCAGATCTGGCTTTGATCTGGCATTGTACGTTGAAAAATTCAAGCTTGAGTCAGTTTAGTTTCTGATCTGGTTTTGATTCGGCATAATAGGTCAGAACGATTGATTTTGAGCCAGTTCGATATCGGATCCGATTTTGATCTGGCGTTATAGGGCAAAACGATTGAGTGAAAGCCAGTTCGATATCTGATCTGGTTTTGATCTGGCACTGTAGATCTAAATGATTGAGTTTGAGCCAGTTCAATTTCAGATCTGGTTTCGATCTGGCAAAACCGGACTAAGTGGTTGCCAGACACTGACAGGTAAAAACCAGATCCGGCCCAGATGATGTGGCTATCTGGGTATCTTCTCATGATGTCTACGAAATGGGTTGTCTTCGCGCTGCTAGAACTTTTCTCAAAAATTGAACGACTTATTTTGGAGTCCACATGGCTCTTCGGTTGAACCTTTTCATAAAGTCAATATCAGGCAGTTTGTTTAATACCATCCCTTGAAATAGGTATTGTTGAAGCTTCCGAAGCAAAGCGAAATAGTTTGGTTCACAGACCATCAACCGCTCAAAAACTAATCAATCGCTTAAAATTTCTGGAGATTAAATTTGGAATAGTTTACCTAAACATATAAGAAATAACGTTTAAACCAGTGACAAAATATCAGCAAAGCTACTTAAACTTTACTTTTTAAAATCCGGTACTTGTTTACAAGCGAAACCATTATTTACTAGCATGAATACTAAAATGCATGCCTATCTGTGTTATGTTTTTTCCTTTTTTTCCCTTTGCTTTTTTTTAACAAATTTTTGTTATTTTTTTGTTTAATTACCAAAATCAAAGCAAAACTTTCCTTTCAGTGTCAAAATCTTACAGCCAAATTTTGTACTATTTCTAAGAAGAGGAGCAGACTCGGCGATCGTGTCTTTTGATTAAGCGACCCTCTTCTTTCGGTCTTTCGCTCCTTCTCGCCGTGCTAAATCGCATCTTTGAATATATGCTTAATTTGCAGCTATGTATTCAATTGTTTTTGCTCGGCAATAAAAGATTGCTGCTACTACTACTAGACACTTTTTAATCTGCAGCTATAAGAACTTCCTCTTTCCGATGATGTGCAAAACGCAACATCGTTGTTCAGGAATTTAACAATTTGTGATTGATTTTATTCTGATCGTTTAGCTGTTATTTTTTCTGACGGCAAAAGCCGACATTCTTAGAAGAGTAAACGGATTTCATATGGAAAATCAGAGTTGTAATTCGGGCCGGGTTTTTTGGGTCGGGTTCGGGCCTAAAGTTGACAAAATTTCGGGCTTAATTCGGGCCTGAGACGTGCTTTTTGTCGTAGGTCTTTAGTATAATCAACCTCGTAGCTTGGCAACATTGCAAAATTTTTTCGACCTAACTTAACTTTTGGTTTCTTTCGGGTTTGATTTCCGTTTCAAATTAGTTTTAGGGTTTGAGCAGGGTTCGAGCTTATATTTTTGGGTTCGGGCCGGGCCCGTTTACAACTCTGTGGAAAATACAGTACAAAAGAACAAAACTTAACAAAAAACTACAGAGTTTGATGTTTGAACTGACTTCCAACTACTTTGGTGTTCCTTCGTGGTTAATTTTAGGGCTGTGGCGAGCCCATATCTGTTCGCAAAATTAAAATCAAAAAGCATTTCAATTTTCTGCGTGCACCAATTTATCAAGGCCACAAGAGATCAAAACCAAAGCAACAGACCTACAACACGGATTAATTAAAACATTTTTTGTGTATACAACAAACCTTCGCTCTCGTTTGAGGTTGAAAGTACAGTTTGCTGCTGTTTCAAATGTGAGAAACATCTGGCAAAATCTTAAAATCATTAACTCACTTTAACCAAAGCTTTTAATCCGGGCTTTGACCACTTCACTTTTTTTGAAGAGTACATATCTTCTTCTTCTTCTTTCTTCATAAAAAAAAAACTCTTTCTACTGCGTCTGTATCTGTTTTAATCTATTCTGTCTTCTTCAGTACAAGCTATTAGATAACATTTTGCTCGCTCTTTCAGGTTTTTACTTAGACTGCTAGATAACCACAAGCGAAAAACTGGGAGCTCTGCGCCTTCCGCGAAGCAGTACAGCACTTTGGAAATGACAAAAGTAATCAAAATAGGAAGCCAGCCATGATTTGGATCACTGACTTGAACACTTTAGTAATTGAGTCACTCCGAAGATTATTTGATCAGTTGCTTGATCAGTCCACACTTGAGAAATAATCAGCATTAAAATTAATGTGGTCGTAACTACTTCCTTCCATGATTTGCTATTCTTAATCATTGGCATAGATTTGCTGGTAACCGCAGCGGCGTCACTAAGGATGGTGACACCCGGGGCGGAATTTCGTGGTGTCACCCTTTATAATGTGCAGTACACTGCAAAAAGTTTTTATTTAAATGATAGCGGTACTATCAAGGATGTCGACAGAAATTTTTCAGAAGGGGGCCATTCAGAATAAAGCCAATATTAACAACAAAAAAAAGATCTTTTTGAATTTCAGGAGGATTAAGAAAGCCCATGCAAGGACCTGAGCCATTTCATCAATTTACAGTCAGCACTAAAAAACTGCCTAAACTAAAAAACGCTTCAAAGCAGACTATTTACAATTTGCCATTAAAAACAAAACAAAAAAACACAAAAAACTTGCAATATATTCCCCGATTCCCGTAATCAGAATCAATATATTTGAAAGCAATAAAAATTTTACATCGACAATTATTATATGTAATAAGCTTTCGGTTAATATGCATAAATTTTTAGATAGACATCTTTTTTTTTGTCGACAGAAGTGTCTTGTATTATTTTATTCAAAGCCCGCCTTGTAAATAACTAGTAGTTGTAGAAGCAGGGCAAACCTTATGATGTCTTTTTTTGTCGAAAATTTATTAATTTGCTTTTAATTAGAAAACCGTTGAACGTGGTAAGCTGAAATTTGGACACAGCATAGGACAAATAAAGGCTTCATCCTATACGTACAATTTTAGAGGCCAAAACTTGTTAAAAAGTGGTCAAATTTGAACCAGTATATCTCGGTAAATACTGATATTGATGAAAAATGGTTTGTGGTTTTTTAACACATGATCAACCACCTTTCTTATGGTTATGTTCATTTTCCCCTATTAACTTGGATACTATTTCTCTTTTTTTTTTGTTTTCTTCCCAACCTATCTACTTTTAAACCGCTAAACACACAGAATTCCCACTTTGAGCCATTGTATAGGAGATGCCAGGAAGGACAAGGTCCAGCCTGAAATCGGGGATGCCACAAAGGGGGATTCCCCTTAAACGGGTCCTCCAAAATTTTGAATTTTTGAAGCATTGGAGTTAGATGGATTAAATTTTCAGAATGGGTTGGTATTAAAAATAAACCAAGCCTAACAAAATTTTGGGTAACACAATCGGGTTCTCCCTCAAACGGACCCTCCAAAATTTCAAATTTTTAACCACTCAAGCTAAACACAGCCATGAAACTTTCAGGTTAGGTATAAATATAAAGAAAAAAGTTATAACATAACAAAATTTCGAAATACCAAAATAGGAGTCTCCTTCAAAAGTGTTCTCCAAAAGTCAAAATTTTTAACTACTCCATGTAGATACGTAATATTTTTGGGATAAATACAAATAAAAAAAGTGAATTTTGGAGGTACCAAAGTAGAGGGTCCTCTGCAAACAAGTACTTCAAAATTAAACCTTTTTATCCACTCTAGATTGACGCAAGAAATTTTTATGATGGGCAAATATAAAGAGAAGTTTTGATAGGACAAAATTTGGAGGTATCAAAATGGTGGGTCCTTTCAAACGGGTCTTCCAAAATTCAAAATTTTTAACCGCTTGAATCAAAAAGCTAAAATTTTCAGGATAGGTGAATATGAAAGATGGAGAATGGCAAAATTTGGGGGTACCACGTTCTGGTTTCGTCCCCAAATGGGCCTCTAAAAATTTGAAATTTTTTGGCACTAAAGTTAGAAAAATGACATTTTAGGGATACGTTGGATGTTAATCATGAGTTACTAAGTGTACTAGAATGGACGAAAGCCAACAAAATAACTGTTAACCTTAAAAAATCTTCAGCGTTTATATTGCCCCCAAAATTACTAATCCTATTCCAACGATCGAAATACTTTTCAACAAAAACCCAGTTTCCGTCAATAAATCAGTAAAATATTTGGGCATTACAATTGATGAAAAATTAAACTTCACAGAACGTATTATCAAGTTAACATGTAAAAAATATCTAGATCTATGGGTATCTTGGCTAAATTGCAGAATATCTTACCTTTTACAGCTCATCGTAACTGGTATTATAGCATGGTTCACTCTCATTTATAATATGGCATTGTATATTGGGGTAGCACTTATGATAATCATTTGAAAAGATTGATTATTCTTCGAAATAAAGCTGTCAAAATAGTTGCAGGTGGACAGACGCAGGAACACATTACACCATTTTACCACCGATTACAAATCTTAAAACTGAAAGACTTGTATGTACGGTATATGAAGTTGCAAAATTAATGCACAAAAACTCACGAAAAAAGCTACCGAATCGCCTAAATCGTCACTTCACTTCAGTTAGAGCGTTACACAAACGAACATCGCGCCTCGATTTACCCGTTTGAACTTAATTTGTATTTACCAAGATACAAACACAAAAATTACAAAAAAGTTTTAAGTATCCACGAGCCAAAATTTGGAACTTGGTATCATATGAATATAAAAAATTACCATTCGATCAATTAAATTAAAACACAAAAATATTTATCGTTAAATAACAATTGATTCGCAGTTCTAAATTAATCAAAATTGACAAAGGCTCAAGTTTGACCTATATACGTACCATATTCGAGACACGCCCAGCAGCTTGACATGACTGAGCTTTGGGTAACTGCTTGGCTAGATGACCGAGAGGTTCTTCGCAGCTTCCTGTTCTATTTAATTGTATTTATGTGCATCCATGAGACTTTGTTTATTGTTTTGAAAGAAGCGAAATAAAACAATTATGAAATTAACAAAAGATAAAGCATAGCAAAATTTAAGAGTTTGATGTTAAAGGATTCCCACCAAAAATGAAATGTTTTTGTTTATCAAGCTAAACAAACAAAATTTTCAGAATAAATGAGTCTAAAAAGCAATGTAAAATACAACAAAATTGGAGATGTCACGACGGTGGAACGTCCTAAACTAGTCCTTTAAAATGTGAACTTTTTACTATTTGAGGTAAAGAAATAAAATTTTAAGGATAGGTTGATTTAACTAGATATAAATGATACATGACCATTTTGGAGGATTGGGGGAGATAGAGTCGTTCCCCCTAATGGGCCCTCCAAAATTTAATACTTTTAATCTTTCAAACTAGACTCTGCATTGTCACTGATATAAGAATTTGATTTACATTTATGAATTTTTCCATTTTTTTTTAATCTTTTTTCATGATGATTACTGAGGCAGACATTGTTCTGATTTTGTTTTTAAAGTTTAGGCAGACTGTTCATATAATATAGTTATTTTAAAAAAAAATACCGCAACAGGCTATTTGTGAATTGTGGGTGTAGGTTTGGGTTTTAGGAAAATACCACATATCAAATTTCTGGTCAAGTATTTTATTTACAAAGCCGAATTAATTTACGAAATAATATTGCTAGTTTTGATGCTTGTTGATAAAAAAGTGTTTTTGCTACTTGCAGTGTTAACGACATTAAAAAAAGACATTTTCGCACCTTTTGTTCTAGTTTTGGTTTGTTAAGTTAGTAACTGGCGATGTTTGACATAATAAGTCCACTTCAATTTGATGGTTTGTCTTGAAAGTTTGCATGTTAATATGCTTACGTCATCTTTTACAGTACCGGTATGTTAATTTTTTTGATCTTTTTCATTATGTCAAGCGAAAGCGACAGTTCCGCTAATTTTTTCGCACCAATCCGCTTTCGCTCAGCGAGCTTGTAGCCATTGACAAAATTAGGAAGATTCATTTGAATTTTAGAGGGGTTTGGGGTCGAACAAAATTTTTAATAAATCAAGTATTCATTGCTATGTTTTGGATGCAGAAATCTGGAGTCAAAGTCTCCAGCCGCCCTGAAATTTTGTAAATTTTGACTAACTTTTAATGCGCTATTTTTCGGAGTTAGGTTTTTATTAACTCAAAGTTTAAGTTCTTTGTCGGGGCTTGAGAAAAAGCCCGGCGATTTTATCATCGCTTTGGAAAGAAAATTAAATTTTAACGTGACTTCAAAGCATAAATCTTAAATTAGCTTGTGGACCTCACTATACTGTAGACCTGGGAAGCAAGATCTAGTATCTCTCAACTACCAGAAGTTAGCATTTTAGAACGGAAGCCCGCCTATAGCCACTCGCATTACTGACTTACTGACTTTCAAAAAATTTACTCTTTTAAGTAAAATAAACCAAGCCATAGCTGAAATTTTTTGAGTTTATGC
Source organism: Trididemnum nubilum (assembly GCA_963965965.1). Lineage (NCBI taxonomy): Eukaryota > Metazoa > Chordata > Ascidiacea > Aplousobranchia > Didemnidae > Trididemnum > Trididemnum nubilum. Next base: position 5,626,183 of record OZ014483.1, read on the forward strand.
TGATTTTAAAGCTAATGGTGAAAATTTAGACAGCCTATTTTTTCTAGTTTTTGACATATCCAATGTTTTGCAAAAATAATTTGTCAAAAGGGAACATTTGCTCACATTTCATTATGTAATAAAGAATAGTTTTGGCATGGAAAAATTACATCCATCATTTTGCTTGAATGAAGTCCTACGCAATTCCATCAAAGATCCTTAATGTAATTGGTCCATCTAGTTGTAGGTCGTCCAACTGGTCTTCTCCGATTTGCTTTGGCCAGTAAAGTTTGTTTGGGAAGTCTTTTCTGAGGCATTCTGCTCACATGGTCAAACCATCTAAGCTGCAATCTTTTAGTTGTGAGAAGTAACGGCTCTATGTTAAGAGATTTTCGAATCACAGAGCTACGCAACATCCAGTTCTTCGTCTTGCCTTCCGTCACTCGTGAATGTAACCCCAAGTCCCCATGATTCTTGAACTTCTCTACCTGCTTCAGTGTCGCTCTATTCACTTGCAACACGCACTAGTCAGGGTTTTTTGAAGGATGAAGTATCTCAGTTTTGGCCGTGCTTATTTTCATTTTGGCGTTGTCACTTGTTTCTGCAAAGCTATTTAATGAGCGCTGGATGCCAGATTCTGTGGAAGAAAGCAGAACCAAATCATCCGAGAATAGCAGACGACTGATTTTGCCATTCTCAATCGAGGCACACTCATCAGCTTGGCTGCATTTGTCGATCAAGTTCATGTAAACAATGTAAAGGAGAGATGACAAAACGCACCCTTTGCCGAAGCCCAACGCCCATAATGAACGATTAGAACGGCTTTGATTGCTTGCCATTTATCCAAACACAAACCTCCGGTCGGCAGCAAAATGACTTAATGACACGAAACAACTGACCATCAACGCCATACTCCCGCAAAACCTTCCAAAGTTTATCTCGAGGAACTCGGTCATATGCTTTTTCAAGATCGACAAAGCATGCAAAGAGATCTGTGCCATATTTCCAAGATTTTTCGAAGATTTGCTTCCGAGTGAAGATTTGGTCCATGGTGCTGCGACCCGAACAAAAACCGAACAGGCCATCCTCCAGTTTTGATTCCACTATTTCTCGGCATTTCCTTTCAAGGCATTTGAAATTGTCAAAATGTGACTGAATTATGTTTTGCGAAACAAATTGAACATTATTGAATTAATACAAAAATTAAAATTCCAACTAAAGACAAAAATTAAGTTTATTTCAAACAATTGCGTGTTGCTTCGAATTATTTCCTGGCAAAGATCAAATTAATTCCCAAATCCTGATTAAATTAGCCAGTTAGCATGAGCTTCTTTGACAAGCCATAAAACTTGCATACGAATTAAGGCAAAGAGGCAGATCTCAATTTTTTTTATTTGAAGTTTTTAGTTTTTCTAGTTTTTGAGATATCGACTTTTTTGGAAAGTAATTTAGTAAAAGGGAGCATTTGCTCACACATTTACGTAATAAAGAATTGTTTTGCAATAGGAAATTTGTGATTTTCTGGAGCACTGGAAAACAAATAGATAAAATGCTTGGCACAGTGATGAAATGTCAAAGAATGACCGGGTGGTGTTTTAGAAAGAAATCAACAATCGAATTGGAGTGAAAGTTTTGAATTGATATTTTTTGAGATACAAAGTCGTTTTGTTTTTTGTGAAGAATAATGCGATTTGTGGCGTGTTTTTTGTTGTACTTTTTTGTTGTTGTTGAAAAAATGCGTTCAATTTGCCGATACCAAATGGGTTTCAGCAGTTAAGCAAGCGCACATAAAAACTGTTTGGCTATTAAGCAAGCTATGAAACTTGAATAGCCTACTAGTTGCGGTAAAAAAGCAAAATTCATTTTAATGTAAAAGGTAAAAAGATAAAAAAGGTAAAACGACAAGATTGAGTGGTTAAAAAGTTTGAATTTTGGTGGCCTTATTTGAAATGAACACCGTCATTTTGGTATCCCCAAATTTTGTCTGATTATATCTATTTTGAAAATTTCATCAGTCTAGCATAAGTAATTAAAAAGTTTGAATTTTGGCAGCCTTGTTTAAGGAGAGGAGGGGCCCATTTTGGAATCCCCAATGTTTGTTAGGTTTAGTTTATTTGATTTTGATCCATCTAGCTGTATTTCATCCATTCCGAAAATGTGATCCATCTAGCTGTAACGGTTTAAAAATCTAAAATTTTGGTCGCCCCATTTGAAGGGAAACCCCCCATTTTGATACCCCCAAATTTTGTCAAATTTTATCTAATTTACATATTTGCTTACCCTGAAACTTTCATGTGTCTGGCGTGAATGGTTGAAAAGTTTGAAATTTGGCGGCCTCTTTTTGGGGATTTCATTTTTGCCCTGTAAAGTTTTGGTCTTTAAACTCGATTCGCATCAAGCATTCATAAGCACCCACATTGTGTCCGAATTTCAGCTCTGCACGTCAAGTGGTTTTGGAATTACAAGCGAATCAAAAACTTTTCAAGCCAAAAATCGCCGATTTTTTATGTTTTTTTGTTTCTCAAATCACGATTACGTGACTTATCCCCAAAATTGGCACACATGACGCTTTCCTTAATTAATTCTTATGTTGAGTCCAAATTTCAACTTTCTAGGTTTTACCGTTTGCTAGTTATAAGTAAATCAATCCTCATTTGTCAAAATTCGCGAACAAAAACAATGGTAAAGTCCAAATTAAGTCCCAATTCAAGCTCGCTCCAAGTCCCAATTAAGAACTTTCCATTGAAAACAAAACGAAATCACTCCGAAAAAAATCGCTCCACTAAAACTTATCGCGATCGACCAATTCAAATCGCACTCTACGTCTACACAAGCCAAATACAGATGCACGATCTCGGCCAAACTGCCTACGAAACTAATATCCCGAACACTAGAATTAGTAGAATCCTGGAATTATCAGAATATTACTATGGAATAGGAAAAAACATCTATTTATACTAAGGGCAACGGTGCTCAAATATTCCCAAGAAATTCTTACTACGTCGCAATGGAAAAAGTATATGAGCTTACGATAGCAAATTGCAACATAATTATGACGTTACAAACTTCACGTCCAAATAGAGTAATTAAAACACGTAAACAACTAAGTACCCTGGTGACTGCAGAAGGTCGTACAGCATAGTGGAAAAGTAAATTATCTCGAACATTCCAAACCACAAAAGGCGTCGAAATTGGTAAAGCAGTCACGGTAAGGCACACAAGTTAAGGCAGGTAAATAATCATAACTAACATTATTTAAAATTATTATATCTGACAGTCCTATATACTCGTATACAGGCAATGCAAGTTTAGTTGAAAGTATCTCGGCATTCCACTTAAGAATAAGTTTGGGGTTAGTTTTAGGGAAGGAATTTGAGTTTGGTTTAAATTTGGGCCAAGCAAAAACTAAATAAGAACAGATAAAAATTAAATAAGAAAAGTAGATGAAATAGCCTCTTCCTTTTTTTACGCGTTACATGTTCATCAGTATGACTGTGAGTAGCAAAAAATCAATCTGCGAATTAACTTAATCGTCGTTTATGCATTCCATTCGTGTAAAATTTGTGTAGAAGATTGATTTTGATTGATCAAGAATGAAAATGTTGCTAAGCTCGAATCACTTTTGCACGCTAAATAAATGAACCCATGGCAATTGCGTGTTTGGGGTTACCGTTTTAGAATAAAGAACTAACAGGATTGATCGCTACCTTCCTGGCATCCTGACGAAACACTATTCCAAAGTTATAAAGTTTCACGCAGTATTTGTTATCAAAACCAAACAATTATTTTGTTGATCATTTATCGTAGCTAGACAACAATAAGTTTCGCGTGTGAAATAACAATTAATTAAACGATAAATTCTTCTGCTTCATATGACGAAGTTTTGCAGTTTATAGTTTTTTACCTTGATTATCCGTATCGCTGTCAGTCAGCAAAAACGTGCCCTGACTCACAGGATGTAAGAACTTCATCCTTCACTGATATTTTTTACGTTTTTCTTTTGCTGAACCCAATGCATGCTAGGGTTATGATTTTTTTCGCTGCAAATGTCGGATGTTGGAAGTGATGAACTTTTACATGTTGATGACGAAACTTTTTTTAGCATAACATTACAAAAACCTGGCTCATCTATGCGCCGAAAAAATCTTATGATTCACTGAAAAATCATATTTCAATTACCCTTTAAAACAGAACGAAAATAGTTATGTACAGTACGTATAAACCGAATCAGCAAGTAATACACCCAATCATACTATACTCCTAAATACTGTATTTGCTATGTTTGACATTAAAAAAAAATTGTTCCACCATACTGATTTCTCTTTTGGGCTATCACGTTTGATCGTCCTATTTCAACTACTGGTGGAACATCAACCCAATTAGACTGAATGCCAGTGTTTTTGGGCGTGTTCTTAAAAGTTATGGGTAGTAAAAGAAGGTCTTGGTTAGTATATCAATTTTTACTCCTTTTGGTAATACTTGATATCTAAATCAAGATTCTGCCCGAACAGTTACGGTTTACAGTAGATAGTTTTGTTATTTTGTACTGACTTAATTGTTGTTTTGCAATAACTGGAAAGTTCCGTTTTCACTTGAGCAAATTTTTCTTAGGGTGCAGTTGCTAATTGGTATCCCACTCGCAACAATTTAAGTTTGAAAAAACTGAAACACTCGCAAGCAAAAATTTCTCAGGGGACTCTCAGCGAAATATATAAATTAGCCACAAAAGCCCTCGACTACAGCTATGAGCTAACATGCTTAACTGCTTCAAGCTTTGTTGCAGGTTAGATCATTATGAGAGCCACTAGCAATTTTTTAGAATTTTTTTCTTTAATTTGGCCTTGTTATGCGTGCCATTAAAAAATCCAAATTTAGTTGTTTTTTTTTTCGATCATTTAACGGTCATTGACCTAAATTTTTGATAAGTTAGATAACCGAAAAAAAATTGAAATATTTAGGTCACTATGGCCAAAAAAAGAATTGAAAAAGTTCTTATTTTTTAATATAATTCTGAAAATCGCCCCCTTGCAATCGCGAAAACGATTTCAAAATTTTTGAAACAACAAAACCATTTACAAAATCGGACATATGACCTGAAAGTCTGAGCGAAAATCTAAACCCAAGACTCCATAATATCTGCCAACTAACTGCTTTTTTATACGCATTCTGTACAAATCTTTTAATGCACTCTTGTTAAGAAAATTTTTTGTGTTTATGTATTTCATCTTTCAAAGTTTGTGCATTTTAAATGGCACTTAAATCACAACTTTTTTTACAGCAGTTACGTAATTTTTTACAGTGCTCATTGCAAAAGAACAAATTTGATATGCAAATTATACTTTGCTAATAAATAAATATCTGTCCCGATAATCGAGCAAAAAAATGCTACAGCCAACATTCAGCCATATTTTGTGGATCTTGTTCACATCTAATACAGCTTTACTTTATCTTTGCATCACTTTGTACTAAATGTAATGCTCATAGAGCAATCTCATTATAGTACAAATTTTTTTAACTATTAGTACGTAATTTATAGGCCCAGCAGGTAACCAAAATCAATATATTATACTTTATCTTGATGACATCATATCAAGAAAAACTGTATGAAAAGAGACAAAAATATGTGACAAAATAACGTTACTTAAAATTATGCTAGTTCTTAAGGAAATTTTTAGTCTTGGAAACAGTATAGATTTTTGCGCAGTTGCTCATTTTAATAAAAAATAAACTACAAACTTAATTCTTATCCCACAATTTTCTTCACTGCAATACCTGTATTAGATTAAAAGTACTGTGTTGCCCTGGCGCCAAGACGCAGAGATGGGTCCCTCATACTCTTTACATGATGTGAACAAAGAAATAAAAAGAGTTTATGCCTCAAGTGCAGTCTTCAGAGCCTTGCTAATGTGAGAAAGTATTATTTTGTAAATTCAGGTCTGGTTAATAAATATTCAAGAAACAAACGTTTGGGGGCCACCCGTTGGGGACCTCCCAAATATGCCCCTAAAATTGATTTTTAAATGGCTTAAGCTAAAAAGGTGTATGTATTAGGATCAGTCATTATGAGGTTGATAAATATATCTTGACGCTGTTTAAGATTCTACATTTCTTAAAGGATCCAAAAGAAATATTTTTGAATTGCACTCTTAACGGAAAAACCAAAAATTGTTTTGAAGATCACTTAATTAAGCATGCATCGGTCGTTCACTGAGCTTGGAGAACTCAAAAATGAATAGCAGCAATAAATAAATAAACAACAGGCCTACTTCTGGAAACTCTTCGTCGAAGAATTATCCGATAACACAGCAACAATGCAAAAATCCTTTGGGTTTCTTTTTTTACTTCAGTCTCGGCCAGTAGCATAATAATCAAAGGGTGGAAGGTTCGCTCCGGAAAGAACGATTTGGTACTGCCCCTTTTTGATTCATAATCTTTTTGAATTTTGAAATAATTTTGTGGTTTTATAAATCAATGCACGTCAAAATTAAAGTTTTAAACCCTTTTAAAAAAATTAAATTCTGTTTTAACCGTAGTTGGGATCATATGGGGTGTCTTATTTAAATGAAATCTTATTCAAATCTAAAATTGAATATGTACAGTGTCAGATTTATGAGGTGGAGTGCCCTGAGGCCCAAATTTGATAGAATTCCCATTTTCGATAGTGGAAAAATTAAATCAAGTTTATATCAATAAAATGCTCGAAGGTCAGTCGTTGCAGGCGCGCAACTAGGATTTTGTTGAGAGGGGGCTTGAACCCAAACGTCAAATAGTTTTGCTTGAAAAAAGTTTCAATCGAGCAACGTGCTGAAAAAAGTGGCGCGACTCTACCGCAGGCAGTTTTTGTAATTTTTTAGAAAAAATATTAATTTTAACGTTTTTTGGATCAAATTTCGTATCATTTTTCAGCCACTTAAAAAAACTAAAATAGCTCAGATTTGAAATCCTGTTAAAGAAATAAATTGCCCAGCCACTTCAAGCTCCCACCTTACTCATAAGTCAAGTCCAAAACATGTTTAAACACTTACAATTTTCAGTTAAGTTTTCTAAGGGACTTGGCTAAAGAAGGAAGGGAGACGAAGCCCATTAATCACCCCCCCAGCTGGTTGTGCCTCTAACTTGTCAGCCTAAGCAATGAAAAAAACATGACTGTTACGTCAAGCAGATTACGAAATTATTTAATATCAACCCACTCCAGTAAAGATGCGTTTGTGACATCAAAATACCAGAACTAACCTATTACGAAAGAAAATGGAAAAGTTGACCAAACTAGGTTGCTGTAAATCAAGACTAATATTTTTTGCGCAACACCGCGCAAAGATACTAGCTGCTAATGGTAAATGGTGGGGACCCCGGGGCTCAGGCATCTTAGACTCCTAAATCCGACCCTGGATGTGTTCCTGTTTTTGATATATCTTCTAGTCTCAGCTATTGAGCACTTTTTTGAATCAGTTGAATTTACATTTCATTATGCACGTTGTAAATTGTGTTTAAATCAACTAAATAAAAAACGATATATCAAAACATCATTTTTTTCCATATAAACTTGTTCAAACGTATTATACTTGTAGCCTTCTAAATACTGTGGTGACCTAGTGAATATAATTTAATATTTGTTCTTATATAAATGTCTGCCGTATCCGGTTATTGGCACTTATCGCTCATTGCTGTGAGCGGTATTGCGTAATGAATGGATATTGCGAGACAAAAGGAATTTAATTAATGTTGTTTTTGTTCTCGCTTTTCTTTGTTCATTCGCTGTATATATACCGCTGCTTAGCTTCATGTCATTATTATTATTATCATTATTTTTATTATTATTAATAGTTTATTAAATTCCGCTTGTTGATATTAAAGCATTGACTCATTGCGTGTGGACTCACTAAAATATATTGCACAGTATGTTTTGAATTCTATTCAGGAATCTATTTGCAGTACTTATGCGCAAAGCCTTGCAAAAGATATTGCACAAATTTTTACGGTTCTTCCAGCTAACATTTAGCGACTGGGGGCTTTTTACTCAAACCACAGCTGCTTTCTTTTTCCTCTTAACTTCCAGCCGCTGGTAGACCTCAACTATATAGCCTTTGGTAGTTTTTGCAGTTGGTTCAGTTTCCAGCAAGTTGCAACCAGGGTTTTGCTAAGGGTGGACACGCAAATTGTTTAATAAGAAATATACTCTGGCCCATTAATGACAAAATTTTCCTAATTAAATTAGCGGGTGGTTTTGATAGCCCGGTCAGTCAGTCGAGATAGTCTTGAATCAGTTTGGAAACTTATTGATATCGCTAGTTCTTCCAACTCAAAGGCCTTTTTTGACTACCGTAACTTTTTTTGTTAGATTTTTTGTTAAACCTATTTGTTAAACCTATTTTTTGTTAAACTATTTTTGTTACACCAATTTTTTGTTATATTTTAAAAATAAATATTTTGAGGTTGTGGCGTTACGAAAACGATGATGACGTCATTAAAAGCAGTAAATCTTTATAACAGCACGCAAATTTGTCTAAACGTTGCAAAATATTATTTTTGGTTTGGATTTTTGTTATTTCAAAGTAATCTCAGATAAAGTCACGGCAGATGATAGCGTCATCATGCATGATGACGTCACATGCATGATGACGTCATCTTTAATATAGTATGTTGATTATTATTCGTAATTTTTTGTAACTGAGATTTAGTATATAAATCACAAAATTTGAGAATACTGCAGTATTATTTTCATTTTATCATTTAACAGCTGATGAAAATAAATTTTTTTTTTATGCAAACGCACTTTATTTCGAGAAGCAGCAGAAAAGACAACATTTTTGAACTATGAAGTCATCAATGACGTAATGATGATGCAATGCAGTTATCATTAAATAAAATATTTTATTCCAGCTAAAGATTAACATTGATAATGAATACCCAGTGCAATGAATAGAATACGCTCACTGATAAGCATGCATTGTGCTCATAACTGCATGAAACTCCTTAGGTGCCTCTGACAAAGGCAAAAATGACGTCATTTCCCATCGTCCGGCTGACCCTAAACTTTCTGAAAATGTGTGTCATTAAACTTGATTTAAAGTCAGGGTGCATCAAAGCCAAAATTTGTTTAGTTGAGGAGTTATATTAAACTAACTAAAGTTAACTTCTGCACTGCACAGAGCACACTAGGGCTATAATTTTTTAACGTTTGGAATGAAATTAAATTTCTGGGTTTGCAGTCAATGAACTTTTATAAATTAGTTTTTTCTACACTAATATTTCATTCCGTAAGGAAAAAAAGCTGCGGCACCCAATACTAAGAAATTTTCCACAGTTTCGATATATTTTAACATACCAGTCATGCTTTTTCAAGCAATTTTATTGGTTGATTTTTAAAGACTTTTATAATTACAAGAGAGACCGTAACCAAAAGGGTCGAAGAGGGACTGAAACCGTCTTTGAAAAGCTAAAGTTATGACTGCGCTTGACAGATAATATGCAGACAAAATTATTAAGGTCGAAGAAGCTGTTTTTCTGCCCCGAGATTTCGTCTCCCCGGCCGCAAGTTAACTCTTTTTAATTTAGTGATGACTAGCTTTCCAACTGTAATTCGTGAGCTCCACCTGATAATAGGCGATGTCTATGGCCCTGAATAATAGTACAGTATAAAGAATCACTAGCAATCTTTAAAAAATAGTGGAGACTAATAATATTGCCTTTTGAGCTAACGTAAAATTTTTGTGCAAACAAAATTTTTTCTTGCCACTAATGAAAAGCAAAAACCAAACAAACTGTTTTAAAAAGCCAAGTTTTAGATAGGCCAGCTGGGCCTATAATTTACGTACTAATAGCCAAAAATTTTAATGTCTTGTAGAATTATTGCTCTTTCAGCATTACAATTAGTACAGTAGAAAGTGATACAACGACAAAGTAAAGCTGTATTTGCAAACAAAATCTAAAAAATGCGGCTGAATACTGGCTGTTGCAATCTTTTCGTTCGATTCTCAAATCAAATCAAATCTTTCATTATACTCGCTGCATTACGCCGAAGCGTGTAACGAGTTGGCGGGGCCCATCTCCGCGTCATTGCGCCCGGGCAACACAGCTTCTTTCGAAGAAATGTCGCAGCGGTGGCGAGCCGTTGGCAACACTGTGTCCGATTTGACCGGCCCGAGATTTGAACCTCAGACCTCCCGCTCCAGAGACGAACGCGTTACCGCTCGACCAACTGGCCGGTTCTTTACCTATATTTATTTGTTACTGACAAGGCAGGGTATGGAATGAAATGGAAGACGATTTTTCCATATTCCATACTGGCAATTTTTCGTTTCATTCCATTTCCATGCCATACTAAAAATCTTCCATTCCATACTAAAATTTTCTTCCATATTCCATTCCATACTTCCGTACAAAGGTAAGTTTAGACCGGAAAAAACGCGTAATTTGTATTGCACTTTTACAACGTTAAGCCTACTTCTATAAGTTGTCGGTCTCGAAGGTAAGCACTAGGCAGTATGGTGCAACACGTCTCATCCCATATTTAAAGCACCATCGCAATGACCTACCATAAAAACTCATTCAGCATAAAAACATCAACCATAGGCGTAGCCAAGATTTTTGATTGTGGGGGGGGGAACAAAATGCAAATCATATCAAATGACGGAATTAGAAATTTTCAAAAAGTGGGATTTTTATGGGACAGAGATACCGTAGAATGGAAGGTCAGATGCCAAGGCCGGTGTGCGTGGCACATAACCAAGATTTTGCTAAAGGGGGAGACCTTCAACCACAAATTAAGAAGTTTTCCCAAAATGTCTAAATTGGGAGATGGTGTGAGCTAACTAGTGTACCTAAAACGAATCGCAGACTTGAGATTGGGGGAAGAGTCCCCAGTCGCAGAAGACTACGGAGATCTAGGGGCGAAGCCCTTAGCTGCTGGGCCATCTTTAGTAATGCTTTGGAAAAAATAGCTATTTTAATATTTATGCCATTTCGATCACATTTCGCACGTTTTTAGAGCCATTTGAAAGAACCACATTCGTAAGATTTGAAAGCCAGTTGAAAAGCTCCAATTGTTATAGTCCTGCCTTAACTTACAGGTCAAGCACAAAACACGTTTAAAATCTTGCATTTTTGGGTTAAATTTTGTAAGTGACTTGGCCCAGCTGGGGGAGAGCAAGGTACATTGCCTCCTGCAAAAATTTTAGAAGTGAATAATAAATAATTCACTAGAAAATTTGCATTGGAGATTTTTGTCTTGAAAATAACCAGTCTTAGAAGTACGTGTACGACCAGAGCTCAAGCCCCCGCAATTCAAATTTTGTAATTTATTCAATAAGCAACCCCCTTAGCTGATTTTTTTAAATGCTTTGTTGCGTAAAAACTGGCAAGGTGCAAGGCTAATGTTATTTGAAGTTAGTGCAATAGATGGTTACTAATCATGTTAGTGCATTACGCTCATAAAATGGTTAGAGGTTGCAAATTTTAGAACAAAACCATGAATTTCTCTTGGGTTATACATTTAAATTGCTTGGCAAGAATTTAACTTTAAAGGGCCCTTTGGTCGTCAATATTAATATTATTGTTAATTATTACTTATATACGCGAAATACTAAAATAAAGTGAAACTGAAGAAACAATAGGCTTTGTTGTCATTATTTTTGTTATCGGTGGCATTTCAGTTGGAGGGGCGGGCCCCTGGCCTTCCTGCCTACGCCTACATCAAACACTTAATTAACTGACGATAGGTTTACCCGTATGCTCAGGGTTTAAAAATTGCAAATTTGTGATCACACCAACTATGAAATTTTGCATAGCCAAACTGCCGAAAACATTTTTAAAACATACCAAAAAAAAAAAGCCTAAAGGCAAAACAAAAAAACAACAAAGAATTAAGCTCAATCGAGGAAAGAAAAGTAAATACAAATCTTTTGTTACGATGGAAAACCTTTGTGACTAGGCAAATTGTCATCCTTAAGATAAAAATTGAACCTGTCAGGATTACTGCAGCTGCGAATTGCAATGAACATATTCTACAATCTGATGATGCAATACCTACACTGTTAGCGCAATGCTCATGACCGTATTAACGTATTAATTCGTCGCAGATGATTAGCTGCTAAACGCCGCTTCCACATATTTTTAGTTATCATTATACATACAGTATATATTTTTCTGTAAATGCCATGTGCGAAATCTAGTTTGGAATTGAAATGGAAATATGGAAGATCGTCTTCCATATCATTCTTGAAATCTTCCATTCCATTCCATTCTAGCATTTTTCATATTCCACATCAAAATTTCCGTTCCTTTCCATTCCATTTTCCATTCCATTCCATACCATGCCCTGATTACTGAAGCATAATTTGCATGTCAAATTTGTTGTTTGCATAAGCGCTGAAAAAATTACGTAAGTGCTGTTTAAAAAAGCTGAGGTAGATTAAAGTGGCAATTTAAAGGCACAAACTTTGAAAGATGACGGTGAACAGATGAGATTTAATTCCTTGATAAGAGTGCATTGAAAATTTGCACAGAGTGCCAATGAAAACTCAGATCGTTTGTAGATGTTTGAATCACGGGTTTATTTTTTGCTCATACTTTTAAGTGAAATGTCTGATTTTGTAAATTTTTTTGTTATTTAAAAAACTTTAGGTCATTTTCACGATTGCATGGGGGCAATTTTCGGGATTAGATTCTAAACTACGCAGAACTTTTTCAATTTTTTGTTGTCATTACGACCAACATCGCTAAATATTTTTGTTTGTGTGCTAAAAATTTAGGTCAATGATTGTTAAATGATCAAAAAGCAAACGACCTAAGTATGCATTTTTTAATAACATGAAATAACAAAGCCAAACAAAAAGCAAAAAATTCTGAAAAATTGTTTGTGGCAATTGTAATGATGTAACGGCTTTTAAAGCTAATTTATATAACTATTTTGGTGGGTGTGACCCTGGCAAGTTTTTGCTTGCTAATGTTTTAATTTTTCAAACTTTGTCAGTGGTTAAGATGTTGCCAGTGATATCGGACAGCAACAGCATCCTAAGCAAAATTTTTTTAGGAAAAAGCGAAACTTTTCTGTTTTTTCAAAACCACAAGTCAGTTCAAAACTATATACTGTAAACCGTACCTGTGTGGGCAGAAGCTTGATTTAGCTATCAGTATTAAAAGGACTAAAAATAGATATACTAACCATTAACCAAGCTCTCCTTCTACTAACCATGACTTTTTATAACATGCCTCAAAGCACTGAAATTCATACTACAGTAGAAAGCAGCATCATGGAAAAAAATTAAAAAATCGTCAAACATTACAAATATTTGGGGGTGTATACTCGTTGAAGTTACCTGAACGTGCTACTTCTCTTCTCTAACAAACTTAATTCGTATGATTGGGTGCGTCACTTTTTGATTCAGTTTATACATGCTGAACGTAGCTATTTTCGATTTATTGGGTAATTTAGATATACTTTTTCAGAGAATCATTAGATTTTTTGGGACAAGTGTGCGCCAGGTTCTTGTAATGGTAAGCAAAAAAAAAAGTGATATTCGTTATTATCATGCAAAAGTTCATCACTTCCAACATTAAGAATTTGTAGAGAAAAAAAATCATAACCCAAGCGAAAACGTGTAAAAACAGACCTTCAAAAATTTTTTTAAACATTTTCGGTTGAGACAGTTATTCACTTATCAAAATCGTGTTTGTGTATGACCACTAAAAGCTAGAACAAACTGTTCAGTTAATCAAGTTTCGAGTGTGAAAACGTTGAAAAGTTTTCTCCCTTCGAAGGTATGGGCCTGGCGATTAAGGCTTTGCCTTTTGCAAAACAAAAAACTGTACTTCTAAATTTTGAATCAAATAAGTCCAATTAAAAAAGAAAAATATTTGTAATAAAAAACAAAAACGTTTCGAATAATTTTAAAAACCGTTGCCAATGTACAATTGCACCAGATGAAACAGCAGGGAATAAAGTACCACTCAAAAAATAAAATATAAGGAATTATTCTATTTCAACTTATTGACAATGATTTAATACCATCATCCGAAACGTTTCTAATTCAGATATGTTCCATTTAAATAAAGAGTGTTTGATTCACGTACAAGTATAAATAGTAAAGTTCTTCAAAAACCATTTTTTTGAAAAGTGATGCTGCAAACTGCTTTTTCGTTGAATTACCCTAAAATATGATATTGACCGATTTTCACAAACAAAAATTTGATGTTTAGGGATGCGCAACGCGATTTTAGTTTATGACGTCATTAAAAAATAAGTAAAAATATTTTTCAGAAAAACACTGGCAAGTGATATATCAATAGACGCAGAATGACCCCCTGAGTCGTAATTTGGTGATTGTTTTGGTTCACTAGCATTATGTAACGTTTTATTTCAAAATTTTAAATCGATAATCTCATTCTTTTTTAGCTAAAATTGCATCTTTTGCACGTTTTATTAAGTATCAAATGGAAAATGGTTACCTGGTTGCAGGGATTTCTAGAACAACGGGATGCGCAACTCCGCTTTTTCCGCTTTTTGTTCTGGACAACAGTAGGGCTAACTGAGTTTACCGAATTACCGCGGAAGTCGCTGCAAGAAGAAAGACTGTTAGCATATATAAAGAAAACTGTCGAGCTACCAGTTATTGCAAGCACCGAGTTAGGCACTGTAGGATTGTGACATATCAATGAGTAAGAAGTAATAGTACTGCTGGAGTAATCATCATGCTTAGGCAGAATAAAACCCTAAGAGTGTTAAAGTGTTAGCCTATACCGCTAGGGAACAGGTGTCAAATCTTGTATTGAATTTTTTTATCACTTATCAGGCCTAATAATAAAAACACTTAATTCAACCATAGAAAAATTAAACGATTGTTACTCACTAAACTTACAAATAGCCCACTGCTGTAGGCGTGTAGCAGTCTAGCGTCATGAGTCAGGCCATTACTCTTTGGTTTGCTGTAATTAGCGGTGGGATAGGCCAACTCATCTTGATAAGCTAATAATATCTAAGTGTAAGGCCTCACAGCTCATGTAGCAGCACGCCTCAAGAGTAGGCTATTGTAGTTTTTCAAGTCTAAGTTAATCCTAAAAACTTACCGGTATTTGTTAACATTATACAGCTATTGACCCGTATATTAGGCAGATCTTGAGTTTCAAAAGCCTCTGCTAACTTCCAAATTAGCATAATAGGTTATGCTAATAGCAGGGATGATAGGTCTAAATCTATTGCGGTTGTTCTGAGTAGGCATAGTAGGTTAAGGTTGGCAGCGGTATTGCAGATTAGGGTGTGAGTACTAGGCCTATTCCCGTTTACAACCCAGCGGGTTGTTTGAAATACACATATAGTAGCCTAGGGTTAGGGTTTGGGTGTGTGTTGCCTACTAATGCTACTATGCCTGTTTAGAATAACTTGGCATTATGTGGTACGCGTTGAGCAATGCTTATTTTGAGCAAACGATTTTTTGAGCCCCATTTTTAAGTTAGAGATTATTACATTTTAACTGGCAAAATGAATCTTGACTGCTTAAGCTGAAAATTTTGACAAGGTAAAGTTTTTTAATTTGCAGCTCATAGGCTTATCAATTAATTAGTTTTTACAGTTTAGTATTTAAAAAATATTTTTTGTCATGTAGTAGACTAGCTTCTCTTCAAGACTAGAATTCTGAAGTTTATTCTGAGCAATTTTTTGTGGTTACTTCATATATTAAAATGGTGTTTACTTGTTGTGTTCCTGGCTGTAACACAGGCTATTGATCCAATTCTTCCAAAGAAAAGGTATCTCTTTTTGTATTTCCCAAAGATAAAGACATGCGGCAAAAATGGATTCAAGCAATTCCTCGAAAAGATTGGACACCTAGTGATAGAACTCGTGTCTGTGCTAAGCATTTTCATGAGGATAATTTTACTGTCATTTCTACTTATAGCAAAGTTAATAGGAGGAAATCTCGTACAGTACAAACCTTACAGAGGAAGCGTTTAAAGCCTGGAGCAATACCTAGAATATTTTCAGGATTACCCACCTATCTATCATCAACTGGTGCCGCTGTAAGATCCACAAGCTCTTCTAGCTCAGCTCGTACAGCAAAAGAAAATAATTTGATACAAACAAACAGCAGAAAGTTTCTAAAGCAAGATGATATTGAAAACCGTGAAATGTTAAAGAAGAAATTAAAGAATGAGATACTTCCAGAAGGATTTACTACAGTTATTCAAGAAGAAAACTTGCTGTTTCATTACATTAAATACAGTTTCAATACAAGAGAAGCACCTGAAATTCTAATATCAGTTACCATAACAAGTGATCTGAAAGTGCATGCATATGTACACAGAACCAAATTATCATGTGATACTTACAAGGATTTAATACCAGCTGGTAATATATCTAAAATATCACAGCTGTTAAATTTGCTTGCTTTATGCAAATCCATGATAATGGAATTTGGTAATCCTAATATTTGCTCCAGCTCTCAACAAAAATTAAAGCATATTTTAAGTCTGACAATTCAAATGCTGCATCGATTCTTAAATGAACACCTTGCTTCTCAAAATGCTGAAGCTTTTCAAGCAGAGCAGGTCAGGTTCATAATTGAGCAGTTGCAGCTGATGCAAATGGACAAGCATGGAAGAAGATACTCAACCAGCATGATGAAGACAGCGTTTTTATGGCAACTTACTAGTAGTTCCTTGTATAAAAAATTGAGAATGTTTTTTTCATCGCCATCAGTTCGGCGATTGCAAAGCTTATCTGCAGGCACTTCTGTTGCATCTGAATCCATTGATTTGGGGTATTTGAAGGAGAGAATAAAGGACTTGTCAGCACAGGAAAAGATGGTAACTCTTATTCTTGATGAAGTTTACATCGCTGAAAGAGTAGAGTACAGTAATGGGAGCTTTATTGGCTTAACAAAAGGCGTTCCTGCTAAAACTGTTCTTGGCTTTATGGTTCAGTCCATCTGCTCAAAGTACAAAGATATTGTATGTCTGGTTCCAATTTCAAATTTGGATACTTCCATTCTGCAGAAATGGTTTTTAAAAGTGATGAAAGCCCTGCATGATCTGTTTATTGTCATCGCGGTATCTGCAGACAATCACATTTGCAACAGGTATATCCACTGTTAAAAATTCTAAATCACTATTCAGAAACAACAACCTATATTGTTTATTAATCACACTATTTCTACAAAAATATTGGTAGTACGATTTTATCCTGGGTATGTTTTTTAAGCAAAATCTACTGGCATAAGCTGTAGGCATTGGCATTGCTAGTTTTACATTTTAATTTAACCAATGTATTTTTTGCAGAAAACTCTTTCTTAACTTGTGTGGTAATGAAAACCTGCAGTACAGTGTGGAGCACCCAACACGGCCAAACGAAAAGCTTTATTTATTATTTGATTTCACCCACAATTTTAAAAATATTTTCAACAACTTTATCGGAAGAGGAAGAATGAATATACCTACTGGAGGTTTTGAATCTAGTTTGGGAAAGTCTTGCGTTGCTCAGTTTGCACATATCAGAAGACTATGGCTTAGAAGAAAATAAAGTGCTTAAAATTGCATATGAATTAAAAAAAGTGTCACTGAACCCCAATAGTCTTGCACGCACTTCACCACAACATGCCTTGGGTAAGCAAAATTTAAGCAAGTAATCCAAATTGATTGTTTGTTTTTTTTGTTGCTTTATGGAAGAATATAATTGTAATAATATCATGCAGTTTTGTAAGAAAGAAATTGTAGCAAAGCAAAACTTGACTGATTATGAGTTTTATTGTTTGTGAAACAAGCATGTTCTTTTTCCTGTTCAGCATAAATTTATTAAATAAACAGAAAAGCAGGCATTGTGATTTGTGAAGCTAACTTTGATATTGTTTAGGTGTGTTCAGTAAATCTACTTTGCGTGGGTTGCGATTTTACTCTGAGCAATTTCCCGACTTTAGTGGTACTGCTTCATTTGTTGCATTCATTGGAAATGTCTGGAAAGTCATGTCCTTAAAAACCCCTTCCAAAGGTATGTAAACTTTTTATGCACAAGTATACTGTGTAAAATTTGTTGTTTCTGAACACAGCTTTTTCTAGACCATATTTTAAAAGTTTAATTCACGACTGATAGATGGTGCTCGCAAGTTCAGCCACTGTAACTGCTCCGTTTGCAAAAATCTTTAATTTATAGAAGTGATGCTATTTTTGGACCGGTTGTTGTGTTACTCAAATGCAGTATGTGATGAACTGCTGAAACTCATTTATACCTATGTGATGTAATCTTTTAGCTCAATCTATGCAGCTAGCAAAAAAATAACAAAGAACAAGGTTGTTATTGTAAAAAAATTTTAGGATTTCGAAAATGTGATGAATTCTGCAAGCCACTTAAAGTACAAGACAGCACTTCGCTTGACTTTTTAATTCAAGCAAAAGAGATCTTCATATCCTGGAGAGATAGTGGAAATGCTGGTATAACCAGAGAAACGTTTTTGGCTTGCATTCAGAGCATCGGGGTGATTATCGAACTTACGTCATATCTCCACTATCAACATGGGCTGCAGTACATTTTGCTTGGAAAGCTCATGTCCGACCCGATTGAAGCAAGGTTTGGCTGGTATCGGCAAGCCAGTGGCGGCAACTTTTTTATGTCCGTAAGACAATTAATGTTGACAGAAAAGAAGATACGCATCTTGAGCCTATTGCAACAGCGAGTCCTGCTTCAGGCAACAAGATTTTCTGCTGAGTCCATTTTAGTAGACTCAAGGGAGTCAAACTACACTGCCGCTGAACTACTTATTCTCGACGAATTCTTGGAACAGCAAGTTGACAATTTAGATGAACTATCACCAACAGTTGCCAACCTGACATATTTTGTAAGTGGATGTATTGGTCGAAGTATATGCCGCAGAAGAAAATGCTCTGAATGCAAGCACTTGCTGTTATCCGATAAGAGCAATGAACTTTCTGTAGATGATCACCTTCCAGAAGGGTGCAAAAAGCTATTTAAAGATGCTGATAGAGGAGGTCTTGTAGCTCCGTCAGAACTTTGCTTCGCAACAACTGCTTTAGCAGTTCAAAGTTACACTTTTGTTAATTTGAATGAAGACATGAAAAAGCGATTGATGGCTGCTGATAATCCTCGTTCGTTATTCGTGGCATCCCTATCACAGTCGGTTCAGTCAAGGCCCTTGTTGGCACAACTCGCCAATCAAAAATGTGCTAATGATCACAACAATTTTGAACTAATTATCCAGTGTGCATTCAATTGCTTTTCCAAAAATGAGTTAAAAAGGTTGAACTCCAGAAAAAATGAACCTCCAGCAAAAATGTGTCGCACTGCTCGTAAACTAACAAGCAAAACTACTTTGAGAAACAGTTCCAACTGAGCAACTGCTCTTTCTGGAACCACCGCTCTACCAATAAGAGTGCGTCTGTGTTTTGTATGGGAATTTTAATGTCAAGTGTTAGAAAGCTTACGATTTATTCGATTTTTTGTGTTTTATTCTCTCTACAATATCATTTATTTGCTTTCTTGTATTTAGTTTGGTTCGTTACAATACCTTTATCATTGAAAATTAACTACATAAAGCAATGAATTTAACAAAAGCTTTGCGACTAAACCTCATTTAGGTTGTACGCAATCAAGAACATAATAAATCTCCAGTTATTTGAGTTAAATACCGATCTCAAAACCTATCGCTTGGCGCTTTTAATTCTAATTCGGGGGTTGCCCCTTCTTGATTTTTTTGCATTAACTTCTTTCAGAAAAAAGTTTTTTATTTCGAATTAACTTGACTTGGAGTCAAACTTATACGCAAATAATTCCTAAAAATTTCAAGTTGTTAAGGTAACGGAAAGTTTCCCAATTTTGAGCTTTCCGGAAGTCACTTTCCGAAATCTGAGCATTTTTTTGGCCAAATTCTTAACTTAAATGACGTCAGCCAACTTGACTTAAACTTTTTATGATTCACTATTTCAAGTACAGTATTAAAAAACAAACCTATACTGTGCAAAATTTGAACTGCCTGTGACGTTTTTGCAAAATGACTTAATTTTTGAAAAATACGACCCTGACGTCACTGTGATGATGTCATCAACTCAAAACCAGTTTTTCTAAAAAATTTTGGTGAACAACAATCCGAATGCCAACTTTGGTGTTTTCATGATTTTTAAGAGTTGTTAAAGAGTTGGATAAGTAGAACATTTTTGCCCCCTTCCCTCTAAATTGCGTTGTTTAAATGCCCCATGTAAAACAGGAATAAGGTATTTCAGTCCAGTTTTATGCTTTACCAAGCTGATAGTAGTTTTCAAATTACCTCATCTGCATTGTGTACAAGAAAAAATACAAATTATGAGTTTTGTGATGCGTGGTGTTCACAGCCCTACTATTGTCTGCTCATAAAATGCAGTTTCGCATCCCGTTGTTCTAGAAATCCCTGCCTGGTTGCCTCTTGTTTGTGCAAAATCGTTTCAGTACAAATAATATCAGTCATGTACAACGTCTTTTTAGGCGATGTACTAACCATAAAGCGATGAAAATACTTGTGAATAATCACCTAATTTTTGCGAGTACTTTTTTAGATGTAATATTAGCCTTTAAATTGTACTGAAAACATAAATTATTTTAGAGTACAATTTTATTGGATTGAGTAAATAGAAAAGAATACCACAAGAAGTGAGACTGAAATTTGTTAATTGGTAATCTTAAATCTTATCTCAATACCAGCTGCTTACCGACAAATGGTGATGTCATGCGTTAGTTTTTTCCCATTTTCGAAAATTAAAATGCCACCACAAATGATGCTGTAAATCGAGCGATTGAAGCAGTACGTGATATTTGGTTGAAATCGCAAATTCCTATAAAAAGTACTGCTGTAGTTGGCTGCGATCAAAACAACTTCTGAAAGTTTTTGAATGGTGGAAAAAATCCATAACTGATGCTTCCCGAAGAAGGCTTTGTGTTGTTTTAAGATTTTCAGTTACGACTCTTTGACGTTTTCTTTACCATTTCTCTCTTAATTCATTATCCAAAATGGACATTTGCGTTTCGCGATTGTTTCTTTGGTCAATGAAAAAAGCCACGTCTTTCTTTTTAGATTTTTCGATTCTTAGACGATCACCAGAAAGTTGTTGCTCAGCGTTTTTAGCAGCACGATTAAATAATGTTTCCAAACTTTCACAAAATTTTTTTGTGTTATTTGTCTCGGTGTTATAATCGCGATCGTTACTTTTTTTAAATTTTTTCCGCGATTTAAAAACTTTCAGAAGTTGGTTTGATCGCAGCCAGCTACTGTTTATAGGAATTCTCGATTTCAAGCAAATTTCAATTACTGCTTTGATCGTTCGCTCCACAGCATCATTTGTGGTGGCAAAGCATTCTTCTGCAGTTTCCTTTCATGTGCACTCGACGACACTTTCTGAGTTGGTGTGAAGTTTAGTGTAGATTCCGACAAATATAAGTTTATTGTGGTATTTCTGGAGGAAAAGTGGTTCTATTGAGCAAAATATGATCCCACTATACGGCGACTGGGTTAGTTGCAGATCGCAATTAATGCCTGCAACATGGATTTTACTGTGTTGCTAGACGACAAAAGGTCCTTTTTTTCTTTTTTCTTCTCGCGATAGCGAGTCGCGTGCTAGTAGACGCATTCTGCCAGAATTACAGTGGTCTGAGTCAAACAGCACAAAGTAGCCTAATGCAAAATAAAAAGTACATTAAACACATTCAGCATAGAGCAATCCAAATTAAGAATTTTTTGTAAAACAGGCGTAAGGAGACTCAGGACTTAAATGCAAAGGACTGATTTTGTCTTCGTGTCTGGATTTTAAAGCTTTGCTTCAAAATATTCTGTACTGGTCTGTGGCAGGGGTGTATTTAGAGGGGGGAGAGCCATGGTGCCATTTTTTGGTCTTTATTTAATTTTGGACCATAAACCGGACTAAATCTGAATGGAGAATTTTTTCTTTTGGTCTTCATTATTTTCAAATTTCCTGCCCCCTCCCTTTCGAAAATCCTGCGTACGCAAGTGGTCTGTGGTACAGGGTAGAGTATGATAGGCTATCTTTAAATGCCAGCACAGCAAATTCAAACCACTCAGTCACATAAAAACGTAATATTTCGATAAAATTTTTATGAAAACGTGATATTCAAGTCGCTTGACGATGCCTTACCGTTAGCTAAGGTTTTATAGCACGGATCCGGAGCGGAGCTGGAGTTAATCAATCAATCAATCAAGTTTATTTGCTGATGCAACACAGCCACCATTAATACGTAGTACAAAACCTGAGTTGAATGCAACAGTTTTAGGCAACTATGCAGTATAAACTGGGCTAGGAAAGAACATTTCATGGTCATTCAAGTTAAGCTGTCCATTCACTGCATCTTGATTTGTTACTAATGACTTAAAACAAAAGAAACGAAAAGCATAAAATCAACAAAATATAAACAGACACAAGCTTTTATATAGATTGCAAAAAATTAATATTTACGAATTATCTGCTTTTTGAGTTGTTTGCTAAAAGAATACTTGGACAAGAGTTTCAAATTTGGCGAAATGTTATTCCAGTACACATATACCACTCTAAACATTAAAATTTAAAAAATTATCTAAAGCCCGACAGACTGTTTCACCTACGAAAGGATCATCAGGGGTCTTATTCAATATACGTATTTAGAGTGGTATATGTGTCCTGCAACCAAGCTCTAACTTTGAACCATTTATTGAGCACTTTCTGGACTACCGCTACTTTGAAATATTATTCCATATTTTTCTCCGGTATGTGAACGTGCAGTTTGCCTATAGCGTGTACCGATATTCATTTATGGAATGAAAAAATTATTTTTAGTTAGAGATTTAGTATGGTAGTTATGATAGTTACGGTACTAACTGAAGAAAAAAAGTAATTAAAATTTTCAGGAAGAATTCGATGATATAGACAATAGTTATGACATTACAATTGACCATCCTTGTGACTGGGACTTGTAACATCATAATACAATAGTAACGACAAATTAAGAGGCTATACTGATTACTGGAGAATAGCCTAGACTTTGGGTAATTTGGGCCTAGACTATGGGCACGTTCGCACGAATCTTCATTGACGGCCGCACGTAGCACATAAAAAGTTTAGTAGGCAAATTTAAACAGCTTACCAACGCACTGTACCCGTACCATTAGAAGAAAGGCGTACCGTGCAAGCGTACTGTAATTCTTAATATAAATTGAGGCGTAACGTACCGTACCAACGTACCGTATCATACTGCCATCCTTAAATTTCAAGTAATTTTATAGACAGCCTATTAAATTTCATCCACTCATCAAATAAACGCTCATTCTTCATCTTATATTTGTTGTAATTGGTCAATATTTTTACTTTTGAGTATCAGCTCTTTGTCATTTGCGAAAAGACTGACATGAAATTTAGTGTCAAGAAGTAAATCATTCATGTACAATGTAAAGAGTAGTGGATCCAAAATGGAACCTTATGGTACACCAATCACAATTTTATTGGTGTGTGATTGTGTTTCATCACACTGAATAAACTGGGAACGATTAGATAAATAATTGTTCGGAAGACTATGGTATATTGTCTCTGTTACCATTAAATTGCAACTTTTTCAGCAGCATTTTATGATTGACAGTATCAAAGACCTTTGATAAATCTATTAAGACGCAGCAAGTAAAACACCCTTCATTGGAACAACGAACGCTTGCGTCGCGTGTTTCTTTGTTTTTACTTGAACATTTTCAAACTAACCAGGGGGAGATTTAAGACTTTTGCTCATAACTCAAGAACGGTTTGGTCTAGCTACATGAAATTTTTGCAGCAGTTTGAGATTAGTAATTTGCATGTGTGTTCCAAATTTCGAGGCAACATGTTACGTGACGTTGGTTTTAGGACCCGAATACCGCCCCGAAAGTTTGGCATAAAAAGCGGTCTCATTTTAAAAACAGCTAAGTATGGCAAAAATATTTCACTCAGTTATATGTCTTAAGATACACTTTCATCCCAACCAAACCCACTCTTGGCCGCTATGAGGCTTTTTTTATTATTATTTTTTCCTTTTTTTTCTCTTTTTTTCTCTTTTCTCTTTTTTTCTCGTTTTTTTCCTTTTTTTCTTTTTTTCTTCCTAAATCTTGAACGATCTTCTTCTCCTAAACCACAAAACACCAAAATCGAATTTTTGCGTAAAGTTGTTGAGCAGCAAACGCGATTTTGTTTCCCGAAGTTTTTTTCGGTGACTCTCCTAAAAAACCTCCCAAAAAATCAGTTTTTTTTACTGCTTAAGCTAGGGCGCCAGTTTTTTTTTTTTTCGATATCAGTAAATATTTAACGGACAAATGTTTTGACATAGTTTTGGGGTACCACCCCTCCCCGAGGACCCCCTAAAAAGTAATTTTTTGAACGGCTCAACCTAGGATGCCAGTTTTTTTCTTTCAGTGGTTATTCAACAGACAAATATTTTAACATAATTTTTGGGTTTAACACCCCCTGGATCCCCCCAAATGGACTCCCCCCAAATCAATTTTTTGAACAGCTTAACTATTGGTGCTAGTTTTTTTTTTTGATAAAAGTAGACATTTAACAGACAAATATTTTGACATGGTTTGGGGTACCACACCTCCACGGGACCCCCCAAACGGACCCCATCAAAATTTAATTTTTTGTACGGCTTTACCTTGGGGACCGGTGTTTTATGATAACAGTAGATATGTAACAGACAAGTATTTTGACATTGTTTGGAGATGCCACAACCCCCGGGGACCCCCATTCGGACTCCCCAAATATCATTTTTTTTGAACTGCCAAACCTTGGGTCCCAGTTTTTTTTCATATCAGTAAATGTTTAACAGACAAACATTTTTACGTAGTTTGGGGGTATTACACCTCCCGAAAATCCCCAAAATCAATTTTTTGAACGGCTTAATGTTGAGGACCAGTGATTTCTGATAACAATTGGCATTTAACAGACAAGTTTTTTGACATGGTTTGGGGTACCACCCCGCTGGAAATCCTCAAAAATCAATTTTTCAAATGGCTGAACTTTGGTGCCAGTTTTTTTGATAGCAGTAAATATTTAACAGACAAATATTTTGACATAGTTTGGAGCTACCCCCCCAAGAGACCCCCGAAAATCAATTTTTTGAGAGGTTTAAGTTAGGGCGTTAGTTTTTTTGATATCAGCTGTAGCTTAAGACACAAAATATTTGAACATACTGTAGTTGCAACGGTTTGAGCTTGGATAGGATGTTTTTTATTACGATCAATCACTGAGTTGTCAATTAAATGTATATATTGACAATGTTTGAAATTCCAAACCCTTCTTTCCCAAAAGATATTTTTGATTAATTTCTTAAGGCGAAAGCAAAACTTTTTTGTTTGAGATTCTTTTTGTTTAACATGCGTCGGTCGTTTACTGAGATTGCTTCTCAGCAAGCTCCCGTGTAGTCTAACAATTTAACCTTTGACAACGTTCGAAAAATTAAAACACTTGCAAGCAAAAATTTTCAGAGGACATCCAACAAAATATATAAAGTAGCTACAAAAGCCCTTTTAAACGACTATAGCTTTGAGCAAATACAATATGTTTGAGTGCTTCGAGCTTTGCCGCATGTTAGATCAATGCAAGTAGCAACAGCAATTTTTCAGAACTTTTTGCTTTTCTTTTGGCCTTGTAATTTCATGTTGTTAAAAAATTCAAATTAAGTTCGTTTGTTTTTCGATCATTTAACGGTCAATGAACTAAATTTTTAAGACCTAAAAGTGAATTAGCGAAAAAAATTTAAGCATTCTGGTCTAAATGACAAAAAAAATTTTGAAAAAGTTCTACTTATTTTTGAATACAATCCCAAAAATTGCCCTCTTGCTATCGCAAAAATGACCTCTAGATTTTTGGTGGGCGGGGAGATTTTGTTGTTCTCGTGTTTCCCTAAATTTGTGTTATTTTGTATTATTATTTATTGCGAAGCTTAAGTTTACGCCTCTTTCTGTTAAGTATTGCTAAGGTGCAACTGACTTAGATGACCGCATGGTTGTTTCACCGATTCTTTTTTGGGTACCTTTAGCGTTTGGTAAAATAAACTTGACTTGACTATTTAAATTTACTTTGGACTGTCTTGACCACTATAAAGAGGGCTCAAGGGGCCAAACCGTGGCCACCGAAACAACAAGGCCTCACGCATGGTTTGTGACGTCATTACCAGTAGTCCAATTGATTGTCCTACTTTTCTGCGCTGTTGTTTTGTTAGCTAACAAAAGTGCGAAATCGCGAGGACTTGCATTGGTTTGTAAAGCACAGTAACAAGCGTTTCACTGAAAGAGAGACAGTTCAGCAATAAGTACTTTTGCTCAGTTGCACTATTCAGTTAAGAAATATGCTGTTATTCTGTTAACGTTTACAGTATTTTGCAGTGTAATTTAGTGCTAAGTATTTTAAGAAGTTACCCAAATATTACCACTTACTAACTTCATTAGTACCAGTGTATAAATTATTCACAGTGTATTTTAGTATGAGTTCTTTGTAAAAACAACCACTAAAACTATAAAAAGACAATGTACCAGGCCAAAGGACAATGTAGCGTACAATATTTTTAAAAGCAATTTCAAGCACACTGAAATAATTATGGTTACTGAACCGCCAAAAATTGTGAAGCCATGATTGTGTAAAAGTTTTTAATTAGATCATGTTCAGTTATATTGTGTTGTGTTAAGTTGCAAATGATAAGTAAGCCTATCATCTTTACCTGCATCAGCATGCATGCAAGATATTAAATATATGAGTTTAAGACAAGAATAGTTGGCAAATGTTGTTGAACTGAGCTCTTTACTAATTTAATACTGGCTTTGTTTTAAATTAACTACTGTGGTTGTCGCAGGACAAAATTTTAATTTATGCAATTAAAATCTGTTAACCTACTTTCACTTTGAATATCTTGGTACCTTCCGAAGTGAAGCCTTATGGATGTAATGTGCCCAACTGCAAAGGAAATTATGATACAGGTCCCAAAGTAGCCGTTTTCGGATTCCCTGAAGAAACCGATTTAACGAAAAAAATAAATACATTATATTTAAAGAAAAGATTTTATTCCATCCAAAAATAGCGAAGTAAGTTTAACAAGTATTCAAGACTACTATTGGCTGTTTCATTACTTGCTGAAGTATGGTAGATAATTTTTCGATGCCACTTAAAGTTGGTGCAACATACTATACGGAAAATATTATTTTCGAAGTTAATTGTGTACATATACTACGAAGAAATATCAAGCTTTGATTAGATTTTTGTCGCGAATGATAATTAAATATTTTGCTCATAACCTGAAAACTTGTGTTATGATGTGTTACAGAGGGCTGTTCTATAAATTCAAGGGCCTAGTTTAGGTTTATTTCGATCACACGCCCTGCGATTTTTGCAGCAAGTATATTAATATTCTACTTGTATTTCTAGGTGTGCGAACTTCATTTTCATCCTCACGAAATTCTGCGTACAACTTCAACATTTGATGAAAAAAATGGAAAAACAGTAAAGTAAACATCTTCATCTAACTTTCTTCTCATTGCAATTGCTATTACGGAAGAAGACATTCCCACATCACCATTCCCACGACACCATTCCCGTGATTGTCTATATTTGCGGTTATGGTTGTGATTTTATCAACAAAAAATGAAAGTGCGAGGAGTGTAAACTTCGCATAGTCTCCAGCGATGTGAGTGATACCAGCTTCAACTATTCTTTTATCAAAGGCATAAGTAGTGGAAATCTTTTATATCCTAATGCTGACATTTTGCTCATAGGACCAGGCGCGTAGCCAGGATTTGGAAAAGGGGGGGGCTTTTTTGAAAGAGTGAGAAAAGTGCAAACGACCTTGACCCGAATTTTCATTGTTCTTGAATCAATTTCACACGGTTTGTCCGAAAATTGAGACGAAATTTCTCGGAAAGCTCGGAAATTCAAATGTTTTTTCAGCCCAAAAACAGATGGTCTCCAAGAAAAAAAAAAGGTCTTCACCGAAATTGAGACTGATTTTTCGGCCAAAAACGGAAATTCAAACGCTTTTTCACACCGAATCACGACATCTACTTCACAACTTCGGCACTCAATTTCCTTTGGGGGGGCTGTTTTCAATTTTTCACCAAAAATCGGCCTAAAAAGCACCAAAAACGTGCGATTTTGCATACTTCACAAGCCAATCGGGGGCTCGAGCCCCCCCGCCCCCCCCCCCCCCTGGCTACGCTACTGCATAGGACTCATAAGCTATATTGTAATACAAAAGATTGCATGCTTTTGACGAATTTCTCGGGTCAAACCCACAACGTGCTCTTTCAGTCAATTCAATTTTAGCTACACTGGAAGCTGAAGTACTGTTGCTCGATTTTTTGGCTCCTTGTTCGTCCAATCATGAGTCCATTCAATTGGTTAAAATGGCAATCTACTCTTGTGTTAACATATTACTAAACAATTACTGCTTTATGAAAAACGATGTGTTTGGGGCTGCAAAGTTTTCAAAAAGAAGAAAATTGGCAACTCTTCAATAACTTATGTGTACTGTATAATACCTGGCAATCGCTCAGTATTCATTATTGCGTAGTATTAAAATGTGTTTTTTTTCTCATTCGATTTTATTTGAAATAGCTCCCATCCACTTCTATCAATAAGTTAAACGTAGTGGGAGTTATAAAATTAAAATGCGCATTGAAAATCTAGTAGTTGTATTGGAAATGGCGTAGCTATAGTAATGGACAAAATAATATCTATATGTTGTTTTTTTTGTTTTGTTTTTTCAGCAAAGTTTCTGGAAATTAAGGTGCAATTTTGTTTTAATGTCGTAATCCATTGAGACCATTTTCAACATTGAAATATTAACTCTGCAATGAATGTTAGTCGCTTTTAAATACTTGGTTTATGTCTGATCAAGATTTTTGCTGTTAAATACTTGGTTTACAGTATTTCTTCAATGTTTTCGCAAATCGCAATATTATATTATTTCTACTGTAACTGTTATGTGGTATAAAAGCAGTGTTATTTGATTACGCAGAGATTCATTAAATTGTGATATTCGCACTTCTATCTGTAGTACAAGTTGCAGTGTAATTAACTTTTACATTGCACAAATATTCAAGTTATTTTACTGTGCTACTGTAAGATCAAAAACAAAAAGAATATTTGTTTATTCTAATTTTTCAATATTGCAAGAATGCGGTGTAGGCTATTTATAATTTTTTGTCAGGTATTGTGTTCATAATATTTTAAACTATACTTTCACTTTAAGTGTTAACTAATGTAGTTTTTCACAGCAGTCATCTACCGCTAGCAAGCAAAAAAGTTTTCGCCAGACAGACTACACGCGATGACGTCATCGGCTTTTTCAAAAGCATGCGTGAGGCCTTGTTGTTTCGGTGGCCACGGCCAAACTAATCAAGTTTTTGAAATTACTTCCAAAATTTTATCATTCTTTCAATTAACTTTAAAAACTTATGAATAGTTATCTAAATAGAAATATAATGGTGATAAAAAATTACAAAAATTTCCCCAGTCCCCATAATTGCGGTGCTTTCATTTGTTTCTCAACATATGGCGCGTTGAAATCTTGAAACACCGAAAACGTTTAATTTGCTTCTGGGTTCAACTCCTTCCCCCTTAAGAAAAATCTTTGTTGCGCGCGTGTAGAGAATTCCATCATAACTGATCGTTGTGCACTTCCCGACTTTAGCGTAAATTTTGGCGACTTTAGTTTCTTGTGTTGGACGGTGTTGTCTGATAAGATCTCAACATTGAACTCTGGATATATGACGTGTTTAAGGTAGGCTACTGTTAGAGGGATACCGTGCACAAGTCCTTGAAACACGAGTCCTAAAAACACCAGTCCTAAAACACACGAGTCTTAAAGAACACGAGTCCTTAAAGACACTAGTCCTGCCATAGGCGTAGCCATAATTCTTGATGGGGGGACTCAAACCGCAAATCACATGCAATGACGTCACCAGAAACTTCTGCAGAGAAATTTCTTGTGGGGAAAAAGATATCGCAGAATGGAAGATCAGAAGCCGTGGCTTGGTATTGGCACGGTACTAGAAACTTGTTCAAAGGGAAGGCTTAAACCAATTGTTAAAATGCGAAAATGTCTGAATCGGGAGAAGTGTTGGGTAAAGAAGTGTACTGCAATTCCAACGTATCATTGACGGGGGTCTGGGGGCGAAGCTACCAGCCGCCGGAGAATATGGGGGCCTGTATGCAATGAAATACAAACAACAATTTTTCGTAATTCTTTGAAAAAAAAATTGCTTTGACTCCATTGGTTCACATTTCGCACGTATTCAGAGCCATTTGAAAGTACTAGATTTTTAACATTTGAAACCGAATTGAAAAATGAACTTGTTTAGTCCTTCTTTTGCTTGCTATTTAAGTCCAAAACACGTTTAAAACTCTGCATTTTGGGGTTAAATTTTGAAAGTGATTTGGCTCTGGTAAGGGAAAGTAAAGTACTCGTACAATGCCTCCTGCAATATTTTAGCAGTAAATAACAATCCACTCGAAAATTTTTCTTAGAGATTATTGTTTTTTCATGAAAACAACCAGTTATAGAAGTACATACACGGTTAGGGGGCCAAGGCCCTCTCAATTGAAAATTTTGTTCAATGAGCATTGCCTTTACTGTACCTAATTTTTTTCAAAAGTATTTTGTTGCGTAAAAACTGGTGAGGTGGAGGTGAATTGTTATTGAAAAATGCTAACTGCACAATAGATAGTTTCGCCTACACACCATGTTCTTGCCTGGGCAGGATTTACATTGTGTGGGGCCCCTGGCACTTTGGGATTTTTGCAATATTTTCCTGCCAAATACAGGTGAAAACCAAAAAAAGTCTTAGATGAGCGCGGGCCCCCTGGCACTGTGCTATATGTTAAATCCGTCCCTGGTTATTGAAATTACGTTCATAAAAAGGTTAGAGGGGGGCCTGAGTTACGGCAGCAACTTTTAGGAAAAAAACCCTTAATTTACTCGGGTTATACGATTAAATTTCTAGACAAACATTAAATTGAGGGGTCTCCGGTCCCTTGGATCAATATTATCGTTAGGGGGGCATTTAAATTGGGGACCATCTAAATATTATTGTAAGGGGCCCATTTAAATTGGTTGGCAAACATTAAATTGAGGGGCCCGGGCCCCTTAGTTCAATACTATTGTTGGAGCCCCATTTAAATTGGTGCCCATTTAAATGTTATTGTAGAAGGCTCATTTAAATTGGTTGGCAAAAATTATCTGGAGGGGCCCGGGTTCCCTGGATCAATATTATTGTAGGGGGCCCATTTAAATTGGTGGCCATTTAGATGATATTGTAGGGGGCCCATTTAAATTGGTAGGCAAAAATTAAATCGAGTGGCCCGAGCCCCCTGGATTAATATTATTGTAGGGGGCCCATTTAAATATTATTGTAGTGGGCCCATTTGAATTGGTCGGCAAAAACTAAATTGAGGGGCCCAGGCCCCCTGGATTAATATTATTGTAGGGGGACCAGTTAAATAATAATGCATGGGGCCCATTTGAATTGGTTGGCAAACATTAAATTGAAGGGTCCCGGGTCCCCTGGATCAATATTATTGTAGGAGGCACATTTAAATTGGGGGCGATTTAGATTTTATTGTAGGGGGCCCATTTAAATATTATTGTAGGGGACCCAATTGAACTGGTTGAAAAAATTAAATTGAGGGGGCCGGGCCCTTTAGATCAATATTATTGTTAATTACTATTGTACGCGTGTACTGTTGTACGCAAAGATGCCAAAAGAAACTGAAACTAAAGAAACAATAGTCTTTTTTGTGACATTTTTATCATTGGTAGCAATTCAATTGGGGGGGGGGGGACCCGGGCCCCCTGGCCCCCCCTCTGGCTACGCCCATGCGTCCCACAGGACACGAGCCTTAAAAGATACGAGTCCTAAATCCTTGAGTCCTAATGGACATTAGTCCTTACGTACTTGAGTCCTAAAAGACAGGATTTTTAACGTACACGAGTTCTAAAAGACACGAGTCCTAAAAGACACGAGTCCCAAAAGACACGAGTACAAAAAGGACACGAGTCCTAAACGACACGAGTCCTGAAGAAAACGAGTCCTACAGGACACGAGTCCTAATGGACAGGACTCGTGTCTAATTATAAAAAATGCTCTAACAATATAATATACTCTAAAAGTTTAAAATACATAACAGATTGTTTAGAACTTATCGTTTAAATCAGTAAAAACCACATTTGTTTTGTCTGTATTTCATTTGAGATTTTTTCCTTTATTTCTTATTTTTTGAGTTGAGGCTGGCATTGTTCCTAACTTGCTTTTAAATTTTGAGAAAAAACGAGCCTGGTGTTTTTATAAAATATTAAAAAAAAGAGAGTATATTACGTCGCTGATATTGTCAATTTTTCTTTTGCAATTTCTTGAACTTACCGTACATTATTCACTTATTCAGGATGTCAGAAGCTCGGGTACAGCAGTCTACTAGAACAGATGTAGAAAGAAACAGTAATATACAGTTGTGTAACCATGGTAGCTTCAGCTCCCCAATCCAAGCCAATTCAGAAAGTACCCTAAAATGCCAGCGTGTAATTGTGTTTTGGTATAAGTAAGGAGGCTGAGCATTTTAATTTTTTCAAATGGCTTCCTAGTTTTGGCAATTTTCGGTGCATATGAGGGTCGCTTATGAACGATTTGTGAATCTTTTCAATTCTAGTGATAAAAAAACTATGCAAATTTGTTGGCAAGTTCATTGTCATTTGCAAAGTCAGTAGGAAATTTCTTGATTGGTTTAACACCAGACAATAAATTTACAGTACTGAATAAGGTTTTCTGGTGTAATTTTCAATTTTATCTATGATATATTTTAATTTCTTTTGTTTAGCTAGATCAATACATTGTTTTCGTAGATCGTAATATGCAAGCTTGTGAATAAAAAGTTTTGATTTTTTGTGAATTCTTTCGATTTTTCTTCTTTTTCTACATAGTAGCAGATATTCTTGGTCAAACCAAGGGCAAGATGGAACGTTTTCGATTCTCTTAGCTTTGCAGGTGCGTGTTTGTCAATTAAGATCGGATAGAATTGTAGTATCGGTCAATAGATGTTTCCATTGTAGTTCAAAAATTGCTCAAGCAAAACTCTTTATTCAAATCATGTAAAAGATCATCTTGAATACTGTTTCTGTAGTCGCACACTTGAACAAGCTTGTGTGGTTGTATAGTTTCAGTAAACACTTGAATATTAAAACAGATAAGGCATCACCAACATCGAGATTCATGTAAAGATTGCTTTAATTTTAATAGCGATGTGGCGCTTCACATTCTTTTCTCTCTTCTTTTCTAAGCAGTTTTTGCAGCTTTCCGAAGCCTTTTTTTCTACTGAGGCCACGTTACTTTGGAGAGCAAGACGATGATGTTTTTGTGACGTTTTTTTTTAGTAGTATAATTAGGCGAGATTCCTCGCATGAGGTCCTTTCTTTTTTTCTTGGACTGGCGAGAAATTAAATAATTTTAAGCGAATTCAATCATATGCATAGTGAAAATGGCATGGCAAAGGAAATGTATTTTTGGTTTATCTACTCTGTCGAATTGTGAGCGACCTTAATAACCTCACATCAGCGTAGGCATAGCCTCCCCAGTAGTATTTTCCACAATGATAAAAATGATGACCACATAGGCTATGTTTGCTTCAGTTTCATTTAGCGTTTACGCGTGTTACACTTATTAACAATAATAACAATAACGACGGCAAAATGAATCAGACACTACCAATTCAATCTTTTATCAATCAATTTAAATGTATATTCCATAAGAAATTCAGCAATTTTATCCGAAAAGTTGCACCCCCGACCATCATTCAATCTTTTTATAAACTTTAAAGCACAATCCAAGTTTCCTAGATTTTGCGCGACAAAATAATTTTCAAAAAAATTAGTTAGGGAAATGCTTATTGAACAAAAGAGACGTATACGATAACATATTTAGGGGCGAGTCGTTTTCTCATGCCTTCTTCCTATTCGGCAGCGGCACAATATAGAAAAAACACGCAAAAAAATTCAGGTAATTGGGGTATATTTTATACTATTTTCAGCCTAGCAAGACAAAATTTTTGCTGCCTTGGAATCGTCGAACTCAAGATCACCAATTCAAAATTACAGAAAAAGCCATCTGAATTTCCTATCCGATAAAGTTTTTGGAGGGGTGTCATGTCTATTTCATTTTGCCAGTATCATAAAAACCTAAAAAAATCTACAACACGCTACTGCAATAACTTGAGCCCTATGGCTGTTTTTATATTTTATTGTTGCTAAACAGTCTACATCTTATAAAAACTGTACCAAAATAATCTCAGTATTTAGTAGCTGTATTTAATATCTAAAAAATTGTAGAGCTCTGAGGCTCAGGCAATGTAATTTTCTTCAAATGGCTTCCGAATCTTAGCAATTTAGTTTTTTCAAATGACTCTAAAATCTGTGAAATGCTATCCAAACGGCATTAAAATAGCATTTTTGTTCCAAACACTTTCAAATATTGTCCCGCGTTTGAAACTAATTTCTTCAATAAAATCGATTTTAAGCAATATCTCTTTAATAAAATTGCAGACAAGAAGCCAGAAAATCGCTTCCCAGCTTGATTTGATCAGCCGGTGAGCTGGGGCCGCATTACTAAATGGTCTTTGGAAAACGTGAATGTTTGTGTTTCGGATGCCATTCGGGTTTCCAATTTTCATTTGCAATAGGTTTTAACAAAATTTTTTGAAAGTTTAAAAATAGTTTTTCTTTATAAAACTGTAAAACTGTGCTTTCTTCGTGATCGTCATTTTGTTTAAAAAAATGTAACAACTAACAAAATTTTTATACTAATTTAATTGTGATGTTTTGACGTTTGCCGTGCCAGCGTTTTACTGTTTAATCGTTTACGTGCTATCTGGCCCATTAGCGTAGCCAGGATTTTTGATTGGGAGGGGGCGAAACCACAAATCACAATCAAAAATTTTCGAAAGAGGAACTTTTGGTAGGGCAAAGATATCGTAGAATGGAAGATCAGAAACCGTGGCCTGGTTTGGTACTTAACCAGGATTTTGCTACAGAGAGAGGGATCAAACCAAAAGTTAAAAAGCGAAAATGCCTGAAGTGGGAGTTGTGTTGAGTAAACTAACGTAACTCAAATGTACCACAGACGGGGTCTAGGGGCGGAGCCCACAGCTGCCGTATGCTAAAGGGGCGTGGGGGCGAAGCACCCAGCCGTAGAGCAACTTTTTGTAATTAAACCCTATTCGGACCAGGCAAAATTTTTTGATTAATGGCCCAGGGGGGATCGATTCGACACAGCACATTCAAACGTTAATAACTCCCAAATCGCAAAAGATAAAAAAATTCGTTTTTGCTCCACAAGCAGCTCAATTTTCTGACAAAAAGTCTGGATTTTTTGTCGTTATATTTGCAACCTTGATCTTCAATTAATTTCAAAATAAGGCAAGGACTACAAGAAGCGATCGGTTCGCTTTTGATCTGCATAATGTCAATAAGCGTTTGATTGCTGTGACGCGGCATCGCAGCTGGAGTTTTATTCAGTAACTCAGAGATAATTACGAACTAAATTAAAAGATTATTTCTATTGTGCTAAAATACCTATATTACTACTTTGTTGCGAGAATTAATTGCAAGCAGAATATTTCTTACTGTTCTAGTTCCTTTTGCTAAACACTACAAAATTTAGTACTATTTTTTGAACAAAATTTATAAAAGAATTAGCATCAAACAACTATTTTTTCTCATTCACATTTTGTTAGTAAATGTTTATGACATAGCTGTAACAAACGTCAACAAAATTGGTTGAATTTTGATGCAATTTTTAATATACTGAAGATTCGTAGTCAAATATAACACAGTCAAAATTTTCACTTGGAAAACTCGTACTACGGGTTTCATTCTCAGTCTGGTAGATCTGGCAATGAAAAATTGCATTTGTTGCTACTCTTGCTAAACCTAATCAAAAGTGCAGCGTAGCATTTTCTATATAACAACACTGTTTGTCTTACCAATCTTTTCATTTTTTATCAGTAGTCGAGTGGATAAAGCGTATGCTGCTGACAGTGATGGAGTCGAGTACTCAACTTCCGAGTACGAGTACAAGTACCGCAAAAAACTTCGAGTACGAGTACGAGTACGAGTACTGATATTGAAAAATGTACTCGAGTACGAGTACCGTAAAAAAGTTTGAGTGCGAGTACGAGTACTTTTACAAGTTAAGCAAACAAAATTTTTAAGTTGTAACAGCTCAAAATTTGTCGCAAAAACATAAACGAATGCGTTTTTTTCTGTGAGTGGGATGAAGGCGCTTAACTGCAGGCGACAATTTTCTGACAAGTTACTCGCAAAATTACTGTTATATTTTAAACAAATTACTCGCAAAATACCTTGGCATTGAAAGCAACTGCACGTTTTTTTGCGCGTCGGAAAAAACCTTGGCTAGCAGAAGCAGCAAAATGCTCATTGTTGCAAGAAGTTCTGTTGCAGCCGCAGAAAAATGTTTAACTCTAAAACTGAGCAAAGAATTATCTTGAAATTTTTGGTAAAATTCAAGCGTTGATTGAAGTTTACGGCAAAGAATGCATGTCAAGGACCAGCGTTTTTGAATGGCACAAAAGATTTCGTGCAGGCCGGACCAGAGTTGTAAACGGGCCGACTAGCCCAGGGCCGAACCCGGCCCGAACCCGAAAATATAAGCCCGAACCCGGCCCGAGAACTAATTTGAAGCCCAAATCATGCCCAAAAAAACGCGAAAGTTAAGTTCGGTCTGAAAAATTTAGCAATGTTGCCAACTTATTTTGATTATATTTTTGTGTACCTACGACAAAAAATACCTCTCAAGTCAGAATTAAGCCCGGACCTTTTGTCAACTTTATGCCCGAACTCGACCCGAAAAGCCCGGCCCGACTTACAACTCTGGGCCGGACTGATGTTGAAGATGATGAACGTTCACGACGCCCAACCGCATCAAAAACCACTAACAATAGCAGAGAAATTGAAAAAAATTGTCCAAGAAGATCGTCGGCTTAGTATTCGTCTGATAGCAGGGAGGATGTCCATTGACAAAGAAACAGTGTGACAAGTAGTGCCTGACAATCTGCATATGATGAAGATCTGTGCACAAGTTGTTCCAAAGTTTTTAACTAGCGATCAGAAAGAAAAACGCCAAGAGATTTGCGCTGACATTTCAAAACAAATTGAAGAAAACCCTAAATTTTTAGACAGTGTGATTACTGTACCTGCAATGAGAGATGAATTTTCCAGTACGACCCTGAGACAAAGAGGCAGTCCATGCATTGGAAAACTGCAAACTCACCACGGATTAAGAAAGCAAAATAAAGCAAAATCAAAATTCAAGGAAATGTTGATTGTTTTTTTTGGGTGTTGTCGTGTTCTTTTTTTTTACAAAAATCCGAATGAAACGCTGTGTTGATGCTAAGGGAGAATATATCAAAGGGGAAACAAAATAAAATGACCTTTTTTTCTTCAATAAAATTGCTTTATGTCACCAGTCTTGTTATTTAATAGCGACACCTCGTATACCGTATGCTTTTTTCAATCACAAATAAATCACAAATCAATCACAGCTTTCAAAGTCCTCTACTCCAAATATGATTACCCACAACAATTTTTTGGGAGTTTTTGCAATTTAATGTTATATTCAATTAACATTTAATCATAGGTGGGCAAGGTAATGAAAAACGTTAGCTTCGTTAACCACTAGTCCGTTAACAAAATTCACACCTCCGTTAACGTTAATCCGTTATTTTCAGTTTTAATTAATGGAAGTTAATAAAGTCCGTTAATTCGTTAATATTTTGTGTGTAATATACATTTCTTTATATTCACTCGCTTTTAGAGCACGTATTGACGTTGTTGAGCTGATTGTAAGGAAAAATTTTTTGCTCAGGTGGTCTTTTTTGTGTTTTGGAAGTTACATTTTACAGTCTAATCTAATTTCAAGACAAAATTAAGTTCAAATGCACTAACGAAGCTGCGATTGGAAAATCTTTGGAAATTGCGAACCGCAATAATTAATAGACCTATGAGGCTGCAGCTTATTATTTGCTACAAAAAAGAGCTCCTTTCTTCGCTTTCTTCTATAAAGCTCGTACTAATACGCAACAAGTGTTACCAGTGCAAACTGGTTTGTACCATTATGATCAGGGCTGCCATCAAAATGAAACCAAAAATAAGGACAGCAGGGAAACACAATGACAATAAAATAACAAAGATTGAAATGTAACAAACAAAGCGTACGGTATTCGTGCCAGTGCGACCAGAGTCTAGTTATACTTTGCACTAGATAGGATTTGATCTAGCAGTTCTTTGTTCTTACAAAGTATCTGTTGCATCTCACCTCAGCTCGCTTCTAAGTTTACTTTGACTTGTAGAATAGACTTGACTGTCTTTTTAGAAAGGCTGTTTCTTTTTTTACTCCACTGCGCTAAAACAAGGAGAACACACGCTCCACAAATGCATTGCTAACAAGCATGGAGAAAACAATACTTATCAGCTTGTAGAAAAGCGGAAAAGAGTCGTTCGTGGCAAAAATATTCATCCACTGTATGAGAACTACCCCTACAATAAAACAAAAATAAGGACAAAAATAAGGACACAAGTCAAAATAAGGACGTTTCTTAGAAATAAGGACAAAAATATTTTCTAAGACGCAGATCTTCAAAATAAGGACAAATCTTAGAAATAAGGACGTTATGGCAGCCCTGATTATAATGAATGAATGGTGCAAGATGTTAACGATAAAAACTTTAACGGAAGTTCACAGAACTTAACGGAAGTTAATTTAGTCCGTTAACATGAAAAAACTTTTTACGGATTAACGAGTTAATGAAAAAGTTAGCTTCGTAATTAACGGACTTGTGCTCTCCTATGCATTTAATTAAAGACTATCTAAAACTGTATTTTTATAACGGTATTTTATTCTGTATATTTTATACTAATTTATAACGGTATTTTATTTTGTATATTTACCTGTTAATTGTTCTATTATTTAATTTCAGATCTAACATCCATTTTTGTAAAATAATCCTAATTAGTGCTTAGTCATATTATATATTTCAAACGCATTTTACATGCGTTATCAAAAGACTTGACTTATTATTTTATCAATTTCTTGCAAAAAAGTAAAATTTTGCTTACAGTTGCAACTCAGCTACAGTATAACCATGCAACTAAGCTATCTCTATCTGACCTAAATCAAACACTGAAAATATTGCCTCCAAATCTAAGTCTATGCTTTTTCGGATACCCCTACCAATACCACAGTAAAACTATTATTTGGGATTGGGAGATTACAGTAATACATCTACTGTAGAAAATATTCTATCAACATTTGAGCTGAAACCGCTAAATGCTAACCCAACTGATGCAGTCTTTGTTACACGCGTGGCTCAATTTCTATGATATGTAACTTTAATTGCTAAATAAATTAAAATTTGCGGCAACTTTCACACGTTTTCTGCAGCAGAAAGGCGTTTATGTCAAGCAATACTATGCGCTGTCGACCCAATCACTTTACCTCATTCCAACGCTTGATTTCGCTCGTTCTCACCATTAAAAAGCTGTTTGTTCAGCTGCGGTCTGCACGGATTCCAGCAAAAGCAACTCAATGAATTAGCGGGTGTTATTGGCTGCAGTTTACTATCAAAAATTCATTTTGTTTATTACTTTTAGCGAAGACCAAATGTACTCGTGTTCTCGGCGCTTTTTTTGACCGAGTACCGAGTACATTGACCTTCGAGTACGAGTACCAACCGAGTACCTGGGGTTCCGAGTACGAGTACTTAAAAAATGGTACTCGAGTTGTACTCGAGTACGAGTATTGTACTCGAGTACTTCAACACTGGCTGCTGATATTGTAGATTTGGGTTCGATTACCGGTCTGGTCAAACCAAAACTTGAAAAAAGTGTGCATTCACATCCAGCTTCCCGGTTAGATAGTAGCAATAAAATGGGCAGTGTGAAGCTTTCACCGCGTGTGGTAGACAGGTGGGCAAACGCTAGCCTTTTCTCGAAAAATGAACGATATTTTCGCTGTCTGTTGACAACTTGCTAAATAAAAATGCGATTACTTTGAACTTACAAAAAAAACTTTCAAAATGTGTCGGACGGAGTGTAGTGAATGTTAACTTTTTCAAACTATTTTTTGTACCATTTTTTACGGACTTTTGAATCATAAGAAAAAAAGAAATTGGTCTAACTTGAATCTCGGATACTTGGTTCATTTTTTAGAATAATAATTTGGTCAATTTGGAGTACTGTAATAGGTTTTGGCGTCGGATTGTTTTTTTGTTTGCTTACTTTGCAAAAGATTACATTGTCTAATATTGGAGAGTATTTTTTCTCAAAAACTCTGCTTTTTTTTATGAAGTTTATATAAGAAACCCTAAATTAATTTGGTCATTGCTCGTCATTAGATTTTCCTAAATCTTATATGGTACCCAACGGGCTTTCCTTCTGGTGCATTATCACAAATGATTTCAGAAGTAAAAGCAAAAACTAAAATTGTTTCCTACATTGTAATTACAATTAATGGTTATACTGATTGAAATACCATTCTTTTTATCTCTATTCGTATTATTCTACACAGTGGTGGTCATTGACTTGAGGGGGCTCCGGGCAAGGAGACAAAAAATGGGCCCCCCTTAAGCAACACCTAATGCTACTGATATCGTGTAGGATCAGCGCTGCCGCGTTGGTACTTAGCACAAGCCTGTTCCCCCCAAAAAGTCTAACTTAACCGATATAGGCATGTAGCCTACCATCAGTTTTAGTTAATCTGAGGGTGAGCACAACCAAAAACTCTCACAACTAGCAGATCAGGATCTGAAAAAGTGAAAGTGAAGTGAATATTAGTCAACTGCTCATACTCACTGAGCCAAAGAACCGTGGCAAATACCATACATATAGCAGTGTCATAACTCTAATGAGTTCAACTTATGATGGACTTCCAATTCTCGAAATTTTAGATTTTTGTGTTTACGGTGTACTATCAAGCATAGATACACTAAATTGATTCATCACAAATTATAGAACTTTGCAAAAAGTTCTTGTGTGTTATGTACAATTGTACATACAGTCTGTTCTTATACTTAAATCTCAATAAAAAAAATATTTGTAGTTAGCACAACAGTCAGCACATTAAACTTAGTAGACCTATGACATGGTAGCTTGTAAAACAAGACTTTGGCTATGCTACCCGCGATAGTGGCATACTGGCATTCAAGAGTGAAAAGCAGTGTCATAACATGTTATATATTAGGCCTACCCATACACAGTAGCGTAGCCAGGGGGGGGGCGGGGGGGGCTCGAGCCCCCCCCATTGGCTTGTGAAGGATGCAAAATCGCATGTTTTTTGTGCTTTTGAGGCCGATTTTCTGTGAAAAATGGAAAATAGCCCCCCCCATACGAAAAGAGCCCCCCCTCATACGTTTGAAGTTGCGAAATTGGGAGAAAAATCGCCCTGAATGTTGGCGAAGACCTTTTTTTTTTTTTTTTTTTTTTTTTTTTCTTTGGAGATCACCTAATTTTGGGCGGAAAAAACGTTTGAAGTTTGGATTTCGGCCGAAAAATCACTCTGAATTTTGGCGAAGACCTTTTTTTTTTTTTTGGAGATCACCTAATTTTGGGCGGAAAAAACCTTTGAAATTCCAATCTTTCCGAGACATTTCGTCTCAAATTTCGGACAAACCGTCTGAAACTGATTCAAGGTCAATGAAAATTCGAGTCAAGGTCGTTTGCACACTTCTCACTCTTTCAAAATAGCCCCCCCCTTTTCCAAATCCTGGCTACGCGCCTGCCCATACATGCTCAATACCATAAAACTAGGCATTTTTAGGGGAAACTTTCAAGTGGTAAGCAGTAAACACTTTATTTTACTGTACAGAATGTACACTCAGACGTAATGTCATATTTCAACAAACAAACAGCCAACAATCAACAGACACTCACACTGGGTGACATGCAAAAGCTAAATACAAATTTTGAAGTTACAGTACCGTGTAGCAATAACACTTTGAAAACTCAGCACCTAACTGGCTGCCTTGCAACTTAAAAAGCAGACAGGAAAGCACTTGGAGACTTAATATAAGAGCAGTGAATACTTTGATCTTAATAAACACTCAAACTGTAAGGGAGGTGCATAATGAATACTAACTGATTCTTACTATACCGAATAAAAACTAAAATAGTGCAATGGGCAAAAATTAGACAGAA
The DNA here is from genome assembly GCA_963965965.1 of Trididemnum nubilum. Lineage (NCBI taxonomy): Eukaryota > Metazoa > Chordata > Ascidiacea > Aplousobranchia > Didemnidae > Trididemnum > Trididemnum nubilum. Next base: position 5,668,376 of record OZ014483.1, read on the forward strand.
GTCACTACTGCACGATCTAGCTCATCATGAATTAGAGCCAACCACGAACTTACTTCATTGCACCCTCATTCCCATTTTGCATCTTGGCTAGCAATACAGTACTAGCTTTTCTCAAAAAAAAACTAATATAATAATTACATACCCATAAAAAAACAGAAAGTACAGTAGATTGTAGTAGATTCTACACTAGATTACAGTAGTCTTAATATGTTAACCAGAGATGGAGTCCTCGAGGACACATTTTGAAGTCCTTGGCCTTGGCCTTGCCTCGAAGGTCAAGTCCTTGGCCTTGGCCTCGAGGCCTCAAGTCGTCGAAAATTGGCCTGTCCTCGGCTCGAGGACAGCACTATTTCTTGAATTGTTAAAATTTTGTGAAGCGCTTGAAAAGTTTTTTGGAAAACGTTTTTTTGTGGAGATCGCTTGAAAAATTTTTGTGAAGACCTTTTTTTTTTCGGAGATCGCCTAAAAAATTTTTGTGATGACCTTTTTTTATTTTTTCGGAGAGCACTTGCGCTTGTGTCCTTGGTCTTGGCCTCGAGCATTCCTGTCCTTAGCCTCGAGAGTGTCTGTCCTCGGAAAGGCTGTCCTTGGCCTTGGCCTCGGATTTTTTTTGTGTCCTTGGCCTTGGCCTCGAGCCTTTTATCCTCGACTCCACCTCTGGTGTTAACATACTGAACATCTGAAATTTAAATGCTTTTGACATCGTACATCTTGTTGTGCTTCCCAAAAGCGAAAACACACAAAAAAAACAGCTCTTGCAAGAAACTAAAAATAAGGTCAAAAAGATACTAATAATTAAGACAGAAACTAAAAAATAAAAAGTTAAAACTGAAAGAGGGGAATACTAAAAAAAGTGCAACTTTAGATACAACACTGAACATTGGAAAAATTGCTCAAGCTTAAGAGATTTAGGCCTATGTCACACGTTGTACAGCACAAACAAAAAATTTCTAAAATGCTATTATCTGCTAAGCTGATAGCATCAATTAAGCACTGTAAATATCTAAATCCAATTCTAAACGCAGTCTTATATGCAGCAGCTACATAAATATCCTGCAGAGACAGCACCACAATTACGATAGGCAACTTTGCTGCTTTTATACGTTTTTCACGGCTGTAAATTGCAAAACTGTACTAACAGACTAAAGTTCTTGTACAAGCAAAACTCTAAACATGTAAACATACTGGTAGGCTTCCATCTCATTCAGCAGTAATGGTGTGAAAGGATTTCTAAACCATGTAGGTCGGTAATATTGCTACTAAAATTAAGTAATAAGCCAATAACGGAATAAGCATACGAATCTTTTAAAGCAAACGTTGTTAACTCACACTGTGGCAAATATAGTTTGTTATGCAAATTCGTACCGGTATTTGTGTAATAAGAATATAGTCTACAAGTTTTAAATAGCTTTGTAGATGTTGCTTGTTTTCGTTGTATTAAATAGGCTATTACCACAGTATAACAACGTAACATTGCCGGTTAGTCTTATCAGTAGATTTCCACGAACCATAAAACAAAAAACGCAGAACTAGCAGCATAGCATCATTCTCACAGAACAGATGTGACTAACATTACCAAGGCTATTTATGAGCTACGGTACCCTTACCTACACTTATATTCATTATGTGATTGTGATGTTACCCACTATTTGTAGTATGTTTTTGCTCAAAAGCACTGTGTCAAAAGGCTAGCATACTGCATACTGACAAACCGTTAACTCTTGATCATTTGCTCGACTGACCTACAGCTTGTACCATGTCCTTGAACGGATATGCAGTACTGGTAACCTGCAAATGCTTTGGGATAGGCGTTTTTGGACACTTGAAGAGCTACCCTTTGACAAGTGCCTCTCAACAAAGAGCCCTTTGCAAAATGGGGTAGTGCTAGTCTAAGGAGCTCTTTGTAAAGAAACCATCCAAACAGGCTCACTGCAAAGGGCTTTTCTCAAAAAGGCGCCCTGCATTGAGCCTCTTCCATAGCCGAAAAGAGCCTTTTGCAATGAGACTATCCAAAAAGCCCTCTCATGATCTCAAATGGGTCTTCTTCATAGGGCTTCCGCAAAGGGGCCCTCTTCATACGGCCCCCACAACTGGGCCTTTTGTATGTGCTTCCCATAAAAGGCCCTCCACATAGGGGGCCCTTTATTTGCAGAAAAATGTACAAATAAGGGCCCTTCCAAAAATGTCCTTCCAATAAGGGCCCTCTGTAAAGGCACCCCAAAAGGAGCCTCAAATGGGGCCTTCCACAAAGGGCCCCTAATGCCTGAACCTAAATGCCGGTACAAATAAAGGTTCTACAGTAGGCATAAATGTGCTACAAAAATTTGGGGAACATACGTTACGTAACTTTTTTTTTGGGGGGGGCCCCTGTAGCGCGCAAAATCAAGTGGGGGGGCCCCGGGCAACTGCCCGGCTTGCTCATGCTAATGACCACCACTGATTCTACAAAGACTGTCTAATTCTCAAACGTAACAATTTTATCTTGATAATATTTTAGATTTTATTTCAGAGGTACCTTTATAACAAAGTGCTGCAAACTCAGGTTGTTACTGGGAATGGTGCTGAATAAGTTCAGAAAAACAGTAAAAAAAAGTATGATCCCAAGGTTAGAAATTGATTTGCCTGTTCTCATCTTTGATCAAAATCATCAAAGCTAATGTACTCCTTTTGTCCTCGCATCAAGAACCAGCAATATTGTTTGTATGCGATAAAACCGTTAGATGACTGCAGTAAATTAGAAATATTAAAAATTTGCCAACGACATCAGTGAACTTAGTTATTTATGATCACAAAAAAATCCAGTATAAATTTATCTACTAAATGGTCAGCTAATCGGATTGTAATTTGCAAAGTCTATTAGTTAGAAAATTGGCTTTCGGTTTTTATATTTTGTATGTATAAACATAATTAATTTTTGTTGGTTGTGAATGTACAGTGTACACACATAAAAGCGAAAATTGATAAGAAATAAAACAACATAGTTTTTTTTTAATTTAGCATACCACGGTTGCCATCTATCATTATAGACCACAAATGAAAAATTAATGTGAAACTCAGTAATATCTGCAATAGTACGCCCTGCAGTAAGCCAGTAGTAGCATCAAATAAGAAATTAGTAAGTGCGGTAACAAATATAATATACCTCATAACACATTTTACAATGTACATACCCAATAATTGTTTAATTTGATGTGGATCTTATACAAATCAAAAATATTTTACACTAACTATAATTGGTTATTGCTTCGAAAAGCATTTTTTAAGCAAAGCTTTTAGCAATAATAACCTTGAATAACAAAAAACGTAAAAATTGAAAAGAATGATTCCGAAACAAGTATTATCAAAAACTCTCCACTTTTTGCAATGTTATTGAATATCGCAAACGCATATGAAATGTTGCAATTTAGTGAAAGCAAAGCGCATGCGCACAATGAAGTTATCGGTGTGCTGCTACGTCACACGCAAAGACACACCGGCAAATTTCTGTTTTGGATGTTATCACTTGAACTTTATGAAAAAACCTTAGGCAGTCAAAATTATGCATATGTTTTTTTTTAAAAAGAACATCTTTTTCCTGATACTACTGCTTAGCAGAAAACTAAAAATTTATTAATAATTTTTGTTTTTTTTTCTTTCTTTTAGTTACCAAAAACAAATTTCAAACATAAAGTCTACCGAAATTTATACAGTATGCCACACACTTAATAACTTATGGACATTTTTGAATATTGTATATCAGCAACGTGAAAAAAAATATTGGCAAAACACAAAAGGAATCGCGCTTATGTTGGCCTCCAATTTTTTTATCAATAAACACGTTTATATCACTAAATCGCAATTCTTATTTATTAGCGAAATGCTAAAAATAGAGCTTAGCTTGAAATTTGGTAAAGTTACACGAAGCTGTTTGAGAAATTCAGCTGTGAGCTTTTAAAATCATAATGAACATTACAATGCCTCAGGCAAAATAGTAAATGAAAATCTATTGTCAGTTTGTCACAACTCTTTTTAAACATCGATAGCTACAAAAGCCGTTCAAGAGGTCACTGGATTTACGTTCTTATTCACGTTACCAGTGTACCAAAAAGTGTAAAATTATTAATTACGACAGAACAATTGGGACTAACAGGATTAAATTAGCTTTTCAAAAATTTTTCCAGAAACGCAGGGTCGACCTTGAAAAACGTTTAATAACTTCGAATCTTGTTGTCATATGACAATGGTTTTGCACATGAAAGTTGAAGCAGTAAATTTTAGGAAAAGTCAAGAAATTTCATTATTGTGGCTTCACTGCTTCATAACAAAATTTCGAAATAAACGAAGGGGGGGAAGCTAATCGATCCCTCCCTGGGCCGAAAAGGTTTAAAACAAATAGCTATTTTAACGCCTCTGGATCACATTTGGCACATGTTCAGAGCCATTTAAAACAACTAGATTTTTTAGATTTTAAAGCCAATCGAAGAAATTAAATTGTGCAATCTTCCTTTTACTTGCAATTTAAGTCCAAAGCACGTTTAAAATCTTGCATTTTGTTGTTGAATTTTTTAGGTGATTTGGCCCAGGTAGAGGTAAGTAAGGTACATTGCCTCCTGCAATATTTTAGCAATAAATAATAATCCGCTCTAACATTTTTCTTAGAGATTTTTGTTTTGTCATGAAAATCGCCAGTTATAGAAGTACATGTACCAGAGTTTTAAGTCGGGCCGGGCTTTTCGGGTCGGGTTCGGGCTTAAACTTGACAAAAGTTACGGGCTTGATTCGGGCCTAAGACGTACTTTTTGTCTCAGGTGTACAAAAATATAATCAAAATAATCTGGCAACATTGCTAAATTTTTCATACCTAACTCTACATTCGGGTTTTTTCGGGCATGATTTGGGCTTCAAATTAGTTTTCGGGTTCGGGCCGGGTTCGGGCCTGAACTAGTCGGCCCGTTTACAACTCTGACATGTACGCGTACAGCCAGGGGGCCCAGACACCAAAAACCTTTAATTTCATCCGGGTTATACTTTTGAATTGGTCAGCAAAGATTGAAATGAGGAGACCCGGGCCCTCTGATTGTCAAATTCTTGTTAATTACTGTTTTACGCGTGTACTGTAGTACGCAAAGATGCTAAAAGAAACTGAAACTGAAGAAACAATAGACTTTTTTGTCACATTTTTATGATTGGTGGTATTTCAGTTAAAAGGGGGTAGGACCCCTTAGGCTTTCATGGCTACGATGGGTGAAGGTGATTTGTTCCTGAATTTTTGTACTGATTTTGTTACTGAACTTATTTTTCAGTAACAATTCACCTATGAGTGGAGGTTAATTGTTACTGAAAAATGGTAGCCTGCAAATAGTGGTTACTTACAAACCAAGTCATTGACCGGGCCGGATCTTCATTGTATGGGGTCCCTGGCACATTGGAGATTTTCGAAAAAAAACTTCTTGCCAAATACAAGTGAAGACCCAAATAAGTCTTACCATCTGAGAGCTGGGCCCCTGGCTCTGCGCCATATGGTAAATCCGGCCTCTCGTTATTGCATTACGTTCATTAAAAGGTTACATGAGGGTCTGAATAGCAACTTTTCGGACAAAAACCCTTAATTTCACTCTGGTTACACATATAAATCAGTTAACAAAAATTGAATTGAGGGGACCCGGGCCCCCTGGTTGTCAATATTATTGTTAATTACTGTTTTACGAGTGCACTGCTGTACGCGAAAAATGCTAAAAAAAGCGGAAGCTGAAGAAGCAATAGGCTTATTTGTCACATTTTTATCGTTGGTGGCATTTCATTTGGGGGGGGGGCAGGCGCGTAGCCAGGATTTGGAAAAGGGGGGGGGGGGCTTTTTTGAAAGAGTGAGAAAAGTGCAAACGACCTTGATCCGAATTTTTATTGTTCTTGAATCAGTTTCACACGGTTTGTCCCAAAATTAAGATGGAATTTCTTGAAAAGCTAGGAAATTCAAACGTTTTTTCCGTCCAAAATCAGGTGGTCTCCAAAGCAAAAAAAAAAGGTCTTCACCGAAATTGAGACTGATTTTTCGGCCAAAATCGGAAATTCTAACGTTTTTTCCGCCCAAAATCAGGTGGTCTCCAAAAACAAACAAAAAAAAAAGGTCTTCACCAAAATTGAGACTGATTTTTCGGCTGAAATCGGAAATTCAAACGTTTGAGGGGGGGCTGTTTTCCTTTGGGGGGCTATATTCAATTTTTCACAAAAAATCGGCCTCAGAGCACCAAAAACGTGCGATTTTGCATACTTCACAAGCCAATGGGGGGGGGGGCTCGAGCCCCCCCCCCTGGCTACGCTACTGGGGGGGCCCTTGGCTACGTCTATGATCTGGCCTAGGAAGCCTAGAAAAAAGCCACTAAAATGGCGACTACTTAAAACAAGCAATGCGAAAAACTTGTCTTCCCACAAAACGTTGTCTTCTCTGTCTAAACCAACATTAACACTCTGGCCCAGCAAACGTCAAAACATCACAATTTAGTTATTATTAGCATCATAGTACAGTATCAGTAAGTTGCTGGGTTTAAGTAGTCAAAATTAAGCATGCCAGGGAACGTCTTTTCTTGCTCAAGTGATAGAGCAGTAGATCGGTAAGCCGAAGGATGCAGTAGACCGGTAAGCCGTGCCTTTTAGGACTCGTGTACGTTAGGATTTGTGTCTTTTAGGACTCGTGTCCTTTAGGGATGGTGTATTTTAGGACTGGTTTCTTTTAGGATACGTGTCCTTTAGAGCTCGTGTCCTTTAGGACTCGTGTCTTTTAGAGCTCGTGTTTTTAGGACTGGTGTCTTTTAGGATCGTGTCTTTTCGGACTCATGAAAGAAATTACATCTTATCTCTCAGAAAGAAAGCAATTTGTATATGCATACGATCTTCAATCTGAACTTCAGCAAGTTACATTTGGAGTCCCGCAAGGTTCCATATTGGGGCCATTTTTCTTTTTAATGTATATTCACGATCTTCGAAATGTTTTAAATTCAACTCCACGACTATTTGCAGATGACACTTGCCCAGTTTGTAGTAGTAATAATCTTGATGACTTGCAAATTATACGTAACAACGCTCTTGATAAATTAAATCGCTGGTGTGACAGTAATGAATTGACTATAAATCCATCAAAATCTACATTTATACTAATTCTTCCCAATGCGAAACCAAAATTGGAAGAAGATGTCATAACATTATACAGTATTATAAATACACGCAAATAATAATTAAAACTACTGAAGTTAAATACCTTGGTGTCACACTTGATGATTCGTTAAATTTCAAAAATCATTTAAATGGACTTCAAAGTAAAATAACTAGGTCTATTGGCATTCTATTTAAGTTAAGACAATTTATGCCACGATCTGTATTGCTTATGCTCTACTACTCATTTGTACATCATACTCATCTTTTATATGCTTTGCTTATTTGGACTTCTACATATTTGACATATTTAAAAAGACTGCAAGTACTTCAAAACAAGGCGATAAGAATAATCTCCGGAATTCAGCCACGAGAATCAATCACAAAACATTATTTTAACTTAAAAATTTTAAAAATTGAAGAACTGTGTAATTTTGAAACTGCAAAGATAATGCACAAAGCTTCCACAAATTCTTTACCGTCTCCACTTAATTTATATTTTAAAAAAGTAGATAATGTTCACAATTGCGCTACCCGTAGTTCTTTTCATAAAAACTATTTTCTCCCCCGATTTAAAACAAAAAAAAAACTCAACGCTCAATTAAGTTTCAAGGTGTATCCTGTTGGAATAAAATCGATCTTGAACTAAGATAATTGCATTACAAAAAATTTTGTAATAAATACAAGACAATTCTATTGCAAAAATATTGCTAGAAAAAAAATATACGAACACATTCTTACTTCTGCTACAACTGGTTTTGTAACAGTTACGTTAAAAGTAGTGTTTGTAGCTTTTTCCTTTTTTTATTTTTATTTATTTTTATTTTTTCCTTTCTTTTTTTCCTTTCTTTGGCTGTTTTTAGGGCTCTAGATCTAATGAAGATATAAACTTTTTATCATAGGTGCAGGTGGCTGCTCGACTCGAAGACCCTCTTGGGTCACTTTGCAGTCTCCTTTCGCATTGTATATATCTGATATTTAAGTTTTTGTGTTTGATATTTTGGGTAGAGCGATAAATAAATTATTCATTCATTCATGTCTTTTAGGATTCGTGTCCATTGGGACTTGTGTCTTTTGGGGCTCTTGTCTTTTAGGAATCGTGCCCGTTAGGGCTTGTGTACATCAGGACTCATGTTTTTTAGGACTAGTGTCCGTTAGGACTCCGGTACTTTAGGACTGGTGTCTGTTAGGACTTTGTCTTTAGGACTCGTGTTTTTTAGGACTCGTGTCCGTTGGGGCTTGTGTCCATCAGAACTCGCGTAGTTTAGAACTCGTGTCGTTAGGGCTTGTGTACTTTAGGATTCATGTCCTTTAGGGATTGTGTTTTTTAACAAGGTGCGTAGCTCTGAAATTCGAAAATCTCTTAACATCGAGCCGTTACTTCTCCGAATTGAAAGATCTCAGCTTAGATGGTTTGGCCATGTAAGCAGAATGCCTCAGGAAAGACTCCCCAAACAAGCTTTACATGCTAAAGCAAGTGGGAGAAGACCAGTCGGACGACCTAGAACTAGATGGACCGATTACATTGAGGATCTTGGATGGAATCGCTTGGGACTTCGCCCAAGCGAAATAATGGAGGTGATGGAAGACCGTGAGGTGTGGCGGCTCAATCTTGAGCTACTGCCCCCGCAACCCTCACGGAAAAGCGGGCAATGAAGAAAGAAGAAGAAAGAAGAAGAAGATGTCTTTAAGGACTCGTGTTTTTAGGACTCGTGTCCGGAAAGCTTGCTAGAGAATATCTTTAGAACTGTGCCGTCAAGAAGAATTTTTTACATTCCTATTCTTCAAGACTCTTGATAGCTTGGTAATTGTCAGTATAAACAACGTCATAATTATAGCGACGTTAAAGGTGGACTAAATGCAAAATCAATGGGGTATCTAAAGTTAGGCAATCGTGTTAGATTAGATTGGCATCGACTTTATCCTTCTCAACCCAGCCGTTCCAAAGATATTTTACTTCAAACACGACACAGAGACCTCCCTAATTATAATTTTTATTGGCAACCCTGACATTTCAATGCCGTAGCCTAGCCTAATTGAGCGTTGCCTTAGGATAGAACTAACAAGGCGTCGCTGATGTTATCAACGTCAGGGTTGCCTATAAAAATTATGATACGAGCCCTACGTCGAGTTTGAAGTAAAATATCTCTGGAACGGCTGGTCAAGAAAAATAAAGTCAATGCCAATCTAATCTATTACGGTTGCCGTAATTTTAGATAACCCGTTTGATTTTGTTTTCAGTTCTCGTTTAATAAGCCTCTACTCAAGGAAGATTAGGGAATGAGAAAGGAAAAATCTTGTAGGAATGCAATGAAATATAATACACTAATGAACTGCAAATTAACTAACTATGCACTTAACCATCAATAAACAAACGAACAAAAACGCTTAAACGCGAGTTAATTTATTAGATTTTATCAGTGTACAATTATAGCAAAAATAAGCACAGTCAAAAACGCAAGAAAAAAACAAGACAATATTAACGATTCTATACCATTTCAACACTTGATAACAGAAGACAAACATCGAAAGTTTGCATACTTAAATACTAAATTCAGTATACTTTTTTGACGAAACTACCAAAAAGAAAAGTTAAATTATATGCCATATGTAACAAAATTTTAATGACCGAAAAATGCAATAAATTACTTTCAAAGACCCTGTCCGGAAGCCGATTAATTTCAATTTTAGTCCAAAATTAATATGAAAGACTTTTCTTAACAATAGCAGCTTAAACTTGAACGTAGAAAATACTAATGAATGCAAGCAAAAAGTTTGCACAATGCTTAAAAAAAATAACAGCAAAAGAACACAAAATCGTTATAAAAATGCAAATTTGTAAAAGTCTACAAATAAAAATAGGTCCTTTGTAATTGTAACTTAAGCTCCTGAAGCAAAATTAATTCTGGTACGTAAGTTTAAGTGATTGTGTTAACTTTGCGAACCATTATATAAAACTTAACCTGTTAAGGTTAAGCGTTATTTAGGTGTAAAGTAAACTATAAACCTCAATTTGGCAAAATTTAGCAACACTAGTTTGGCCGAAATTTTGAAACAAATTTTACAAACTGGAAGTTTTTTTTATTCGTTTGAAGAACGAGCTTGCACAATAAGTAGCGACCATCAACTACAAGTAGACACAAAATCTATACAATACACTCTAAAGAATGAAAAAAAATTCAACTAAAATTTTCATTTCAAGCTTTGGGAACGTTTTGAAAAAGCCTTGATCTCAAATTTTAACTTATTCAGGTCAAAAGAATCATAACTTTTACTCAGCATTGGCTTCGGTCCAGGCAAGAGCTTCCTTCTTTTCGGCATATTTACTCTTGAAAAATCCGGTCTAAAAAAATTTAAGTTAAAATAAACGCACTAAAGTTTTGAAAAATTAATGCTTACAAAATTCCTTGAAAATTGTGGTTAACTTTTCCACAACTGGCCAGTTGGTCAAGCGGTAACGCGCTCGTTTATGGAGCGGGAGATCTGAGGTTCAAATCTCGGGCCGTTCAAATCGGACACAGTGTCGCCAACGGTTCGCTATCGCTGCGACATTTCTTCGAAATAAGAAGCTTTGTTGCCCGCGCGCAATGACGCGGAGGTGGGGCCCGCAAACTCATTACACGCTCCGGCGTTTTACAGCGAGTATAATGAAAGATATGATCGGATTTGAACTTTTCCGCAAGCTCTAAAAGTGGAATTTTGATGGGGTTGAAAAATTTTACATTTCTGATTCATCGCTGATCCTATCGTAGAACGACGGAAAAAATTTATAAGACTGGGTTATTTTCACCATAGGTGGGCACATTAATGCAAAACGTTAGCTTCGTTAACCACTACTCCGTTTACAAACTTCATACCTCCGTTAAAGTTAAATCGTTATTTTTAACTTTAATTAGCGGAAGTTAATGAAGTCCGTTAATTCGCTAACATTTTGCGTGTAATATACATTACTTTTTGTTCACTCACTTCTAGAACACGTAACGACACTGTTGAGCTGAGTGTAAGGACAAATTTATTGCTATGGTAGTCTTTTTGTGTTTTGGAAGTTACATTTTACAGTCTAACGTAATTTCAAGATAAAAACAGGTTCATATGCTCTAACAAAGTTGCGATCGGAAAAACTGCGATCGAAACAGCGATAATTAATGGACCTATGAGGCTGCAGCTTATTATTTGCCACAAAAAAGCGCTCCTTTCTTCGCTTTATTTTCTGTAAAACTCGTGCTAATACGCAAACAAGTGTTACCAGTGCAAACTGGTTTGTATCGGTACGATAATCGAATGGTGTACGAAATTAACAAAAAAAATTTTTTTAACGAATTAACGAGTTAATAAAAAAGTTAGCTTCGTTATTAACGGATTAACGAGTTTGTGCCCACCTATGATTTTCACTAAATTAACAAACTGTAATAATAGATGACGAGTAACAACTGATATAATAATCGCCTGTGTTAAAGTACAGAAATTTCATTGAAATCTTACTTAAAAAAGCAAGTTTTGTTGCTCAAACCATTTAAAATTCAAGCACATAAAAAAATGTCTTCAAAACCACGAATCTTATCTTACATACGAGTTTCAGCAAAGTCAAATACGTTTATTGTTGAAAGCTGTTTCGAACAGAACTTTTTGGTCACAATCTCTATCAATCTATTTTGAAGCGCGGTGTAACACGTCATCATCGTGATCGCTCATAAAAGAGGTTATTACATCGCATTTTAAATCAGTCAGGAAACGTTACCGAAAAGTCCGAAAAACTTCTAACGAGAAAAGACGGACTTTACTGAGTGTCGTATTAAAATTGCATAACGGTTAAAAATCGTTTATGAATCTTACCTTCCACAAAATAATGATAATGATTATAAGCAATAAGAGACCACCAATTGCGGCTACGATGTATATCCAAATATTGTTTTCAGGACTGATGAATGCTCCTGGGACAAACAAACGCCCCTGAGTGATAGTCTAAAAATATAAAACTGTTGTTAACAATACTGTTATCAATTTGAATGTTTTCTCAATCAAATGCGGATTTTGAACTGGCTATTCATGGAATCTAAATTTTAAAAGTGCTTTGATCACTGTCGGATTCATTGTAAGATCTTTTGAAAAGTTTGGTATCTAAATTTTGCTCAAATTGGTCAGTTATAAATTACTCTTTCATTTTAATTGTTTAAAGAAAGGCTCTATTTACTTCACAGGAAATTTTATCTACTTTTTTATTGTTTCCGATCGAATTCAAACCCAAGCTCTAAGTCAAACCCTACCCTACACCTTTAAAAGGTGAATGAAAAATGTGCAAATGAGTAATCTTTGTTTTCCTTTCACTTTATTTAACTTAAAATATTCCGGTGAAATAGTCACGTTATCTAAATTCTAAACCATTTTAGCCAATATTTTCATTTTCAGGCTAACTCGATGGAAATCAACTACAAAATGACTGGAGACAAAAGCGAACAATACGTCACAAATGAAACGATTCCACTATCGTATGCCCAATAACATAAAACTAGGGTATGCCTGATACTATGTTATAGTGCTACTCCTACAGATAAAGTGTTCTTCAATGTTATAGTCTTCGCTTTACATCGAGATTATTCAAACATTTTATATTTCTTCGACCTTGAAACTATTCAAAGAAAAGATAGTCCTCTGTGAATGAAAACAATTCCAGTTAGCAAAAAGACATACTCAATTTTCTTACCGATGTGCTTAGAGTCGTTACAGCATCTCCAGCAGAGTTAATAAGCAGATTTGATCCTTCTGTGCTGTAGCTAAAGTGAGACACGAACGATGCAGACGTCCCATTCTGTGAAATAAATCAGAGTATTGAAATTCTTTTGTCTTTCTGCCGTCTCATTTTAGAGTCAAGGGTTCAATAAAAATCATAAACTGCACCAGGCCCGTAGCCAGAAATCTGCAATGGTAGCTTTTTCGGGGGGTTGGAGGCGGAGCCCCAAGCGCTCGAAAATTTTGTATTTTTTTGGCAAAAATAACTTAATTTTAGGTCTAATTTGATGAAAATTAGTGCTTTAAAACGTGATAGAGAAATTAGTAGTCCAAAAACATGACTATACTAGTTGCATAAATGGGCTATGTGAGAAGTAGCTATTGGTAGAATATCAGTTCTCTTATTTACAAGCTGGTAAATCATAAAATCCTATACCGGTAGTTCAATACAACTTTCAAGGAGTAGCCTATTTTGTCTACATTTTATAGAGGAAAATAAAATTAGGGGGGCTAATGGAAGGAAGTTTGCGAGAAGTGATTGGTAATGAATTAATTAATATTGCGCTTATATATATGTTTTGATGAAACCTACAGTATGTTAAGCATTTTTCAATGAGCTATCAAATATGATTTCCAATTTTGGGCCATTTTTCAAAGTTTTTTCTGATTTCTGATTTTCATTTTTGATAAATTAGCCTCCCTTCTCCCCTAAATAAACGTTTCAAATACGCTCTAAATCATTTTAAAGTCTATTCCAGTGCAAAAAACAGACTCAAAAGTGCTAAAAATGTGGTATTTTCCTTATTCTGCATTTTGGTCGGCAAAACAATGCTATAGCCCCCCTCCCCCTCTGGTTGCGCTACTAAATTGCACAAACCAAACAAAAAGTAAATGCGCTTAACTAGTTACATCTTTATTTTTCAAGCTACCATGACTAGGAGACAGCGATGGAACCTTTTCGGTCTTCGAGTCAAGCTGCCACCTGCCCATCTCTTTACCACACACGGTGAATGCTACACACTGTTCTTTAAAATGCTGAAATCAAGCGGGGAAGCTCTAAATACCAATTTTTAAATAGTCTTTGGTTTGACCGCACCGAGAATCGAATCCAATTACAGTTCGATGCTACCCTAGATTCTTCATTATCTGGCTCGGATCTGCAATGAACAGTAACGATGACCTTTCAGCTTGAACTGATTTACGTTCAGTGGTGATGAATCGTGTCAGTGTTTCTATTTCGCTGAAAAATAAGCGACACAACGGAGTACATGTGCGGAAGGCTAACAAATCTTAACCACATTTTGAAAGCGGAGTTAGTTTTTCACTTTATGTTTTGTTTTTCGATTCGATATTTTTCAATTGCGTTCAATCAAGTCCCAATTGTAGAGTGCAGTCTTGTAAAATTAATTCTTTAAATTTTTATTTGGACACAAACTTTCACTCAAATCAATTCAGGCTCAAGTAAATTCATGCGACGTTGACCTATGAGTTGTGACTACTTACTACGAGATTGAAGCTTTGCGTCCAAAGGCGGAATACTACTCTCAACGTCACAGTTTCTGATGGGCCTAGGTTGGTCACGTTGCAACTGAATGTTTGGCATATTCCTGACGACACAATGTCTGGATCAGAGCAGTTCTGGAAAAAAGTTAGTAAGAAATTTAGTTTTGTACCTCAGAATGAGTTTTACTCGCTTTTCATTTCTAATTTATTGTCTGGTATCATTTTACTGTTCCGTTATCTATTCCTTTTGGATTTTTTTTTCTGTTTCTTAATTGTTTTTTTTCAAGAAAGAACACAAAATGTGTCAGAAACACAAGCCATGCAAAAAAGGAACAAATAATGTTTTTTTGAAGTAACTCTCTATTGCAAATACATCTTTAAAATGTAAAATGAATTTGATATTGTAATTGTAATTACATTTTATTCACCAAGTTGCCTTGGCCAGGAGACAGCGAAGGGACCTTTCGGTCTTCTAGTCAAGCTGCCACCTGCCCACCTGTCTACCACACACGGCGGAGGCTTCACACTGTCCCTTTTAATGCTGAACGTCAAGCAGGAAAGCTGTGAATACCAATTTTTATAGTCTTTGGTTTGACCCGACCGGGAATCGAACCCGAGTCTACCGCTTCAGTAGCAGACGCTCTATCCACTCGACCACTGAACGATGCATACAGCAGTAAAACAGTGTGATGTCATTGAAAACATTTGGATAAGTGGAATAAAGTTATGTAAAATTTGATGCATTTTCAAAACAGCTTTTGCTCCCATTTTCTCTTATGGTCATTAGGGTAGTCCATAAAAATACTTTTTTGAATTTTTTTGATGCCAGGCGTTTAAAGTGTTCCTTTTAGCAAAAAAATAACTCGTGTAAATTTTTTTTTGAAGAACTTCAACATTAGGGATAGCGCAAGCTCTCTTTAAATTTCGTGGGGGGGACAGAAATGGCTTAAATGCCCATACTTTGCAAACCACTTATGCTAGGAACTTGATTCAAATACCAAAAGATGCAGAATTTGTGGTTTCCGTCTAACTTTATTATATCTTATAGGTCTAACTGGTCTACATTTCAAGTTAACTAAAAAAAAACTGAATATTTACCAATATTTATCAGGATTTATTCATCAGTTGAGCTAACGCAATGTCATCTAACGCCATAAAAGGCAAATCAAACTGGTGCATTTAAGAATTGTGATTTTTACCAAACTGCAAGTTGTCAAACAATTATCAATTAAAGTCTGACAATAAGAACAAAGGCAAAGTTTTCTACTCCTGACACTCAGGCGCGTAGCCAGGATTTGAAAAAAGGGGGGGGCTTTTTTGAAAGAGTGGGAAAACTGCAAACGACCTTGACCCGAATTTTCATTGTTCTTGAATCAGAATCACACGGTTTGTCCGATTTCGGCCGATTTATTTTTGAAATTGAGACGGAAATTTCGGCCAAAATCGGAAATTCAAACGCTTTTTCAGCCTAAAATCAGGTGATCTCCAAAAACAAAAAATAAAGGTCTTCACCGAAATTGAGACGGATTTTCAGGCCAACATCGGAAACTCAAACGCTTTTTCAGGCCGATTTACGACATCTACTTCACAACTTCGGTACCCAATTTCCTTTGGGAGAGGCTGTTTTAATTTTTTCACCAAAAATCGGCCTCAAAAGCACCAAAAACGTACAATTTTGCATACTTTACAGGCTCGAGCCCCCCTCCCCCGCCCCACCCTGGCTACGCTACTGCTGAAACTCCAATTTAGCATAAAAAAGTGCTCTGATCACCGATTTTTTTAGAAAAGCGCCGTGTATTTCAAGTGCTTAATTGGTGGGTTAGAACCGTTTCATCTAAAACAAATCATTTTATGATTTTCACATAGACAATTTCAATTAGAGAAAACGTGTAAGACTAATGTGATTAAATGCAAATCTAGTGCAATATTGTACAAATTTTTCATTGCATGAAAAAAATTCTCAGTAATAATCTTAATATTTGTGTTTAATTTAGGTTGAATTATATTTTACAGTTACGATTTTCATACTGCAATTGAATGTTACGCAGTAACTGCAATGATGTGTGAATGAAATAAGGCATCATCAAACCTCAAGCGTCAGCAGATGTATCTGCTTGAATGTTTAAATGAAAACATAACAGGAAGCAAATTGCCGTCTGTTCGTCAAGTATTGCGATTTTTTCTACATTAGCACTTGAAAAATAAAAAAAGTAAACGAGAAGCATCAACATTGAGTGTGGATAAAGTTTTAACATTTTGGCTAAAAGCAAATATACTGACGAAAAAAAGAAAACACTTCTTATCTCAAGTTGAAAAGTTCTTGGAAGAATGGCGTCTATTACAAAAAACTAGAAGAGAAGATCTGCAAATCAATTAACAAAAGAAGACCAGTTTAAAGCACCATTTGATGGCTTATTTGATGTAGCTCATAAAGATGCCTTGATTCTGATGAAAATTCTTGAGGACAGAGACTTCGTACTTGCTCAACGTGAAAAGTGAAGGCGAGGAACAATGGCTAGCATAGATGGCAAGTTGGCCCGAAAAACAAAACAGAAAGCCGAGAGGATGTTGAAACAAGGTTCCTGAGAACAACTGGAAAAAAAATAAATTTCAAGAACAATCAACCCGTAGTCACACTTGCATTTAACAGTAGCTCAGAGTTTGCAAATGATTTGTCAAATCAAGAAGCTTCAGCTGATGAAATGACATCACCTTACAAGCGAGGAAGAATCAATGTTGTTACGCATACTGTAAGTGCTTCTTTGGACAGAACAAAGATACCTGACCGGAAAGCAACGATGGTAATGGCAGTCACTGCTCAAAGTCTTGGCCACGACGTTGAAGAAATAGCTTTAAGTCGTACCTCAATTTGTCGTTTCAGACAGCAACACCGAACAACTGACGCCAAAAAACTAAAAGAAGCTTTTAATGCTGACCATCTAATTGTGGTTTATTGGTATGGAAAATTAATACCAAAATTGACTGGCAAACTGAAAGAAGATCGTCGTTCAGTTCTTGTATCTGGCAAGGAAATTTGTTTGCTTTTGACTGTGGGTAAACTTTCAGCAGGGACAGGAATTGCACAAGCTAAAGCTATCGTGAATGCATTAAAGGACGGGCAAATTGATTCACAGGTACAAGCTATGTGTTGTGACACAACTAGTTCAAACACTGGTCGTTTATATGGAACATGTTTCAATATTGAGCAATCTCTTAACAAGCAGCTGTTGTTCTTTACATGCCGCCATCACATGCTAGAACTGATCATTGGAGTAGTTTTCTCATCTTGCATAGGTACATCATTTGGTCCCGATGTACCTCTCTTCAAGCAGTTTCAGAAGCACTGGGAGTTAATCGATAAAGAGAAGTTCGAAGATGCATCAACCGATGAGTATGCAGCTAAGACTGTAGCTGATGTGAAGGATAACATCAGCATGCTTATTTTTGCTCAACTGCAAAATAATTAGCCAAGAGGCGACTACCGTGAAATCCTGGAGCTAGCTTTGGTTTTTCTTGGTCGAGTTCCTACCAGAGGGATTAGATTCATGACTTCTGGACCAATGCACCATGCCAAATGTTGAACTAGGTGATCTATAGCTTGAAGGTTTCGCTGTTTCGAGGTCAATAAAGCTAACAACCAAGGAAAAAAAGGCATCACAAACGAAGCAAAGCTTGGATGGAGGCAACTCTAGCAGCATGGGCACCTAAAAATGATCTTCATCTACTAAAAACTTTGGTGAAGTATAAAAATATCAACAAGACAATATCAAAGGCAGCATCGACGAAGTTGGCATTTCTTATGTGGTACCTCTCAGAAGAGCTAGTGGGTCTGGCTTTGTTTGACAGAAATGATTCAAACTCAATAAAACAAAAAATCATTCAGGGATTGACAAACAAAAGCAATGATGATTCACCAAAGAAAGCCCAAATAAACATACAAACAATTGATGGCAAAGAACTCCACAATTTTGTGACATCCAAATTAAAAGTTATTTTCCAAAAACTAAACATCCCAATCAGTTTTCTTGACAAAGATCCAAAATTTTGGAGAGATGATGATGATTTTCAAACCGCTTTAACAATCGTCATGAACTGAAGTTGGTTAATGATCATGCTGAACGAGGTGTGGCATTAATTCAAGGGTACTGTGGCTTATGAACAAAAGAGGAAGATCAGCTGCAGTATCTCTTACAAGTTGTCCAGCAGCACAGGAAAATATTTCCAAGTAGCAGCAAAAAGACTTTCACAGGACAACACTAACTGCTACAGTACTTACATTGGAGCTCTAATGTTTTGGTTATTAATTGATTTGTTTTATCTTTGGCGCAAAAATCAATGATCAGAAAATGTCAATAATGTAATTACTGTAATATTCTTTATAGTAAGTTATTACCATATTTCAAACATGCTTGATAAGTATATTTTGACAAGCAGTATTAAAAATTTAAATTTTTCGGTAAAAATTGCTTTTTTTAAAATTTTTATTGAAATCTAGACCAGCTAGACCTATAAAATGTATTGAAGT
Source organism: Trididemnum nubilum (assembly GCA_963965965.1). NCBI lineage: Eukaryota > Metazoa > Chordata > Ascidiacea > Aplousobranchia > Didemnidae > Trididemnum > Trididemnum nubilum. Next base: position 5,687,256 of record OZ014483.1, read on the forward strand.
TAGATAGTAAACCACATATTCTGCATCTTTTGGTACTTAAATTAAGTTTCTAGCAAAAGTGGTTTTGCGAGATATGGGCATTTAAGCCATTTGCTCCCCAGAAAATATATAGGGGGCTTGAGCTACCTCTTAATGTTAAAGTTTTTCAAAAAAATTTACATGTGTTATTTTTTCCCCAAAAGGCACACTTTAAACACCTGGCACCAAAAAAATTTAGATCACCAAAAAAAAGTTATGCCAAAACAATCGACCACCCTAATGGTCATGAATCGTGAGTAATGTTCGAAAGAGAGCAATCACAAGTGCAAGTGTCCGAAATGAGTTTTTACTAAGAATCGAGGGAGTTACACATTTTAACAAGGTGCGTAGCTCTGAGATTCAAAAATTTCTTGGCGTAACTTCTCCGAATTGAAAGGTCTCAGCTGAGATGGTTTGGCCTTGTAAGTAGAATGCCTCAGGAAAGACTCCCTAAACAAGCTTTAATTGCCAAACAAAAATAGAAGATCAGTTGGACGACCTAGAACTAGATGGACCAATTACATTGAGAATCTTGGATGGAACCGCTTGGGACTCTACCCTAGCAAAATGATGGATGTGATGGAAGACCGTGAAGTGTGGTGCATTGATCTTGAGCTGCTGCCCCCGCAACCCACGCGAAAAAGCGGGCAATGAAGAAAGAATAAGGCCTTGTTTATTACGTAACAATATTCTCTTTCACTTGCATAATATGACTAGTTTGTCGAGAGGAAAGCATTGTTGTATTTTTTGAAAAATCGTGATGGCCTTTAGTCATTGACACGTCACGAAATAGGAAAAATATCAGGAATTTATCTTCTTTGGACTACGACGTCACCATTCGGACAATTAAAAAGGTTTCGAGGAATATAAGCTTTTAGTTAAAATCAACAGAAATAGGCACCACTCGTGGAAAACTTAAAATAACTAGCATTTGCGAATTTATGAAACTTTTAGCTTGCTCTAGATAAATTTTAGTATTACTGTATGTAAAAGTGAAATGTCCTCAGCAAGCTGTCGTAGAATCAAATTAATGACAACCACAAAGTCTGGGTACATATTGAATTTCATCATACCAATATGATTATTTTTTTGTCATTTTCCTCTCCAGACTGAGTTATAATTCTGTATTATTCAAAAAATCGAGTTCTAAAACAGGTCTTGTTTTGTTTCAAAGATGTAATGTTTTTGTAATAAACAGTATAACCATTTATCTTAAACTTTATGAACACCTCGTACGTTGCTAGCTTCTGAATCTGTCACTGATGAGGATATTACAAGCAACGCAAAACGTTAACGAAAACGAGTCCAATAAGTAGTTAAAGACGTGATATAGTTTTGGTTATGCCAAAACACACTTACAAAAGTAATGGATTCATTTATTCTGGTTGGGTGCGGTGCCACCATGACCCTGTCTAAGCCTCTGGTCACTTCAGGTCGGGGTCCAAAGGTTGTTAAGTTGTAAGGGTTGATGACGTCATTGTTGCATTCACATCTAGCATCACCCTAAACAACATATGAAAATGTTAATGGATAAGTAATGGCAGTTGAGCCACGGAAAAACTGATAGTCAACAGTCCCCTTATTTTTGTTAAAATTTATCTCTCTGATTGATTTTACCTCGTCAGTAACTAGTTCCAAAAATACTAGTGGCACTGGATCGCAATAATGTAACAACTTGAAAAATAAAAATTTACAGTTTTCATTTCCTTTACCAGCTCATCATAAAAACAAAACCAATGTTATTATTAAAAACGAGGCAGGTAAATTGACTTGTAAATTAAGTAACCGACGTAAACAATACCAAGGGAAAATGTTACAATTATATTGTGGAAAATGTTCTTCGCTATTAAAATATCAGCTGATATAAGCAAAGTGCAAAACTTGCTTTGGTGCTGTCTAAATTACCAATGTGCATGATGCAAATGTAGTAAAAAGGTAATTAATAGAAATGTCAAAAAATCAATGTACTGAATCGCTTAACACCCTATTAAGTTATAAAGTTATACTTTATCTCGGTTACTAAATACGGTCAAGCATTATTAATTATCATTAAAGCCGACTCAGCCATATGAAGAAGTGGCCTAAATTACGTAAGGTAAGGACGGCGAATTAAAGATCACAGCCCAATAATGAGTCATTGTAATATCATAAGCGCTTTTTTTGCAAGAAAGTTGTCCAAGTAGTCTGGATTGGTATTTTTGCGAAGTTCAAAATTAGCTGCTGCAAGGAACTAGATGGCATGACATTTGTATTTTTGGACAGAAGAACAGTTTATTTGCTTAATAATTTGAAAAAAACTTGGTTGAAAGTTGGTATTTTTCTCGACACCGTTTCTTCGCAGCCATCCGAGAGGTCTCATAGGACATCTTGACACTCTTTAAGCCACAATACGCATCCTTAAAGCCTTAGAAGGTAGTTCACGCTCTGTGGCGTTGCTAAGGATGGTCGCACCCGGGGCAAGATTTTGTGGTGGCACCCTTTTTCGGTCCAAAATAGATGAAGACCAAAAAAAATTAAGTCTTTGTTGTAAAATCAGTAGGTTTTTGGTCCAAAAGAGGATAGGGACCAAACAACGTAAAGAAAGAAAAATATTCACCACAAATTGGTGGTATTATGGTTTCACATCATAATATGCTGTCACCCCAAAATGGTGACACCTGGGGCAGGCCGCCGTCCCCCCGTAGCGACGCCACTGTTCACACTGTCTCAATGTTTCACTTACCGTGTTTGTTGTACAGGAGTAACTATATGGGTAGAGAATATGATAACTGCCAATGTATTCGGTAGGAAAGTCATAGGGAAAAGTGAGGTTAAAGGAGGAAAACGGAATGTTGGAGTATCCTGTCCCGCTGACCTAAACACAACGTAATTTAATGCAAAAATAAACCTTCTTTTTAAATAAGTTTTGTAGCGTCCTGCTGAAGCGAGCAAATATGGGCTGGCAAAACGTCAGCGACTACTTGACTCGTTGTGTTACGTACAAATTGTGCATGCCCGATGAATTCAAGTTCAGTCGATGTTTATCAAAAATTTTGACTCCAAATGTACAGCAGTAGCAGAGATGCTTGAAATTGTCGTTGGAGAGGATTTGCTAATCGGCTCTTTAGCCAATCCAAGTCCCTCGTCATTTCCGTAATGACATTACCCTCTTTTTTATGACATTACAATAAGTGCCAGCTAAAATATTCTGCTCCGTACTTCTGTCTAAGCGATCGGTAGGTTTACCTTTCAGTTGTTCAAACTTATTAATCAATGTATCTTTTTCATATGATTCGACAGCTCCCAGCACTCTCGTTCAGAGTCAGACTGCTTAAACGTTAGGTTGTACTGTAAGTTGTATAAGGCTACTGATTTTAACAGTAGCTTACTAAAACCAGCTGATTGAAAGTATTGAAAAGCCCCTATAAAGGGAAACTAATCCCTTTTAGATGAGGTTTTCAAAAGGTATTCACGAAAACTCCAGCTCCATTTTGTCATAAACATCATGTTATGTCACAAAAACTGATTTCATTGGTATGATTTCGTTTATGACGCAATCAAGTTAGATTTTTTTTATGAGATCATTTGAAAACTTCATGTGAAAGGTCGTTTTGTTTTTTCCTTGATAGCAGAAAATAATGAACTGTAGCAATCTATCAAACGCAAGCTTTACCTGGTATTGCAGTGGAATGTCCGAAGTGTTCTGTCCGATTTCGAATACCGAAAATATCGTTTGGTTAGCGTCGGTGAAGTTAAAAGGAACAATAGTTTCAATTTGTTGTCTACACAACAACGTAATAATCAATGATAACGTAATATCTTGGTCAGCATCATAATCAAGCATGGTGAGAAAGGTGTCAGAAGTCCAGCTCCGCAGCAGCATGTAATAAAACACAACGAGCAGGCCCTCCAACCAACCGACCGTAGGAGTAGGGAGTAGGTAAATTTGAGCTAATTAAGAAAACCGGGGGTAATTTTCCCAAACCTCTGTAGCCTTGTGCTCAATCCCCCAAATTGGGCAGCAGATCACTATAAATTTCTGAGTTTGGTACCCATTACAATTCTGAATCAAGAATAGTTGTATTACTTTCACGTAATAAAATACATCCATTCTACTGCACTGATGAATAAGGATTTGTTTTGAAGATAATTATTCGCATGATCTCATTTTGGGTGAGAGAGAGAATGCTTGTGTTATAATTTGCATTTGAAAGTTTTAATTCAGAAGTTACATAGCAGATTTGGAACAAAAACTTTTCTCACAACTGTGAGGTAGCACCTCTTCTCATATGTGATTGTATAGTCTTCTGCATTGTGTTTTAAGGAGTAAGTGCATAAGAAAAACAGATGTAGATTTCCAAAAGCAGATAACTCATAAATCATAATACTGTGCCCAGTTTGGTTGAAACGAGAATTTTAACAATTTGGGCACCGTAGATCTCTTTTATTCCAGCCAGGCGAACGCTGTGAAGAGTTGAATTCTTCGGTGAAACATAAACGAGTTTGCATGGCCCCTCAAGATTGAGCTGCAAACGATGCAAGCTCCAGAAATAAAACGACGAAAAATGCACTGTTTTGTTGTCAGATCTTTTTGCCAGAGGTTATGCAAAAGTGTTCATGAAAAATCAATACCATTTCTTCATAACTGATAATTATTACTGCTAGACTTTTATAAGGTAATAATATTCGTGATACAAGCTTCTGTGATGCAATAGCCATTGTTTATGACGAAATGCTATTGAAATGTTTCATCTTCAGCAATGAAAAAATCTCACGTAAAAGATTGACTACGCAACTTACGAGGTTAAGGAGGCATCGGCTCTGTATCGGATAGTAGCAGTGTCGTTGAATGTGTTCAACCCTGGGTTTTGGTCGTTTTCGATGCCGTTTCTGAAAAAAGGTAAAAATAACAGTCACAATAATTCATTGACTGTAGTTCAAAAATTCATATATCAGCAAGGCGTCTTCTCTAAAGTCATTTTGACTCTTCTACTAGACGCTTTGAATACAATGAAAATCAGTGTCAATTTGTCTCAAATAGAATTAACCAGAAAAAAACAATGACTTAGGTTTTGTCCAAAGTTTTGAAATGAAAAAACAATGCTACATTCTGATATTCTTGGATTTGCTGAAAAAGCTTGACATCCTTCGTGGCTAACTCCCGGGTAATCCGAACAACTTCCAGTGTCAGTTACGTGGAATATCAACCACCAATCCTGCAGCCGCGAGCAGTTTGAGTCAATTATGCACACAGCTGAACTGTAGAATAATTACGCAACACCGCTCGGGCGTTGCGTAACACGTGACTTAGTGCGTTACTGTCTTGGCGTCTCGTGATGATTATTCATTCTAGACACTTGGTTTGCCAATACAATATATGCACAGCGCTGTTCTAGATTTAGCTCTCATCAGCCCTCAGCTTAATTATCTGCAACCTTTTGGACAAACCCTAATGGTTTGCACTGTGGCAGAGCCCTTATATTTAGACTAGCTTATAGCTGTCATTAATATAAGAGCCAATCGGTTTTTCACTTGTTCTTTTGTAAAGTACCACAAGCGAAAAATCAGTTACTTGATATAAAGACTCTGCCACTGATCAAACCGTAAGGTTCGCCTAATTTGTCTAAACAATAACTGATAGGAAAAAGAATATTCTTGGTTTAGAAGCGCTGAGGGCTGCCGATGAGAGCTAAACGCTCGAAACCAACACTGTCCAGCTCTGAAGTATAGTTTTAATTATAGGATAGTCTGAAGGATAGTTTTAATTCTTTTTTTTTTTTTTTTTTTTACTGTGAAATCTTGTATCTAAGCTTGTTTTTCTGCTGCAATAAATTCAAGAAAGATTTGATTTGCTTCATTTGACCTACTTGACTTTATCATGCAATCACTTCAATGCAAAAAAGCAAGCAATTTATTAACTTTTTTGAAAAATTTGTTCTTAATCAAAAACTAACTAATTCCACTTTAAAAGTATTTTTATTTAGCAAAAACAAAATATGAATTTGTCAAAATTAAGACTTACGAAGTATGAACGAATACAGTGACATTCATTTCTGGCACGGTGCTGCTGCGTCTCAGAGCTGACGATGTTAAGTTGAACTCAAACGAGCACTGAAACCCAACTCATGCTTTGATAAAAAGCTTAATGATACAATATACAGCAATACATCAACATTATTAAATAGTGCATTTAAAGTTTTCCTCCTCGCATGAGCTAGTTTTTCAGGATTGTTTCACGTCTAAATTGATTTTATTCTGACACTTGTTTCAGCGTTTGTCGAACTTTTGCTACTGACTACTTTCAGCAGCAGGTAGTACCAGATATATTCGAATTAGCCTTTTTGCGCCTGTTTCTGGTTCTTTAGCTGAATTTCTTCAACAAGTATTAAAATCAGCATGATTATTTTTGAGATGGATTTGGCAGCTCACCGAAACGATCGTAATATGTTTTTGTTGGCCAATACAGCAAATGCGAAGCAATTTCGGGGTGTTCAAACAAAATTGCTTCTCATCTGCTGCTTTTAGACAAAATACTGAATGCCAATCAAAGGAGGACATGAATGCAGTGCATCATTTAGACTGATTCATTTATTTTGGTGATACATCTGTATTTACTGAGTTGTCTGGACGAGAGATCAAGAATCTCTGCTGTTTCCAGTCAAGCTTTCTCCTGCCCACTTGTCTTCCTCACAAGCTGGAGGCTTTACGCTGCCTCTCTTTAATGTTGAACGTCAAGCAGTAAAGCTATAAATATCAGTTTAAGCATTTTTTTTCACACATGAAATCGAACCGAGGTTAACTGATTCAGTAGCAGAGGCTCTAGCCATTGAGTCAATATAGGTTTATGTTAAAACTCTAAGCACTTACATTTTCGCCTCTTCTCATAATGCTTCCAAGCTGTGGGCTATGTTGGTATCTGAGCATATAAGGCCGAACGTTAGGGTCCTGTTGAGAGTCCAGAACCACACAGGGAAAGTCAGGGCTTGCCGTATTAGAACTTTGGAAATTTCCAAGCTACAACAAAAAAGTAAATGTTGCAAAACAGGCTTGTTGGTCAAACGGTAACGTGTTTGGCTCTGGTGCGAAAGGTCTGAAGTTTAAATCTCGGGCCTATCAGATTAAACACAGCGTTTCCAACGGCTCTCCACTGCTGTGAAATTTGTTTTAAAAAAGATATGTTGCCTTCAAGCGAATTGACACGGAGATGGGTTCCTTCAAGTTGTTACATACTCTTCGGCGTAATACAGCAAGTATAAGAAAAGATTTGATTTTTTGCGAAACATTTTTTGATTTGCTGTGAAGTTAAATCACCGTCTACGGAAATCAAAGATATAGTCAGGCGCTCAAAATGGCAAACTTTTCTGATGTTACAGATTAGTCTAGTAAGTTTTTGAGTAGCATTGTGGTGAGCTCTTCGAATGGCCAAAACTACACGAGTTTGCGATTTTGAGTGATACTTGCAGATTACCATACTGTACTAGTATGGAAAATGACAATCATCAAGAAAATCTCGATGAAATTAGTTTAGTCCAATTTCACCGATTGATTCCACATACCAATAGTCTTAAAACTCATATTTTGTGGATTGCTATAATTTTGTGAAGGTTTTAAAAGTTGTGAAGTTTTGGGGGGGTAGTAAAAGTGCACAAAAGCATTGCCGGCACTTGTCAGGCATGCACAGTTGTTTTGAGCACTGAAAAACTATCGTTGCCAGCGCTCTTAGCAGGTATCGTATCTGCAGTCACTCTGAGCGCTGGAGAGAAAAACAAGCCACTAAATCTGATAGAAGAAACTCTTTAACGAAAATGATCGGTGTTCCTTTCACAAAGTCGATGCTGGGCCCTTCGTTACCCAAATAAAATCTGTGATAGATCTCATCAGATTACCGTGTTCAAAAAAACATCTTCATATTTAATTGTAGCGTAGCAATTAATAGACTTTAAAATAATTTTTGGTTGTGGTTCGTAAAAATTTTATATTTGGTAAAGTTCTTACATCTTGAGGGGCAAATAGTCTTACCCATCAGCAAGAAACTCTCACAATCATTGAGGCAGAACCGAACACTGACTGACTTCATCAACTGCACTTACTGACTGAAATGTCAATCCCTCGTTGAAATAAATCGCTACTCGGACATCAAATGCATTTTCTCCCTGATTCGCAAACTCCACTCTGACTTGTATAGGATCCGACTCGGTTTGACGGGAAACGACCAAAATACCACGCTTCGATAAATCAACCCCATCGCTGTGAAAAATAAAAGCAATTAAAAGCAGCGCTTCAAGTGAAAGCATCGCGCTATTCTTGGTTATGGTACTTGTAATCAGTCACGTACAAATAAGGAACTTCTGTCAAACTTAATAAATTACCATGGAATGTATAGTAATTGTGCAAACCTTGCAAAACTGCTTTTAAGAAGTCTACAAATTACATGATAATCTGCACAAACATGCTTTTGAACAGTTTCATGTAAATTGCTAACTCCAGATCCACATCAAAATTTAAATTATTTAAACGTGTTTAAAATAAACACTTTTTTCCTAAAACAATTTTATAAGAATACAAGGCTCATGTTAGCTCAAAACTTTAGAACAAATGAAGCTGAAAATTCGTAAGAATTTAAGAACAGGTAAACCCAACCTAGAATTTAACTGGTTTTTATACAAAATAAAAGTGCATCTCAAAGAGACTGTTTTGCTGTTAGGTTTTTCGAAAGGGTAAATAGATTCTTTCTGATTTGAATACTACTTTCGGGGAAATTAAACTGAATCTGATTCGAACAGAAAATTCCATTCAAATGAAGTTCAATCTTGCACTAAGCTAGTGATTTGATTTGAATAGGTTTAAGATAGGTTCTGCAAAGTTGAAAAAAAGAGCAGAAAAATATGAAGAAAGAATTGAATGTCTGAGAAAAATCAAATTAATTCGGAAAATGCTTTAACTGATCCTGGCGAGAAATTTGACAACTTAAAAGCCGAAAACGAAGATGTTAAAAAGCAATTCAAGCACAAGTTGTTGAGCCGCGATTATTCAGCAAAAGGTTTAACTACTTTATTCATAGTATCAATGAGAATCCCAGTGATGAATGGAAAACTAGCGATCAAACCAAATGGCTATTCCAAATTTTTTGCTTCAAGGTCCTTCAAATAGAAGACCCAAACTCGATAGCGATTGCGCACATTTATCGGCGCCACAAAATTAATCGGCCAATTAGCGTAAAGTTTTTAAACGTATTCGACAAAGACAAATTTACCAAAAGTCTCAAAAACTTAAAAAGTTATAATGACAAAAGACGTTCAGTAAACAGGAATTCGCCGTATGTTTGTGCAACGGAACATTTACAGAAAAAGTTACAACTGCAACAAAGCAAATTTATTCTCGTGTTCCGCGACACAAGACGTAATAAACAAAAAATTATGTGGAAGCTAATTAATAGCGAAAATTGCTTGCTTGTCAACGATAAACGCGCGCATCTACCAGATTGTGATAAATGCGATTCCGATACTAGTACCGATTCTGAAAAATAATCGTTTCATATAACCAGTAATATCATGTGCTTTAGCTGTTCTTGCTTAAATATGAGGCACGTTTCGGCGGGGAATAATAAGCAGAGAAAATCGGGAAAAAGTTTGGAGAAATCTACGTTTAAAGTTGTAAACTTTCATTAGGCCTTATTGCCAAGTGCATCGTATCAAGCTACTTATTACCGATAAATGATCAAAAATTTAAAATAATATTTACTAAAGGAAACTATTTTTAGTACTGTGAATAACATGAAAAATACGGAAAACCCATTTTTGGTAAAATGGCGCTTATCAGGTTTTGCCGGAGCGTGCATTAATCTATGTAGGTTGATTATTTTTTAAGCTATTGGAAGAAAGACAAGTCTCGTTAATTGTAAAAAATTTTATCTACTGCAACTGTAGAGTTTTGCATTAACTAACTGCAGCTATCTTTTTTTCTTTTCGTAACGTTTCATGAAGTGTCTTTTGTGTGTTATTAATTTTTTGACTTGGATTGTGAGCCCATATGGGGTGCTTTTTGCTTAGTCAAGCAGCCATAACTAATGATAATGATTTTTATTTATCCTGCTCTGATTCAAATCAACTTATTTCTTGTAAATACTATCACCCTGATCACAAGATTTTTCCTTCCACACCACAAAATTCCTTATTTCTTTGTTCCATTTAAACATAAGATCACTGAACAAAAATTGTTCCTCGTTGAGAGAAGAGCTGGAAAATTTTCCTATTTTTTCAGAAATAATCTGTATCTCTGAAACCTGGCTTAAGGCTAATTTAATAAAAATCTCTCAATTCCTTATTACACGTTTCATCACTCTTCAGCAATTGTTACTAATTCAGGTGGAGTTGCAATGTATATCTCGAACAAATGAGATGAAGATGATCTTATTTCGATAAATTAATCATAGTTACCAAAATAAAGCTGTAGAAATTATCACTAAAGCTAAATGGAATGATTTGCGAAGTCTTCTGTCTGTTCAGTGATTTAGGCCTAGGGTACTTATGCTCGCTAAAATTTATCAACAAGAAGTTGCAAAAATTATGCACCGCATTGACACCAAAAAGCATTCTCCTTCTTTTGTAAAGTATTTTCAAAAGTCGGGTCTCTAACATTCTTACTCAAGTTGCACCGTTAACTCTTCTCAATTGCATATCCTTTTATTTAAAACTACCAAATGACAAAAATCTTTCTTCTACCAAGGCGTTAAAATTTAGACTTCTATACCTTCTAACATAAAACTATTATCTTATCCTAAGTTTAATCATTGTATAAAAAATGTTATTCAACGACGAGTGCCGTGTCACTATTTTCCTTTTTTGTCAAGGCTATTAAACTTACACTTTAACTATTCTTTTACTTTTTTGCTCATTTTTAGATTTAATCTTAAGTCGGTGGCTATTTGACTTGGAGACTTCTGTGGGTCTTTTCACAGTCCTCGGTCGGATATTTTATTTGAATTACTCAGCTATATTTGTTTCGTTTTTCAGTTTACAACAAAATCAATAATTGAATTAAATTGAGAATACTAAGCCGTAATTTACGAAAAGCATGGTTCCATTATGTATATTGTTTCTTACCCGTTCAGATATTCTGGTAGTTCGATTGAGCCAGACACGACAAGATCAAACCTACAGACATCTTCCTCGCCGCAACCTCTCACGAAAAATGTAGTGGCTGAAACAGTGTTGTTTATCGATCTGAAAGCATTGGGTTGAGTTAACTCAAATAAGCATTTTTAAACATTAGGAGGATCTTCAACTCTGCCATTCGATAAGGGATATTTGCCTTTCAAAAAAAAAAAAAAAAATTTAAAGAGATGAATTGCTCCATAGCTTTTTAGTAGGTAGGCTATACCATGGTAGTTTACTTACGTTAATCCTAGGGCGCTTCATTTACTTTCTGACATCTTTTCAAATAAGTGAATAGCTTTTTTCAAAGTACAGATGAAAAAAAAATACACGAAAGATAACAAACGACATCTGCTCGATAAACGCTAGTCACCAAACAGTACACTTGTTTCCATGACCAAAACGCTAAGCTTAACGATATTTAAACGTCATAAAGCATAGCCATAATTGGGAAATGCGGTATTTGAAGCATTATAGTAAATGCTTAGACCGTATATTTTAATTAGCTCATCATAGGCTACATTTTCTAACCACGTCACTTGGGCTCAGGCTCACATTATATAGCCTCAGCTGCAAAGCGGTGAAAGCCCATTAACAATTTTGTCAAAAAAACTCGTGCTACTGTGGAACTGATTTCGTGAAACGTTTCTGTTACGTTCGTCTAACTTCTGTCAATCTCATTTGAAAGGATTTTAGATTCAGATCTTTATTCAAAAAGATTTTACAGTCATTTATGCAGACAAAAATGACACTGGTAAAAAGAAAACAACTGAAAAGTCTCTTAAGTGTTTTACATCATTTGGCTGCATCGTTTCTGATTAAGTTATTTAAGCAGTCTATTTATAATGTTTTCTAGATTGGTAAAAAACATAGATCAATCAAATTCAATCATAGCTTTGATACATTGTTTTTCATTAGTCTGCATTTTGCGTTATAGTTAGCAATTAAGTGTCTGCGTGTCTTCCATCAAAAATATTATAGCACTTACGGGTCGCGAACTGAGGACAAAGCTTGACGGCTGGGATCATCTGCAATTTCGTACGTCAGCGTAGCCGTGATGGGGCTCGAGTAATCTGAGATCGTTCGCTTAAGTATAATAAAAAAATTAGAAGAAAACTATGCATAAACAAGTCAGTTAGTTTGGTACTCTATAAACAGTTATCCAAACGTCTTGGAAACAAAACATTTTATCAAACAGTTATCAAGCGTTTAGTTCCCGAGCTAGCCTTAATTTCTGAATGTGATAAATTGTTTGAGGTCATGTTTTGGATGAAAATCACACACAGGAGAAGAAAGAAGAAATTCCTACGATTTCGCATTAGGGATCAGTAAAATAATATAGCCACAAGCATATCGGGCATACACGAAATCAGTCGTAAATTATATACTACTATTTTATTTATTAAAATTGATTTCACCCCTGCGGGGCATCATCAGTTAAATCTTGTTGAAATAGACACATCAGTTAGATTCTATTTGAATAAGATCTAACTGATGATGCCCTGCTGGGGTGAAATCAATTTTAATAAATAAAATAGTAGTATATAATTTACGACTGATTTCGTGTATGCCCGATAAGCTTGTGGCTATATTATTTTATGAATGTGATAAAGCGTTTAATTCCTGTAATGCAACTTGTTGCGCGTGAACAGCATATCTTTAATAGGAGCAGTTTATCCCCGGTGAAATGCGAAAATGAGCTATGCAAGCTTATTGCAGAATTACCTCTTGTTCAAAGAGCTTGAAACTATACTGACAATCTTGGCTCAAACGAGTGACTTGTGACTCAAACATTACAAACGATATAAAAAATATAATTTACAAAATGTTGGAAATTGAGTGATTTTAAAGCAAGCTTTTTTCTACCTTAATAGATACTGGAAAGGTCAGGCATTGCCTAGAGGCATTTCTCGTTACTGTAACAAGTCCGGTAAGTACGTCAGTGCCAGCCGAAGTTTCGCTCTCACGAAATTCAATTCGCTTGTTGTCTCTTCCGCTAATACCGCTGTCCAATACAATATCGTACCTCACAGCTAAAACATAAACATTTTAGATGTATTAGATGCAGAAAAGCCTCATCTTGCTAACCTGCCATAGCTTTTCGGCGTTTCTTATTTTGACAAGTGTTGGTACTTTATGACATTTATTTCATACTCAAAGCTGGACAACACTGTTTCGAGCTTTTAGCTTCATCAGCAGCACTCAGCAAATCAAAATTAAGCTACTTCCGGTAAACCAAGCCAACATTATTGGCTCACAAAGCAGTAACGTTAAGCTTTTACAGTTCATTTTTTTATTTCTTAGATCATATTTCGTTATTTCGTGAAAGTCTAATCAAACAAAAAAAAAACACCAAAGCGACTTTAACTAAGATCCTAATTAGTTTGGGGCCATTATCTTCATAAACCGTGAAAAGATATCAGCTTCTCGCAATGATTAATCGCATCTATCTTCGATTAAACTGAATTTACACAGTATCTGTTTTTCGTCCGTTTTCTTACGTTTTTGCTTCTCCGTCAAGAAGTATGCGCTTTTTCATTCGCATTTTTATGTGTCCATATCCGCACTAACCAGACTGTCACATACTGGACAAAAGTTTTCGGAAAAATATTTTTTGTAAAAGAGTACAAACCTATTTTGAAATATCGCTCTTATCGTCCATACACAAAATTTTTCATCAAAATTTTTATTTATATGTAACTGTCTGCTTAGTGCGGATATGGACCAATAAATATGCGAATGAAAAAGCGCTTACTTATCCACGAAGAGGCAAAAACGTAAAAAAACGTAAAAAAAGACAAAAAACGGATACTGTGTAAATTCACCGTTACCAGTGAAACAAGTAAATTTATAATGATGTCATATCTAACGTTCATGCAAAGTTACAACGAGAAGAAAGTATCTTCTCACTCACAGTTCATCATTAAATCATTTTCTAGCCTCTGTACTGCTGTTCTAGTGGCCAAAACTCACTGATATTAGGTTCAATATTTCGTCCTCCGACTTGCAAGCACATGGTCAAATCGACACAGTTCCGATTTCCATTACTAAAGCATTGAAAAATTTCAATACGTTCATTACTGAATCCCAAAGTTCCTCTGATTTCGGCAACTGGTCGAGATCTGAAAACGCAATAAATGAATAAATTACAGCTTAAACTGATTAGAAACAAAAAATCTAAAACATAACTGAGATTAATGAATAACTATTACACCATATTTTTACTAGACTCTCTGTCTCCGTGCTACCATCCAGGGGTGTCGAAACCCGAAGGATGGAGGGATATATCCCCCAATAATTTGACTGTATCCCACCAATAGTTTGAGTATGGTCTACATCTGCATCCCCTCCAATAATTAGATTCTGGTGTGCATCTGAGCGTTGGTGTCCACTTGAATTTGGGAAAAAAAGTGTTCCATTTCTGGTGAAGACCTTTTTTTTCTTTAATCTTCACCTGAATTTGGGGAGAAAAAGTGTTCCATTTTTGGTGAAAACCTTTTTTTGATCTTCACTTAATTTACTCGTCTGAACAATATCGTGGTCGAGGTTCATCCCTCCCAATGTTGAAAATAGGGCAAAATTGGGGTAAAATTGCAAATTATTCCCCCCAATGCTCAACAAAGTTCGGCACCCCTGCTATACCATCCGAGGGGAGGGTTGAATAGCACCACCACCGCCATTACCACACCGCCTGTTTGAGCCTACTGCATCAAACACGGCGCTGCTTTAAGCAATTCGCATGCACAACCAATTTTACTTAAATCGATTTATGAAATACCTTTACAACAAAGTGACATTTTATAAAAACTAAAAAAAGTTACTCTTATTTTTGTCCAAAAGCTGGTTATTTTATGTTAACAAGTTTTAACTTAAACGTTTAAAGATACTGTAATAGCGAAAAGTGTTGAAAATGTTGGTAGGAAGTCTGTTTACATTATCTTCGTGATAAAGAATAAATATTCAAAGGATTTTACTGGTTTAGAATCATACAGTTTTCTGAATCCATGAAATAAAATCCCCTCACCTAAAGATAACAACAGCGTCGCTCCTAGGTGCACCAACTGCAATATCAGGATATTGGTTTCCATCCAGATCTTGTCCGCCAGCCAGGGCAAGCCCGAAGTATTGGAGGTTCACGCTGTTGATTGTGGAGGCCCGGATTACCTACGCAACAATTACAGTTAAACTACCACACCGTTTGGGCATTGTAATTTATGTGCGACACAGCGTGCGTGTGCAAACGTGTAAGTTCGATCTAAGTGTTTTTGACTCAGCAAAAACTTCACCACGGCTTAATTCATTCAGATTGAATAGCATTGCGATTTAAGAGAAGACTTTTGCCTTTGAATTTTCTTGTTTGTAACAAAATAATATGTAGCGGTGTCAATGCATTTATTTAGTTGCTATGAAAAATTAATTAACTTTTTGACGTTTTCAGATCGATCAATCGACTTCATCAGTACAGCAACACAAAGCATAATTTGGTAGTAGCCTAAGAACAGCAATTTGGATTATACATTATGGCTTGAACAAGTATCGGCTAAATCTTTTTTTACATGTTGTGATAAAGCAAATAAATTAGCGGTAAAATATGCCAGTTTAAAAAACTTTTAATTCCCGTAGTTAAAAGAATTTTACAGAGCAAACAAAAAAAAATACAATGGCTTTTTAGGAAGGGTCGTTATGTTTTTGTAAAAAGTATAGATACTGCAATCAAAACGTTTCTGTTGGTTGAAAAGCATCTATTTTGTAGATTAGAAAAGCTTACGGTCAATATTTCTACGGTTTGAAAAAGTACAATATCTTGCGGGAGAAACTTTACAAACCTGCTTAAAATCTGGGTCAATACCAAAGTCAGAACCATGAAAAACGAAAACAGCGCCTTTGTTGTCATCTAAGAATGGAGCTCCAACTATGATGTCATTGAAGCGATCGCCGTTGAGATCGCCAGCAGCCGCCATAGCTGACCCGAACCTTCCACCAGCTTCGTTGTTTCCAGCCGACAGGATGGTTGGCATATAACCACGGTTGGCCTGTGATGTAATAATGGCAATTGAACTGGATTGACAGATTACCGTTGCTCTAACTCCTAATGATTATTCGCACGCATTTCCGCTCTTCGTTCTTTTTTTAAATATGACAGGCAAAAAATGAGACAAATCACTCGCAATCAGTCAGACGGAGCGACATCTTACCAATTCAATGTGACCTAGCTGATAAAAAGTAAAAAGTATTGCTTTGTTTTTTTGTTTTTTTTTTTCTAAGAACTTCAAGCCCCCGACAGAGACTACTGATTGCTTACCCATTCGTCTGTGGATGCACGACCAGAACTTCTTGATATGTAGGCAAAGACGCGCCCATTATCATAACTAGAACCGATGATGTAAAGTGGGGCTGCGACAAATAAATCATCTAAACCATCATTATTGACATCAGTAGAGAGGAGAACGCCTCCGAAGTAGCTGCCGAGTTGTCGGGTTTCGTTTCCACTAGGATAAATAGTAACAGCGTCTCGAAATCGTCCCGAACCGGTCTGTGGTCGGTACACAACGACCTTTAAAAATATAAAGAAAAATTTGAGGTTAAGCATGAACTTAAAACGAAAAATAAGCGAACAAAATTAAGCACACCAAAGATTCAATTGTTCAGAGATATAATTTTGATGATCAACAAAACAGTAGAGTTAAAAAAAGTTTAATGAAATCGCGCAGTTTTGAAAAGCTCTTTCTTTTAGACGGAATCGGCAATTAAACTATTGACCGTAAATTTCTCAATAAAAACTCCCAGCATGGCAAGTCAAATTGCTTTCCTTATGCTTTCCTGCTCAAGCTACTGCCCCAGTAGTAATTCAATCAACAAAAGCGCTTGTTACTTCACAAAGACAAGAACGTTAACAAAGAGTTCTGTGCAAAACCTTCTAACAAGAAATGAAACTGATTTTGCTAAAAGTCATACTTAAAATCGCAACATGCTCCTCAAAACAATTCATTAAAATCCTTTGATTGTTTGGTGATAAGGCACTCAATACTTACAGCGCCATAGAGTTGATTTCGAGGAGCTCCAACTGCAACGTATTCCATGCCTGCAGTGTTGTAGAATCCGCTTGTGATGGCATAACCTAAAATTTGAGACGTAGAAGCGTTTAAATTGAGAAGTTCAAAATATTACGTCGCTTGTTTTATTAATCAAACATCATAATCGTTTTCATCTTTGTACCATGTCATCATCTTGTTAATATTATTACAAATAATAGTCAATGAAAACGGCAAAAATATCTTTATTACTTTTGTTATTGCAACAAATTAAAAACAGTAACTCTTTAACTCTTCTCCAAATTTTAAATGATTGATGATTCTTAAACGATAAAAATAATAGCTTCCTTATCTAAAACATAATGATCGTAATATTCTGTCATGAAAGTAAGCAGCAAAAGCTATAATGATGAATAACTGCTTAATTTGACGTCATCAAGAAACGCTTAAATTTTAACCAATTTCAGTCACTGCAAACCTATATCGGATGTATAGTCTTCATTATATCATCATTCATATTTAAGAACTGTGAACTCACCCAAATATGAATATTTTTCTGTTCGCGCTGCAAGGACATCTCTGACTTCCTCGAAGGTGGAGATATCTGGCATGACGTCATCGGAGCTGTCGTATTTTACCACGGTCCCGCTCCAATCGTACGCACCAACGGCCCCCAAGTACATTCCACCGCGCTACAAAAAAGGATTTTTAGTATTTTGATATGACAAAACATATCAATGCTGTCGCAAGGTATCGCAAATAAACCTTAACATATATAACATTTAATAAACATGCAACATATAACATTGAGTGACCTATGTTAACATGTAAATTATAACATATAACATGTAAAAACAACACAACATAAATTCGGGCTTTGTTGTTTGGTGCAGGTTATCACAAAACAACCACGTCGCGTTGCATCCTAAAAACATAATTTTGTTAGCATTTTATTCGGAAAAATACACGTTCTTCTCTGATAGGGAACGGGGGTGAAGTAAGAATGAAACCATGCAGAGAGTTTCCTTTTTTTGTCAAGATGAAGGGTGAAAAAGGATGAAACGGAACGGTTGAGTAAGTTATTTTCAACGAAAGTTAACATAGAGAAAATGTCAAAACGATGTAAAGGTACGGTAAAAATCTTCTTTGAGAATGCATTTCATTGCATACAGTATCTGCAAAACAGAAAAGTATTAATCCCAAAGCACATTTAATGAGGAAGAATCTTTGACAAACTCTAGACAAAAATGACTTCGGCTCAAGATTCTTGCCACAAGCATCCGTTTAAAATATACTGAAACAGTTGCTTTATATGTACAAAGAATCCAATGCACCAAAAGCGACTAGGGTTTGGTAAAGATACCTCCTAAACTTCACGCTTATAACTACTGCTAAATTAAAAAAAAAACAAATCCCACCGGGCCCGATGCATCAGGAGAGAAGAGCTCCGTTGATTACTCAGGTTCATTATATAACGTGAGGTTAAATTTAACATAATTATTTAAAAGACTCTGAATGTACTACAAATTAACAAAATTCTGAAAATAACAAAGTCACATTTGATAATCTCGCCCATATTATGATATACACTTCCATTTATTTTATTTTGATGTAACAGTACTACGATACTGTGACACAGGTGCTAGTTTACCCTACATGCAAACAAAAATTTGACTTCAAACAGTTGTTAATGTTAATCCTGCTAAAGCAAAACCTCAATATTTTTGATCCTTTAGATAGTTAGAAAATGTTGCTGGATTCTATCTTTCCCTTATCGCCAAACTTAACAGATATGCAACGTTTCAAATTTGCGCGTTGTTTGTAATGATTTGAAATTCCCTCGCAATTTGGTGAATTTCAGCAAATTTGTAACATTTCAAATAATTTTTTATTTGCGGTTACTTTAGAAAATCGCTTTTCTTGGTTGCTTCTTCAAAGCATTTTACTGCCAGAATGAAAAGCAAAAACACAACTTTTTTCTTTAATGAAAATTATGGCAATACAGGGTTAAATGATGCCAACAAAATGACTTGTCTTCGGGCTGCTAGAGCTTTTCTTAAATTCAACGACTTCTACTAGAGTTCCACAAGGCTCTGCATCTGGACTTTTTCATTAAGGCAATATCAGGTAGTTTGTCTAATACCGCCCTTTAAAATATGTATTGTTAAAGCTTCCGAAGCAATTTGAAATAGTTTGCTACACTGACACTTTTAAATCTGCTACTACTGTGTAAGAATTTTGTTTTTCCTGTAACATGTAGAATGCAACATCGTTCTTCAGAAATTTAACACTTTGTGATTAGAGTTCAGTTTCGTCATTAAGCTATTATCATATCTGACAACAAAAGCTAACATTCATGGAAGAGTAAACGGTTTTCAAATGAAAAATTTAAAAAAAAACAAAACTTAACAAAAAACCACAGAGTTTACTCTCTGAACTAACTTCCAACTAATTGTCTGTTCCTTTGTGGCTAATTTAGGGCTGTGACGAGCCCATGTCTGTTCGAGGAAAAGTTAAAAGAGCTCGAACATAGTCATGTTTTTTTTGCATCACATCCGGTACGTCATGAGGGATTTTATCAAATGGCTTGGAATATATTTCTCTGTGACAAATTATTTTCATTCGCTGTCGAAAAAACTGCTATAAATTATTATTTGGCCTATTATGGAAGAAAGCCCTTGCTGCCGACCCTAATTTCACAACCCATTTTGTAATTTCCACTTTTGGGACAGGTTCCTTACGCTGTTATGTAGAATTTCATGAAACTACAGTACTGCTAAATTAGTTCCTACCGCGTACATTTTGAAGTTTTGAATGCTGATTAAAATATGTTTACTCCGTGAAACGATTCACATTCAACAAGGCTCTAACGGCAGATAAACAAAACATTTTCAATTATTTTGATCTGGTATTTCAGTTGTTTAAAAATTATTAAAACGACGGCTTACGCAAGTGAGGATTGCATCTCTTAAATGTATGATAACTTCGGTCAAGATATTCCATAACGCTACAGCAAATCATTAATAGCATGGGCTTGAACCGCTTATAAGGTAGTAACTAAAGTTTTGTATCACCATGACTCTTTGCTTTTATTAAGGTTCTTCTTGAGTCGCACTGCTTTTATATCAAAAATAGGATATTGCCATATTGGTATTTGCCTTTGTAATTCTGTCGCAAGCTTTTGCCAACTACCGAACATTATTTACTTTATTATTAAAAAACTGAACAGCTGAAGTAATATAGATTCTTCATCAGACAATTAATCACTTTCTTCTAACAATAACTAGAGGAAACTAAAAATCGTTCTTTTTTACAGTACAGAGAAAGATAAAGTTTTCATAACTAAGTAATAGTTTTGAAAGCTTTGGGTGAGTTTCGGGTTAACTTTTTCCAGATTTGTATTTAGAATGAGGTCATTTGCAATCCTTCACATATTGTTTTTCTTTTAATTTTAGGCTCAGTTCACGTTTGGCGTGAAATTGGATACGGACAGTACGAGCATATTTTTTGTTAATTTTCACCAAAAATTCTGTAAATTTACCGTGTAGGCTTAGCAACGTAAAATTCCTTAACACGAAAGCAAATGATACCCCCATATTATGCTCAAGATACCCTCATATTACGATTGCACGCTAAGCATAGGCCAGATCTTAAAGTCATTACGTTGGCCTTCAAACCATGAAATATTCGCACCTCTCACCCATGTAATACATGCAAAGTTACAAGCATCTGCACATGTAACGAACAAGTTGGATCAAGTTACTTTTATGACATAATCTTATTTAGTAAGTTGCCAAGTCCTCGCGTTTTTAACAAATTTACGTAAAAGCATTAAAAACGTTCTACTTAAAACTATTGACCTTACATGGTTATTTGGTCATCCATTCATGTACAAGCGAATTAACAACAACAGAAAAAACTTATTGCGCTTCACATCTTTTTTTCAACCATATGGTACGAATACAAAACTTAGAACCAACACAAAGCTCTTTATAACGTAAACTATATGTGCATAGACTCGCAGAATTGCCATCAGCTGCTGGAATCGAAATACTAATTTTGGAATGCTAAAGTCTGACTCCTTTTTTTCTGCGCCATATTCAAATTCCAGTTATTAAAAAGTTGAACAAAAATTTTATCCCTAAAGCCATAATTAGTTTAACGTAACAACATGATCCTTTCAACGAATCATTGAAATCCAAAATGATCAACAAAGAACCCTAAAACTTTCTATTTTGTGCAGTATCATACCTCTTGATTTTGTATTTCATTCTTTTCAGTTAGTTTGAAGTTAACATGGGTAGAATCTAACTAATAGGCCTACCTGAAGAGGCCCGATGAACAGCGAAAACGTTTGTATTTTGATTGCTTGTAAAAAATGATTAGCTTGAACGCTTTAATCTCCTGTTATTGCTGTTATTTGGTTAAAGAAACTGTCTAGTTTACCAAAGTTATGGTATCATAAAAACAAAAAATCACTTCGCTTTTCAGCTACTCTATTTTCATTAATTTTCTGCTCGAACACGGCGTGAAATTTAGACATGACTAACATCTTTAGCGTTGATTTACTTTTGCTCCTAAAAAATTATGGTTCAAGGCAGAGCTGAATTTACAATTATTCTGACATAGAATGATTCCTACGAACCTGATGCATATCTTTATTCATCTTGTAATTTAAACTTTGCTACACACGGTATGAGAATAGCGAGTTCAATAAGAACTTCTTCATCACTTAATCTTAACTCAAACCGAGTCGAGAATCAACCGAACAATGCTGCAAAGGATTACCACTATTTTGTGACCTCATTGATGTTATCAACAAGACACGGTTGAATACTGAAAGAGGTTTGATTATGCTGATGGAAAAGGAAGAAAAAAAAGCAATTTAACCTTCTATTGTGTAAGCTTTGCTACATCTGAATGCAATGTCCGGAAAAACATGTGAAAAATTTCGATTTTAATCCTGTAATGTACACTTTTTCAAAAATACAGCAATACGAGGAGCTTTTAAATCCCAATATTTATGGTCTTTGAATTTTTTTGTCTGATATCATTTGAGAAGAATCTTGAGAACGGAGACAATTTTTCTTGACAAGCGTCAGACGAAAAGCTTCGAAGACTATAAATATTCAGAGCAAATTATTCAAACAAACCATAATAATACTAGCAAAACTTTAGTACGTAGCCAAGCCCTTCTTGCTTATTTGCATTGTCTATGCCACTTAACTCGAGCTAAAACATAAAGTCTGTCAGATAGAGCAATAACTCCCTGGTCTAAATTAGATTAATGAGTTAATTTTCCATTATAAAATCGACGAGCCGGAAGCTAGCACATCATCAATTTGCCCTCGGTGACGTCAAAATGCCACGCTTTTGGTAGGAAACAACATCCGAGGTTCAACTTGTAAATCACAAATAGGTAGTCTGCGGTTGCAAATTAAACAAAATCAACGTAAATATTATGACGGAATAATGCTAAAATTATCATTTAATTCGTAAATAAAAGTCGCTGTCATAGAGCCAGCCAGCTTGCGTGCCCTTCGAGCTTTTCATCACACGTGAAATGACTAAAGGCAAAGCAGTAAATTATTAGTGCTATGTAAGGTAGCTAAAATCGCTGTTATTACGCGCGATGACCACATCACAGACTGTGACACTCTTCAGATTTTTGACGCATGTTTGTTGCTTTTCTTGTAGTGTTTTGTTTCTGAAACAAGTTACTGTACTTCCAGCTAAGAGCATGCACATAATGATCATCATTCGTAAATACCATAACTTTTTTGTGTGACGTCACAGCCCCTTATCTTTCATGTATGGTTTGGAAAAGGTGGAGCGGAGCTTAAGCTGACGAATTTGTTTGTTTGTTGTCGGGCACCTGCACCTTTTACGCTTAACTTAGCAGTAAAACAGCTTTTGTACTTTCGCAATGTATGTGCGTGACATTGGACTTTTTCAAATAAAACTACAGAAAAGGACAAAAAAGATACGAACATGAAACGAAATTGAACGCGTCGTTTGAGTAGTTAATGATTGAAACTTCCTCATGAAAACACAATCATAGGCATCATACTCGCAACTGTCATTTCAGAATTCAAAAACTAAAATTATCGTCAAAACCAATAATAATTAATCTAAAAGAAACCTTTCATTGCTCTTAATGCATATAAATTTCTGCATTGAGGACTGCTTACATGCTCAGATTTGGTTTTAGAGAGTTACTATTTCACCGGAAAATTTTTTGTCAAAGAGAGTGAAACGAGAATGAGAAATATTCAACCGTGTACTTTCCAGTTGCTCTTTAAGGGTTAAAATTAGGATTATATGTGAAAACTCGGTAGAAATTTTAAGTAAAAAAAAAAGTAAAAAACTCGGTAGAAATTTTCGGTGAAATATTCTCTTCCTTGGATTAATCCCCACGCTGAAGTGGTCGCAATACCGTAGCTAAAGACATTCTCCAAGCGAAGCTCGGCGCATTTTAGGCGGCGCTCGAATTTCTGCGCGCAGAAAGGTCAAGACTTGAAAGGGCATTCAAGTCAAGTTTTTCACTGTTAACCAAAATGATGGAAAAGTCCTAAAATGCATTTTCACCAAATTTGAACTTTCTACGTCTTGCCGTTTTCTAGATATTGCAGTTCAAAGTTAACAATTTTCCACTTACTTCAGCGTTGCCATTTTCTCAATATTGTGGCAGAAGACTAAATTTTGGAAAGTTGGCTCGAATTTACTTGGAAAGTTACTTGGATCAAATTTGCTTTATAAGTTAACTGCTAATTTACATTTTCTTGCCCTTTACTATGTTTTGACAACAACGCTGCCTAAAACACTTATTGAGAGTTACACAGATTTAGTAACTTTTTGAAATTTTGTGTGTAATTAGCAAACGTGGCAAAATTTCTTAGGAGAAAAGCATTTCCAAGGGAAAATTTAAATCATTATATCTTGAAAACGGAAAGTCGCTGAAAAATCAGATGTGCTGACGTAAGTTTTCACATTTGTCAAAAATTTTCTAGAAAAAAAGCAGTAAAATATTTTTTCGACCTAAATGCCCTTTTAATATGTGCTGATCAGTGGTCAAGTGGATAGAGTGTCTACAGCTGAAACGGTAGACTCGGGTTCAGTTTTCAGTCGGGTCAAACGAAAGACTATAAAAATTGGTGTTCACGGCTTCCCTGCTTGACGTTCATCAATTAAAGGGACAATGTGAAGCCTCCACCGTGAGTGGTAGACAAGTGCGCAGGTGGCAGCTTGACTTGAAGACCAAAAGGTGCTTCACTGTCTTCTGGCCAAAGCAGTTTGGTGAACTAATGTTATTGCAATTACAATTAATAAATGAAGGTTATCTCAAATTTAATCAAACTTTTCTGGGCCGAAAAGTAATTGTCAGCCAAATTTTATGTCTGAAAATGTGAAAAGAAGGCTGAGCCCATTAAAAAAAGGCTTATGAAGTAAGGTCCAACCCAGGCCTGACTTCATAAGTGTAAAAATAATTTAAATTCAGACCAAAATATCACAAACATGATCCGGAGAATTGTTTTGTAGGTAGTCAAAAGTTGGTGGTAACGGAATAGAATGGCTGTGTAACTTTTGTGAAAGTTGCTTACCCATCGCTCTCACGTAATTCTAAGCTTTGTGACAAAGAAGTGTACGAGGAAATACTTTCCAGCGTGTTCTGTATTACATCAAAGTATCACGAATTTTGAAAGCTTTAAGGGGTTACATCTAATATACTACATTAAAAAATGCATGACTGAGATACAAAGAATCAATCAATATATGCACAGAACAATATTATAAATATATACCTAACCTATTTCCGCTAAAACGCAGCTATCTTTGATAACGCTGTAATGCATTATTGTTGAAAATTTGAACAAGAATTATTTTGTTTAAGTGTGATTACTTTGTTTAAGAAATAAAATCGTCGATATAATAAAGAGTTGGCTTGACTGTATTTGTTCCTTTGGAGTTACTGATTCAAAGTACCGGATATAAAGTATATTCACAAAAATGAGCAATATACTTAATTTGTTGCCTGCTACTGCCCACACAAAACTCTGTACAATAAAATAAAGCGTCATTAAAACTCATGAGCGTTTTGATGAGCTTTTCTTAGAGCTTGGTAATGTGAATTCGAATTCTAGCCACATGTTAATTGGAAGAAAACTTTAAACACATCTATATTTAAACACCAACGATCATGATATTTTCAACCGTTATTTCATCAAAATTAATATAACAAAACTCATTTGAGAACCATGTGCAAAAATTTTGATGATAAGCTATAAAGAAAATTTGCAGAATCTTAAAGGCACAAGCAAATTTATGATTACCAAGCCAAAGATAAAAACTCATTTTTCTAATGTTTTTTTTTTTGGTTATTTTCGCAAAATTTTTAGTCTGTTTCTACAAGACTCTTATTTCAAGCCACAAAATAAATTTGAAAAACAGCGGTTATGTGACACAGGAAACCCTCATCCGTATCTATTCAAAATTTTTGATTAAATGCAGCAAAGAATCAAAGTTTGAAAGAAGCAAAATATTTAAGATGTCAAAAACTTCTTTCTTATCCACAAGTATGAGATTCAAGGAGATTTTTGCGTGAAAAAATAACAATTGAAAAATATTGAAATTGTTTTGACACATGCTATGTTTGAGGAGTGATTTATATCCATTGACATTCGATATTGTTAAAAACAATGAATTTATAACGTTTTGGTGACCAACATACTGTATTGTAGTGCCATTAGCCAATGTAGTGACACGCTTAGGTTTGCCATGGTGCACTTAATGCAAATTTAAAGCATTGACAATGAAATTGCATGTTGTTTCTAACCTGCATTTTTTATAGTTCAGATCAGAGTTCAAAATTGAAGAATCAAACAGAAAAACCTGAGATCGGCATTTGTTCAAAGGGCAATTAAACATAAGACCGCTGAGCCCTTCAACCCGCATTCAAAACATGCAAAGAAATACAAGACTGATATGTAATAGCATTTTCCTCAGGAGTTGCCAATCACGAATACGTATAGACGCGTCAAGTACCAGTTCGTGATATGACGTCAATACAAATAATTCATCTCATCACGAACTTGTCTGTGGCATAGCTGCCTCGATAGGGGTTCATGATGGCCGTACCGTGTAGGCACGTTAAATTATTCGTTTTTTTTTTCTAGACGATAACATGTTGCAAAAAATGTCAAACCGTCAGATCATAAATTCCCCGCTCATAAGTACCCAATAGTTATTTCTTACGGTTGTGGGTAAGCGACTAAACGGTTTTAATATTTTTTAAAGAAAACGGAGAATTACTGTAAGACTGCATCATTTCTTAGAAGTTGGGAGGCGGATGGGGTATCACTAATTTTTTCTAATCAGCCATATCGCTCGATCGCATTCTACGGAGGTTCAAAAACCGACGTGAAATTTTCCAGAACTTTAGTAAGCAAAAATCAATTCAAATTAAAAGGAATGTTGTGATGATTGGCTGACGGGTATGCAATCGCAAAAACAAATACAGTAGGTGGGCGGGTTCTGGAAGTTTCGTCGTA
Source organism: Trididemnum nubilum (assembly GCA_963965965.1). Classification (NCBI taxonomy): domain Eukaryota; kingdom Metazoa; phylum Chordata; class Ascidiacea; order Aplousobranchia; family Didemnidae; genus Trididemnum; species Trididemnum nubilum. The sequence continues at coordinate 5,713,986 of OZ014483.1, forward strand.
GGTAGGCTACAGAAACTGTAAGGTAAGCTCCCAAAAATGTTCCAATTTTCGGCTAGAAATTAGGTGACAACCAAAAAAGATATCTTCACCGAGATCGGTCGAAATTTCAACCGAATTCCGGTGTGGGCCAGCGATATCAATAACAAGTAAGGGCAATCGCTTGGTTAAACGGGCGAGAACCTACCCTGTCAAAATAAGTGGTCAAGTTAAGCCTACGCTCGATGGCAGCATTGATTGCATGGCATTGTTTAATTAAACGCATCTTGCAATAAAAAAATAAGCTCAGATTCATAGCTTTTCGACGAATCCATTTTTCGTTGCCAACACCAGTTTTTTTGGGTCTTTCTTTTTTCGAAAAAGAACTAAAAAAGAGTCAAAAAGTGTCTTGGTTGTATCGGCACAAGCTAACGATAAGTCTTTCTACCATTCAGCAGTTTCAACCTAAGCTTAGCAGAATCAAAGTTTATTTGGCTGGGAATGAATTAATCACTAGAAAACCATTACTCGACGTTTCAGCATTTCAACTCAACTCAACATTTATTGCGTCCAACTCACAAAAACCAATAACACAAAATACATAATCGATTAATGTACAAAATTAACAACGAAAGGACAAAGGGACTGCGATAGAACCATTAGGTCTTTGAGTTAAGCAGCCACCTATGCTGGTAGACAATTTGGCCGTTAAATTTGAATGAAAGCTAAGAGCATTTATATGTCACTAGCAACCTGTTTTGTATTACATCAACATATTCAACCAAAATCATCTGCGAAAACAAATTTGACTTTTATGTTACACGTAAACCGCAATATGAACGAGAGAGTAAATAGACAATTACACCATACTTAGGAACTATACAACAGGCATAGCAGTTGAAGTAAGAGTCCTTTTTAACTTTGTTCATGTTCCCTCCTCAGCTTTACCTCTATAGTCTCTAAAACCAAAAAAGCATTTTCTGAAAAATACGCAACTTTTGAAAATTTTAGCTTTTGTTGGATCACTATCTTATTAATAAGTTTGTTTAATCTAAAAATGAGTGCATAATATATGGATCAGTAGAAGGAAAATTCACATAAGGTAAATTGTGGGTTGCATAGAAAGAGATGCAACTAAAAGCATTTTTCCCAAACAGTGAAAAAGATTTAAACCGAAAAAAGAAACTTCACAGAAATTCCAAACTTTTGCTAAATTGAACTTAAACTTTAAGTAAAAAACTAAGCATTATGAAGTAAAAACAGGTTGACTCATCTAACGACATTGAACTAAAAAGTCACAAATAGACCAAGATAACGAAATAGAACATATATGCAAATACTTTGACAAGTAGAGCAAAATACACAATAAAACCTGCCACATCTGAATCCTGCCTTTAATTTGTGTGTAGTTTAGTGAAATGAATTTCACTTCAGAAATAATTTGAGTGAAATAAATTTGGCATAAAGCAATTTTTAACGAATATGATGCTTCAAAATGAAAAAGTACCTTACAATACGATAATTGAAAAATTTCGGTCTTTCAGATGCAAGATTTTGTAAATAGGCTTGGTAACGTTTAGAGTAGACTACAAAAAGTCGGAATTTGGCAAAGGAGGTTTCTACAAATTACTACTGACTGTATGCAAGCAATTTACAATATGTCCAGATTTTACATCTTTAATGCATTCTTGTAGTTTAAAAGATTTTCAAAATGGTTATACGCTTGCAAAAAATAAGGGGATATACATCTAAAGTCAAGAATTAAATTATAGCATATTTAAGTAAGTTTAGCTTTTTCCATGTCGAAATTTTTTTTTATTAATCAAACTTTAGTCTACTGTATATTTGTTAAAAGATTTAACTATAGCACAGAGAAAAAAATCCAAGCCACCCTATTAGGGTCCACGCAGATAACTGTCCTGGATACATACAGCAATTTTTCGTATACGCAGACGATGATTTATCTCATGAAAGAGCGGCGAGACTGTTGGCTGGAATGTTTTGGATTCGAATACGTTTGGCTCAGTGAAGTTTATCCAGTCATAGTGCGCACTTTTCACATATAAAAACAATTCGTCGAAAAACAAAAATTTCAGAAATTTATGCTTATTTTTAATCCGAGCTAGATTTTGTTCACCTTGTAACACGGAGTTTGCGAACTTTTATGGTGAGTAAAAGCAGACACAAAGACTTCCGTACGTCTGTTTGAAGTTACAAGAATTCGTAACATTTTTGAATATAAGAGGTGGACTACTGAAAAATCATATAGAGTAGTTTAGTTTCAATTCCATCGAACTATACTTAGAATTTGTGCTCCAGAACATCAGTGCCTCTCAGTTTAGCTTTCAGATTTAGAAAACTTGCTTCATTATTTATTTTAATCTACCTGATAAATTTCCAAGCTTTTGGTTCAGTTGAAAATTCAAAGCGTTTGAAGTAGAATTAACCAATAAGATGCAGGATTTCATTTCAATAACACCAATTGTCGCACCTATCTTCAAAGTTTATGATGTGTGATTTGGTTTCTTTTTGTGTAAGACAAAAACTTTCTTTAAATTGTTTTATTCACACTTAAATTTCTCCCCAAAGTTGTTAATCTATTGTTCGTTTGTTCGTATGAACCACTAGAACCAGGCACTCTGCGTCTGTCAAAGGAAGTGGAGTTGAGGACACAAGGCTCGAGGCCAAGACCAAGGCCAAGGACACAAAAAAGTCCGAGGCCAAGGCCAAGGACAGCCCTTCCGAGGACAGACCCTTTTGAGGCCAAAGACAAGAATCCTCCAGGCTAAGGCCAAGGACTAAGAATACAGGTGAAGGGTTCTTCAAAAAAAGGTCTTCAAGAAAAATTTTTAGGCCATCTCCTTAAAAAAAAGGTCTTCAGAAAAATGTTTTAGGCGATCTCCAACAAAAAAAAAGGTCTTCAAAAATTTTCTTTCAGGCGATCTCCCAAAGAGGAAAACAAAAGAGGTGTTGTTGTCCTCGAGCCAAGAACAGGCAATTTTCGAGGACTTAAAGCTTCGAGGCCAAGGACTTCAAAATGTTTCCTCGAGGCCAAAGACATTCTTGAGGACGCCACCTTTGCCTGATAAGTGATAACCATACCAACGTAGAGCACTATTTTGGATTCTGTTTGCTAGTCTTACGTCAGGCTAGGGCACCGCAACGGGTAAACTACTTGGCTCCAATAGGAAATATGGGTAAAGTGTCTTTCCCAAAGACACAAAGACAGATTGCCAGTTCGGGGATCGAACCGGAAGTCAGTAACCTTTCGATCACGAACCCGACGCTTTACCAACTGAGCTAACGCCGCCAATTGTTAATGATGTAACTTAACCGAAACATCAACCTCCCATTCGGCAATGCAGAACGTCTAAATGTAGATCCACTTGATAAAATACTGTAACGTGGTAATTAAATTTAAATATTTTCTTTTTAGCTCTCAGCTATTGTGCTACAAAAATGATCAAACCTTTTTTACTTGTTGTTTGCCTGGTGCAAGCTCAAAGTTTCAACGTAATAGTAAACGAAGAGTTTATCAAACTTATTGGGCCATCAGCCGCGATAGAAAGTGATGGCCTTTCAACTACTCTGCGCGCAACCACATTGGTTGCCACAACCACGGCCCCGGTTGAAGCTTCCGGGTTTGATGAGTTAGAACCAAACCCCCCACCATTTGAAATTAACCCCACTTCTGCTGCACCAAGACCCCAGCCCATTCCAGTAAAAGGTATTGGTTTCTTCGGGTATGACCTCAGCCTTTTCTCATCAGAATCAGGATCCAGGTAAGGGTTACAAATCTCATTTTTTTTCCAATTCTATTTCGACGTGCTGCAATTTGCGGTATTTCCTATGAGGCAACTTAAAAAAGCGTACGAGCAAAATGCTGTATAATAATCGTCACGGCCCCCTTTAGTATTTATAAGCTCTCAACCAACGTAACCTACTCAAAAAACATTACCAAAATTAATAATAGCAATCAAATCCAAAGACAATAGTACCAATCTTTAAAAAAAATCACTGCTGATATAGAAAAACTGAATAAAATATGAATAAAGTTATATGAATAGAATTAGACAAATTATTGCACAACGTTCAATCCTCATAGTAAAATTTGCGGACTCCATACCAATTACACAACAGCACAATTACACAACAGCGATTACACAACAGCGGCAGTAACTACCTAATAAGAGCAATAGAAAACGGTAAGAACAACTGCAGTTTGACTTAAGTTCCATAAACAAAACAACATCTTCCTCTCAAGCTGCAATTGTAGATCCTGGTGGTATTCTGCAGTGAAGCTTGTTTTGCAGTGGAGTAATGTACGAAAGTCAATCTCATACTTGGTTCCTTTTTTAAAACCTTAAGCTGTTGTCAACGAAAGCACCGACACCTAGCTGCTAAAATTTTTTACGTACCAAAATTATTTTACCGCTTGTATGTTTTTAGCCGACAAGTTTGACGTCCTTCGTGGTCGACGCCTGGGAAATCATAACGACTTCCACTGGCAGTTAGGTGGCCAGATCAACAACCACCAACCCTGCAGCTACAAAGCAGCTCGAGTCATAAGATGTACAGAGCTGGACAGCGATGTTTCGAGCTTTTAGCTCTCATCGGCAGCCCTCAGCTTCTCTAACAAAGTTATTCCCCAGCTGGACAAGACTCTTGGCCGAACTGGACAAACCTTAAGGGCTGTGCAAGCCCTTAAGGTTTGTCCAGTTCGGCCAAGAGTCTTGTCCAGCTGGGGAATAACTTTGTTAGAGAAGCTGAGGGCTGCCGATGAGAGCTAAAAGCTCGAAACATCGCTGTCCAGCTCTGTACATCTTATGACTCGAGCTGCTTTGTAGCTGCAGGGTTGGTGGTTGTTGATCTGGCCACCTAACTGCCAGTGGAAGTCGTTATGATTTCCCAGGAGTCGACCACGAAGGACGTCAAACTTGTCGGTTATGATTTCCGTGGTCATACAAGGGGAACCCTTGTAGTAGGGATAGCCTATGGCTATCCTTACTGCAAGGATTCAGCGATTTTTTCACTTGTTTATTCTAAGTACCACAAGTGAAAAATCGTTTATTCCCTACAAAGTCTCTACCGCTGTGCAAGCCCTTAAGGTTTGTCCAGTTCGGCCAAGAGTCTTGTCCAGCTGGGGAATAACTTTGTTAGAGAAGCTGAGGGCTGCCGATGAGAGCTAAAAGCTCGAAACAGCGCTGTCCAGCTCTGTGCATTGTATGTTTTTAGGTTGATAATAGGAGCTCCGAAAAGAAGGTATTTTGATCCAAACTTACCAAACACAACACAGTCAAAACACAAGGGTAAGCTGAAAAGATTGATGCTATTAGCACATTGTCCAAGTGTTACTAATTGTCCACAACAATCGACAAAAAGGGTTCCGCATCGAAAGCAAGTAATTCATAGGTTCACTCCATAGAGCAATAAATAAATTGATTAGTATCAAAAGCTAGCGAAATAAATCTGAATCTGATCACTGCAGCAATTTCTCTCTCTTTCTCTTTACTTTCCGCTTTTTTTTGTGAGGGCTGCATGGAGGTGGTTGCAACTCGAGATTAAACCGCCCCATTCACGGTTTTCTATCGGCTCCATCATTTCGCTTGGGTAAAGTTACAAGCGATCTTTCCTAAGAGTTTCAATTTACTAGCATTTTCTCCAATTTTATCATTTTTAGCAACAGGCAACATTCTGCTGTGCTCCACTGAAAACATCTTTGACGACACAAAATCTCAATTCTGTGAATCCATCACACCGCCTCAATCTCAAGGGGGTGATTCGTTTGGTATCAGCGTGGGGGTAATTCCGAACAGCAGCAACTTAAGGGTTTGTATGCTCGAATATTGTAATTGTAGTTTAATTTCGCGAACAGACATTGTACAACATGCAGGCACGTCTTTCTAAAAATAAATTTCGATTGATTTGGGGAGCTACTCGACTTCATGACTGAGAAAAATATATAAGGCTTTATAGCAATTTTCTTGTTCCTTTCTTTCATCAGATTTTTTTTTACAAAATTGCTATGTAATATGCACTGTCATTGTTCCAGTTTTTCATCTTTGTTAATTTTTGTTACAAATGTAATTAAACTTGTGCACGAGGTACTTGCTTTATTTTTAGTGGTACATGCTGCGTTGTTTCAGTTTTTTTCAATGGTACGTCGCGTTTTTTCGATATTGCTGAAGTTTTTTATAGCATGGGATTTGCAATGCTGATTGATATTAAGGTGCGTCGTTGAAAAGCAATTTGGATAGCTAATCTTTTAGCATGAGAAGTTTTAACATGGAAAGTAACGAAAATAGCGGGGTAGTATTGTTAAGTAATTTAAAAACAAATTCAAGTAAACCATTATACTCGATCAGGATTACCAATTGCCAGCACCAAAATGGCAAAAATAAGCACGTTTTTGAGCAATGACGTAGTATAGGTTACCACTTCTTAAAAACTTCTTATTGCAAAAATCGTATTGGAGATTGGTATATCGCTTGGTATCAGGTTCTCCTATATAGCGCTTGATAAAATTTAAAAAAAAAATGTAAAAGTTAAAAGTAATAGTCTAATGTACAATACTTGATAGCAACTTTTCACTCCACAGCCACAGAGGCCAAATTTATAAAAAGAAAAATTCTAACTAAAACTTATTAAGCACGATAATAAAAAATAATCACGTTTCTTACAAATAAGACATTCCTATTTTGTAAGCCATTGCTCTTGAAAATAAGAACAAATCTTAGAAATAAGCACAAAATGGTAACCCTGACGTAGCATTCTGATTTGTTGCACACGGTTTTTATTTTTGTTTTGAGCGTGACTCATATCCGCCCTCATTTGGCCTTTTTTACTGATCACGCGCTTTACGCCGGTGATTTTTTTTCAATGTGAATTCAAAAAAAAAAAAAAAAGAGAAGGCAAATGAATGCAATCAAAGAACACACGTAGTACGCGCGCGTAATATAGTTTGACTTAGCCTAGAAAAATGCTACAAGCTTTTATCAATGTCATATATACTTTGTTTCAAACCGGTTTAAGCTTTTTTGTGGTGTATTGTGCATGCGTGTGCATGTGTGTGTTGAGTTGATGTAATTCTGCATGCGGGCGTGTGTTGAATTGATAAAATACAATCTTGCTTTTTCAGGCGTGTTCGCCTACAAAAACCCAGAACTGCACAGAAGCTTTCTACACACCAGGATTTTGTTATCTAAGAACTGCAGCTCAAGGATGGATGCAAGATACTTTATTTCGAGATACAGGTAACATGTTGGTTTATGTATTTATGAACATAACTCAATTTAAATAAACCTTAATAACTATGTTGTAATTACATTTTATTCACCAAACTGCTAAGGTCAAAAGACAGGGGAAGGTATTTTGGTGTCCAAGTCAAGCTGCCACTTGCCCAATGCTGCCCAATGCGGCCCAATTGCCCAATACTTGCCCAATGCCGACCTGTATGCCACACACGGAGGAGATTTCACACTATCCCTTTAATTGCTGAATGTCACGCAGGGAAGTTGTGAATACCAACTTTTTACAGTGTTTAGTTTATCTGAAAGGGAATCGAACCCAAGTCTACTGTAGCAGTAGCAGACGCTCTATCCACTCAACCAATGCTCAGTATGAAATACGTTGCAAAGGTTAATCAAATTTAGAAATTTTATGATTTGCTGTTTTACCTTTATTGTTCAACTCTAAACATCTGTTTTCTATAGAGTGTCCTCTATCTACCACCCTCGATCTGATTTTTGTTCTGGACGGGTCTGACTCAGTGGGAGAGAAAAATTTTGCGATCGTAAAGAGTTGGGTGACCCAAGTGGCTGCCAGCTTCAACATGAAAGATAGTTCAACGCGGATTGGTGTCATTCAATATTCTCATTATTATGATTACGTGTAAGCGACCTATTTGCATAAAATGTGTATAAAAATGTAATGTAGTTGTGCACCAGGCATTTCAAATAAGAAATTTCTGAAATGACACCAGAAGAACTCCAGAAATTTCTTAAACTACGTGTATTGTTCAAGATTAAATTTAAGTAATACGGTATCAATTTTTAAAGGAAATGAAGCATCCAGCTTCGGTTACGCGGAAAAAATGAAGAATATTCAAAAAAACAACTATACCAAATTTTAGCTTTTTACGAATTATCAATGTCAAAGGTATCTTTAACAACTGGTGTGAAAGCACATAAATGCAAGGCTTAGCATGAAGTAGTGTTGTTGCAGAATACTTTTAACACTTTTACAAGTCAGGTAGGATATCTCAATTTCTAAAAAAATAGGTTATTGTTATCTGCAGGCATCACTGCTGGGTAGACATCTCGAACTTTAAAATGAAATATCTCAGAAACGATAGGTCGTAGAAAGCTGAAATTTAGATGTTTCCTTGTTTTTCGGACATTAGAGCTGGATGCTTCACCCTTTTCAAGTTAGCTACTCAAGAGAAATTACCACAAATCAGATATGCAGCAGTCAAAAAATATACAAAATATTGGCCTGCATAGCAATTGCCTAAATTTTTTAATAAACTCTGAGATACTCGTATGCCTTTGCAAATTAATTATTGAATCTTAAAAGCAGTTTTACTGCGCCTGAAAAATATTTTTATCAAATGTTTGACATAGAACATTTCGAACGCTTGCCTAAAGTACTTTTAAGAGTTCAGACTTTCAGTTTCAAAGTAAAAATTTTTTAGACGTTGCAACATAATATCCTTGGCTTTATTTTCTTAATAAGATCTTTTTTATTTTTATATCTGTCACCAATGTTACGAAGTCATGAAATTTATTTGATGCCAGCACCCCCGAAGTGTAAAAACTTCACAAATTTATTCAAAGTATGTACATACAGCATATAGTGTTTATGTCATGTACATTATTTTAATGCTCTTTTAGGCCACTGGACCAACAGCCTTTCATAAAAACTGAGATCAGCTTGGGTCAATACAAAAATCAAGCTTTGTTTGCTGTAAGTATAAGAACTTTCGATTACAGTTAGTTTACACATGCAGCATAAGACGGCTTTACCGATCACGCCTATTTAGGAGCGATAATACGCGTCATATCTTTTTCAATGTGATTGCAAAAAAGAAAATTCATGCAGTCAAATCACACGCGTATTTCCGCACGCAAATACGCGTGATCAGTAAAAGCCGCCTAACTCTAACAGAACAGCAAAATAACAATTTCTCTGAATTGAAAAAAAAAGTTATTTTTTTGTAAAAAAACAGAAAAGGTGATATAACTCTGTATTTTTCAAACGCGTTTGTGTTCATTGTCAATCTATTTGAAGAAGATATTCGGCCAAACTTAGGTCAATACAAAAGCGTAAACCGAAACGTTTCTTAAAATGTGTAGAATTATTGCATGGGGTCTTTATTTTGATTCGAGTTAGTGCAAACCATCTTTTCTCCTAGGGAGTATTTTTTTCGTCATTATTTGTTTGCAAAACGAGTAAAAAGAGAACAATTTTTATGTGAACAGCTGAACAGAATATGCTAATAAACATTATGCGCTTTGATTTAATTATGAAGTCCTAATTTACTTGGACAGGATGCAGTTGAAAATATAACTCTCTCCGGTTACACGACCTACACAGCTCATGCTTTGAACAAATCTGTATACGATTTTATGGCTTCCGATCGATTTAAATCCAGTGCTAAAGTCTTAATTCTACTAACGGATGGAAGGTAATTACGACATCGCTGGGTACTGCATTTGCAAATAACTTGCTATTATAGTAAAATACTTTAATTTGAAAAGAGAAATATTTACCAAAATCTATTTGGAATTTTTGTATTTATCTGTCGTCAAGGTAAATTGCGTTTGTCATTCATTGTTATTCTGCTGTAATGCTCCTTGCAAACATTCCACCGGTTTTTGAAACTTTGAGCCAATGTCGAGACCCGATTGCATGTACCACTGAAGAAATCTTTCTGTTTTTTCTTAACTATTATTTCAGTCACAATCTGGTGGAGAAGATACATATTTGTTTAATGTTTATTAACATCAACCGTCTCAAGTGGCATCATCACTTAAACATCGTATTAAAATCAAAGTACGAAATCTTCTTTATCTCTTTATTACAGTGATTCTTAACCTTTCTTCTTGTTGAATACCTTTGAAATCACCACTCAATTTTAGCATCCTCTCGCCCAAACTAAAGTCAAGCTCTAAAAAAGGTCTTCGATAACTTTGGACCAACAATATGTGAAAGTTGGGTGTGTTTTGCTGCCTGAGTGTAAAAATTTTGCATTCCTCGTTAAGAATTCGTTGCTTACTTCAATAACTGCAAAGTGGCAAATTTTTTTTAGTGTAGAATAAGATTGATTTCTAATAATGCTGCTCAACACACAGATCAAGTGATTCGAATCAACTAGCATCCAGCGCTGCCCACGTGAGGTCGCTGGGGATCAATACAATTGCAGTCGGTGTAGGAAACGCTCAAGCCACTGAACTAAGGGTTTGTTTGTTTTGTCGTAAAATTAATGACAGTTATTAGATTTTAAAAATTATGCAACAGCAAAGCAAGAGGTTTGGCTGAATAGGCTCGTTTGCATTTTTTTTTAAATCAGAAAAGTTAAACATTGATGGTGGGCTTCTGATCGTGCAGAATAAAAAACATTTTTTGATAATTTTTAGGTAGATTTTTTCGTGATATTTTTCAACTAGCAAAAATAAAATGTTTTATCTTTCTCCAAACAAACGCTGTACCTATTTCTGCATTTCTTTCTTTTTTGTTCATATGAGTGGATTTTGTTCTGTTTGTGTTATGCATGTCATATTTAATAATATAATTATTTGTGGCTTTTTGTTATTGAAAATCATTCTGTTGTGCTTATAATATATATAGTGTATGTTATTGCTTTATAATGCATGTTATGTTTTCAGACAATTGCTACTGGAACATTAATCGATAGAAACGTTTTCTACGTGTCGCGATTCGAGCAGCTTGATGAACTCGTTAATATTCTGAAAGCCAACATATTGACGTTTGTGCTGGAAGGTTCGTATTTGTGTATCCATATGTCTTTTAGACTATCTGTTTTTTTTTTTGCTATTTATTTCTGGATTGTTTGTTAGTTATCGGAAAGCTATACCCATGGCTGTCTTGAATTTGAACTTGACAATTATTTGTATCAGCTCCACTAAGCCTTGATGCTAAAAGAAAACTTTGCCGATAAGCAAAACATCAACAAAGCTTGTTTATTCATTATGATCATCAAGTGCTTTGTGTCTGTCTAAACTCATCAACATAAGGAACAATTTTGGGTTTTGTAGCAAGTTATTTGGCAAGCATTGCCACCACTGCGGGTTAAATTTTAGACTACAAAAAATTTTGAATTCCTATGTGAAAAACATCGGCGAGACAAAGCAATGAAATTTCGCAAGACGAGCGGACTCTGGATTCAAATAGTTCACATTACAAAGCATTACATTTCGAAGAATTTCAATAATCCTGTTCATAACACCATAGGTTCTCAAAGGTCATCGGGACAAGCGGTGAATCTTCTTCAATATGCTCAAGTTGGGTTTTCTATAACTGCTAGTTCAGACGGAGCTGAAGTTGGGGGCCGTGGGGTAAGTCAGGAATGAAAGATTTTCTGCTTTTGTTAATTTTTTTGAATTTGAGCTGTTATTTTGTATTTTTTTTATATGTTAGAAGATCTTTGTCTTTGTTTATGTTGCTGTTGTAGCTGATGTTACAGTTGTTGCTGTTTTGTTCACTCCATTGACGTTACGTTTGTTATTCATTTGCCGTTTGTTGTTTGCATTTGAACGCCTACGAATGTAAAAGTGCAGCTAAACATAACGTAGAATTTGAAAACGGTTGGTCAAAACTTTCAAATAGCTCCTCTTAATGACAAAGCCTTGACTAAGCTAAAACTATAGCAAATGATACACAAAAAAAACTTCAATTGTACTGATTAAAAAGGTTGAAGCACAGCAAAAAATGAACAATTGAACATACGCTTTCAAGCAGTAACTAAACTATCAACTTCTATAAAACTACTAACGTTGCATACGCTAAAAATAGTAGAAAGATGTGAGAAATCTATGAATATAGCACAAAATTTTGAAGTACATGGCAGTGTATCAAAGACCACATTACTCAATGCTTATTATACAAGGCTGATTTTTAAAACTTTTATGTTAATAATAAATGTTTGCTAAAAATCTATTTTTTTGAAGAATTTTTTACGTGGATTGAAAATTTTCTGATCAGAAATATTTTACTTACAGTACTTTTTAATTAAGTCTTAAATTTTAGCTTAAGTCGTGTTTTTGCTCAATACTGTCCTATACGTCTTTGTGGAATTTCTTGCTTAGAGTCAAGGCAAAATTAACTTTTATGTTTGCATGATCTGGCGTGACACAACATAATAAATACAGTAAATAAAAATTTGCGGCTTTTTTGTAATGTTATCGAAATATTTCTGACTGAGTTCATTCTCAATCATCTTTGTTTTGAAATAGTTTTACATTTGTTTTTCGTAAAGTCGATTGTTGTTGCAATAACCGCATAAACTTGTTTGACTTAAAACCAATTAAAGTAGTCCTTTTTGCTTCATTTAAATAGACGCACTGTGCGATAATAAATCGCAAGATCTTAATTGAGTTTTTGAGCATAGATTCCTTGTCTGAAAGACTGGCAAGGTCTATTACACAGTTGCTACTTTATACGCCCCATTTTAATAGTACGTTTTACCAAATCTAGAAATTTTGAAACTTTTCCGTATTTCAAAGTTCAATATTCTAAGTTCTAGCTTAAACGAATAAAGGCGTGCTTATTGTCGGCAAATTTGGATAATGAACTCTTAACTTTTGGCACGTTTTGTCACAGTAAAAGTTTGTCAGTAAAATATGACAAATTTAGGCATCTAAGCAGGCTATAAGGTGGCAAATTTTGCAGATATAAGTTTGCTGCTTTGAATTACTAACGCTGTATGAACATTATCCTTATCCATAACCAGAATGCAAATAATTGGAACTAAATGAAGCAAATTATTACAAAGCGGGCTAATGGAAGTATTTCGTGAAAAGCTACCGCTATATTTACAAAATCAAATATTTAAATAAATTCTGATTGCGATAAATTCATTAATGGTAATAACTTTGGAACTTTACCGATAAAGACTACAGATAAATCCAATTTTATATTGTACTGTTAAACCTAAATTTCATATATTCGAATGCATTGTTCTCAACGGTATTACCGTTTTGGAGATTTGACTAAAGAAAGAAGTGTGCGAAAATTCCTAAAAAATTGCAAAGTATTTTGCAAAAATATTATTTTTTTAGTCAAAAATCAGAGAGTAAAGTAAGATTTAATAAACCACCAGAAAAAGCAAAGTGTAAAGTCAAGTAGTTTGCAAGGAAAATGATAAAAAAAGTTAAGACTATTTTCTGACAACGAAGTCAAACTTTTCGACAGTATTCTTAGGCTCTCCTCTTCCAGTGCGCAAAGGTCAATGTAGATGCTAGCGAGCTGAGATTATTGTAGAACGTAGATGCCTTAACAAACAGCGAGTTTAGGCTCTATTTTATTGCAATCCCCCAAAATAGTAAAAAGTGGCTGAAATTTCTATCAGCTACTACTTAACATAGCATTGTAATAAGAATAAACCAAATTAATAGTCTCGATTTATTTTTAGCCCCTATTTCTCGTTGCCTAATATAGTCAAAAATGAAATTGAATTTGACTGTTGAACCAAAATAGTTGAGCATTATATATTTGTATGCATCCGTAATAATTCAACTATACAAATTCATGCAGATGCAGCTGTCATGAGAATCGAGTGCATTTAAAGTTATACAGACTTCAGCCTTAAGACAAACCGAACATTCAAAAATAACTAGAAGTGGGCCAGCATCTGTGCAGTGGAGAACCTCGTCTTACACAAGAGAAAATATTTCAATTGCTGTTGCTGAAGCGTTAACCGTTTTATCTCGATCAATATATAACCTATGGGGTGTTTTCACTTTTACTTAGAATGCCGAAAAGTTTAGTGGTTCAATTTCGTAAAAAAAGATTTCCTCCTCAATGAATCAAGCATGCAATGGGTTTGTTTAGCTTTTCGTATTTTGTCATCACAAAATGCTTTCTAGATCTTAGTAAAAGCCGGTATGTTGTTGAGTAAATTCGCAAAAAACGTAGAGCAGAGTTAGATTTCACTAAAAAATATTTTTGAAAAGTTTCAGCGTTTAATAATACAGCACATTTTATAGAACAAATATATCGCACAGTTAGAACTGTATTATAGACTAAATAATCAGATACAGTTTTGCAAAAGCATGAGGTATCTGACACAAACTTTATGGTGTGCTTTGGTTTTAATTAACATAAGATCTGCCTCTACATTCAACATTGACATATCTGATGCTGAAAGAACAGCTAAGCTAGTACGTCCTTATCTTACAAGTCCAAATGACGAAATCACAAATCCCATTTTTTTCGGTTACAATCTTCTAATCAAAAAAGGAACAGGAGTTTCTCCAAGGTAAAGAGATTTGATATAAGTTATCGACATAAATATGTTTTTGGTTGTTACGTATTGAGTGCTGTCAAAATAGAATGGGAGATTAATTGGAAGTAATGTATGCCTAAACACCGCTATAAGATAATCGATAAATCAAATTTAATTGGGTAAAATTGCAATAGTAATTAAATTTAATTTACCTAGTTGCCACGGCCAAGAGACAGCGATGGAGAATCTTTCGGTCTTCGAGTCAAGCTGCCTCCTGCCCACCTGTCTACGACACGCGGTGGAGGCTTTACACTGCCCTTTAATTGCTGAACGTCAAGCAGCAAAGCTGTAAATACCAATTTTTATAGTATTTGGTTTGACCCGACCGGAAATCGAACCCGAGTCTACCGTTTCAGTAGCAGACGCTCTATCTACTCGACGATTGATCGAGTTCGGTAAACTATTCCATTCAGTCATACAACAGTGACTGCTCCAATGACTGCTCCATTCGACTGACGCGTAATCCAAAAACAAAACAACAGAAACATAGTTTAATAAAGCAATTAAAGCATGTTTTGGCAAAAGTTGATAAGTCACATTTCGCTGTTTCAAGTAAATCGCGTTTAAAGTTTTAAATTTCCATTTAGCCCTGTTGTCAAGTGCGAAATATTAGGCTAGTTATACCCGAAAATTGATCGAAAATTAAAACAATTTTTTTCTCACGAAAATTAATTTTAGTAAATAAATTAAAATCTATGAAAAACTCATTTTTTGAAAAATGTCGTTTATCAACTTTTGCAACAACGTGCTTCAATTCAGACAACAGCTCATAGGTTGTTCAACCGAGCCGGTCGACCGCATTGGAACAAGTTATCCTGAAACTGGAATGGGTGCTAATTGAGAATTTATGTCCTAACTTACGTTGCAGTTAGCAATATGTTAATCTCATTCGGAAATTGAGCATACGTTTATAATTGTTTAAGCTTTGAGCATAAAATCGGATTATTAAATAGAATTTTCATGTTTTTCAGCTCTATTGTCGTTGGCGCCCCAAAACGACTCACTTCCAACAGCCGACTTCCCCAAAGAGGAGACCCGCATCCACTAAGTAATATGTTATAAACAGACGATAAAATTCCACTATATTATAAATAGACGATAAAATTCCACTATATTATAAACAGACGATAAAATTCCACTATACTGTAAAGCGAAACAGTTTCGTCCTGCGTTGACTATCACTAATAATTGCGTTATAAAGAAATAAGCTTACCATTTTGTTGTTCGCAGACACAGGCTACGTTTTACGATGTCCGATAATAATTGACTCCTTTTCTCGAATACCATGTAGACAAGTGAACCTCCCCAGAAGCCCTTCTCCCGCTACAGGCGACTCTTACGGCCTTAGTTTTGCATATTCCAGAACTGGAACTGAAATGATTGTAAGTAAACAATACAGTTCACCTTTGCTACTGCTGGGTTGGTAATTGTGATAGCATGAAAAACAGTGTAATTGTATTACAACTTCGAGTTGGCGATTTCACCTATTTAAAAAGTTATCTTGGCCAGGGTCAACAAACAGAGTTCTAGCCAATCGAATCAAGATGTTACCAGATGAAAGTTCCTCTTTGTAATTATGTTCATTTCATTTTGACTCTTTTTCAAATTCAATGTTTCACTTTATTGGTTCTTGTTCATAATGTCAAGTTTTTCACAAGTCAAGAAATGATTTTACTGTGATCTCCGTCACAAGTTAATTGAAACTTATTATTTTGTGAAAAAAAAAATGAACCACCTCATGAGTTACACCTCATATCTGTCGTGATATTTAATATTTGTTATTTTGTATATGGTAAGTTGTGCTGAAAACATCCAAAATTATTCAATCCAGACTACTTCGAAATGTCTTGTTGATTGCAAAAGAAAATTGGTTTCATTTTTTCATTTTATTTAGACATGCTCGTCAACAAAAATCCAAGAATGTGGCGTTGACGAGAAGGCCAGAAATGTGCCAGGATATTGCTTCAGGAGCAACAGCGATGGAGGATCGTGGAGACCTGACTCACAAACACAAATCCTCAGTAAGATTCCTTCTTGCGATTCACTTTCAGGTGGCAGTAGCTCAGGTGGTAAAGAATTAAGCTGGTGATCGAAAGGTTTCTCGTTCGATTGACGAACTAGGCCATGGGCCGTTGCGTCTATGGAAACAGCACGCTAATTTTCCATTGTGGCCAAGAAGTCTACTCTTCGCGGTGGCTCAGACTGACCAAAGACGTACATACTAAAGACAAAAATGGGTGCACAGCGTTGGTGGTAAGGCAAACGCGGGGAGCGTGGTTGATATACATATACTCTGTTCCTTAGGCCTTAGTTTTTAAAGTTGCAAGGTGCGCATCAAGTTAGTTTCGTGAGACTGAAGACCATTGAGCAACACTGGATCGCCTTCGATTGAAAACGAATTCACAATTGTGACCCTGGTTGTGACCCTTTCATTTTTGATACAGTTTTTGGTTCGTTTTCAAAAACTACGAACAAAAAAGACAAAAAATCAATAGCGAAACCAAAATATGGACTAGAAATGAGGATTTGTAACAACAGGCAAAACCAATAGCTAAAGTGTGACAAAAGCAGCAGTTTAAACGCTTGATAAAACGTCTTGTTTTGTCATTACAGCTGCAATTTCAATCGTTTGTTTAGGATGCCCTGCCTTAGCACGAGACATCTTATTTCTTTTGGACGGGTCAGGATCTGTAGGAAGATCAAATTTCGAAATCGTGAAGCAATGGGTCATCCGTCTCTCCGCAAACTTTAACCTTTCAAACGGAACAAACAGGATTGGAGTAGTGCAGTATTCTCACTACAATCCTTCAAGGTTTGTTCAAGTAAACGAAATAGCAAGATGTGCAATTGCAAATGCTGTTAATCCATAGTTGGCGACGTTTCGATCATCATAGATTTTTTCTGTAAGAGGTCAGACTGACAGTATACACAAGAGAAAAATCATCTACTATGGTACAAAGCGTTAATTAAATTCTTTTGTCAATCATGTATAGTATGATCAGTTCTTGTGTTGTGTAAATGCTAAATTTGTTGTTTTGCTAGTTATAGTCTTTGTTGAAATTTCTTAATTACCATGGCTTAATTGTATTACATGTCCCCTCAACTGGTGAAACGCAATCGGTTCTAATTCCAAAGCTTATTGTTTACAATTGCACTTAAAAAACATGCCTAGTATTGCTATGTCAATCTTTTTGTTTCCACTGGAGAAGTCTTTCTTCTTAACTTTTCAGTTTTTACTCAAGTTCATATATTTCAGAAAATTATACGATCAACCAACAATTCGTACCGAAATTCGTCTTGGCCAATTCCGAAACCAAAATGATTTTCGGGTAAGGCACTCGAAAATCTTAATGTAGATTACCAACAAACTGCAAGTGACAAAAGTCAATGTTAGCGGCATTCTTAATCCGATTGAGCATATATGAGCATAAAAAACATCAATCACTACGACAAAGCAACAGTTAGAAATTGTTTTTCTTTTTTCTTCATTGCCCGCTTTTCCGTGAGGGTTGCGGGGCAGCAACTCGAAATTAAGCTGCCACACACTTCACCAGGCGCTTAGCCAGAAATTCGCAATGGGGGGGCTGTTTGGGGGGTCTGGGGGCAAAGCCCCCAGCCGCTGGAGGAACGGGGGTCTGAGGGCAGAGCCCCCAGCGCTAGAAAATTTGCATTTTTTTGCAAAAATAACTTCATTTTAGCGCTATTTTAATTAAAAAATAATGCTTTTAAAACGTGGCTTAGAAATTGGCAGTGCAAACACGATTGAACTGGTGGCATAAATGGGCTATTTAGGAGGTGGCTAATGGTAAAATGTTAGTTCTCTTTTAATGCTGGTAAATTATAAAATCGTATAGTTCAATAAAACTCACACGGAGTAATCTATTTCGTACATAGTTCATAGAGAAAAATAATTGGGGGGGGGGGGGGCTAATGAAAAGACATTTGAGAGAAATAATTGGTAATTAACTAATACTGAATAGCCCCCCCCCCTATTCCTTAGTTAATAGTATATATGTTGATGACACCTATATTTAGCAGTTTAGCACTTTTACACTTGCGTTCAAATTTGATTGCTTATTTCTCACCATTTTTCAAAGTTTTCATTTATTTGTTGGTTTTATTTTTGACAAATTAGCCCCCCCTGAACATATGTTTCAAAAGATGTTTTAAATCACTATTTAGTCCACTCCAGTGCATAAAACAGTCTCAAAAGTGCTAAAAACGTAGTGTTTTCCCATTCTACGTTTTGGTCCACATGCCAATTGGGCAATAGCCCCCCGCCCTCCCCTCCTGGCTAAGCTGCATTTCACGGTCTTCCATCACACCCATCATTTAGCTTGGGTGAAGTCCCAAGCTATTCCATTCAAGATCCTTAGTGTAATTGGTCCATCTAGTTCTAGATCGTCCAACAGGTCTTTTTCCATTTGCTTTGGCATGTATAGCTTGTTTGAGGAGTCTTTCCTGAGGCATCTTTTATGCATTAATTGTCATTTCGATTATTCGACTACGTGCTTTTGTCTAGCTCAAGTTCAATTTTCCAAATATAGTCTTTTACTTATGTTAACATTTTTTGTAATTTTTCTTTCTTTGAAATGCACTTTTGTTTAATTGCAGAACGCTGTAAACGCAATAGAGTTGCAAGGCTTTACAACCTACACAGCTGCGTCATTACTTAAAGTTTTGTCAGATTTTCAAAGTTCTCCCAGATTTGATGATGCCAACACCGCAAAAGTTCTAATTCTGCTTACTGATGGAAAGCAAGTATAGAAGTCTAGCATTCATTCATAAAGCTTCCCACTAAAAGAAACAAAATCTTTTTATTACTCTCGTATTGGCAAAAATAAAAGCGTGATAAAATAGAGCATAAAAATTGAACTTCAGGAACAGTTTCATTAAAAGTTAAAATAGCCATAACTGTGTGAATATTTTACATGACAGCTTTGACTACTATACTGTAGTTGTTCGTAATAGATTGGTTTTAAAAAAAGATAAGCTTTTTTCAACCGAACCTGATGACAAGTTCTTAAATTAGTCCGAGAAAACCCAAAGCTAAGATTCAAGCAAGGAAGCCGTCGTTTAAAAAAAGTTTTATTTTACTTTAATCTTCATTCCCAGGTTTTTCAGTAGTACTCTACAGCCAGCTCAATTGTTCACACTCAGTTTAGAGAGGAGCAGCAGTTTAGCGCTGTTTCGTACTGTGTGTAGTTCGTATTAGCGACCCAAGGTAGCTGACGTGGGGTCATTTGCCCCCATAGATTTGGTCCCCCTACATAGAAATGGGTCTACAAAGCGCAACAAGTTTTAGGAAAAAAGTCTTTACACAAATCTTAGGCAAAAATTTACCGAAGTTTTAGTGAAGACTTTTTTGGGTTTTCTCCTAATTTCCGTCAAATATTTGGTCCCTAAAAGCTTGTCTCCCATCAAGGCACAATCCTCAAGTTACGCCACTGATTATCGCTTTGAAAACAACTAAGAATTATTCACACAAGTGGTAGATACAACTCATAACCAAATGTTCTCATACCTTGGGTAAATGTCATTACAACGTTTTTCTTTAAGCTATGCCCGCCCAGCTCAAATTGTAATACTAAATGCTTCTGTGGTGCCAGAGCTAGAAGACTACTATGCTTTCCTTCTGCATAGTTTACTTTTCTTAAGTCGGGTAAAATTGATTGAAATTGCTTATTTAGCACTGACAAACGATTTCAGCGAAGCAAAAAAATTCGATCAAATATTGTTGCCAATATTTTAACTAATTTTAACACTTCGATTCAGCTCAACTGACCGTGTGGATTTGGCAGCAAACGCAGCTCGAGTCAGATCAATGGGGATTACTACATTTGCTGTTGGAGTGGGAAGAGCCCTAGAAGTTGAATTGAGAGTAAGTTCTTGTCAGAAACGCTCTGACAATTTTACATTAGAAACAATTTAAGCAACATGTTGCATCTCTTAATTATTTTGTTTGCGCAATAAGTTGATTTTCAAATAAGTCAAAGCCAAAATTGATAAGAAAAAACAATAAATATAAATGTTCGATGTTTATAGATGTACAGGTGATACGTCCAGCACAAACGGTGGGAATACAGTAGTAGTACGCAAAAATATATTTTTCTAGACAGAAGGAAAAAAAATTTCAGATCGGAGTATTTCAACGGAATATAATAACACAGTATTCCCCTGTCACCTCTTGAGCGAACTTAGCAAACTCAATGGCTTGCACATAGGCAGAGTCCACCACGATAGACGCCAAGCTTTTTAGTGGTGAAAGATGATATTTGTTTTTTCGTTCAGACGGTGGCAACCGGTGACGTTGATTCAAGGCAACGAGTCTATTTTGTTCGAGATTTTGGAGGTTTAAACGCAATTACCGAGCAACTAGCAAACGAAATCACACGAGCTACTCTTGAAGGTATTAATTTTGATTAATTGTTCTGATTTTATATTGTTTCCTAACGGAAGGACCAATGGCGTTATATTTATGTACGTCGAATGTAGTAAAAGCAGTTTTGCTGCAAACCAAGAAAACTTAATGATGCTAAGAGCAAAGCTGTCAAAAGTGGCCCTTGATGAAGTTTTATCCAGCTCTTGCCCAGTTTTTACATTTTTTCAGACCAAAATTACTCTGCAGATAGGAGAAGAAATCAGGCGAAAGAGCTTTATTTCACTTTGGCCTTCACATTATTGTATTCATTTACACATAAAAAAAGATTTTGGTATCAAGTGTGAGCTCGCTGCGTCTTCAGGAACTCTTATTTGGTACTCCATCAAAAAAGTTTGGGCAGTTTTGGCTCAGGGCCACAGAGAGTTAGAAATTTCTAATTGCACATTGCCATCAACTTGCTGATTCGGGGCAAACTACACGTAGTAATTTGCTCGTCCAACATGCAAAGTTGATCCCTCTTGCTCTAAAACTGATATACATAGAATTTACGTGGATATAGTATGTTTAGTTCAAAACCATACGTTCAAGGTTCTATATTACTGAATTACAGTACTTCTTCAAATTTGCAACTGATTTTCTTTGTGATAAGTGCACTTCATCAAGCTTTAGCACCAGGTAGATCCAACAATTTTCATTTTTTCAATAATTAGCTGCAAGCAAATTTGGTCATCTTAATGCTTTTCCTAGGCATTCGCCATGGAGTCAACGCTGAGAATCAGCACAACGAATTCCGCACAGCCCAATATGGATTCTCTATTCAGCCAAGCAAGCAAGAGCAACCAGTTTCAAGGGTACGAAATAGCAGCTATTTTCAGTGGACTTTAGTGAAGTGTTGAAGTTGTTTTTCGACTTGTTTGTTCTCGTACGTTTTGTACATGACTGTCATTTGTGGATGTCGTTATTTTGTATCTTATGTCATTTTGTCAGGTGCTTCATGGTTTTGTTGTTGTTGTTTGTTTTTTGTTGTTTGCTTTTTTTTTTTCTTTTTGTTACAATCAGCGGATGCACGTAAATTTGCTTTTGATAGGGTTTTTGGAGAAAATGGGAATGAACAATTTCTAATGTGGAATAATGAATACATCACGACGTGATAAACGTGGAAGACCAAACGAATCTCAGTAAAATTTCTCAGAAACCAGCAGCCACCTGAAAAAGGCAAGAACACTATTAGCAGAGAATCTCGAACTCTTGTAAGTTTTCTAAAATAATTTAAATTATTGCATTTGCAATAAAATATTAGGTTTCTAAATTCTTCTAGCTTTCAAAATGTTTTGGATCCTGGGTCAAATCGATTCTGGAAATAATACCAGCATTTACTCTAGTTTAGACAAATAGTAGGAAAGTTTAGAATGGATACCAACACTTAATCACCATTCAAGATATTGTAGCTATTATAAATGAAAGCAAAAATGTAGGAAGAATTTGGCACTAGGTGGAAGTAGAGAACGCATTTGAAGAAGTTTGTGATGAAACTGTAAAAATAATTAACTTTAATAGCAATTTACATAGAAGAAATATTTTGCAAATGCGGAAAGTTTTTCAACACAACGGTATCATAATCGACGAATAAATGATACAAGTATTTTCCGTTTTGCAGATTTGATGGTGACATCGCAGGTTGAATTTTGATTTTGACGTATTAGCCAAAAGAACAGGAGGAAACATCACCGTGCATTTTATTCAATTCTTGATCCATTCAGTATGACTCAGCAACTTTCAATTACGGCTTCTAGGCCAAAATGATCATGCTCTTGGAAGCACCGATGATTTTCTGATATGCCAAAGTCCACCTATTCTTTTTCTAGTCAACAACATTATGAATATAAGGAATGTAGTTCATGTTAAACTTATGACCATCAGTGGAAAATTTTACTGAACAGAGACCATCGTAATACTTTAGAATTATTAGGCATTTATGGCAATCGGAACTACGACAAAGCTAGTGGCTGAAAAACGTTAAAAAACCAAACCCATAATTAGTGAACAGCCATAGCTTCCCATCAGAAGAAATCACAACATCCACTTCTTAGAATGAACCAGAACAGTCACCTTCGCTACCAGATTATAGTCAATTTGCGTTGTTTGATGCTTTGCAATGCCCAGTTTACGCTGCTGTAAATGATTTTTGGACTAAGCGTTGTGGTTAATAAATTCAATGACAAGAAGCATGATTGTGTACGTTGGTAGTGCATAATGAAAATCTTAGGCAAAATGAGTATTCTATTTAAAGTTTAGGACGAGTTTCGATTTGTTGACTTAAGCCAAAGCTGTCAAGAAGTATTTCCGAACATATTTTGTTTTGTGCAATGCTTGAATATACGCCAAATATGCTAGTCATTATTTGACACATTTCGTGCTTGTCACTCCTTGAAGCAGACTTTTACGACTGCACGTGATAATATTGAGAGTTCCATGAAAGCAAATAGTTTTTCAAGGTATGTTTACCGGTAAGAACAAGCGTACTGCTAAACTGCATTAACATCAATAGAATCATATTTCAAAGCTTCCAACTTCGTTAGGTGCACAGTCTGAACAAGGTCCTGCAAAGCAGGATAGCAAGTTTTTCATCAAGAGAAGATTAGCGCAGTCAGTTTTTAGGTTTCTGTGAAACAACTAAAATTTTCATGGTATTATATCTTGTTTTTTCTTTTTTTTTTGTTGCTGAGATCCGCGTAGTATAACCTGCGGATTTATTTGTGTCTATCCTAATTAAGGACACAACACAGTAAGATATTGTCGCATTTGTTGTTGAAATTAAGGCGTTTCCTTTGAGTTTAACTAGATGTTTTTTTTTGCTTATATCATAAAACAATAACGTCGTGTGTACTGCTAACAATAGGAATTTTAACTGAAGCATCAACAACAATTACGTGAAATATCATTTTGATGATGTAATCAGATGAATTTCGGTTATGACTTTTGAAGTAGCCGAGCTTGTTAGGCGGGATTTTTTCACCTTTGCTTAGTTCTAAGAACTTTGCCTTCAGTACGCACTATATGCTGCTGCTTGATGCTTCGATAGAAACCAATTCTTCCGTCTAATAATATTTTTAAACAAACTTTATATTAAATTTTTAGCATTACTTTTTATATAAGACGAAAGAATTAAGAGAGAATCCTTAATTCTTTCTTCTTATATATAAGAATCCTTAATTCTTTCTAATTTTATATAAGAAGAAATTTTATATCAGAATAAAACTCTTGAGAGAATCCATACGGATGATGAGAATAGCGAAAGCCATTTAGGCGAAGGCCTACCCTGTTTATAATCTATAACTAAAGTGAATGATCTTGCGATTTTTGTTAAATTTTGTAGATGTAAGAGATTCTAATTCGGCCGAAAATGGCCCAAATTCGAGGTTAACTTCGGGTCAAAGTTTATGACGGCCCTCAGGGACTTTGCTGGATCTGGCTGTGGCCAGCGTGGAGAAAAATGTTCCCGACCTCTGGTATAGAACAAAACGCTTCGCGTCTGTCTAACCACATCAGCGCAGAGCACCCTATTTGGGTTGCTTGCAAGTCTTTCGTCAGGCTGACTACCACAAAAGGATGATGGCGACGTGGTAAAATGTTTCATAGTCATGAAATGTCTTTAGCCCAGGTCGCAGTATCAAGCAGAAGAAGAGAATGACAAAACCAATGTTTTGCCACGGAAAGACAAAGCACATTGGTACTTTAAGAAATGTTAGTTCGGGGTTGACAAATATTGCTATATTTTTAAAAAGTCAAAAACCTCAAACTATGTTCTTCAGATGGGGTCACTGCTTTTTCCACGAGTTGAGCTTAGCCTTGCTAAGGTTAGTTTATTCGTTTATAGTTTCTCTTCAACTTGGCTCAGCTTGTTTCAGTTGATGCAATGAGCAGAGTCGAAGAGCAATCACAAAGGAACCAACCGGTTAGAGGTCAAGTAGATAACGCTTCTGCTACTGAAACGGTAAACTCGGGTTTGAATCCCGAACGGTTTAAACCAAACACTATAATAATTGGTATTCCCAGCTTCCTTGCTTAATGTTCAGCATTGAAAGAGACAGTGTGAACTCTGCACCGTGTATGGTAGACGAGTGGGCCGGTGGTACCTCGACTCGAAGACCGATAGGTCCCTTCGTTGTCTCCTGACCAAGGAAAATTAGTGAATTAATGTAATTACAATATAACCAGCATTGCTCAACTCGAAAAAAGCAATGTTAAACTCCAAAAAAATAATAAAGCCATCCTAACTCCGAAGCAATCTAAACGTGAAAGTACCGTTTGAGATTAAACAGATTTTAAGTCAAAAATCAATCAATCAATAAAACGTACGTCTAAGTAGTAGCTATATGGCCACAGCTTTAAGAAAAAATCGCCAAAATTAATAATAAGAAGTCGCATATGTGTAAAATTTTCATAGATAATGAGATCAAGTTAAATTCAATTTGCATGAATGACATACGGTAATAAATTATTGCGTCAGAAAGCAATTACGTGACAATTGCACCGAAAATCGTGTCTTAGATTTTAAATATAAATTTTTCAATGTATTTCGCTCGATTTACGCTTATGATTAAATGATTTTTTACTATAATTCTAAAATAAGTAGCATTTCGGCTGAACAAGTCTTAAACGGATCTCCTTTTCGGGCATTCTGCGTACATATCAACAGCGCCTCTACCAGAACACGAGAAATGCAAGGGAACAAATGCGAAAATAGAGGGTTCTAAAATATAGCCATCTTGCTGATAGTGATTTATTGTTCTATAACCTGAACATTATTCATACAATGCACATGCGAAGATAGGTTTTCAATTTTTTCACTTGTAATACTAACCTAAGAAATTGATATTGGGCTGTTTTATTTTATTCTAATATAATAGCTTACCACTATTTTGCTAGTGGGGTCAGTTAAAGCTGTATGTTTCACTAAAGCTTTGAGTTATTCATCATTTCGGGATTTCGATTTCTTGAAAAGTGCAATATATATAGCATTGTAGCTTGAGCATTTATTTTGTTATCAAAAAATTAAAAAAAAAACGTGAAAAGTCAACAAAAAATTTTTTTTATTGCAAAATAACACTTCGAAGCATTGCTCAACGGATTTAAACCCTGATTTTCTTTAGAACAATACTGTTTTTAAATTTTTTGAAGATTTAAAAGACTTTTTACTCATATCAAAGAATTAACTAAAGGCTTCAAAACTAAGTAGCTCAAGATGCCTAAAAAAATATAATTTTTCGTTTTTGGGTCGAGAGAACTTTGCAAATGTAGCCTGCTTTACCATTATAGGAAATAGCTTTTCCCTGAACATGAATTTTCCGTGGTAATTTCCGTGAAAATTTTAGGATATGGCATGTACATAGTAAAATCATCTAAATATTGAAATTTGCTTGAATACCAAACTGATAATAATGTTTAGTTAATGCTAAAATTCAACATTGGATCTTATAACTAGTGTGTCTGAAGTTATGTCTCGCCCGTTATATCGCTCAAGCATTGAATGTGTCTTTCTTTCCGACAAAAGCCTGCAAAACTACACGATTCGTACATTACGACAGATTGATAACTTAAAACATGTCACTAAATGGTTTCTTGCCTAAGAAACGAAAGGTATCCTGATAATTAATTTTGTTTGGTCAACATCATCCTGTAGTTTGCAACAGGAAAAACGAAAAATTAGACTTTACAAGATGATTCTGGTTGACAACATCTAAAAAAGCGGCTGTTTATGAACTTTTTTCGCATTAACTACAAAAGTAAGTTGTAGCATAGGGAAGTGTGTAAACTGTATGCACGAAAGCAGAGTATTTGTGCGAAAAAAGTTGTTTTTGAAAATAAGAGAAAAGTTACTAACTATTACTTTTTACTTAACAACCAGGCCGAAAACATAAGTTGCATAGCCAAAAGTTTGATTAATTTTAAGGTTGCAGAAGAGCTGATATTAGATGAGCTATAACGTAGCATCAAATATTATAATAGATAGATAAGAGGTCAAATATTGTAACAGTTTGATATGCACAAAATATGAGTCAGTAAAAACGAGCATAGTTTCACATAAAATGATGGTTACATATTTGCATTAAAATATTCTAAACTTTTCGGATTATCATAAACCCTCACAAAAGTTTAACGCAACATGAAAGCGGACCCTGTAGATCACAAAATATAAACAATATTTTGGTGCCAATATCATAATATGTTGGTTAAAACAGAAATCGAAGACTGGTATTATTTGGTTTGATCTTCCTTTGATCATTGAGACATCTTCCACGTAAGAAGCTGCACAGATCGGTCAAGTTATTACAAGGTTGTTGTTAGAGCATTTTCATCCTCTTCTCATCAAACCTTGTGGCTTTTTTTCATAAACTATGTTAAGTAAAATCTTGTTGGTTTTTGCTTCCATTAGATCCTGCAAAAAACTTTTTTATTATAAGTTTTGCTAGCAGACAAAATTAAATACCCTACAAAAGATAGAACAAAAAAAATGCTTTAGAGTTAAATATTTGTATTGCAATTAACCGATTTCATGAAAATCGAGAAAACACCCCTAAACAAAGACGTTGACTGAAATCCTTTTCAACGAGTATAGTGGACAAAATTGTTTCGGTGCATCTGCAAGAGGCTGCTTGTATTTAAAAATTTTATCAATTTGAGAGAACTGAATCAATAATTGAAGAAAATGCTTTACAGTAGCTAAAGAAAGCGGATAAAGTTTTGGAGTTGAATCAAATTCTGACACGTGATGATCTACAATAAATACGATCAAACGACGATATCAAGTTTATAATTTAAGACAAAATAAAAGTCAATATCTGGACATTCTGAAAATTTTAATGATGATAAATTTTCATTGTGAATAGTTGCAGTGCACGCACATCAAAAACTTTTTAAAATTTGGTCCCAAAAATCAGATTTAAATAAACTTCGAAACTGCGTGCTTAACAAAAAATTGAAAATCATGAGGTTTACTACAAGGATGCAAGACAGAAAATCAGAATAAATATGCAATAAAAGTAGAATTATACAAAAATCTAAAAATCCTTCAAAAACGAAAATATTAAAAGGTCTATTGAAGTTAATTGATGGTTAAATAATAATGATCATTTATTGTCGTTAATTAATTAGCAGAAAAATTGATTAATAACATTCGGACGTAAGTTGAAATGCATTCATCAAATTGTTGCCAAAGCAATTTCGCTTTGATTCCAAACGCCTGAGACATAATACCTTAATCGATTCTGGACGTAACTATCATTGTCGCAATCTGCAAGTGATGGATATAAATATTTAATCAAATTTACCAAAAATGGAAACGTGAATGAACTCAGTTTAAACGTTGAGTTTGGTCTTGATTGGCAAACTTTTTCGTCAATTTTTACTTTTCGTGCTGCAAATTGTAAAATCATTTATACAATTTAATTGCATACGAAAATCAACTTACTTTTTCCTAACTTTAGAAAATCTTCTTATCTTAAAAAGAGAGGCTAACAAGCCAAACTACAGTTAAACAGTGCTTATCCTACTATACTTGCCCAAACAAGGGATCATCTTCATACTAAGATATTTTAAAGTGCAGAAAATCGGCAACAAAATTAATACGAATGGTCGATAGTCCAGAAACAATTTCGCATAGCGATCATACGCTGATGCTTGATACCGTCCAAGTAAAACATGAAATATGGTAACATCATTTTATTGTACAGCAGTACATTGAAATCTCATTTTGAATTTTGATAGAGGCCAAGACAAGGGTCATACTCAGTGAAGAGATTACCAAACCTAGAGTGATCTAATCACAATTGGTGAGTGTAAATGTGAGCAGTGGGTAGACCTGCCTGTAGTTTTCGGTAGCAGGAGGTGGATTTCAGCAGTGGCTTAGTGGCCGTGGTAAATTATAAAGGATTGGAGTAGGCATTGGATACTTGGTTGTGATGGTGGGTGGTGGGAGGAAAAATTTTTCAAGTAATAAAACTGCTGCACTGGGAGACATATAAGAACGGCTAGGGGGCGGTCTATTCCAATTCCAATTTGTTTTGGCTGATAAAACAAAATTGGCCTTGGTCACCTGATGAGTCTCTTGAGCAAGGATGAAACGCGTCGTAAACGGCTCAATTACATTTATTGTCATTACGCAATTATTTATTTTGGGAAACAATACCTCAAGTACTCTTGTCCTGAACTCCCTTAACTGAATTTCGAGATCCAATCTTAGACATACCGACTTCAATTTTTTTGGTAATTGAAAAATTCAACCGCCCAATGTGATTCACGAAATTGAAAAGTGTACCATCATCTTTTGCAGTACGTATTTGGACAAGCTAAAATGACTAGTCGTCATCTTAGCTTAACATAATTAATTCGTGATATTATAGATTGTGAGAAAGCAATTAGTGAAGATGCAGAAAGCCCGTTTTGTATCTGCCACAAAACATTCACAATGTTCGGTAATCAGCATAAGTCTATACGTTGAAAAGTTATGACGAATTCGTAATCCTATTCGTGACAAAATTATGTCATAAGAATGCAACGGAAATATTAACCCGTTACCCTCAAAATTGCTTTGTTCCGCTAGAACTTAAAAGTACTTTGAACTGTTTTGAAGTAGAAGAATTAATTCCGCAAAGTACAATAGCGCGAGAGGAACCATTGCAGGTTTGATAGCTTATCTACAGCAAAATAACTCAGATTTTTAAAAAGAGGTTGGAAGAGAAAGTACAGGCCATTGTTTATACTTTAAGATGAATGCAGTTTTTAAAGGAAAAAAGCACGTTTATTTTACAATTTTTTGGGTTTATTATTGATGTATATAAACTGGGAAAATGTCATCTTACTGCAGGTTTAAGAGTTTTTCTGCATCAAAAATTTTTGCATTACAGATTTTATTGCAAATGTTGGCGTTAGTATGTGAGAAAATTGGTGTACTGTATCACAGCAAAACAAATTTTTGCAGGCAAAACTGATCGCGAAATAAACCATCTCAAAGGAAGCAAGTGATTAAATGTCGCTGCGAAACAATTTAGAGAACGATTTGTGCATAAAAGTATTCGATATAATTTTTCGTGAAAATCGTTTCTTCTAAAATTGGAAATAAAACAGGCCCATGCAAATGTCAAAACTATGACTTAATTAATATGTCATGATATTGAATAAAATACACAAAATGGACTTTTGCGTTGCTGATCGTTTTGGAGAAAAAATTGCACCCGCTTCATCGCACAGTATCTTAGTATTATTAAAATGGTTTTTCCTTTAAAGATTTTTCAATAGCATTTTATGAAGGTCAAATTACAAAGCTTTGCTCTAGCAACGTAATTATTCATCAGAGTTGAGAAAGGTGGTGGCTTAGAGTAGCTTAGTAAGATCATGAAACCATCGGCTGGATCAAGCGGTGGTTTATGAGTAATGCTCTGATTTTTTAACATTTCCGGTTGGCATACTAGCTGGGTTTGAAATTTTTAGGCGATTAAGTTAGATTAAAACTTAATTCCAATTTCCCGACATACAACTCTCAGATTTCGTTGTGTTTTTATAAGATTGCAGTATACCGTGCAGCGTGCAAGTTGGCTGGATATACGAGGATGGAAATAAAAAAGATCAATTCATCAAATCAAGAGCTCTGCCAATATGTACAGGGTGGCCGAAAAGTCCCAGGACACTATACATGTATTTTTAATAAAACACTGTATTTTTTAATGAAATATATTTTAAACATATTTTAAGTATTTTTTAATGAAACACACAGAAACGTATATATTTAACAAAAAAGAGAACTTTATTAGAAACAAAGCAGAAAAGAACTAGAGTAATTTAGTGGTCTAGGGGATCAGTATGTTGGCCCTCATTGTTCTTGCACAATTCCATTCGCCTCCATATTCTTTGTGCCATTTTTTGGAGAGAATTCTCTGATAGGCTAGCAAAAGCTGCAATAATCGCATGCTTTAGCTGATCAATGGTTTCGTATCTAATACCAGAAACTTGACCTTTAATAAAACCCCATAATGAGTTGTCTGGAGTGGTCAAGTCGGGGCTTCGTGGTGGCCAAGCAAAAGAATTTGATCCGCGGCCAATCCATCGATCAGGAAACTCTACATTTAGCAGCGCTCTCACAGGAAGTGCAAAATGTGCAGGTGTGCATATTATATCAAAATGTGCATATTAAAATATTAAACAATGATATTTAACAGCATTAAAACATTAAAAATAG
The DNA here is from genome assembly GCA_963965965.1 of Trididemnum nubilum. Taxonomy (NCBI): domain Eukaryota; kingdom Metazoa; phylum Chordata; class Ascidiacea; order Aplousobranchia; family Didemnidae; genus Trididemnum; species Trididemnum nubilum. The sequence goes on from OZ014483.1 coordinate 5,745,102, forward strand.
AGTGTCCTGGGACTTTTCGGCCACCCTGTACATGTATTTTGTTTACAAATTTGCAATATCGTATAATATGAGTGATACTCAATAACAGCACAAAAATGTGTTTTTACTTCAGAACGATCAAAAATCCATATCAAAAGCAATGCTGAGATATCGTGAGCAGTCGATATTTTAAATAAGGTAAAAAGATGCAAAAAAACGCTCAGCACGTTTAATGATGTCACACGTAAAGGTGGAAAATTTGTGATTCGAGGCTATTTTAGCAAAACATAATTTTTGAAGCTAAGTTTTCAAAAACAAAAAAATCGTTTATGCTGGTATCTTGTAATTCGTATGAAACACGAATCCGGAAACAACAATATCTAATCAATCATATCGAATAGCATGACCTTACGTGCAATAAGTGAGTGTGAAAATGAATTTCTTCAAATCAATCAAATTAATTAACTGCTTGTTCGAATCAAATAACGGAAATTACTAGAGTATACAAAGTATGAGATCAGTAGAAACGTGCAATTTGGAGGGAAGTACGAAACAAACACAAGTGAAAACGAAGCTAAGAAACCAGCCATGTTAGCTTAAAATCCTGAAAATAGTTGATCGTGGAGTTACAAAGAAGTTTAGTATAAGTTTTAAATAACAGTAGATTATTGTATCTTGACTAAACTGTTACTTAAGTTCAATATTTTCCAAAATTTTATTCTAGAAAAATGTGCATTTACACTTTATGGCACAAAAATGTTGCAAAAAACTCGGAATTTTGGGACCACCTAGCTCAAAAACAAAAAATATAGAGGCAGAAGATATGGATGCATTGTATTTTCGACTTTCGGCAATTACATCATTATTAAATGATACCGTTATTCTTACATTTCAATGAAATTGATTTAGTAAAAACTAATTCAGTTTTAACCAATCAATGACTTATGTTAAATATTAGTGGAGATGTCAAAAATATAAACGATATCGCCGTTTTGATTCTACGCAGTATCTTTCTTTGTAGCAGAGTAGTAAACGGGCCAACTAGTTCAAGCCTGAACCCTGCCCGAACCCGAAAATGTAAGCTTTGAACCCGGTTCGAACCCGAAAACTAATTTGAAGGCCAAATCAAGCTTGAAAAAAGCGAAAGTTAAGTCAGGTATGAAAAATTTAGCAACGTTGCCAAGTTATTTTGATTATGTTTTTGCGCACCTAAGACAAAAAGCATGCATAAGCCCGAAGTAAGCCCGAAATTTTTGTCAACTTTAGGCTTGAACCCGACTCAAAAAATCCGGCCCGACTTAAAACTTTGCTTTGTAGGAAGAGACTATTTCACCAGAACTTTCTATCAAATTTTTTGAGTAATTCTGACTCAAATCTAAATCACCGAACTCAAATTCCTAATCTAAAACTACTGTAACACCAAACCCGAACCTAACTCAAATCCAAACCATAACTCTTAAAAACGTAAATGAAACATGCGCGCATGAATATTTCTCATTATTGTTTCATTCTTTTTAACGTAAAAATTTTCCGTGAAGCAATGTTTCTTTGTATGCTGCTCAAGGTTGTTTTATTATTTTGACTAGCCGACTTCATATCAGGAATAAAGAATAAAATATTGCAAAAAATGTAGTAGGCTGTTTTTCTTTGTTTTTTTTTTTAAAACTTAAGATGGTATCTTTTCCATTGAAAAAATTGATCATTGATGGCTGATCTGTTTTTAAAGAACTTCTAAGATGTCAATTTGCATTTAATGTGTAGGTAGGTGAACTGCTAACGATTGGTTGTTGATATTTCAAAGCTGGTTCATCGTTCAAAAATTAACCTAGAAAATTTCTTATTTTTCAGAAAATAATTATTTCGTGATAGGGTTAAATTATACTGCTATTAGGTAAAATACTATCAAAATGCGATTGCTGCCGACTGCCATATTATGTTTTCTATTTATAAAAGCGGCATTAACTTTCAATATTTTAATTTCACCCGGCCACGAAAAAGTGGTGAGGCCGTACACACCAGAAAGCAACACTGAAGAAATTTCCAATCCAATCTTCTTCGGGTACAACGTACATATTCTCAATCGTCCCGGAAATTCCACCGAGTACGTATAGAAGGCAAATAATAATAATAATAATAAGTAGCAGTATACCGTAACTTGTAACTACATTCAGTGGCGCCTGAGACCAACAGTGGTCCCGGGGTCAGCTCAAAAATGACGGATTTTCGGTTTTGTGAATCCAAAATAGAGGGAGAAAATGCTGCAGTTTGGTCCAAAAATTGATGTGATCTCCAAAAAAAAAGGTCTTCATCAAAATTCTAACGGTTTTTCCGGTCTAAATTAGGTGATCTGCAAAAAAGGTCTTTACCAAAAATCTAACGGTTTTTCCGGTTGAAATTAGGTGATCTTCAAAAAAAAAAGATCTTCAGGCTTCACATGCTGATTTCTCGATGGGTCCCTTCTCGAGCGCTGAGGCCAACGGCCTTTCTAAAGCCCATGGGCTACCTCATGCGCCCATGAACCCCCTCATTGTCCGCCCCTGCCCCCTCTCTTGGCGGCCCTGACTACATCCTTTTTTACCAAGTTTTCTTAGCCAGGAGGCGGCGAAGGGGTTTTTTAGTCTTAGAGTCAAGTTGCCACTTGTCCGCTACAAGCGGTGGAGACTGCACTTCACACTGTCGTTTTAATGCGGAACATTAAGCCGGAAAGCTGTAAATACTTTTTTTACAAGTGACAAAGAAACACAGTTTTTGTTCTCAAATTAAAAAGTTTCAAAACTGAAGTTCATTTCGGTGTCAGACTACTGAGACCAGATTATCAAAAACCACTACCATCATTATTTTATAGGCTATAGAAAAGGAAAAAAAAACTTTGCTATAGTCATACCATTGCAACAGTAATTTTTCCAGAGTTTTAATCAAAAATAAATAATTTTAATGAACATACCATTTTTGTTGTTATGTCGTATTTGTTTAGTCGAAGACAACTTTCGTTAATGCAGCTCTAAACATTAGTTGTCATCTCACATGGATTTCGATTGAAGTGTGATTCATTTGCATGACTTGTCGTGTTGAACTTCATGCTTTTTTTCATTTCAGTGCTGTCACTGTTGGTGCACCGAAGCGAAGAGGAAGATCTAATCCACTCCCGCAAACAAACGATCCGCATCCAGATAGTGAGTAGAATAAATCTGGTAAACATAAGGTTCATTAACTGCTAGGTGCCAACGACAAAACAAAACTTACCATTCGGGGTGCATTTTTTAACAAAGTTTGCAACTATAAGCAGCAGTTACCTCACGCATGCTACCGACAAAGGTAACTGCTGTTAGCTTGCAAGCTTTGTTAAAAGTTACCTACAAATTTTTATGGCAAGCTGCTGTCTCTCAGTTGTCTTAAACGAGTCGCCTCCATTAAATTTAATTAAAAATCTTAGTTTTCTGATCAAATTATATTTGAAACAGTTCCCTTTCAAAGGCATCTTCAGTGCACGAACTCCATGGAATTTTAATAATTGCCGGAGAAGAGAAAGTAAAAAATTTATTTCGAACTACAACTTTATTCAAAAAGTTTTCTAGGCCAGGAGACAGAGAACAGAACTTTCGATCTTTGAGTCAAGCTGCCACTTGTCACCAGTCTACCACACACGATGGAGGCTTTACGCTGTCCCTTTTTATTGCATTAGTAATTACATTTTATTCACCCACTTGCCTTGGCAGGAGACAGCAAAGGAATCTTTTGGCCTTTGAGTTAAGCTGCCATCTGCCCATTTGTTTCCCACACACAATGGAAGTTCACTCTGTTTCTTTTTATTGCTGAACATCAAACCAGAGATGGAAACCGTTTTGGTCGACCGGCACCAGTTGGGTCGACTGGCCGGTAAAGCTAGTTGAAACTCCGGTCAAATTCTCCTTTCTTGCAACTAAAAGACATCTAAGCACCAACCGAAATATACATATATATTTGTTATAAACAAAACTTTTTATAAAAAAACAATATTAACAAACCACGTCTTTTGAAAACACTTGTTGAATGGTTGCAAGCTGTGACTGATATGTTGTGACCATTAAGACGTGCTCATCCAGGGGCGTGATTAGGGAGGGGGACATTGTGCCAGACCCTCCCCCCTTTGGGCCGCGGCACAAAGCAAAAAAGTGCAAAGTATACGTTAAAATCGCGTAATCAGATTCTAATAAAGCTTGCATGTGGAAGAGGCTTACGCTACCTGGCATGTTAGCATCATTTTTGATCAGCTAGAGAGTAGAAGTGGCGCAGATTTTAGATTTTTTAGTACATACTAAAATCTTGTCGCTTTGGAAAGCTTTTTTCAACTTAAATTTACCGCACACTACACTGGGCAAGAAAGACATAGCTCTTATTTTTTTTATATCTCACTAGCCATGGCTTGCTCTGAAGTAGCAGCATTTCTACAAGCTGCTGGGGCACATTATATTTCGAAAATTTTCTGGCCAATGTCGCAATAGTGTAGTGTTTGCTGCTCGGCAAATTGCAAATAATCTGTCACCAATAGCTAAAAAAATTTAACTTGTTTTCTTGGCCTTACGCATAATATCATTAAAAAGAACGCTTAATGATTCAGCTTGTGCCCTCCAGTTTTTTAAAGCTTATTTTTTGCACGTTTTCCGCTGCTCAAAAAAGGTGTTTCCAACCGAAATTTAGCCTAAAAAGGTCTTAAAATTGAGTTATTTCCCAAAAAACGCAAACATTTTTTGTTTTTTTTCTGAGACCCTCGTCCAAAGTCACAATTTTTAACACCTCTTCCATGCCTCCCCCTTTGAAAGTTTTTCATTAGATGTATTGAACAGAGAAAAAAACCTTCTCTAAAAAAAAAAGGTCGACCGGGCCGGTCAGAACCACTCAAACGGCCGGTCGACCGAGCGGTCAACCGGCGTAGATTTTGAAATTTACCGGTCGGGTCGGAAATATCCTGACCCGTTCCATCTCTGCGTTAAATCCAGAGAACCTTTAATACCAATTTTTATAGTTTGACCCGACCGGGAATCGAACCCGAGTTAACCGTTAACAAGTTACATCCTTATTTCCCAGGTTGCCTTGAAAGACCGTTTCGGTCTTCTAGTCAAGCTGCCATTTACCCACCTATCTACCACCCAAGATGGAGGCTTCACACCGTCCTTTTAATGCTGAACGTCAAGCAGGGAAGCTGTGAATACCAATTCTTACCGTCTTTGGTTTCACCCGACCGGTAATTGAACCCGAGTCCACTTTTTTAGTAGCAGACACCCTATCCACTCGACCACTGATGGGTTCTTTCAATTCAAATGGTGAAATGAGATTAAACAGTTAAACATATTGCAATGCTAGCAACCTCCAATCACTGCTCAAAATCTGAATAAGGTAAACAGTGGTTGTTTTCAACAAAACAGAAAAAAGGATATAAAACGAATCACCAGCAAGCAAAACTGGCTAGTAAAAACTTACAAAATTCTCCTAACAACGTAAGATTAAAAATTGTATCCCCCCTGTCAAACCAGAATTTGATAGTTAACCTACGTTTCACCTAAAAAAGATTGTATTGTCGAGAGTAAATTTCACGTGAAATGTTTTTAATAGTGAAATTCAAGATACCTATGGACAGTTTACTTATTATGATTTAAATTCTCTTCTAGTCAGGCAAATACCGTTCTTACAAAAAGTTGTCTCGTTGCAAGTCGTTATCGCCAGCTTTGTTTGATTTTTATGCGACGAATCATTCAAAAATATCAAAAATTATTATGCATTGGTGATTTAATGACATTAGAAAACAACAAACGCGCAAACAAAAACAACAAAGACTTATTTCAGAATGCAAGACAAACGCAACCTTAAACACAAAACCTAAACAAGACAGTTCTAATTCAAATCTCAAAGTGCATTACTTGAAAATCAAATGTCGCATATTTACTGCACGGAAAGCGTATTAACGGCAGGAAGCTGCTCTCAAAAAATAGCTTTAACGAGGAAAGCAAACACAAACCCATTACTGTATTTGCCACCACTATTATTATAACTAGTTTTCAGCTTTATGTTGTCGCAACTGTATAGCAATGTGTTGTGAAATAGACATATCACAAGACAATATATTGATGGGCTTGATGCCACATCATCTGACAGTTTTTGCCTTTTATTTCATTGTTAAATTTCAATTAACGAAATACAAACTGGATGAGTAGCAATAACTGCTGTACAAAATAACGTCCAAAAAAATAAATAAACTACTGAAAATGGGAAACAAATTGAAGGTTGAAAGAACTGATGCCACAGCAATCGATACTTTTGTGCTCCATTTCATAAAATTTTAGTTAAAAAAAAACGAAAACAAATACACCGCTCGATGAATTACGCTTGCCTATGAAGATAGCCTACATAGCAACTTATAGAACAGCAATTCAAAGAAACAAAATTTCTTGCCGTATGGCAAAAATTAGGCTAAAAGGCCTGTCAATCTTTATAAATTTAACACTTGCACTTCTTTAGATATTGGAAGCGTTTTTACTTGCAATCTTGGAGAACCATCTACTCAGTTTCCTCCCACGCAATCTTGCAATAGTTTAGGAGTTCCTTCAAACACCGAAAGAAGAGATTCCTATGGTTTGACCGTGAATGTAGACGGAGATGAAAATGTACTGGTAAGAAACTATACACAAACTATATAATTGCCAAAATGTTTTCAGCTGCTTATATCTGCTACGGAGCTCGTTTAATTTAACCTGGCCCAACACCCTTAATCAGCTTATGCCGGAAAATGAATTGATAACAATTAAAAAGTTTTGAACACAAAATTTCTTAACTGATTAAAGTTCAATATTTTGAAATCTCTCAAACAAAAGCAGCTAATTTTTCGTGCTACTTCCTCTTTCCACCTTTTCAATGAAACCGCTTGCGCATCCTTGCGGTCTAGCTCTGTTAAACAACTCTGAAACTATTTATTATTAGCTAATAATTCATTCGCTATGACATACAGTTTACAGGTACTATTTTCTGAGCAGTTAATATTTTCACTAGAGTACTCTTTAACTGTTTAATACTAGCTTAAGAGGTAGTTTTTCAAAGTAGCGTGACAAGTGAATGATAATGTGTGCATTGATAATTTTTTTACGTCTTTATTGTCCTTGGTTCAATTTGTGTTGAATCGTTACAATATTCTACAATAATACGTGATAATTTTCAGGCATGCTCACCAGTAAAACACCAGGTTTGCTTTCAAGGAAGGCGCGAAGAGCTTTTTCAATTACCTGGATATTGTTATGGAGAAGATTCAAGAACGTGGAGGGCAGACCCCAGAACAGCTCGTCTATGTAAGATGTTTATTGTGGAAAAATTTTGTCGTAACGCCAATGTTTTCACCCATAGTTTCAGTTTCATTGCGGCTGCTCTAGCAGCTTTACTTGTTGAATTCAAAACGCGCTTCTGGCCAGCCGCTTTAGAAGATGCAATTTTTTAACACATTTGAAGTTTTTAGCAAATCTTAAGAGATAAATAAAAAGACCGATCAATAATCAAGAGGATATGGAATCCCTAATTCTGAAACGGTAAAATCGGATTCAATTCCCGGTCGGCTAACCCAGACTATCAGAAATATTAGTTATTATTATTTAGTGTTTATTTCAGACTCATAAAGTCCATATACAAGCAACATACACACACATAAAAATATAGAGACACTATACAGAAGAGCAATTTATGTCCTTAATGGTGGACACACCATCTTCTATTCATTCACATGCAAAATGACACAATATTGATCATAGTATATAGAATCATAGAAGCAATCAGAAGACAGCAATGTTTTAAGCCAAAGGTTTTTAAATAAATGACAGCGTTCAACAAATTTATAAGTAATTTTATGCTGTGGAGCGTAGAACAAATCAATGTTGTAGTATATTTGACTTTCTCTGGCACAGTGATAGCGAGGCATGCCACGCCAAACTTAATACGCATCATTGTAGGCAACTTTTAACTGATTTATAGCTGATGTGGAGTAGTTACGCCACAGTTGACTAGCATAAAAAGACATGCAATGTGCACCAAATAGAATGTTTTTTCCCTCAACTGAACATTTAAAAAAACAAGTTTTGAGCTTATTGGCTGCACAATATAATTATCTCACTGGTTTCGAAATATCAGTATTATCACATAAATCACAGCAAATACTAACTCCAAGATATACCACATTATTCACAAATGTAATTTTCTGACCATCAATGTTCATATTGCAAGGCATTAACAGCATACCATTTGAAGAAAAAATCATACCAACGGTCTTTTTACAATTAAAAAATATCATGTAATTTGGCATAATTATACTACACTCATCTAGTGAATCTTGTAGCCCTCCAGCATTCGAAGCTAAGCAGCATCAATCATCAGCATACATTGTATGATTTAAAGTTAAATTTCCAGTACATCCCGCATCAGTATTATTCAACTTTCTGATAGATCATCCATGTGCACAGAAAATAAGTATGAGCTTAATACAACTCGTTGTCTAACCCCATTAGACAATGTAAATGCTTCAAACACATAATTTGTTCATCGTACTCTCATCGTTTATGTTGAATACCAATGTTTAAGTAGGCGAATGAGGTAGTAAGGTGTTCCTCTGCCCCTTAACTTTTCAAAAAGTAAAAGAGTGATTTACTCGATTATATGCTTTGGAAGAATCAATAAACGCCAAACATACAGGTGATTTATGTACATCCTACGACGATACTGCTTGCTTTAACGAGAACACACACATATCAGTATCACTCTTGCCTTTGTACCCAAATTGATTATCATTAGTGCTCAGATAATTTTTGACATGTGACAATCCATAATGTTCAAGCAATTTCGATATTACACTAGTAATTGCAATGGGACGATAATTATTTAGACTTTGTACATCTCCATTGTTACATTTGAGTATTAAAATACTTATTGTTCCCACACATTTGTTTGGCTTTATACCACGATACAAACAGAGATTAACAAATACTGCCAGATAATGAAACAAACTTTGATCAGTAAAACATAAGTGTTCTTTCATAATACTCGTACCATCTGTACGTGCAGCTTTTTTTAACGGTAACTTGAAAATTAATTGTTTTAACATACTTTCATCACATAATTTAGGTAATAGACTTTCAGAAGTACAAGAGCAATTTGTTGATTCAGTATCAATCTTGCATATTTTACTGTCATTGCTACAACTGTTTAAAAGTTTTTCATAATGATTTTTCCAAACAAACACAATGTTTTCATGTCCTCCTACTCCCTCTAATGCCATTGGGAGAGGACTCTTTAAATTATTTGCTTTGGTTTGTCCCAGAAAGATTTTTTTAGCATTCTTCGTGCAGAGCTTCAGCTATTGCATCAGCTTTGTGTTGCTCGGACTTGCTTTTACAATACTTGACTGTTTTTTTTGAATGCAATTTTTGAAATTTTCATGGCATCAAACAGATCCCCATTTGTTGGCTTTTCTTTAGTTACCCAAGTCACGTAATAGCTACTTGCAGCAATTGCATGTTTTCGTTTAGTGACACTATTTCACTCTGGAACAACTTTTGGAAATTTTTTGATTTTTTGTTTATGAACAATGTAAGTTTCAGGTGCATTAAAAAGAGCCTCAACTACATAAAAATATAATTTAGAAATCAAATGTAAATAAGTCTCACAGGTACAATTTCTAATTGTACAGTTCATGACCTTTGACGGAATTTTAATTTTTGAAAGCAACTTTTTACTTTCGACAGAAAACTCTATTTTTGTTAAGGGCTAGCCTTAGATCATTTAACCGTATTCTAGCTCAGAATAGATATAACAGAATCGTTTTTGTCCGACTTAGGCAAATTATCTAATAAAACGGTAATTAATAACGGTTTATCGTCAGAGGAGATGTATTGTTGTAAAACTTGAATACCTGAGATGATATTATGAAATTTAATGGAGAATAGGCAATGGTCTTACCAGCTAGCAGTCCTATGGCAGTCACTTACAAATGTAAACGTGTCACTAGTCATCAGCCTCTTGTCCGAAATAGCAAACCCGTTTTCCATGCTCCAAGTATCTTAGACTTTCCCAAACGCATTGCCGCTGCAAGCATTGAAATCCCCAAGAATGCAAATATTGGTACATACAAGCTCTTCACACATAGTTTTTAACCCTACTGGATGTTCCAAAAAAGCATCTCTGTTAGATGCTTTACAAAATGGTATATGCTATATAGGCATTTACTAAACATAAAAAGCTATTGTCCACGGTTAATTTGAAACCAATGATAGTATTATCACAGTTTTTCACCACAGTTGCAGATAAATCTTTATGCCATAGAATAGCTGTTCCCACAGAGAGCCTTCTTCCAATCAGCCCTTCCTCGTACTCAATTTTGAACGTTCCGCAAGCAAGATGGTTATCATTAATGTCGTTAAGTGTACGCAAATTTTGTTTTGCAAGCCAGGTTTCTTGAAAGAAAACTAAATGATATTTTTCACACAACTCTTTGACATTTTTTAACAATGATGCCAGTCCCCTACAGTTATAGGAGACAATATTCAGCAGTTCCAGTTGAATGTTCTTCAATGCTATTCAGGCTATCCTGAGCGGTCTCCTTAGTTGAGTAGAATCTCGTAACAAGAACGCCTTCTGGCCAATTATCCAGATTCATCGACTCATGAAAGGTTACATCATGTGAAGTTACTCTGAATGAGTTGTATGTGTCAAACTGCGTTTTCAGTTTTTCATTGCTGGCTGCTTTTAAACTTTTTTATACTATTAGGAGATCTACTTCTTTATATCCTCCTCTGAAGGATCAGTGTGTAGTCTAGACACAAACACTTTAGCAGGTTTCATGTTTCTGGTCGCTGTCTTAATTATTTTAGTTTGTTTTTTGCCAATGCACGTGTTAGTCGTTGCCCTATTACGACCAAGAGATCGTTGCTCCTCTTTTTCAGCCTTTACTTTTATTCATGATGTTGATTCTACATCAAAAATGCTAGCATCTTTGTCTTTAACACCCTTCTCTTTAAATAGAAAACCTTTCTTGTGTCCATTCTGAACATCACTATTTTTGATAGTGTTTGCCACCACTGAGCTGCAAGTTTTTTGCATGAATGGTAACTCCTTAATGCCAGTCTCTGAAAATGCGATATTAGCATCTTTATCCACATAGCTTCTGCATAATTCTATGCTTTCCTTCATTGTTGATTTGAAGTCCTTAAGACATTTTTTTTGTTCATTAATTGTTGCAACTTGTGCACTTATTAGAGCAGCATCCACTCTCACTTTTGAAAACTCTTTCTTCAGAAAAATTACATCTTGGCATAGGGTTGCTGCATCATTATGTGTTAAGTCCAATGAAGGGAAATTACGATTGTCAGTAACAGATGATGGCAACTCAAAATTTTCAGCAGGCACCATAGCACTGAAACACTCAATTATATCCTAAATATTGGACTCAAGTTTTTAAGCACCTTGTCTGATTTTTTTTCCTCATGTTACTTGGCCTCTTTTCTTCACAAAAGCAACCAAATAATGCATCATTTTCAGTGTTTATTTCTTTAGCTATATAGTGACCTATTATCAGTTAAATAGGTACATCTTGTCTTAGAAGCTTCATTCTTGATTGGTAAATCATAACAGAGAATTAATCACAAGTGCTTTTTGAGCCATTTCTGCTTTCATCTAGCAGATTATGTATCACACTCTTATTACAATATATTACACTATTACTTAACATCTTATTCAAACCCTTATTCAAATAGAATAATGAGAGCCTCTTGTTTGATGCTAAACAAAAAAACCAACAGTATAAAGCTTCCACAGTGTGTGGTGCTCATGCGGCCGCTTGACTTAAAGACTGCAGGTTGTTCCCAGGCCAAATTAGGTAACTTGGTCAATATGACGTACTTGTAATTACAATTGTAACATGATGCAACGGTTCACCATGTTTGAGAATATATATTGAGTGGTCTTAAAACAGCTCAACACTTTCATTTTAAATGGAATTAAAGGCTGCTATAGTGCTACAATGTATTGTGCCAAGAAATTACTGATTTAAACATTTCTTAATCGACAATATTTTATCTAGCAAATCTAACAAAATGCAAAACCACTTCACGATCGGCAGTTTTAACCAGAAAAACTAGTTTGGGAAACCAACTTGTAACAAAAAATTCGTCTCTAGGAGCAAATTCTGCATATTTAAAAAAGCGTGTAAAAATACCTATTGTATGACATAGTAAAAAGAAACAACGCTTTTGCAGTTTTCTTAGTCAAAAGAATCTTTTTGAAGCCGCATTTACACGGGCGACTTTTAGCTGCGAGAATCGACATTTTGCCTTTTTTCTATGGGGTGCCATGTGTAAAATTATTTTTCAAAAAAGTCTACTGTTTTTTAGACATATTTAAGACGAAGATTTTCTGATATAAGAAATTGGAATTCCTATTTATGAAATAAGAAAATTCCAAGTCCAATATAATAAATAAGAACACTTTCTGATTTAACTTTCCGATTTAACTTTCCAATTTAACTTTCCGATTTAACTTTCCAATTTAACTTTCCGATTTAACTTTCCAATTTAACTTTCCGATTTAACTTTCCAATTTAACTTTCCAATTTAACTTTCCGATTTAACTTTCCAATTTAACTTTCCGATTTAACTTTCCAATTTAACTTTCCGATTTAACTTTCCAATTTAACTTTCCGATTTAACTTTCCAATTTAACTTTCCGATATAACTTTTTGCTTGGCAACACTGAATGAAATTGGCGGGAACTTGTTTTGGAAGTTTTTCGCTAAACCAGTGGTCAAGGCTCCTGAGAGTTTTGTGATGTGATCATATGAGTGGTGACTTGTGTTAAAAAAGGCAAAGAGAAATTGAAGTAAGGGAAGCCATGAAAATTGAGCATAGCCAAGCAGTATGCGTCAAAATTCTCGAGAGCTAGCAGGACGGCTTGGCAATAGCATGAGTTATTCTGCCTACACATACTGACTAAAAGTTAAACTAGGCTAAATGTGTAAAAGAAAAATTATTATATGATTGACAAGTGCCAGACTAGGATAGGATATCAAGTACTACAGATTGGAGTACGGATACTTAGTAAGATTAAACTAACTTATTCCAACAGTCCAGTAAGTGGTAACCACAAGTTCACAACGTAGTAGTTTGTTAAAGCAGCTGGGTGAGGGACATTTATTTAACCTCTCATATTCGGTAAAGTAGCCTAGTTTTTGTATGTGCAGTTTTAAGTGCGATACCTCTGCAATTAAGATGCAATCTAATATTAACATTAGAACCACTTTTATCTGTAGGTTTTGATGCAGCCTGATACATCACACGCTTGATAGGTAAATCATTTGGCATGCTCAATAATGAATAGCTAATGATTAGGTCAGATTTTAATTTGCAAGTATTTTGCCTTCTGGTCCTGGTTTAAGAGTTTTTGCAGTAGACTATTCAGTATTCATAATACAGTAGATTTGTCAGCATTGTGGCCAAAAGTGGTTATCACTATTTTTGCAATAACCCTGATCACACAACCTCATATTTGGGTTTATCTTGCAGTTTTGCACATTGATAACGTAGTTATGTCTTGAATAAGTTGCTTCATGGTAACAACTTAACAACTTATACACTAGTAGTATTACTGAATAACTGGGAGCAATAGAACTTTGTCAACTCCAAATCGGGTGGAGATTTATTTAAAGGCAAAGGCTGCTGTTACGTTATGTAAGAATAAGAAAATAGATATCATAGCCCTAACCCCAACCCTAAACCTAAAACAAACTTTACCTCTAACCTTAATCCTAATCCAAACTCAAAACCAAACCCTAGTGTTAATAAAAAAATAAAAAAGTGTAAATGAGCAAATGAGTGCCCACTTTTCGATCGCTTATTCTCTTTAAGGACGTTACGTAACGTGATATTAGCAGAGGTGGAGTCCTCGAGGACGTCCTTGGCCTCGAGGACGTCCTCGAGGACACATTTTCAAGTCCTTGGCCTTGGCCTTGGCCTCGAAGGTCAAGTCCTTGGCCTTGGCCTTGGCCTCGAAGCCTCAAGTCCTCGAAAATTGCCCTGTCCTCGGCTCGAGGACAGCACTATTTTTTGAACAGTTGCAATTTTGTTGGAAAACGCCAGAAACATTGCAGAAAATTTGCCAGCACCTTTTTTGTTTTCCTCACTTGGAGCAAAGTCGTAGCCAAGAGGAGGGGGCTGGGGGTCCGCCCCCCTTCCCAATTGAAATTTCACCAATGACAAAACTGTGATAAAAAAGCCTATAGTTTCTTCAGTATCAGTTTCTTTTTAGCATTTTTCGTTTACAACAGTATAACTAACAACAATATTGAAGACCAGGGGCTCCGCGTCCCCCTCAATTCAATTTTTGCCAGCCAATTTAAACGTATAACCCGAAGAAAATGGAGAGTTTTTGTCCTAAAAGTTGCTATCTCAAGTCCACATCTAGCCTTTTTGTGAACGTAATGCATTAATCAGGGCCGGATTTACCATAATGTGACGCAATACCAGCAGTAACGTAGCCATGAGGGAGGCGGGGAATATAGCCACCCCCTCATTGGCCTGTCAACCAAAATGCAGAATAAAGAAAATACCACGTTTTTAGCTCTTTTGAGACTGTTTTTTGCGCTGGAATTGACTAAAAAGTGATTTAAAGCATCATTTGAAACATATATTCAGGGGGTCTAATTGCCAAAAATTAAAGTCACAAATCAATGAAAACTTTGAAAAAATGCCCGAAAATAAGCAATCAAATTTGATCGCCAATGTAAAAACTCCTAACATAGGTTTTATCAACAAATATATCATTAACTCAGGAATTAGGATAGGGGGGGCTATTCAGTGTTAGTTAATTACCAGTCACTCCTCTCAAATATCTTTCCATTAGCCCTTCCCCCAATTATTTTTCGTTATAAAACATAGACGAAATAGATTACTCCGAGTGAGTTTTATTGAATAATAGGATTTTATGTTTTACCAGCACGTAAACAAGAGAACTGCAATGTTATCATTAGCCATTTCCATATAGCCCATTAATGCAACCAGTTGAATCATGTTGGGCTGCCAATTTCTATGCCACGTTTAAAAAGCATTATTTTCTATTAAAATAGCTCTAAAATTAAGTTCATTTTGCACAAAAATGCAAAATTTTCGAGCGCTGGAGGCTCCGCCCCCATATCCCCAGCCTCCGGCAGCTGGGGGCTTCGCCTCCTAACCCCCATTGGCCTCCGGCGACTGGGGGCCCCGCCCCCAGACCCCCAAAACAGCCCTCCTCCATTGCGAATTTCTGGCTACGCGCCTGAGTACTAGCTATGGGCTCCGAGCTAAAATCGTAAGACTTTTTTGGTCTTCACCTATATTTGGCAGAAAGATGTTGCGAAAATCTCCAAAGTGCCAGGGGCCTAGCGCGAAATAAATCCGGCCCGGCAATAACATGGTTAGTTGCCGTAACCATCTATTTTACCATTTTTCAATAACAATTCAGTAATTCACCTCCAACCTCGCCGGCTTTTATGCACAAAATACTTTTTTAAAAAATTAGCCATGGAAAATGCTGATTGAACGAATCATTAAACTTCAATTGAGGGGGCCTGGCCCCCCTGGCCGAACATGTACTCCTATAACTGGTTATTGTCATGACAAAACAAAAATCTCAAAGGAAAATCTTCGAGTGGATTATTATTTGCTGCTAAAATGTTGGAAGAGACAATGCACCTTACTTTCCCCTACCTGGACCAGATCACTTACAATTAAATTTAACTCCAAAATCCAAGATGTTAAACGTGTTTTGGACTTAAATTACAAGTAAAAGGAGTATTAAGCAATTTGGTTTTTTCAATTGGCTTTCAAATGTCAAAAATCGAGTGCTTTTAAATGGCTCTGAACACTTGCGAAATGTGATTCAATGGCATTAAAGTAGCTTTTTTTTCCAAAAACTTAGAAAAAGAAAAATCCCCCCCTCAAAGCCTCTGGCGGCTGGGGGCCCCGCCTCTAGACCTCCCGTTTGTGATATCTTTGAGTTACACTAGCTTACTCAACACGTTTCCAAAGTTAAATATTTGCGTTTTTAAACTATTAGTTTAAGCCCCCTCCCTTTGCAAAATCCTGGTTACGTGCCAACAGCCAACAATTTCAGATCTTCTATGCTACAATGTATTTGTCCCACAAAAACTTCCTCTTTGGAAAAATTTTGATGACGTCATTTCAAGTGATTTGTGGTTTAGACCTCCCTTAATCAAAAATTCTGGGTACGTCTATGAATTGAAAATCGCCTAAAAAAAATTTTTGAAGACGTTTTTTTTTTCTTGGAGAACACTTGCGCCTGTGTCCTTGGTCCTTGGCCTTGGCCTCGAGCATTCCTGTCCTTGGCCTCGAGAGGTTCTGTCCTCGGAAAGGCTGTCCTTGGCCTTGGCCTCGGATTTTTTTTGTGTCCTTGGCCTTGGCCTTGGCCTCGAGCCTTGTGTCCTCGACTCCACCTCTGGATATTAGCCACTTCCTTATTTAAAAGGCAGCATCATTGTCTCTATCTGAGTTTGTGACAAATCCTGCATCACTTTCAATAAAAAGCTTTAGTTTTCAATTACCAGCTACATGGAGCTGTATAGGCTAGCATATTCTGAAATTGGCATCACTAGCAACTTGTATAAGCTGTACTTGAGGTAATGACACTGGCTACCAGTTACTGTAGAGCCTAATTTGTTATTACTTTTATTATTTATAGTTGTTATATAGACATAGTAAGGCTGTCATTTGTCTAGGAAGGGTATCAGTTGTCTAGCCTAATTTTGTCAGTAAGATAATGCCACCTTTATTTGGTGCAACAGTTTGTTGAAAGTGTGAATTTTAATCGCCTGCATGTATTTTCAAAGAAAGTGTCTTGACACTCAACGCCTGCACTGAAATTAAACAAAATATAAGCCTAACACTCTTTTGATGCTCATTCTGAAATTATTTCTGCGAAGTTAATAAAGTTTTGGCTTTATAAGTTTAAGTCTTAAATAAAAACAGATGCAAATTTAGTTTGCCATTTGCTCAACACTTACTTTTGTCTATGCCTTTTTAGAATATTTGAAAAATATCTCTAACCTTGCAAAGTCACAAAATTCTCAGCAATAAAAATATTGACTACTTTTAAATAAACAATGCATAGGCCTAAAGTTTAATGAGGCTATTTCACACTGTCTAGCACTCTGTAGTACTTGATATCCTATCCTAGTCTGGCACTTGTCAATCATATAATAATTTTTCTTTTACACATTTAGCCTAGTTTAACTTTTAGTCAGTATGTGTAGGCAGAATAACTCATGCTATTGCCAAGCCGTCCTGCTAGCTCTCGAGAATTTTGACGCATACTGCTTGGCTATGCTCAATTTTCATGGCTTCCCTTACTTCAATTTCTCTTTGCCTTTTTTAACACAAGTCACCACTCATATGATCACATCACAAAACTCTCAGGAGCCTTGACCACTGGTTTAGCGAAAAACTTCCAAAACAAGTTCCCGCCAATTTCATTCAGTGTTGCCAAGCAAAAAGTTATATCGGAAAGTTAAATTGGAAAGTTAAATCGGAAAGTTAAATTGGAAAGTTAAATCGGAAAGTTAAATTGGAAAGTTAAATCGGAAAGTTAAATTGGAAAGTTAAATCGAAAAGTTAAATCAGAAAGTGTTCTTATTTATTATATTGGAATTGGAATTTTCTTATTTCATAAATAGGAATTCCAATTTCTTATATCAGAAAATCTTCGTCTTAAATATGCCTAAAAAACAGTAGACTTTTTTGAAAAATAATTTTACACATGGCACCCCATATTTTTCTTTCTCAAATCGCGTAGGTCACTTACACGGCGCACGATTCACGTGAGATTAGTCTGCGCGATATCGCCAGACACGCCCCCCAAAAAATCAAATCGCAGCAGTCACTCACACGGGAGAGATTTTAACGCGACGCTCGCAAACGATTGCAACTCGCAGAAGTCACTTACACGTTGGGACTGCGTGCCAGTGATTCTCACAAAATCGAGTCGGCGGAAGAGTCGCTATCGCACTGGTTCACTCACACGGTGCGAGATAGCTTCAAAGCGCTGCTTGCTGGTTTTGAATTTGCAAAAGCCAACTGCCGCAAAAGCACTTCAAATGCGCAGCTTGTCAGCTTTTGCGTTTAAACCAATCACGCTTCGGAATTTTGAGAAGAAATTGTATGAAGCCAACGCAAGCATAAAACGAAATACAGGGAATACAATTAAGCAGCTAATTTCGTTAAAACTTACAATTAAAATGCAAGGTGAAAGATGAAGCACTAAACGCTTGAAATTACTCAAAAAAGCTTGTTTACTCTGCATCATTCTGAGTTAGCTTGGATGGAGTAAAGACAAGCGGGCATTAATGCTCATAAGCATAGGTGGGCACAAGTCCGTTAATCGTTAATCCGTTAATAACGAAGCTAACTTTTTCATCAACTCGTTAATCCGTTAAAAAGTTTTTTCATGTTAACGGACTAAATGAACTTCCGTTAAAATGCCCGTTAACTTAACGACAATGGTTCATTAACTTACGTTAAGTTGCGTTAACATAAGGTTTTCATCGTTAATTTCTTGTACCACCCATTCATCGTACCGGTATAAACCAATTTGCGCTGTAACACTTGTTGCGTAATTAGCACGAGTTTTATAGAAGAAAAAGCGAAGGAGCTGCGAGATAAACAAGCGAGCGCTGGATCAAATGAGCAAGCGCAATAAGAAACGCAGCAAATATAATTTTAATCATACAAGTAAGTATAAAGTGGGTTAGATCGTAGATGAGTTGAACTGCGATACTGGGATAGACCCATGATGCACCCATGAATAATCTGTTATTAGTGGTAAGCTTGAAGTGACTAGCATGGCAGCGTTAGCAAGAAAAGTGGACATGGATAGTTAGGTAGCCTAACCTATAGCAGAAATGATCTCGATTATAATCGTAGTCTACAATCACTAATTTGTAATAAATTTCGCAATTTTCAAATTATCGTACTTAGAAATCAATTACAAAGGATCGTAATCTACGAATTGCAAATAATCGAGCCATGGCTGGCTGCTACTATAGGCTAGGCTTCTAGTACCAAGCAAAAGCGTGAATGATGATATAAGTGTATAAACTCTATCATGGGAGGGGTACCGTGGACCAACTACAGAACAGAATGCAAGTGCAAGACATGCATGATTGCAATTTTAATAACAGTTTAATAATATTAATAATGCAAAACAGAATTGCTGGGTAGCTTGCAGCAAAAATGCAGAAAAGATTCCGACTTCGTAAGTGCTGTTACAAAAATTATTTTTAAATTTTGGCGAAGTGATGTAATCGTAATAGCGATGATTAAAGGTGAAATAATCGCAATGGAAAATCGATTGCATGGGTGCGTATTTGTAATCGTAATCGGCGGAATCGATATAATCAAACCAAAGACCATTGAAAGAACAGAATGTAGGTACCGCTACTAAAACATAGCTGTAAAAACAGTGTTTATTTTGAGCTAAGTGTTAATGTCATCCAAAAACTTGGAAGTGTTTGCATCCACGGATCGCGGATGGTTTCAAAACGTGAAATCTACGTAGGCCTACACTGTACAATGGTTCGTGATAGAACTAAAACGAGAATGAATGACGAATATTCATTGGCAATGCTTTTAGTTACTTTTTTAAGAGTCAAGATTAAGCTTTGGGTTTGGTTGGATCTCGACACTATCAAGAAATTGTTTTGCAAGCCATAGCTTAAATAGTTAATTTTAGATGCTGTTGTAGCGTGAAAGCACAGAGACTTAAAGTAATAGTGTCGTGGCACTGAGTAAGCAACCGTCTCTATCTAACAGTTTCCTTGATGTTTAATCGTTTACGTACCATCTAGCCTAAAGGCTACCAGCACGGAAGCCCAGGGAAGAGCCACCAGAAGGGCGACTACTTAAAAACAAGCAATGCGAAAAAATGGCTTTTTTTGGGCTTCTGCGCTGGTAGCCTTTAGGCAGGGCCACCGAAAGGGGGGAAGCGAGGTGAGGCAATGACTCCGGTGCCCATGGAGTTTAGGAGGCCCATGGGCTTCAAGGGGCCCTTGGACTTCAGGGGGCGTATGGAAATGACACTGACAAATCAGTTTGTGGAATATCGAGGACCTTCTTTTTTTTTTGAGTTCACATCAAAATCCGAAGAAAATTGTGGCATTTTCCTCTTCTTTTATAAAGTTCACAAAGCTGGAGATGCCCAATATTTGAGCTGACCCCGGGCCTACGTTTGGCTCTCGGCGCCCCTACAAACAATTAACGATATATCTATTGCTTTTTGTGGCAAATAAAAAGCTGCAGTCTCATAAGTCTATTAATTATCGCTGTTCGTAACCTCAAAAGATTTTCCGGTCGCTGCTTTGTTACTGTATATGAGCTTATTATTATCTTGAACGTAGATTAGACTGTAAAATGTAACATCCAAAACACAAAAGACCACCATAGCAATTAATTTTTCCTTACAATCAAGCTCAACAGGTGATTACGCTTGTTCTAAAAGTCAATGAATAAATGAAATGTAAATTATTCTCAAAATGTTAACGGATTAACGGACTTCATTAACTTCCGTTAATTTCAGCTGAAAATAACGAATTAACTTTAACGGAGGTATGAAGTTTGCTAACGGACTAGTGGTTAACGAAGCTAACGTTTTGCATTAACTTGCCCATCTATGCTCATAAGGTATTATAAAATTCTGTCATTTACCCTTAAGTCTTGGTTTTTCTCCTCTGCAACCCATCTCTGATTGTGTTTCTTGTGTGGTTATGTATTGGTAAAATAAAACAATGAAATTTATCAACATTTTTGTGCAGTTAATTCTCAAAACACTTTTAAAATTACCTTTTCTCCAAGCAAGTGTGACTGACTAATTCATATTGTTTATTTCTTTAAGAGAGCACAAGTATTTCGTATTTTATAGTAGATCTGTGCTGTTATATTGTACGAAACACTAATTGTTAAATTGTATTTTTAAGTTTACTTTTAGAGTTCTTCTGCAGTGATACCAGGCGCCTTCCGTCGCTACGGAATCACTGGCTCTTTTTCAATAACCAACAATCAAAAAATCCATATACTAGCATTTGTATAATATGTTTTCATGTAAATTTGTTATGGAGCTACTAAACCACAGCTGTTACAAAGCATCAATATCCACAATAATAAAATAAGCAGCTCATGCATTTGCTAAACGTTAGCTGGCAGTTACAGTAAGGATAGTGCGGAGGATGAATTATTATGTACAGTGCAAAAATACGTTAGTGACTTCAGGTCAAAACTCATTCCTGGTGTAATTCAAATAAAAAAGCGCCATAAAACCACTCGAAATTGAGAACATGATTTGCTTAGAAATAGCATTTTCATGAAATTAGTCTTTAATTACAATATGTGATGCAGTAGATGTTATGTTTCTCCATTTAAATGTGGTTATTTTAACCACAAGAGATACCGGTAGGCTACAGGCAATCTCGGGTCAGAACGAAAGCAAACGCTAACACGTTTTTAGCCGACAAAAACCAGCAGATGGTACTTGTCTACAAGATGCTGGACCCGGACCCAACGAGTTAGCATAGGGTGTGAGCCTACACTGCTAGCACTGTTGCAGCAGCGATTGACCTTTTTTGTGCTGCCCCGCTCTAGTTTCTGAATTCGGCCGCTTCTTACTTTTAGTTTGCTAAGTTTGCGAACGTCATTGATTTCCTGCAGCCATTGGCTGCAAACGTTTGAAAAATTACGCGCTTTTTGGCTGAGTTATTTCTGTTTTGACATTCCGTTTCATTCGAGCAATTGGCAAACGGACGTATTTTATTTTGAAGACCGCTCGTACGGCACTTTATTAGTTCATTATTTTCAGGTTAAATTTCAGTTATTTTTTGCCATGCCATACTGTTCCATATTATTTGTTTTGTCTGAACAATACAGTTTAAATTGGAGAATTTCAATTGTGGTTTGCCCAGATGTACAAGGTGAAGGCTGCAGAGTTTTGTTGGAGCACGTGCAGTCAACAGTGTTACGGAGGGCTTCTGTAACAAGCACCTCCATTTCCAAAATATATTGTCCAAATGCCAATATTGTGAATTCATTGTCTTAGCTATTCTAGGGTTTTCAGATTTTTGACTTATGTTTTTGCTATGTCAGAACATTAGCAATGACAAAATTGATTACACTTTTTTATAAAGGAAAAATTTTGTAAAAACACGAGGCTCATTTTTGCTCGAAATTTAATAACAAATTAGGAAGAACAACCGAAAAAGAATAAATTCCAAATCAAAAAACAAACTAAATTCTGTACTGATTCAAAACAATAAAGCTTGAGTGTTTTTCTGGTATTTGCGAGCAAAATTGCAACAATTTTGGGACTATAGAGTGCTGTTGCGCACTGCGCAGGTAACAAAAACACTTTTTGGCTCTCGTTCAAACTAAAATTAGTGCTCGCTTTTTCGCTTTCCGCAATTTTACGATGCTGCAAAAGCAGCTAAAAAGGCATTTACAAGCAGACAGATCATTAGAAATTAACAAACATGGTCACCATAATTGACATTAATGATCTTAAAATTGAAGAACCAATTAAGAGCAACTGAGGCTCAACATTGGCAAAAATTTAAGAACAGCCAGCCTCAACTCAAAATTTACTGGTTCTTATAAAAAAAGTGTACTTACGATATTATAAAAGCAGAATACAATTAAGGTACTGTAACCTCTGGTTAATTTATCATACATTTTATAAAGGGTTAAAGTCCTGCTTGATTGGCTTCGCAGTTATCAGCTCATGACTGCCCTATCTGCAGTAGATCAGTACCAGCAGTATCAACAAGAAAATTAATACTTCTGCGTTTCAAACTAATATGAAGTAAATTTAGTATCGAAATCACAATTGATTACGGTGAAAGCACTACAGACTATTTTGTACTATGAACACAATACTTTATGAAGTAAATTTAGGGTAATCGCAGCCGGCGACTCGCAAAGCATTTGTGCATTGCGCTATGCCTGGGCGACTCGTAAATTGCACACGATTTGCTGTTTACACGAGCTACCTCGTGTAAGTGATCACGAGCGAGAACGGTGCTTGCATCGAGTCGCGCAAAATGTAATCGGCATCGCAAATCTCAGGTGTTACTTACACGGCGACGATTTTTGCCAAACGCGATCGCGGCAAGAGAGTCTCGCCTCGTGTGAGTAACCGCTCTGCGAGAGAGATTTTCACGCATAAAAAATCTTCGAATCGCGTTGCAAAAAAGTCGCCCGTGTAAATGCGGCTTAACAAAAAGAAAAATCAGTACTTTTTTCACTAAAACACTGCTCACTTTCTGCTATCGTGCGTGAAAGAGGTGGTGACTTAATTTAACTTTTTATAGTGTGCCCTGTTTATGGTCGTGACATAATGTTCGTCATTGATGGTTCCGGTTCAGTGGGCTTGGACAACTTCCAACAAGTCAAAGAATGGGTGATTGAGCTCGCATCGAACTTCAATATTAACGATGGGACAAACCAAATTGGAGTGGTTCAATATTCTCATTTTTTCCCAAATCAGTAAGAACTTTTTTAGTATTCAATCACGTTTGTGTATTTTTGTGTTTTACTTTTTGTATACACCCGTAAGGAATTCTGCAGGTTCTTAGTTTTATCTTCACTAAAAATAAATGTTTAAATATTCATTTATTTATACTAAATATTTAAATACATACTCTTTTTTGCATAGAGCCTACTTTTCAAGCCCATTAATAGTTTGATTTTGGAAAAAAAGGAAACCAACAACAAAAAACAAAAAAAGAAATCGAGAACTAAAACCGCGAACGGTGTAGTTAATGAGAGGTTTTGCTAGTATAGTTAAAAAGTCTAACGAATTTTTGTCACAGGCTTCGCTATTGCGTCACAAATATTGTTTCACGAAGATTATAGCTTAAAAGGTTTTTATGGCATTCGTGCTGGTTTTGTTTATGACGGAATGGAGTTGATAGATTTTTTTGCATTACCGGTATCTCAAACGCACACCTTTGTGTAAACTAGCGTACTGTAAAGTATAGTTTGAAGTCGCTCTCACAAAACATATTCTACATAATTTTGCAATATCTTGTAACTGAAACCTTTGTTCCTAGCTTGTTACTTGTCTTAAACTTGGTAGAGACCAGTTAGAGGAAAACTATATTTTACTAGTTGCTAGAGCAGATATTGTTTTTTTTTTTAATCTAAAGAGCATAGAGCTCTATTTTGAAGTGTGCAATTTAATCCAAATCAACAATATACGAAGATTCATTTTTTCGTTTCTTTTCAAGAAATTTTCTCTTCAAACAGCAAAGTTTAAGGACCTGCCAAACTCGAAAAAAATTATACTAAGTTCATTTATGTCATCAGCAGTATCACGCACTCCGTAATTTCAATTTTCTTTTGCAGACCAATAACAAATCAAGGATTCATTCGAACAGAAATAGGACTTGGCCAATTTAACAATCAAAATTCATTCAATGTAAGTATCAAAAATAATTTGAAAATATAGTGCCAGTAAATTAAAAAAACGAATAGGATGGAATATTGGTTTTGCAGTTTTTAACTGTTTATGACATTAAGAAATATGTTTTATTTCGCTGTCAAACTATCGGTTCTAGTTTCCTAAATCAGGATTCTTACACCCAGATTAAAGAATAACTATAATTTTACAGCAATTTTGGAATTATAATCTTTTTTCTACGTGTAAATAGCTTAACATTTAGCTAGAGGGATAAAGATTGGTTAAGCGTTCCTAAGTAAAAAATCTTAACGTAAAACCCGGGTCTTACTCTATAGTAAGTGACGGACGATGTGTATTCTACTGCTGATAAGTATTTTACTGCTGATGAGATTTCTACCGCTGAGGAGTAGTATTCTTGCTTGTTTCATCCTATTCGCAACTCTTAATATGATGAAAGCCACGTAAAATCTGCAGACGCCAATATTATTTTAAAGTTTATGATATTATTGAAAATAAAAACCTCTTTTTTTCATTCGAAGAAATTCTTTTAGATACAGGATTTTTAAAAACTTTAAGTTAGGCCCTTAACAAGTTATGTGCAGAGCTAGAGTTAAGATTAAAAGTAAATTTAGGCCGGTTTAAGCTTAGATTAATCTAGACTGATCAGATTTCTTACATTCATGGCTTTATTGTTTTTTTTTTCGACACCTATTTTCTGTAATATTGCAATGCGGACGACTCCTCCGAAGAAAGCCTCAGAAAAGACGTGAAAATAATAGTCTTGAACTAAATTTGACCACGCCAAAAACTGCTGTCTATATCTAATAAAATTTCATACACACAAGCTTAATTCTTTCGCTATTTTAACAATACCAAGATCACAAATATGCTCAGCTCTACTTGCCAATTTTTAGAGAGCAGTACAAAGAATCGAATATCAAAGCAGCACAACATTCACCGCAGCGGCTTTGAGGAAAACTATAACAGATTTTCAAGGCTCTTCTCGTTTCGATGACCCACTTGTTAGTAAAGTCTTAATTTTACTCACAGATGGAAAGTAAGTTAAAGATTTTTTTAGCTTTACGGTGCTTACAAAAGATCAATCGTGACCAATATTAAATTACTCCTCAGTCCTAATATGTGTTTTGCCGCGAATCAGACAAAGAGCTCGATGAAGCTAGGTCAGAATAAGTTAAAGAGTCAAAATCAGTAAAACACCTATAAAATAATGGCCCAAACAGGCTGTTTTGCCGTAATACTTTTCAGAGGGGTGGTGTGGCAAAGAAATTAATGAGCCAAAAAAAAGAATTTAAAGAGAGAATCTTAAAAGGATGCCAAGTTCTTAAGTTGGTTTGGCATCATTCAAACCTATCTTAAAAATACGTATTCACAGCTTGCCTGGTTGACGTTTGGACCGTACTAAGGGTCCAACTTGAACAACAAACACGATGGCACCTTGAATCGAAAATCGCAAAAATCAATGAAATAAAAAAACTCCACACTGAGGATAAAACGAACAAACGTGCGAGTTTTTGTTTGAGGCTATTTTATGCTTGAAAATCACCGACAATAAGCAAAAGATGAAACTCCGAGGACATGGAATTCAGGGATTAATTAACTATACTGTAATTACAATGTCATGTATTTGTGTAGCTCTTCCGATCGCGAAGTTTTGGATCGAGATGCCCGACGTGTTCGCGAGCTTGGGATTACGACATTTGCAGTCGGTGTACAGGGAGCTCTTGTTCCTGAACTGAGAGTGAGTAATTCTGCTGCAAACTGGTTGAATGAATGGCTACCACCTTTAAAATAGAAAGCACAAGCTCATTTCCGCGCCGTTCAAGTCGACCATTAAATCGAAAATACTGCGTGGCTAAATCTGATCGGCAGTATTTTTTTGTATGATCAGCTTAGACTGACGAACATTATAATCAACTACAGTATATGTAGCTTAAACATTAATCGTCGTGTAAAGGCGTCGCGTTAACTCGTTACTCATTTTGACGTTAATATGCGCAGCCCAAACATTTTATTATCGTGACGATGAAACCCTGTAACTCGCTACACGTTTCGGCGTAAGGCGCAAATATTATAGAATTTTTTATAATTCTCCAGTGTATACTGTGCAGATAGCATGCGTGTATATTGCAATAGAGTGAACAACTCCTTTTTTGCAGTTACAATTTTGTTAAAAATAATACCTTACTTTTATGTTTTCTATGCATCTTTCGTGGTGATTATAAAAGCAGAAAGTAACAATGGTTTCCGGTTTCAATTTGGTTTGAGTAAATTGCATTAACAACTGCTATATAAAAGTCACAGTAAAAAGTAAAAAGCACAACAGTCTGTTTCGTTCTAAAGACTCATCATGTGCTATTGTAATCTGTAAAAGAACTTTTATAAACTAAAACGTCAAAATTGTCTAAATTTAGAGAATTTTGTTACGTTTTAGTTTATTATAATTCTTTTGATTTTAGCTGATTTTACTTTGCAAGCGTATATCATCGAGCATTGTTTGAGAAGTTTGACTATCAGCAATTTTCTGAATTACATTAAAAAAGCAAGTTATAGAATTTCTGATCTATGGCACGTGATTAATATTAAATCACGTGTCGCACGAACCTTCTTATAAAGCAGATATGTTTAGTAAAAACAATAGCAAGTATATTAATTTGGTAGTATTTTCACGTTAAGTACTGTATCACTTTTATCGAAATCGTTTCATAAGTGTCATGTGTCATAAGCACGGTTATCTCAAAAGAAAAACGAAGGACTGAAATAAATCTTCAACATATGACGCCCAGCCGCTTACCTTTTAAGATCATTTTCAAACAATAGGCCTAAATGCAAAAAAAATCTTTTTCAAGATCTACAGGCCCCAACTCTACCTTTTGATAAATTTTTTGAAAACTAAAAATAAATGAACCACCCCATGAGTTACACCACAAGGTAGCCATCGGACAACATATAGCATCAAAGTAAATGCTGTGCGTAGACATTCGGTGAAACTCTGGAGGTAGTTGATTTATTTGTTAGCAAAAATATGCGTATTTCTTAAACACTGTATTCAATCAAACCTTGATTTAACGGACTCGCAGATTAACGTTTGCGTGGTCATTGTTCATATAATTTGCTTTGCAATTTACGGTGTAACAAATCTAATTCGGGAGTAATATACAGTATATGCCTCACTCCCCAAGCAAAGGAAACTTACCATTGCAGCAAAGGTGCTGACAGCACGTTCAAAGTTTTTACCGACCCTACCTTTCCCATTAATAAGCCGCTGGGCGTCTTTGATTTTACAACTACTGCAACTACATGTGGAAAAATATTGTATCATTGCTAAACTCAGATTAAGGCTTGACTAAATTTATTCATCCCGAAATTGTGTTAAAAGAAGATTAAGCAACACTAATTCATTTTTATGTCGACACATTGATGATAAACTCTTAGTCGCCACGACTGCTCATAGGCTTATAGTTTTTTTCATTCATGAAAGGATGATTACGTACTAAAATGATTACAAAAATTTAGTCTGAGTTTATGGATTGCTAAAGTTAAAGTCGGATATTGGTAGAATCTAAATAAGCTAGTAATCTGTTGTATAAATTGTGTAGACCAGGGTTAGGTTTGACCAAAACTATATTGACCAGACAGATACATGTGGCTAAAATACAGTGTATTCTACAAAATTATTAGCTGTAGCAATCAGTGAACTTAAACTGAAAATATTGCTCATAGCACGCCAGTAAAAGTTCTTCTTCCTTCATTGCCCTCTTTTCCGTAAGGGTTGCCGGGGCAGCAGCTTGAGATTAAGCAGCAACACCTCACGGTCTTCCATCACATCAATCATTTCACTTTGGTGAAGTCCAAGCGATTACATCCAAGATCTCCAATGTAATTGCTCCATCTAGTTCTAGGTTGTCCAACTGGTCTTCTCCCATTTGCTTTGACAAGGAAAGCTTGTCTGGATAATCTTTCGACTCTTTCCTACATTGCTAAACCATCTAAGCTGAGATCATTCAGTTCCGAGAAGTAACGGCTCGATTTTAAGAGATTTTCGAATTTCAGAGCTACGCACCTTGTTTTGACAATATAACTTCTTCGATTGTTTGTAAAAACCTCATTTCGGACGCTTGTACTTGTAATCGCATTCTTTTGGTCATTACCCACGATTCAGAACCATAGGTGAGAAAAGGGACAAAAACTGTTTTGAAAATCAATAGCTTCGCCTTTTTTGACAATTCTCGTTTCATGACAACCGAATAGTGCAAAGCTCACATTACTGCACTCGCTCTGCCAATTCGGGTATCTAGTTCTTCGTCTTGCCTTCCGTCACTCGTGAATGCAACCCCATGGTATTTGAACTTCTCTACCTGCTTCAGTGTCGCTCCATTCACTCGCAACAAGCACTGATCAGGGTTTCATGAAAAATTACCTCTGTTTTGACCGTGTGTAGTTTTATTCCGGCTGTGTCATATGCATTTACAAATCTATTTAACGGGCGCTGGAGGCCAGATTCTGTGGAAGAAAGCAGAACCAAATCATCAGCGAATAACATTCAACTGATTTAGCAATTTCCAAACGTGGCACACTCATCAGCTTGGCTGCATTTGTCGATCCAATTCATGCATACAATGAAAAGGAAAGGTGACAAAATGCACCCTTGCCGAAGGTCAACGCCCACATGGAACGGCTGTGATTACTTGCCATTTACCCAAACACAAACCTCCGGTCGGCAGTAGAATGACTTAATGGCGCATAACAACTGATCATCAACGCCATACTTCCGCTACACCTTCCAAAGTTTATTCCGAGGAACTTAATCATATGTTTTTTCAAGACTGACAAAGCATGCAGAGATTTTTGCCATACTCCCAACATTTTTCGAAGATTTGCTTTAGAGTGAAGATTTGGTAAAAGGTACTGCGACCCGGACGAAAACTGCACTGGCCATCTTCCAGTTTTAATCTCACTATTTTTTGGCATTTCCTTTAAAGGGTTTGGCATAAACTTTTCCTGGCAAACTAAGGAGCGATATCCGTATGTAGTTCGTACATTGCTTGCGATCTCCTTTCTTGAATATCGAAATAATCGCACCTGTTTGCCAATCTCTGGGAGTTTTTCCATACTTCCACGCAACTTGGCAAACTCGCGTTAACCAGAAAATTCCTTCTCCAGCCAACGCTTTCAACATGTTGGGTCTGATTTCATCTTCATCAGCAGCTTTTCCAGATTTTGTCCCTGTAATTGCCGTAGCCACTTCTGCTGCAGTGAAAACTTCCACTTCCCCTAAATGTATCGCTTCCTGTACGTCGCGAGTGGATGCTTCCACAGGATTCAAAAGATCTTCAAAGTATTCTCTCCATCGTAAGAGGATTTCGTTCTCATCCCTTAGAATGTTACCTGCAGAATTCTTGATGGAGTACGTGATACTCGATCTTTTGCCACGTAAACGGCGGATGGTCTGCCAAAATACTTTGTTTTCCGAAAAATAGTCGAAATCCAAGCGAATACCAAACTCTTGTTAAGACTTCCCCTTGGATTTTTTTACTGCCGAAGTTGCCGCTTTTCGCGCCTCTGTGTACCGGGATTGCAAATCAGATGACTGATCTCTCGCTCGCAACTCTAAGACGTTTTCGCCCGCAACTTTCAGCAGCTGATAAAATGATCGCTGATCTGAACATCAAGTCATCAACCATTTCTTCTTGATGTCTTTGGATGCATCAGGAAGTTGTCGAACTTTACAGTAGATGATATACTAGATGCATACTGTTTTCTTACTTCTTTGTCCTCCAAAGCCTCCCATTTGATTTGGTAAGTCACAGACGACCTGTTGGATCTCCTGTTTGGCCAAGGTTTCGAAAGTCCCAAGGAGCGTACAACAAAATGGTGATCAGTTGACAATTCAGCACCTCGCTTCACTCGAACGTCCAGCACATCAGAAATCAAATTTGACAAAACTATACAAAAATCTATTAAAGATTTTTCATCCATACTAGATCGATACCATGTCTACGTGTGAACCTCTCTGTGCTGGAAAAAGATATTCACGATGCGGAGTCCGTTGCTGCAATAGAGCTGCAATGAATACCTTCCGTTCTTATTCAGTCCAATGATTCCATGTTTTCCGATCACACCCTTCTACGTATCTATGTCTTTTCCAATATGTGCGTTAAAATCCCCCATAAGGACGGTATATTCAGTAGGTGATACTAGGAGAAGAGCATAATTTACTTCATCCTCAAAAGCCTGATATTAATTCGTAGCTCTGGAGGCATATTGCTTTTGTTGTAGCGTATATTTATCTTCCTGTCTCGGGCAGCGTCACACGGTAAATATTGGACGATCCGCGCACTTTTCATTGCATTGATTGCTGTACTTCGTGCTTGGAGGAAACCGCACCTGCTTTGGGGTTTCCAGGGATCCAATGTTCCAGTGGATTTCTTCGAATTGTTGTCCGCTGAATTTGCTGCTTGTTCGAAGCCACCAAGCAAAGAAAATCATCGTAAAGCGTCTTCTCCAAGGACGCAACAACTTGACCAGGGTGCGTGTTGAACCCACATCATGCGATCAGGGTAGTCGTAAAAACGACGCCTTTATCCTCTTGGCCACGCTGCCGACAATATACCTACTGTAGACAATATACCTAAGCATATACCAAGGCACAATGACCGATCTAATACCTTGAGCGCAACACGCAGACTCGTGAGCCCAAAGGAGTCCAATCTGGAACACAGTCTAACAACTGGGGTCTTGCGAGAATCCCACACCCGACTGGGCAGACATACTAGGATCATTACCAGAATAGAAGAGTTTCTATGCGCAATCCAAATCCACAGTTCCAGATCCACGTTTTTTGGTTGAAGAAACTCCGATAATATCGATAATACCACTTTGCTTCCTCAACCGATTTTAACTTTTTTCTGCGAGGGTGAGGATATTCCTATTGCCCTACAGCAGTTGGTGGTGATTGACCCACGCGTGTGCGACATTACCTCGAGTACGAATACTATCCGCTGCCTCCATTCGCCTCTCCAAACGTGGGGCGATCACATTGGCGGAGCTGTCACTAGGGCTGGCTAGTGGAGATTGTGGCTTAGTTTTCAAACAAGCCCCTCTGCTGAAGACTGAAACGCCATATAGCGGTTTCGCTGAATGGCGACGTAAGAGTTTCTAAGCGCTCCCATGGCACACAGGGTTCCATTTGCAAAAGCAGACCCATTAATGTTGTTGACGTAATTTTCATTATTTGTACTTATCATGATTTTTTTGCAGTTTAATAAGTTACGCTTTTCAAAGTATTTTCAACGCATTTTGCCTTAACCTTACCACTAGTTTACTACGAAGTAGAAAGGAAGATATCACTGTTTTTTTCAGGCATTTTTGTCATTCTACATTATGTTTTTCTGCAACGAACAGAGCTATTTCAACATTAGTCCGTTATATCCAACGACGATTAAATATGCAAAAACAGTACTGTATCTCAGATCGTATAGTTCGTTTTCTCAACTTAAGACCCAATGCGCAAAATCAGTTGTTAACAAATGTTGATGTTTTCTTACCTTTCAGACGGTTGCAACTGGAAACAGCAGTTCAGGAGAACGAGTTTTCTTCGTGGAAAATTTTCAAGATCTAGATGAAATTGTCAGTCGGCTAGCAAATGAAATTTCTGGATTAACTTTGGAAGGTAACCTTAATTTCAGATAATTCAGTTCTTATAAGCTTAAAAACCGTATGAGCCTGGTACATATGCCAGTTTTTAAACTTAAAAGCCGTTTGATACGGTTTTTAAACTTAGAATTTATTTATTTTAAAGTTATACCGTTATCGCCTGGTTTTATCGAATTAAGTTTTTTAGAGGTGATTTGTTTTTGCTGTCAGAATTCAGCTCTTTGTTCTGTTTTTAGACCACAAGTTTTCAGTTTGTTAAATCTTCTCGAACCAAAGTGTCCTAAATGATGCGAAAACACGCTAAGAGACTTTTTGATGGATAACAACACTTTATAATAAAATTAATATTAGACCAACTTTATTGAAATACTATAAATACAACACAATTTTTGGGTACTGGTGCTGTTTTATCTGCGCTAGTCTAACTCGCTACACACTAGAATAAAAGTACAACTCTTGCTATTGGCAAAAAGTAATAAGTTTACACGCAGCTATACTGAAATTAATGTAGAATAAAAAGTTGGAGCCAATATTATTATCTATGCAACTGATTTTTATTGCAGCAAAAGTTTCAATTTGGTCAAACACTTTAAAAAGTTTGACTTAAGAAACAGATACCGCATGTAAACATCTTAAAATATGATTGGTTGTTTAAGTTTTTGTGAATGAAGTTGGTTGATGTTGAATCGTATAGTTTTCAAAACTTAAAACTGGTTAACTACAGTACATATTTGTATTTAGGTACCGGTACAGGAGATGAAAACACCGAATTGAGTTTGGCCCAATACGGATTTTCTATACGCTCTTCGATAGGGGTAAAACCAAAGTTTATAATAAAAATTTTGTCTTGTTTAGTATTGCTATTTTGTCTGTAGTGTATGAATCATGTTCTCTTTTTGATTGTGAATAGAGTTTAGAATATTTCGTTACAGCGCATGATGTTTTTTAATTTGTACTTTGTCTTGTTTTGTGTTTTTATTTTATGTTTTGTCTCTGTATTGTCTCATTTTTTTGTTTTTAAATCATGTCAAAATGCAAGTTCTCCAGGTTCCTTATTGTCAGCTTACGCTAGAGATTGGAAGAAGTTCAAAAAGGTAAAAAAGCTTAGCGAAAGGTAAGTCAACATTTCATATTGTACGTAGCTTTTAGTATATTCTAAACACTGCACTTGTTTTAGATTTTCCCTTTTAGAGTGAGTGTTCGACATCAGATGATTGTCAATCAGGGATTCACAAAGCAATGTGATTCATCAATCCTTTTTTCCTGAAAGCAAAACATCTTACATGGTTACTTGAGGTTTTTTTAGCAAATCCAGCGTTTTTAAATCAAATCTTTTATTATACTCGCTGTAATACGCCGAAGCGTGTAACGAGTTGGCGGGGCCTATCTCCGCGTTATTGCGCCCGGGCAACACAGCTCCTTTTGAAGAAATGTTGCATCGGTGGTGGGCCGTTGGCAACACTGTGCCCGATTTGACCGGCCCGAGATTTGAACCTCAGACCTGCCGCTTCAGAGACCAACGCGTTACCGCTCGACCAACTGGCCGGTTATATCTAGCGTTTTATTCTTGCAAATTATATTGTTCCCTTTTTGTGTTTTGTATTTAAGTGTGATTTAATTAAATGTATCGTTTCATGAAAGAAATTTGGTTTGATGACAATTTGAGCCAAGGACATTAACGATTGTAATTGATAGATAATCAACACCAAACAATTTTTTTAAGCACACACACAAATCTCATTTTTGCTCAAAATTTAAGAAATTACGAATAGTGCCAGCCTCAGCACAAAAAATTTATCTAAGAACAAAAACTAATGCAAACCATTTGCAAATAATCAACAGAATTTTCTTAGTCTTTTATATACTGTCGTTTTTGATTTGTCTAACAGTAATCATGATCTATAACAAAAACAAAAAAAAACAACAAGAACAATTT
This sequence comes from Trididemnum nubilum, assembly GCA_963965965.1. Taxonomy (NCBI): domain Eukaryota; kingdom Metazoa; phylum Chordata; class Ascidiacea; order Aplousobranchia; family Didemnidae; genus Trididemnum; species Trididemnum nubilum. The sequence continues at coordinate 5,779,174 of OZ014483.1, forward strand.
TTAACCATCAAGCAAGTTTAAATTTGTGTCGCTTTATTCTGCAATAGTTAAGAGCAATTAAGGCTGAAAATTTGTAAAAATATAAAAACAGCCAGCCTCGACCCAAAATTTACTAATTGTTATGAAAACAAGCGTATAACGTTTTACAGCATTTACAAATAACTGCCACGAAGCAACTGCAATGCACAAGTAAGAAAAATGCATGTGTAAATTGTTGGAAAACTCACATTTCCGTAGAAATATTGCAAGCCTGGAAATTCGTGAAACCACTACAGAAATTCTAGCAAACACTTCCTTAAAAAAGCGCTTCTACAGAATAATTTCTTGGCAAAACTTTAATTTTATCATAGCACGAAGCAATTCACTCTACTGTAAATATCTTGAGTTACATGTTATAGTGCAGAACTTTAAATGTCATTCCATCGTGACCATCAAGAAATAATGTAAAAGTAAAGACGCAAAGCAGTGCAATAATGTACTGCTCACAAGAAATATGAAAATTAAGCAGTTAAAATTAGAATCTTAATTAGGTGATATCTTTCCACTCAGAAATGTAACGGTTAATGCACTTCATGCTTCCGTTACTCTCTCTCACAGACAGCGAGTCGGCAATAAAGAAAAACAACTTTGTTAAAATTGCTCACATATTATTGAACAATAACCAAAAAGTATCAAATCTTTAATGTATAATCGCTGCATTATTTCATCTTGTTGTGTTTGTAGAGGGCACCACTGAGTCCTATTTTGAATATAAGCCCCGACCACCCTATCAACTCATCGTTTAGTTCAGATTATATGTTTTGTTCTCACATATTTTAAGCGGTACATGTAAGCAGAAGATAAAAAAGTAAAAACCATGCAGTGATAAGGAGATGCGAAAGACCAAAGTAGCAACCGTTAGGGCTGCATGGTCGCCGAGTCTGCATCTCCTCTGCAAACAATAAAAAAAAAGAAGAGGAAACGCGAAGACACAACGTAAAACGAAAAACAAACAAACTACCAAAAAAATACACTAAGAATGAGATATTTACCTAATTTTAAAAAAGTACCAGCCGCTAGTTTTGTTTCTGTATCATCAATGTGTCTATACACTAGTTAAGTTTATCGTCAAAATACACTTCAAGGTATTTCACGCAATCACTCAATCAACTTCACTACCATTTGTCATTATCGATAAGCAACTGTCATTCTTTGCTTTAAAGAAAAACAAAAATTTGGTTTTTGCTATATTTAAAGATAGATTATTAAATTTTTTATCAGTCGTTAGTTTTGCATAGCTTTTGGTTCAGATTTTCTTCTAAACAAACAGCGTGTTTGTGACTTGTGAGATAAGGTTAAGACACTGTCATCAGTTCTAAATTTTGAACAAAATGCTAGGTTATTAAAGTATTTAAGAAATAATATGGGACCCAATACTCTGCCCCGCGCAAAACCTATGTTAATGTTTGGAAGTGAAGACCAGAAATCATTGAAACAAACCATTAATTTGTTTTCGATTCGTAAGATATGACTTGATTGGTTATTTTTTCATGAATAAAATACATTGTAAGTTTGAATTTCAAACTGATTAATTGTTGCATACCGAGGAATAACATTATACAGTATTGTAGTTATGGCTCGGTTTATAAAGAATGTAGTGTAAAGCGTTGGACTATCGTACGGAAGCCAAGAAGTGCAAAACACGACAGTTTGAAGTTTCGTGCACTGATTTAAAAATATTTTCACTGATAGCGATTGTTGGTTGTGTTTTGCACTTCCGGGCTTCCGTAGTATGATTAATATCATTGGAAATGTTTAGCACACTGGAATGGACTTAAAAATGATTTAAAATATGTTATGAAACATTTATTCAGAAAATGGGGGGCGCACTAATTTGCCAAAAATATAGATCACAAAACAGCAAAAACTTTGAAAAATCGTCAGCACTATGCAATGAAATTTGATTGCTAGCTGAAACATGCTTAATATAGGTTTCATAAAAAAATAAGCTCAAGAATCTGGGGGGGGTAGCAAGTCAGTATTATTTGATTATCAACCACTTCGACTTAAATATCGTTCCATTTGTCCTCCCCCTCCAATTATTTTTCTCTAATAAATAAGGACGAAATATGTTTAATATTTGTGAGTTTCATTGGATTATAATATTTTATTATTTACGGTGCCAGCTAAATTGCAAATAAGAGAACTGAAATTTTACCATTAGCCACCTCCCACATAGCCATTGCCCATTTATGCAATCAGTTTAATCATGTTTTTGCTCTGCTAATTTCTGCCACATATCAAAACCAATAATTTAATTAAAATAAGCCTAAAATTATGTTATTTTTGCAAAAAAAAATACAAAATTTTTCAGCGCTGGGGGCTCAGCCCCGAGACCCTCGAAATAGATCCCACTACAGATTTCTGGCTATGCACCTGAGACTAATCATGTTTTTGCACTGCTAATTTTTATGCCACCAAAGTTCTCCCTGATGCTACGTTTGCAAAAGAACTATTTTCAATCAAAATAAGCCAAGGATTAAGTTAGTTTTGCAAAAAAATAAACTTTTTCGAGTGCTGGGGGCTCTACCCTTAGACCCCCAATTGCCTCTGGCGGAATCTTACAATGAAAAGTTATTGAGCTAGCCAAATAACACCCGCTATCTACAGCAATAAAATAATAATTCCATTTTTCAAATATAAGCGTTTGCAGTCTACTATTCATTATTTAGGGTGACATCACGAAATTCCGCCCCGGGTGTCACCAAACTTAGTGACGTTACTGATCATAAGGTTTGCAACTGAACGATCAAAAAAAAATTGTTCAAAACAAAAGCTAAAAAACCCATACGATTATTAACAGTGCAAAGTGTGGCAGGCGTGTAGCCGGAAATTCGCAATTGGAAGGCTGTTGTGGGAGTGTGAAGGCAGAGCCCCCAGCGCTTGAAAATTTTGCATTTTTTTTCAAAAATAACTCAATTTTAGGGCTATTTTGATAAAAACAATGCTTTTAAAACGTGGCATAAAAATTGGTAGTGCAAACCTGATTAAACTGTTTGCATAGATGTGCTATGTGGAAAATTTTAGCTCTCTTGTTTACACGCTGGCAAATCGTAAAATTGTGTAGTTCAAGAAAACTTACTCAGAGTAATCCATTTCGTCAATACTTCATAGAGAAAAATAAATGAAGGGGGGCTAATGGAAAAAAATTTGAGACAAGTGATTGGTAATTAACTAATACTAAGAACCCCCCAACCCCCTATTCCTAAGTTTATAATACGTTTGTTGATGAAACCTATGTTTAACATTTTTATACTAGCGATCAAATTTGATTGCTTGCTTTTGGCCATTTTTCAAAGCTTTCATTAATTTGTGTTTGTTTTTTTTAGACAAATCAGCCCCCCTCGCCTAAATTTATGCTTCAAAAGATGTTTTAAATCATTTTTTAGTCTATTCCACAGCAAAAACCAGTCTCAGAAGTGCTAAAAACATGGTATTTTTCTTGTTCTGCATTTTGGTCGACAAGCTAATGGAGGGAGCTATAATCCCCCCATCCCCACTACAGCCAACGCTACTGAAAGTTGCTCTGACTCGTAACACGACATTGCCCAGCGTTTGAAATTAATTGCCCAATATTGCCCAGCATTTGAAATTGATTTCTTCAATAAAATCGATTTTGAGCAATATCTCTTTAATAAAATTGCAGACAGAAAGCCAGAAATAAACAAAATTTTTGTAGTAATTTAATCGTGATGTTTTGCCGTTTATGGGGCCAGAGTTTTACTGTTTAATCGTTTAAGTGCTATCTGGTCTAAAGGCTAAGAGCGCGCAAGCGTAGGGAAGAACCACCAAAACGGTGCTTACGTAAAACAAGCAATGCGAAAAAGTTGCCTTCCCACAAAAAGTTGTCTTCCCTACTTAAAACAATATAAAAACTCTGGCCCGGCAAATATCAACATATCACAATTAAATTATTATTGACATCATAGCACAAGCAAGTTGCTGGGTTTAAGTAGTCAAAATTAAGCATGCAAAGAGATGTCTTCTCTAGCTCAAGTGGTCGAGCAGTAGACCGGTAAGCCGAAGGCTGCAGTAGACCGGTAAGCCGTGTCTTTTACGACTCGTGTCCTTTAGGATTCGTGTCTTTTAGGACTGGTGTTCTGTAGGACTCGTGTATTTTAGAACTCGTATATTTTAGGACTGGTGTCTTTTAGGACTCATGTCCTTTAGAACTGGTGTCTTGTAGGAGTAGCGTCCGTTTGGGCTTGCGTACATCAGGATTCATGCCCTTTAGGAATCGTGTCCGTTAGAGATTGTGTTTTTAGTACACGTGTCCGGATACCCAAAAATTCTGGCTACGCCTGTACCAGAATTCAAGAAATTTTTATGTTTGGTTATTTTCTTTCAACCAGCAATCAAAGAACAATGCTGTCCTTGAGCGGAGAACAGAACATTGTCGAGGACTTGTAAGAGTCGAGGCCAAGGCCAAGGACTTGAACTTTGAGGCCAAGACCAAAGACTTCAAAATGTGTCTTCGAGGACGTCCTTGAGGACTCCACCTCTGCAAGATACGTTGCTTTCTGGAATATTTTTAGCAGTAAGTAATAATTAGGGCCGCAAAGGTCAATAAAGTCGAAGTTTATTCAGGACTTTATCGTATTACCAAACGTAAACCAAGATTGGTTTCGGGTGCTCTGGAGTCAGTCTAGGTAGATTTTACAAGTCAAAATAAAGTCAAAATTTTGTGTTAGGTTAAAATTGTCTGTGCTCAAATACACTTTTTAAAAGCGAACAAAGTTTTTTCGAATTTTTTTGAATATTTAAGCCACAATCAAAACTTTATGCGCAGTTTTATACACGCTTGAGTAAAGTCTTGCTCTTCAAACTTTTGCAAATACTAGCAATGTCGCAATACAATTGTCTGAGTTAATTTCTGCAAAAAAACTTTATGATAACACGAAACTCTTGTTTTTTCAAAAATTAAAAACAAATTAAGAATGCCAGCCTCGGTAAATACAAAATGATTACGAGCACTCCGTACAAATTTAAAATTAAAAAGTCAATTTTTACTATACAACAAAGCAACCAGATTTTTGAAATCTTCGGACTGTACCGTTTTGCTTTTACAGCTTTAACAATCCACAAAACTTTTACGTAACACATCTTTTTACCAAGCAAAAATAAAATTGTATCAATTTATTTTCCTATAAGATTTAAAAACAATTGAGGCCGAAAATTTGTGAAAATTTAAGAACAGTCAGTTTCAATCCAAAATTCACTGGTAATGAAAAAGTGTAATTGACATTGAAATGTGTGCACTGTGCAGTTTCCAAGGTTTTCCTCCTGCATCGCTTAGTTGCTTGAATCAAAAAGCGACTGATTGAGATTTCTGTCTAAGTGCTGTTAATGAAAAGCAACGAAGGGTACCTTCTTCAAACTTACGCCAATCACTAATTATAAATCTTTTTTTAAATTAAAATTCGGAGCTCAATAAGGCCAACACAGTTTATGTCAAAATAAAGTCAAAATTTTGCTGAAATGGAGTCGAAATTAAATGTTTTTAGGTCAAAATTGAAACGGCCCCGGTATTTTCCTTGGAGATCTTTGTTTTGTCAAAAAAAAATAAATAAATAAATAAACAGCTTTAGAATTGCATGTAGGACCAGGGGGCCGGGGCCTCTTAATTCAAATTCAATAATTTGTTCAATAAACATTTCCCCGAGTAATTTTTTATTAAAGTTTATTTCGTAAAAACTGGCGAGTTGGAGGTGGATTGTTGTTTAAAGTTGGTGTAGTAGATGCTTACTAATCATGATATTGCATTAAGTTGATAAAAAAGTTAGATGAAGGCCAAAGGTTACAAGTTCAGAACAAGAACCTTGAATTTCTCCAGGGTTATCCACGGAACAATAAAACGAGCTACTGTGCACGACAACCTACTGACAATAAGCATCTAAGTATTCCTCGTTACCGCAAATTCACTTCCGCTTCCACATCCCTGATTAAAATTGAGTATGCCTACGTTTATAATTCAGTTATATTTCCATTCACAAGTTATGGCCTTGTTTCATTGCTACGATACCGCTACGGTACGTACCCAACATCAGCTGCTAACGTGTAAAACTTCAAAATGGCGTTGATTATTATTTTTAGAAACTACTATTGCGAATTTATTATCATCAAAAACTTAACGAATTGCAATATCTCAAAACACTTTTGCGTTTCAAAATTATGGAAAATTTGCCAACTACAATTAAAAAAAAATTGTGTCCTTGGTCCTTGGCCTCGACCATTCCAGTTCTTGGCCTCGAGAGGGTCTGTCCTCGAAAACTCGGTCCTTGGCCTCGAACGTTGTGTACTCGACTCCACCTCTGCTTACTAAAATAGCTGAAACAAGAGCAAGAAATTGTGACTAAAAAAAAGCTTGCATTGTAGGCAAAATTACAAAGCAGAGACGGCGGTTACAAGAGCACTACACTTAATTGTAAAAAACATCAAACTTTATTGCAGGGCAAGTCTGTGAGAAAAAGGCCGATGTCAGTCTTAGCAGTTAGGCTAAGCTGCAAGGAGCCCAAAGTCCAGTCTAGTCCTAATGAAAAAAGGCAGTCTTGTTTCGCTTGTACTCTTGTTTGTAATTGAATTTGAAATTACTATAGCAATGTTCGCTGTTCTGCATGATTAAACATAATTTCTCAAATCATCATCCGCTGTAAAGGTCTTTTCAAAAAAGGTCTTTACGTATCATGCTTTTAACAAAAAATTTACAAACCTTATTCCCAGTATTTTTTTTAACGGTTTATGCCTGTAGAAATATTAACAAACGATGATTGCTAAGCATTTGCGATAGTAAGATCTAGTTTGCGACGCGGATGTAGCATATTTATTTGGGCACTCGTTTACATTTTTTTGCACTGAAACGCAGCTTTGCCTTGGCTATAAGATATTTCGATCGCTTCCAAGTTTTGCTACTCGCTTGGAGTTGCTGCGGAGTTCAAAGACATTTTGATTAATTTAAGCTTTTCTGCATTCGGTTGCAAATATTTTCATCTGTCTACACTTTTGTGTTTTCGTTCAAAAATATTTCTACTAGTTTAAAGTTTCGTGCACTGATTCAAAAATATTTCCATCCGTTTACAGTTTTGTGTTTTCGTTCAAAAATATTTCTACCAGTTTAAAATTTCGTGCACTAATTTTGAAATATTTCCATCAGTTTGCAGTTTTGTGTTTTTGTTCAAAAATATTTCTACCAGTTTAAAGTTTCGTGCACTGATTTAAAATTGTTTCCACTGACAGCAATTGATGGTTGTGTTTTGCACTTCTGGGCTTCCGTAGTTATCAGGTTGGTGGCTTCGAAAAAGCAGCAAATTTAACCGCAAAGAATTAAATGTCAACCAGAGAACGGACAATTAACTACTAAGCGGGTGCGGGCGATTCGTCTAAAAGACAAAGCTATACCGTCCCTCTTTTGTAGCAAGCGGATAAGAATGCAATCAATCAATGTTTATTCTTGAGCTTTGATGCGTGCGTAAAAACTCGTGATTCTTCTTCATCTCCGAGGACTCCGTGCTAGGTTTTGCAGACCAGAGTTGTAAGTCGGGCCGTGTTCGGGCTTAAGATTGACAAAATATAGGGCACAATTTCGGCTGATATTTGTACGTGTCTTGTGCTATAGCTTTTAGGAGCTATAAAAGCGTCATTAAAATAATTTACATTATATAACAGCATAAAGCTGACAATGATTATAATTGTGCTGTAATAATCGTATTGATTGTTTTGGTATTGCAAAATTGCAAGTAGCAAGCCAAAAATGCACCAGATTTTGTGGTTGCTGTATAGTGCTATTGTTTGGTACGAAAAATTGACCTCCATGCTGCAGAGTTGTAAGTCGGGCGGGGCTTTTCGGGTCGGGTTCGGGCCTAAAGTTGACAAAAATGTCGGGCTTAATTCGGGCCTGAGACGCACTTTTTGTCTTACGTGTACAAAAAAATAATAAAAATAACTTGGTAATATTGGCAAAATTTTAAGACCTAACTTAACTTTCGGATTTTTTCGGGCATGATTTGGGCTTCAAATTAATTTTCGGGTTCGGGCCTGAACTTGTCGGCCCGTTTACAACTCTGCTACGCGGAAATTATAATAGTTATTATTGCACCACAATCGATCAGCAGTGAGTATAGTTTTATTGTAACGGCATGCAAGCAACAACTGCGTACACATTTTTCGGACCAACTTGATTTTCGAGTCTAGTTTTGGCTTTAAATCACTTATAGAGTTCGGGCCTGCACCTGTCGGCCTGTTTACAATTTTGTGGCAGACTATTTTGATAATTAAATATTTGTTGCCGTTTTTTTCGAAAGAAAGCATTCAGTGCGAATGTCATGGACAAATAAAACCATTACTGATGAGTAACGGAAGAAGCCCAGACGTACTGAATGCAGATTAAGCTTTTATAATTTCCTCACACAGTCTACAATGAGGTGCTCGTAGCTAAATGGTAATTGCCACATAATTTGCCAGGTTGTCTTGTTCAGGAGACAGCGTGGTAATTTTTCGGTTTTCAAATTAATCAAGCTGCCAGCTTATCGCACGTTTGTCTCGCTAGCCGATCTTTTGCAGTGTTGTGGTATATTTGAGAGAAGTTTAAGGGCCACCAGTTTTAAAGCAAGACAGCAACATCACTCGTTGTTTCATGGCCGAGGCTTTTTGTTATAGACATAATGCAGTTTCAAAAGTGAGGTATTTTTGTGATGTAGTTTGTTATTGAGGGGAAATTCAAATCAAATCAAATCTCTGATTGGGTGTAACGAGTTGGCAGGCAAATCTCCACATTATTGCTCCCGTGCATCTCAGCTCCTTTAAAAGAAATACAACAGCAGTGACAAACCATTGGCAACACTGTGCCCAATTCGACTGGTCCGAGATTTGAACCCCAGACCTCCGGAACAAGAGACGAACGCGTTAGCGCTCGAGCAACTGGCTGGCTGAGTGGCAGTTACTTTACAAAAAGTTTGTAATTACCACATTGTTGAGTGAAAGTTACTCTACAAAAATCCTTTTTAGTACTGCTTGCTTCATTCAGTTTCTCGTTAATTCGAGACATGATAAGAGCAATTAATCACGCCAAACTGGAACTCGCTCTGACAGAAATAAATTGCAACTCTTCAAATTAGACATTTAATAGCTGACTTGTAATAATCACCAAAACACTTTGACTAAATAAAAAACAAAGCAATCAAAGCAGAGTTCACATTAAATAATGGTTTGATAGGAAATGGAATCATTATTGAAAGCTTTCGTGAGCCAGATGCAGATCAATCACTAAACACTTTCTTTTTTATGTAATCTACAAAATACAATTCGTCACGTTATTCAAAAAACTCAAAACATTTGAGATTACACAAAAATCTCTTACCCTTTTACAACGGATTAATTTTGATGTCCAGTAGAAAAATCAACCTGCTCAAAAAAACTGAAAAAGTTTAGTAACACAAATAACTGGTAGCAAAATCAATAACCTTTATGGAACTGAAAATGAGGTATAATGGTAAACGAGTAACAACAATGAGGTAGCAAAAAGGCGCTTCAGGTTGTAGCTTTAATGTGACAAAAACAAGTTGTGCTTACAAGTTGTTGCGGTGAGGAAGACATAGATATCCTGCGATTAATGAAAACGTTTGTTCGTGGATGAGTGCAGATAAAATATGGGAACAAGCATTTAATCTCAGTCTGGCTTCAGGCGCGGGTTTGTACTTAAATTTGATCGTACTTTTTGCCTTCTTAGATTCCCCGACAGAGATCTTCTTTGCCCACCATTATTAGACTTTTTACTATTCGCTTTTCCGAGATTTTTTGCTTCTTGTTCAAAAAAAGCAACCGAAATATAGTTACAATAAGTGACAATTTTCGTGCAGGCTTGAAGAGTCTGTTTTTCAGCTAAACAGTACAGCCTGTTCGCTGATGATAAAAAAAAATTCCGAAACAGCAGGCCGTACAGTTTACATCGATTGAGATTAAAAAAAAAAAATTAGAAAAGATGTAAATATGTGAAGAACGCAAAACGTGAATATTGGTAAAAAATTAAACAGAAAGTTATGAATATTTACCCCTTACTTGAATAATGCTTACCTTTACATATCTTGATAGTTTGTCCAAATTCTTGAACCTCCATCAAAATTTACCTCCACAAAGCAACTCAATTCCGCAAGAGAGAAAAACGTATCGGTTACAGAACAAACAATGACAGAACAACTTTTTGACAAACACAAAAAATGTAATCTGTACAAAGCATACGCAACTAAAAATGTTTCGTTACCATTATGCCTGATTGTTGGACGGAGAAACCATATTGCGCCATCGTTAGCTGATTGTTTTCACCCTCAAAATTAGGAGACGAACCTGCAAGTATCAAAAATGTTCTCTAAGTTGTTAAAGTTGTGTTGGGCTTAAAACGCATTTAAGTTTTACGATGAAAATTCATGTTTTTAACTTCTCAAAATTAGTTATTTCAATAAGGCAAAATGCTGATTATAATGTCAATTAGCGTCACATGTGCACAATTGCTTGTCACAAAGTGCCACAATAGCATGCTTATGCTGAAAAAGTATTTAGCAGACAACATGGGTAAGTTCACAAAAAATAAGTGAAGAACATTATACAATAAAAGATAGGTTACTGTTTTTAAGAATTGCTAACAAACATCGTGAAACCTCTAATTTTGATAGGTTTGGCTCGGCGTTATGCGTAACCGCTTTTTTTTTGCTTTATGCCTTACTAATTTGGTTGCTCCGACGTGGCATTGTTTTGCTTTTGACACTGCTTACCTTCTAAAACTACAGTTTCAATTTGACTGACCAACTGGCTTGTGATTTCGTCCAAATCATTAAAATCAGCGACGTAAAAAACACGTTCTGGAGAGCTAAGGTTACCCGTTGCAACTTCCTGAAACAACATTAAAAAAATTAAACAACTTAAAATAGATTATATTATTCCTGAAATGAAATACACAGTTACACTAATACTTCGAATTTGATAACATTGTAATGCTGTCTCCACACTGATAAGGTGATTGTTTCAATTCGGAGTGACGCAAGTGAGATGGAGTGCCTATCGCGGCATAATCCGTCATTTCGAACTCAATAATCTTCATCATCAGGGTAAAGAAAAGCAGACAGCACAACTTACAACAATAGCTTTTTTAGTTGTTATTCGGTCAATTAATTCAAAACTGTATGCTGCACCAGTGGCTAAAGAATGGTAATATAGTGTAAAAAATTTTCGCCTAAGTTGAATATAAGAGAACACAACATTGCTTCATAAAAAACTATTCTTATAATAAACGTATTGTTATATGTAACAGCTAGCAAAAAGTAACAGCTCTGACATCACATACCCTCAACTCATTTTCGTTTGCTTCGCCTACTCCTACAGCGAAAGTGATGATTCCCTCTTCCCTAACGCTTGTAGCACTTTCCCGCAAAAACTCCTTGTCCGTGGATCTGGAAAAAAGTGGAGTCACCAGTGATAAACTCAATGCTTATACTGTAGTTGAAACTCAGCTCTGATATTGTAAAAAAATTGAAGTACAGATTAGCTTAAGTGCAGGCCAAAGCGAACGCGAAAAAAAAACAAGTAGAAAACGAAATTAAGAAAAATGAAGTGAGAGAGAAGATTTACGTAATCAAGCACAAAGGCGCGTTAAAGACAATGGCCTTATACGTAATTCAACGAAATGTCAACGGGAAAACACCTAGATCAAAAGTGAACAGATGATAGTCGTGAAAATGCCCCTTCATCGATTCCATGGCAAGCTGATCGAAAAAGTGATGGTCTTTTTGAACTAAAATGACTAGTGCTCACAATACATTGCTTCATATTTCAAGAATGGAACCCTGAGCTGACCGGCTCAGTAGTCAAGCGGTAACGCGTTTGTCTCTGAAGCGGGAGGCCTGAGAATGAAATCTTGGGCTGGTGAAATTGGACACGGTTTTGCTTACCATTTGCCACCACTGCGGCATTTCTTTCCAAGGAGCTGTGTAGCCCGGGCGCAAAGACTCGAAGGTAGGCCCCACAAACTCGTTATACGCTTCGACGTAATACAGAAAGTACGTTCAAAAAAATGATATGATAGAGCCCTGAGAGGTAAAGGATCCAAAAATTTGTAATGGTCCGACGAAAAAATGAACGAAACCCGTACGCCAAACCACAGTAGTGTATTTCATGTAACTGCAATGATGGTGTTTTTACATCGAAATTGCTTTTATGTTTGAAATTAAATGGATTAATTTTAAAAAAATTCGATTTTGAAAGTGCATATCTTGAGCAGTTAATTATATCTTTGAATATGCGTCTAAAGCTTTGCATAATATCTATAGATTAGCAATTGATTTTAATAAAGTTTGTGTTCATGTTTTACACAATGCACTGCAGAATTTCAAAAATTCTTTAATAATTTTCATAAACGAAATTGCTTTTTTAAATTTACATTTTAGTTAGGCCAGCAACGATTCAGGATAAAAAATACGGCATTATAGCTACTGGGAAGTCGCTACACCTACAGTACAGTAAGCAGTGTGCAATAGTTGCTTTCTTACAATGCCCATCAGAAACCTGTGTTTCTTTGAAGACGCTGATCTGAGATTAATGTTGACATACGTTTCCGCAAAATAAGTTCGTGCAAAACTATAATTGATGTTTGACGTTTTCTAAAAGGAAGGAATTAATTAACGTGAAGAGGCAAAAAGCACAGTCATCGCGCTTAAGAACCTTGAAAATTACATTATATTGATTTAAACCAAGGGTGCCCAAAGTTTTTGAAGAACGGTTGTAACTTTGAGCGGGCTGCATAATTAGCACCGGCTAGAACTAAATAATAGTTTCTAGGAAATTTGATGCAAAAACTGGCGGAAATTTAAGTGAAGACCAAAAACATGAAAAATATAAAACCGATCAGTAGTCGAGTGGATAGAGCGTCTATTACTGAAACAGTAGCTTGACGTTCAGCAATTAATGGGACAGTGCAAAGCCTCCGCCTTGTGTGGTAGACAGGTGGCAGCTTGACTCGAAGACCAAAAAGGTCCATTCGCCGTCTCCTAACTAAGGCTACTTGGTGAATAAAATGTAATTGTAATTGCAATTTCCCAACTTTGATATGATTTTTGCCGTATTTTAGGTGATGACCAGACGAAAAAAAGGAAAGTTGATTTGTTTTCTCGCAAAATTTCTCTGCTATATATTTCGTATCCGAAACCTCTCGCGGGCCGCGAAATCTTCTTATGCGGGCTGCATGCGGCCCGCAAAACGGGGTTTGGTCAGCCCTGGTCCAAACTAAGACAAAGGGCAAAAAAATTCAGAAAAATTATCTTTGAAGTGGCAAGATTATACGATACAATTCTAATTCGTTTAAGTCATGCTCTTCAAAGCCAAGTACTGAATTTTGTATGAAAGTTCAAATTTTCTTAACTTCTATGTTCTACCAAAGAGAGTTGCACTAGTTATAGCTACTGATACAATACACCCAGTGCTTAATTTCACCCCAACAAATGGGTCTTCATCAAATAAATAAAGTACTGTACATAGATTCCAATCAGAAAAAGACGAGAAAATATTTTACATATGAATTTGAATTTAAAAAATAAGAGCATGATTCTACAACCCAAAAAGCTGGAAAAAGTAGAAAAATTATGCAGCGTGGATCCCAGCGCCAAAATCATTGGAGTTTCTTTCTACCGACTGCCAACCTTAGTATTTTATCAAGCATCAAAGACAATTGACAACTTACGTCTGAAATTAGAAAAACAGCTTAAACAAATTGCTTAAAACACAGCATAATTAAAGTTTGCATTTTAACTTACTGCCCATCCGTTAGAAGAATAAGAATCTTCGAAGTGTCGGAGTCGTTGAATCTTGAAGAATTGAGAAAATCTTCTCTGACTTTCCGCAAAGCTGCAGCCGTGAAGGTAGTGTAGCCATGCAATTGTATACGCCTCACGGCAGACTGCAAAATGAGTACAAATAAAAAGAAAAAATACTATTCGCTCACTCCAGTCTCTTGGTGAACAAAATGTAATTACAATTAATTCTATGACAATTTGGGGCTGTTTTAAGCAAATTTCAATAACGTAAGAGCTTCGACATTAAATTCTAACGCTGAGAATTTTGGTGCGTAAGCAGTATGTCTATAACCCTATCATTATTTTCCAAGGTGGCTTGATTAAGAGATAGCAAAGGCTTCTTGCAGTCTTCGAGTCAAGCTACCACATGCTCGCCTAGCTGCCTATCTCACGTAGAAGCTTCGTCTTGCCTTTTCCAATGCTTAGCGTAAAGCAGGGAAGATGGAAATACCAACGGTACAACAGTAAGTTGTTGAAAATTGACACAACCCGATTATACTTAGCCTATAGTTTCATTAACAAACTGTTAAAACTACCAACTAAACCACTGATTGGTGAAACAGAAAAATTCTTCAGTATACTGCCAACATTGAAATATGCAATTTGGTATCTTCTATTAGACCAGAAATTAGAGAAAGACCTACTATTTACTGCCAGTGAATACCTTTGTCCAAATGTTATATCGTTTATTTAGACGTTTTAACATAGAATCAATGGTCTCAGATTGCTGATTGTAAAACAGTTTCACCAATTACTGTCCTGTATGTTTCTTTTTAATATACGAGGTGTGTTTGAAAAGTAACGGGACTGGGTCTTTAATTGTTTTATTTTATTTGACAAGTAAATTTTACAACATGTGCCTTCAAAGTATTCTCCTTGGGCTCGAATGCATTTTTCCAATCTCCTTTGCCACGCTTCCGCGCACTTCTGGGAGGATTCCTCCGGGATCGCTCGGAGCTCTCTCGTCACGTCTGTTTTAATGGCTTCTGAATCTTAAAAACGAATTTCTTTGATGACTTTCTTGAGTTTGGGTAATAAAAAGAAGTCACAAGGGGCCAGATCTGGAGAGTAGGGTGGTTGCTCTAGTACAGCAATGTTATTTTTGGCAAGAAACTCCCGAATTCCCAAGGCATTATGAGCTGGAGCATTGTCAAGATGAAGCAACCATGACCTCATTTCCCTCTGTTTTCTTCTTTTCTCCCTCATTGAGCACATCAGACGCTGCAAGATGTTTTTGTAGACGTGCTGATTAATAGTTTGGCCTTATAGCAAGAATTCTGCGTAGACAATTCCATGGACATCAAAAAAGCGCTCAGCATCACCTTGGTTTTGGACTGGAACACACTCGTCTTTTTGGGTCTTGGTGACAATGCGCTCTTCCATTCAAGGTTCTGCCGTTTGGTGAGTGGATTGTACTTAAAGATCCATGACTCATCGCCAGTAGTAACTCTTTCCAGCAAGTTGGGTACAGTTTCGAGTTGCTCCAAAATGTCTTGACACACTTGCACACGCCGCTCCTTTTGTCCTTCATTCAGCAACCTTGTGCCATTTTTGCACAGATCTTCCTCATCCCCAGATCTTCCGAAATGATCCTCCATACCTTCTCACTATTCATACCCAGCTCATCTGTTATCATTCTAACGGTAAGACGGCGATTGCTCCGCACATTTTGTCTCACACGCTCAACATTTGCATCTGTTCTGCTTGTGGATGGCCACCCACTCCTGTGATCATCTTTCACTTCCTCTCTTCCCTCTTTAAACCTCCTGTGTCACTCAAAAAGACGAGTTCTTGACATCGTGTTATCACCATAGACTTCTCGAAGCAACATTAGTGCTTCAGTTGGAGTTTTTCCAAGACGGACAAGAAATTTCTGGTTGATTTGTGGTTCGACGCTCATCCTTGCATCAAAGAAAAAAAAAGCCAAAAATTTTTAATTTTATCAAATTTTCACAAAACGGTCACAAAGGAAGTGCCTTGACAGAAAAACGTGCATAAAAAAAGTAGTCACAAAATGCTGAAATTTGGTTTTCGAAACCATAAGACATTGTGACATCATAGAAAACAATGTTTTTTTCTCTGCAATAGAAGTTGTTCGTAAAGCGTGCACAGTCCCGTTACTTTTCAAGCACATTTCGTAAAACAATCTAAAAAGTAAATCAACTTACATTAAATTGCCTGCGATTCGTAAATTCACCTAGTTCAATCTCAGTTGTGATGTATCTTTGACTGGATAGAGATCTGCAATGTAAATTTTGACATTGAATAGCAACATAAACAAAATATTTCCTAAAATCTATGATGCTTTGAAAAATTAATAATAAACTATAGACAGCATATCCTGAGTTTCAGAAGCACAACCAAATCTACAATATGATTGTCAGCTTAAGACATAATATTTCAGAAACGACTTTCGTCTTATATACCTCGTCAGTATATCTAACGTTCGCTTATTTTATCAGCAGTTTAAATAATAGCATAGCATTGCTGCTAGGCTCAGAATTGGGGCGAACAGCAGGTGAGGAATCAGAAGCAAATGTTACGAACTGGTAACAAACAATCACTATTTCTTATTACCCAACAGTCTGTTTCGTATGGATTGAATATACGCTGAATTTCTGAAACCTTTAAAAAACTGTTATGGCTAATAATATCGCGGGTGAGCAAATTGAAATAACTTCGTAAAGTTCTTAATGTTTACAATCTTTGTACGAGCAGGCAATATCTAAGATTTTTGACAGATTTAGAAGCATCTCCACTAAAACCAAGGCAACGTCATAAAAATCAGTGGTTAATAAAACACTCCTAGCATCTCTTAACCCTGGTACTTTCTAACATATCTGCATAAGTGTATAATAAATTTGCCATATATTTAACAATTGAAGTGATTTCTTACGAGCTTGCGAAGTAATGGGAATACTGAGTCACACCAATTCTCGTTGAATTGTCAGCAATATTGAAACGGCTGGCTAAAGCTATCACCCAATTTTTGAGTCGAATAAATTCCTGAAGTCCAACTGATCCAGAGCCGTCGATCAAAAATATAAGATCTTGAAATTGGGGAGGACATTCTGTAATTGAAAGTAATTTGATAATATTAGTGTTGTAATTTTTCTCTTGATGAAAAAAGATTTAAAATGTATATCAAACAACGTTAGCAAAAGACGGAAACCGTAGGTGCTTATAAGAGATCATGTGTTGGGCTTGAACATTCTTAGGAATTGGCTACAAGTAGCAGGGCTGCAAACTTGATCAATTTTTTCGAGTTCAAGTTCAAGTTCGGCAACAATATCAAGTTTTTCGAGTTCGAATTCATGCTGACAAAAATGCTAAAACTACTGGTTCACTGCCGATGTTTATTGCAAATAAAAAGACGAAACTATTTCACTTATGCATTAGGTTCATGACTGTACCTCAGCTATTGGTAAAAAAGCAATTTCAATTTTCACGGCTTGATCAGCAAAAAAGTTTTCTTTCCGACAACTTTTTAATTTTTAAATTTCTTTAAAACGCACTCGAGCAGTTTTAATTTAGATGAGAAAAAATAAGTTTTTCGAATTCAAGTTCAAGTTCGCCACCCTGACAAGTACAAAGACCTATTACACTGTCCAACAAATTTCGAGTCATAAAAAAATTCAAGAACAAGAATAGGTGCCCTTTGTAAATTTGGGGACGCTGATTCCAAATATGAACTCCGTTTTTACCGATCAGGTCAGCGTTTTGAAAAAAATGCAATTTAATTTTTTCGCATTTTTAATAATATATCAGTATAATTTCCCAACATAACCAATATGTTGACTGAAGTGGTGCTGTGGTTTTTCTCTGCCGAAGCTCTACAATTTCATTTCGTTTACAACTGCGCAGTGCAGCCAATTTAACAGTTATTGATAAGGTTGCACAATCATTTTTATAGGAATCATGAAGTAAAAAGCACACAGAAGATGTGCCTCAAATCACTTAATTGGAATCTGGCCTAAACTTTAAAAATTTTGCTGCTTTCATACCCTCATTGAGTGTGTTGCTATCAAATACATCCTTCTATGCTTATTTTTCAGTGGAGAGCTCATGCATTGAAACTATTCATGGCAGTCTAGCTTTTTTGAAAAGGTGCAAACAAACCAAACAATCGTACTCAGTACATGATTAAATCAACACTCAGTACAAGTTTATTCATCTAATATCGTCTACGCCGTTTGTGCTGAGTTTCCGAAGCATCCCGTTGTATCGACCAACAGTAGTCTGCAAGCATGCTTACAGACCATTTTCCTTTATACCGGTTTTCGATAACAGATATGTCCTGGTGAAAGCGTTCTCCATGTTCATCAGAAACATCACTCATGTTTTCGTGAAAAAAATCCAAGTGGGAATCCAAAAAATGAACCTTGAGGGACATCTTGCATCCAAGAGTTTTGTAAGTGTTTAGCATTTCATCAATAACGTCTCTAAAGTTTTCGGAATGATGACAACCCAAAAAGTCTGTGCAAACTTTTTTGAAGCTAACCCAGGCATCCAACTCATTTCCATGTAATATCTTATCAAATTCTTTGTTCAAAATGAGTTTTCGTATTTGCGGTCCAACAAATACGCCCTCCTTGATTTTTGCTTCAGACAGATGTGGAAAAACTTTTTGCAAGAATTGAAACACTGGTGATTCTTTGTTAAATGCTTTCACAAACTGTTTAAACAGTCCTAGTTTAATGTGAAGAGGTGGAAGTATAATTTTTTCTTGTGGAACCAGGGATATATTGGCAATGTTGTGCTGACCTGGGTGAGATACCAATCTGGGAGGCCACTGCTTTCTGACATAATGTTCACTTCTTGCTCTAGAGTCCCACAAGCATAAAAAGCAGCAATATTTGGTGTAACCCAACTGAAGTCCAGCAAGGATTGCTATAACTTTCAAGTCTGCACGTATAAGCCAATTGTGTTCAGAGTAACGGATTTTTTCCAACATAAATTGGAGGTTTTGAAATGTTTCTTTCATCGTTGTTGAGTAAGCAATAGGGACAGATGGCAGGATATTTCCAATATGCAATGGTACAGCTTTGATGCTTTTCTTGGAAGAGTCAATAAAGAGTCTCCAGTCATTAGGGTCATATTTTCCAACTAATGTATGTATCAACTCGAAAATATCATTGCAGTAAAAAAGCTCGCCATCTTCTGAAAATAAATTAGAGAAAAGTTTCGATCGTCGACGATACACTGTCACTTTTGTTCCAGGAGCTAAGAGGTTCCACTGTTGCAACCGAGACCCAAGTAGCTCACTCTTGCTTTTTGGAAGATTTAAGTCTCGGACAAGGTCATTTAACTCCTGCTGGGTTATCAGGTGTGGACAGTTAGTGCTTGGTTCGTCTTCAAATTCGCTATTGCAAGAACTTTGTGAAGATTCTGCAGAAGTTTCGGAAAGCGTGACCGGTGGTTTAGGCACAGGTAACTGATCAGAATGTGCCGCTGGGCGAATTGCAGATGGCAAACTTGGGTATAGTATCTTCTTTCTGGTTTTGTGGCGAAATCCTTGAGTGTCCGTGAGGCAAAAATAGCAATCCGTTACATGATCTTTTTGTTCTCGCCACACCATTCGAACAGCAAAAGACAATGTGGGCTTTCCACCTGCAAACCACTTATTGAGCCTGTTAGAACAGTCCAGACAGCAAACATGTGGAGCCCAATTTTTGTCCTGATCCCCTACTGCACATCCAAAGTATGCTAGGTATAGCTTCTTGATCCGATCAGTTAGTTTTCGTCTATATTTTCTTGCTGTAATCTCTCCACAGATGTAACAAAATAAGTCAGGGTCATTTTTGCACTTTCGTCTAAAGGAAGTCATGATCAACTATTAAAAGATATAAATTTCTACAGTGTTTTGAAATCTAAAACTAAACAAATCTATAAAAAAGCAAAACATTGCATTAGACTAGAGTCACAATTCAATGTCGATCTAAAGTTAAATGAAAAGAGTTGCAAATTTTATGAGATAAATAGACAACTATTTAGCGACAATTAGTAGTGCAATTCTACTGTAGTGCTCGTTTTAACTTTTGAAATGATGCAATTCTAACTTGCGTTTACAGGATAAGCCACAATTTGCATCAAATGGAATACTATCGCAATAAAAAAAATAATAATTTTTCAGAAGTTTCAAACCTGATACAAAAAAACTAACTTCAGATTCGTGTTCAGCGACCCCAAGTCACCCTAAAACGCATGAAATTGTTCTTGAATTTTTTTTTGTGTTGTACTGTGTTATTTGTCAAAAATTTTGAGTTGCGGTAATCAAAAACTTTTCACCTCAGCCAGAATGCGAAAATGCTTATGAAACTATTAGTACGCTATGAACTTTGCTTCATTGCTAGGATAAATCATTCTTCCTGATCCTTAAGCATTATTAATCCCGGTTACGTATATGATCAAATTATTTGCCTCCAAACAACGAGTTTCACATATTTAATCGTAAATTTATTTTAGTATAGAGCTTCTCATAGCTTATCACTTTTGCAATTCCGCCTCTTTCACAGGTTCGAAAACAAAAATGTAGAATGACTTTTCAAAAGCGAAACCAATACGATTATCATCAAACCCATTCCATCATGAGTTTTACCGTGAGCTTCAGTTTGGCTATCTGCTTCCCAATCACTTCCTCCACTGTTAATCCTGTAGCAAAAGCCAGGCACACTATGAGTAGTTCTGTTTTGAGCCTGACACACCAGCAACTTGTTAGTACTGCAAGCCTGTGTAAAAAGAGTTATATGTTATACCATAATATCATTATAAGGCATTGTTCTAGTGTAATACCTAAAAAGAACTTTTGCTTTGATTTTCGTGTAGTAAGGTGTGCGCCAATATTTACAGATGTTACAGTAACACGCTTTCACCTGCCTATAATACAGTCTACTCAAAACGTTTAAAAAGTAATTTAATGCAAATGCAATATCCATTGATTGATTTGAAAGCAAACAGATTAAACTGTACACTATTGGCTTGGTGAAAGGCTTTACATCTTTTGACTGCAAAGGCTTAATTTGGAAAAATGAAAATGAAAAAATGGTGGCAAAAATCTACCAATCATTGGATTACTTTTTTAAGTATTTTGAAGCGCGATTTCCTAAAATGGGTAAATCCTCATATATGTGAGGGTTTGGTACCGCTTACCGATATTAAATCAAATCAAATCTTTCATTATACTCGCTGTAATACGCCGAAGCGTGTAACAAGTCGGAGGGCCCATCTCTGCGTCATTGCTCCCGGGCAACACAGCTCTTTTTGAAGAAGTATCGCAACGGTTGCGAGCAGTTGGCAACACTGTTTCGATTTGTCTGGTCCGAGATTTAATTATTAGACCTACCGCTCCAGAGATGACCGCGTTCCCACTCGACCAACTGCTCACAAAAACAATTAGCTGTAGTAAAGAGGCTAGTAGTAAAGGATGTTAAATACTAATCAAACACGAAATACTAGTGCGGTCACCAAGTCAAAATTTAAACATTCTTACTGCAATTAAGTTGTCTGTTGGGATGTAGCTCACTTCTTGACCGTAAGCGTCTCCCGGCTCTGTGTTTGGAGGAAGTTGTAGATCTTCGCATTGTATATCAGTTGAAAAAGATGGTTCTACTTCGCAAGTGGTAATACTTCCAATAGCTGCGAAACATGATCGTAAATTACATGCTTATTCACTATAAGTTCCCTTCGCCAAAAGACAGCGGCCAAATCTTAGACCTTCAAAGCAAGCAGCTTCTTGTCCACCTTTTTACCACAAACGATAAGGCTTTACACTGGCTCTTTTAAAGTGCTGGCTGAACGTCAAGCAGGAAAGCTGTGAACACCAATGTTTATAGTCTTTAGCATGACTCGACAGAAAATCGACCTAAGTCTATCGCTTTAGTAGCAGAAGCTCTATCCCTTAGACCAGTTGTTGGTATAAGAAATGACAAGGTCACTCCACCAAGAAATCATGGAATTACAAGACTGTTTTCTTTAGCGTGAATATAGATTACTATATTTCATTAGCACACACCCTAAGCTTAAGCTGCACGTAACTTAGATTAACCTATAAAACTTTCGCATAAAATTCTTTCTACAAAAATTGTGAAGGAAAAGCTGTAACACCAGAGTATTCGATTACTGCTAACAATACCAAAATTTTATTAATATTTTTTAGTCATTCAGTAATTTGGAAACATGACGTCTATTTGTTTATGGCACTATTCGGTCAAAGCGGAATCTGTATCTCTCCATTCAACTTGCAACTTTTTGATTCAAACCCAGAGGCTCTTATCTTACCGTCAAAAATTTACTGTGCAAATTTGAATAAAAATAAGACCACATGATAGGTTGTAAAGTGCTCTTTATCATAATAAGTTGGCATTTGTAATTTCAGCTAACTTTGGCTCATTTCAAATCAACACGAGCAAGTTGTATTATCTGCTGTGTATAAAATTATCAATTCTTACTAGTCCGAGTCTTGTCCCCACTTTGAGGAAGCTGCTCTTCCGGACTGATTTGCTTGGGAGCTCCGACAGTGACAATGCTGCAAATATGGAAAGTATCGTCAAGTCAGCTAAGATCGAAAGCAGCAAAAATGAATCAACTTTAAATATGAAATCAACACAGCTTTAAAGCAAAGAGCCGGAAAAATTGTCTCAAATAGAAAATAACACGGAAATTCAATCTCGAAACTGATCAACTCAATTTTTTTGTTATTACGTGTATTCTGCACAGTTTGGAGGCTGTAGTATTATAGGGGTTGATAATTGTGAAATCAAAACATGGTTAGTGGATTCGTGCGAATTATTGAAAAGACCGTTCACACCGTAACAATCATCTTTAATTTCTGGATGAATTCAAACTCTTGCAAATGTCAATCATCTTCAAGTCTCGTCAAAAATGAGTCCCTAATGTCATTAAAACCAAACTTTGTCAGGCACAATTGCAATAAACTCTAGCAAATTGCTTTTGATTGGTCAAGCCCAAACAATGTCACCAAAAATTTCATCATGAGACAAAAACGTGTCAAGTTGTTTTTGCTCAAGAACGTGAACTTTTAGGACAGTCAAACATTTTATCAATTTAGGTGAAGAAGTTACCTTGGGGTGTCATTTTGTCCAGTTCTGTGCACAGAAACATCATAACCAAAAAATATAGGATTGTTAATAGGCACATCCTTGTCGATTTGGTACGGACGAATTATCCGAGATGTCGGTCCGGAAGTGTCAATGTTATAGCTTAACGATGATCTTAAATGAACCAACAACAAGATTATCAAAAGACAACTTCTTGACATTATTTATCAAATTTAACAACACCAGCTTACAGTATTTATGTAAGTAACTCTGGAATAGCAAAGCAGAAATCTGATAATATCTGAAGAGGATTATTTGCCTCCAATACTATTTTATTTTACAGAGTCTAAGATTAACAATAGCAGTATAGATATCATTTTATTGTTGCTTTAATGTAATAATCTAATGCAACTAAATCTGAGGCATTCTTTAAACAAATCTTCAGACAATAAAAAATGAACAACTAAAACACCTATTATTACTCATGTTTATAATGTTTCATTTTCTAACTCACAAGTTTGTCTATCTTCTAAAGTCAGAAGTAGTGTTACTTCTTTTTTCTATCTCCAAATGAATAATTTCTTATTCTCTGTCATTGTGTGATCATAATCAAAAAACAAATGAATGAATGAACTTTTCTTAATCGCTGAGTCTGTATTTTAAATGGAAAGCCAAAGTAGCTGTGGAAAACAGTATTCGAATACCACAAGAATCGGCTACTTCTTTCATCTACACTCCTGTACTGCTGGACAAGCAATAAACATGTCCTTTACTCATAAAGTACCTACCAAGCAAATTTAGTTTTAATCACGTCGCCAACGTGATAGGCTTCATTTTTTTTCAATAGCCATAAAATGCGCAAATTAGTTTGGCTAAATCAAATGCAAATGAGATTGAGAAACATGCAGCAGATATAGGCCTAATCAATAATTGGTTGCATTAATACTTCTTCTTACCAGTGGGATAAAAATATCTTCACATTTATTTAAACGAATGAATACGGAGTTTCGATGAGATTTTTTTTTTTGTACAACACCCATAGCGATGTATTGAAAATATTTAAATCAAAGACGACGTACCCTTCTGGCTGGCTAACTAATTTTTCTTTGTACCGCTTGTGTTATCGGAAGTCTGCCGGAGGAAATCATTGATTCTTGATGTATGATTGTAATACTTACTTTAGTTTTAAACCTGGCCTACTTTTTCTCAATATGAACAGGTATGAACCTAGCAACCAACAATGTCAACACTTTTTCATTTGCAATATCAAACTTGTAAATTAAACACTACCTTTTTACAAAAGGCTTGCAATGGTGTTCAGGAAAAAAATATTTTTTCATCAAAGATATCACGGTTGTTATTGAAATTTTTATTTACGGTTATAGTATTTGTGATACGAATTTTTCGAAATGCCAATAGCTAATAACTACGACGAAATGTCAAAAAAATTTATAAACATTGACTGGTGAAAATGACAGTGATACAAGTTTGAAACAAAAATTCTTAAACTGTTGATAGCACGAATCGGTTTTGGATCATTTTTGTGCTGAGTTTAAAACTTTACTTGAAGTAATTTTCAGCTAAGTTAAAAATAATTCTAATGCTCAAACTGCAGTACATCAAGTAAAAATTTTGCTCACTCAACGTTGCCGTCTACCTTTATCGTGAGTGATGCTTAACTGATTTTCTGATTAAAAAACTGAGCAGCACAAAAAGTTTCAGTACATTCAAAATATACTGTACAGTATTTAAAAAAAAAAAAAAACGCAAGAAAGTGACATGTAACAAGCATGCAAGAAGAAGATATAAACATTTTTTGGCGTTGGTTTGTGAAAGCATGGGTATAGAGCCAAAAACATTTTATGCCGTGCGTATACGTGCATGTGGCCAGTTGGAATAATTATTCTTTGACCAAGCTTTCCATCAATTTTTAGGATAAATTTAAAGTAGTAGACCGAGTTAAACATGAACCATCACGAAAAAGCAATTATGACGTTACAACAATATCTTTATTGAACCTGTCCAAAATTTAAAAAATTGCATCAAGAGTTAATTGGCAATTCATCAACCATAAGTTACACACACTCGTTTTGCAATTGCGATAAAAATAGCCAGAATGCCATAATCGACACGCTTAAAGCGTACTGAAAGAAAAAAAAAAAAGACTTTAAACATTGCGTTGTAATATTTGCATAATTGCCTGTTCAACAAATTCATCACAAGTAGCACTAATTACAGTATTATCGTGCTAAGCACTTGCACTTTGCCATGTTTTTTGATCTTTTTCTAACTGTTTTACAGAAAGTCTCTACAATAATGGTTTAGTATAAAGACAAATTTGTACGGAAATTCTACACATCAATAAATCACAAAAAAAAAGCAAGCCATTGCTTTTCTTTTATTGCATTGGCATATTCTTGCTTAACTGGCTTATAACTTAACACTAACTGTCAAAATACGACATACAGCCCTAGCACCGATAAAACTGAAACTACACTGGTCCCATGCTTGGTCTGTTTGATGTATAGTCGATAAAAATTAAATATTCAATAAAACAACAATCTCCACAATAAAATTTTATAAAAAGATTTATAAATTTTCTTGATTACATTTGGTTGGTCTTTTTCTGCCAGTCAGAGAATTTGTTTGAGTATGATAAGAGTTACTATATAATCAAGTTGGCAACGTGGCCGAGAGGGTAAAGGCGTCGTTTTTACGACGACTCTGAGGGCATGATTTGAGTTCAACCCGCACCCTGGTCACGTTGCTGCGTCCTTAGATAAAATGCTTTACGATGATTATCTCTGCTTGGTGGCTTTGAACAAACAGCAAACTCAGTAGACAAGAGTTTGAAAAATTTCACGGGAACATTGGATCAATGGAAACTCCTAAGCAGGTGCGGATTCTTCCAACTACGATGTAGTCATTGAATGAAAAGTAAGCGGACTGTCCAATATTTAGCGTCTGACGTTGTGCGATGACAGGAGGATAAATAAGTGCTTCAACAAGCGCGTCAGCCTCAACAATCTGTTATCATTGCAGATGCGATACTGTAGTTAAAATTTCTGATAAAGGATAATCCTAAAACGTTCGAATTTGCTGTTAGAATGCTTGCAAAAATTCATTATGATGTGTGTAGAAAAGTTGGTGCTCCTGTACTTTGTTAAAATGGCATCCTTACACTTCACACGACTTAAAACCTTATCAGCTTAAGTTTGAATGTAACATTAAGCTTACAGTATGTTATCGCTTGTTTATGTGCACCAAGCTGTGGTAGGAGAATACCCTGAAAGCTCAAAATGCTTCATACACTACAGGACGTTTTGTTCAATCAAACATGAAAAAGTAACTTTTTCTGTATTTAAACCTTTTCTCAATTCCTTTTCTTGGTCTCCACTCTGCAAGCTTTTTTATGCAACCATTTATTTGCTGATATTTAAACACTCAAAAACAAAAACAACAATAAAAAAAGGAACGAATGAAACTGCGTCTAGCTATCCAAAGAAACTAAACGGCTGTCAAAAGAAACACACTTGTATCAACTTATGAAAAATTGTCTTGGCAATTTATGGTCAATTAACTTAATTCATTAAATTAATTCCTTACCCAATCAGTGGTCTAGTGGATTGAGCATTTGTAACTGAAATGGTAGACTTGGGTTCAATTCCCGGTCTTGTAAAACCAAGAAAGAGAAAAATTGGTATTTACAGCTTCCCTGCTTGACGTCAATAATTAAAGGCAGTGTGCAGCCTCTACCGTGTTTGGTAGACAAGTGGGCAGGTGGCATCTTGACTCAAAGACCAAAAGGTCCCTCTGCTGTCTCCTGACCAAGGCAACTTGGTGCTGAACAAAATGTAATGGCAATTGCAATTGTGTAAAATAGAACACCAGTTTAGAGAAGTCTTAATTAGTCATATTCGTAGACGAAAGGTTTATCTCATGTAAGTCAGTATTCCGTATTCGGCCGTGATCAGTGTAAGCAAGTTAAAACAATCTAAATCAATATCAAGTTTTGTGTTAAACTGCAGCATTTCATCACCTTTTAACAGAAGAACAACCTCTTAACCTGTAAGTATCCGCAACAACAAACGTTTGAAAATGATCAATCTTTAACCTGTGTATGTACATTAATTAAGAAAAACAGCGTAAAACGTTAGCATATAGACCACTATCAGAGGTTCTCAAACTTTCGCGAGCAACATTAGCGCTCTTGCAAATATTCCCAACAGTTTTGTTCTCCTGCTCGAAAATATCGTTTGCTAAAATGCTTTGAGCATATCTGTACCAACTTAAGGATAAGGAGCAAAAACTAAGATCTTACGTGTTTTGTTAGCTAAATAGTAAACTAATTTATGGTAAAAGCCCAAAGGATCAAGCAGCAGGGTTCTAATGTGTAACTCTAGCTCTCGGTACACTTTTCTCGTGCCGCCAGAATTTTTCTCGTGGCCCAGGACTTTTCCTTTGTGGCCCTAGGAGGGCCCTTAGACTTAGAGAACCCCTGACCTACATTTTTATGTAATCTTCGAATTCATATTTTCACTCACTGACATTCTTACTGTCAATATGCAGTCTATTTTGAAATAAATTCTTGTTCCAAAGAAATGCGAAAAGCTAAAAAAGTTCTCAAGCACTAAAGTTTTAAAATCAATTTTCTGTCGCCTGTGATCTAACAATTAAGATCTTACGCTTTTTTTGGTGTCAGCACAAAGCTACTGATGATACCTTTTAATTTAGCGGTCGTGACGATATCCGCGAATAGTAATTTCTCTGTTTAGTTTTATTTTTCTTGCATTTTTGAGCTGTGTTTATATGCGCATATCGTGACTTTCTTTACGCCACTGTCCTGGCAAACAAACACCTATTAATAAAATTAATTTTTATTAATATCTTCGCTGCCAAAATAATTCTGCTATGTAATCGCCTGTTTTTCAAAATGACGTTACCGCTTTTGTGTTGGGTCAAACATTATAGACTTTGGTTAATCAAACTGCTGGATGTAGGTACAGTTTTCTCTTCTGTAAATCTGAGAAAAAAATTTGAAGCAGTGGAAGACGGCATTAATCAATTTCTAAAACGTGCATGCATGTCTGACGATAAATTACTCGGTAGGCTTAACTTCTTCAAATTTTACGCAATGATATTTAATTTATATCAAAGCCTTTTAATTGCGTAAGTAGTATTTCTTTTTTACGAGCTCTCACAATAATAGGGTCTTCTCGCTCATGCTTAATACAAAAATAGACTTTAAAGATCATATCACGGAGAGTAAATGCAATTTGAAGACACTAACCCACTTAAATAATTGGACTTTGAAGGTTGCCCAGTTTTTAATTTTAAAACCTATTTCCTAAAACTTTCTGAAGTAACGAGTGAAGAAATTAAAGAGCAAAAACTTTTTGAGGTATTAAATTATAAGTTTATATAGTAATTTACAGTAACTTAGTTAAAACTGTATTAATTTACTTGTGAGTAAAAAGCGATCCAAAAGGCTTTCTTCCTGCGGCCTGCCAATCCTTTATTGGATGTGCTGTCATCTTAAAAAGTAGTTTTTCTTTTTGCACACTCAGGACAATTGGACACTTTTGTGCTCTATTTATTTTGTGAAACAGTTGCAAAGATTTAAATCTTAGAATAAAACAATGACTATCGCGGTTGTTCTGTTTGTATTGCAATATTAATAAAGTTTCGTTATAAAGCGCTCAATATTGTTTATTCTTACATTGATTTCATGCGCAATTAGTTTTGAGTCGCTATGCCACAGACAATGATATCGCACTTTGCATTACTTCTTCTTCGTTCACTGCCCGCTTTTCCGTGAGGTTTGCAGGGGCAGCCGCAGCTCGAGATTAGGTCACCGCACTTCACAGTCTTCTACCACATCCAAGCGATTCCATCCAAGATCCTCAATGTAATTGGTCCATCTGGTTTTAGGTCGTCCAACTAGTCTTCTTAAATTTGCTTTCGCAAGTAAAGCTTGTGTGGGTAGTCTTTCCTGACGCATTCTGCTTACATGGCCAAACCATCTAAGGTGAGATCTTTCAATTCGGAGAAGTAACGGCTTGATGTTAACAGATTTTTGAATCTTAGAGCTACGCACCTTGCTAAAAAGTGTAGCTCCTTCGATTCTTTGTAAAAACCTCATTTCGGACTCTTGCACTTGTGATCGCACTCTTTCGGTCATTACCCAAGATTCATGACCATAGGTGAGAATGGGGACAAAACTGTTTTGAAAATTGAGAGCTTTGCCTTTTTTGACAATTCTCGTTTCATGGCAACCGAATATAGTGCAAAGCTTACATTAATGCACTAGCCTTGCCTATTCGGGTATCCAGTTCTTCGTCTTGCCTTCCGTCACTCGTAAATGAAACCCCAAGATACTTCAACTTCTCTACCTGCTTCAGTGATGCTCCATTCACTTGTAACACGCACTGTTTAGAGTTTTTTGAAAGATGAAGTACCTCAGTTTTGGCCGCGTTTATTTTCATTCTGGCGATGTCGCATGCATCTGCAAAGCTATTTAATGCGCGCTGGAGGCCAGATTCCGCGCAAGAAAACAGAACCAAATTATCAGCGAATAGCAGACGACTGATTTTGCAATTTCCAATCGTGGCACACTCATCAGCTTGGCTGCATTTACCCGATACTATAATATAGCATGTTCAAATTAAGTAAGGTTAGATACTAACGAATTTGATCCAACATTGCACTGTGCTTAACAGATTGTAAAAAAAAGTTTGTTAATACGAACAGACCTAGTCAGTTTTTTAGTAATGTAAATACCCACACCCAGATATGTCACAAAGTCATTACGTTTAAGTACTTTTTGCCGTGAACTTGGTTTTAACTGATTGTAAGGATGTTTATGAATAGAAAATAAGTCGTTTTTGAATAATTCAAGGATAATTTATTTTTTCTGAACCTAATGCACAGCTTCAAATTATTGTTATTTGGCTCAAAAGAAATATCCTTGAATTATTCGAAAACTACTTATTTGTTATTCAATAAACATCCTTACCTATCAATCAAAACCAAGTTCACGGTTAGCATGAACCAAAAAGTACTTAGAAGTAATGACTTTGTAAAATATCTGGGTGTTTACATTGGTGAAAAACTGACTTGGTCTGCTCATATAAACAAACTTCTTTATAATTGGCTAAGCACAGTGCAATGTTGTATCAAATTCGTGACTATGTAACCCGACTTACTTTGAAAATGCTGTATTGCAGTTTCGTTTTTAGCAGTGTCAACCATGATATCATTGTCTGGGGCACAGCAACTCAAAACCAATTGCGCATGAAATAATTGTGAGAATGAACAACATTGCGCAAGCTATAACTTGAAACAAAAAGTGTTTTCATGTTAACCATTTGGGTAAAAAATTAAATTATTGCTGAAGTTGAATGGCATTTGAAATTTGAAACTTGCTAAGTTTATGCAAAAACTTGCGATAATAAATTACAGGTTTCGTTTCAACACGATTTAATAAAATTGGATTAGTACATTCTCATCAAATAAGAAAAGTTACTAAATTTAACTATTTTTTCCTCAAGTTTGCAATACTGCCGGGCAAAAAAATCATAATTTTAAGGAACCGAACTTAAATATAAAACGTTTAATTCCTTCACCTTCAAACAGTGTTTTAAAGAAAAAATTGTATCACAATATTGACTTGGTTTTGATTCTTCTGCTGAAAGCAAATTAATTGAATTCTGTTTCAACTATGAGAATTTTGATGTGTGGTGTGCGGTCTTTTTTTTAACCATTAATGAGTAATTTAAGAATGTTTTTGATTATTTCCTGTTAGTTTTTTCTTTTTGGTTTTCATTTTCTGCTGTACGTTAACTGCGCAGCCTACATTATCAATAATATTATTGCAAAAATTAATACTTTTAGGTTGAAGTAGAAATGACAATGACAAGGATCGTCTTGACTAACATACCCCACGGTTGTTCGGCGCTGCTTGGAGTCGAGATCGTATACGATTTAGCAATACATTTAGCTATATATTTAGCTATACAGATTTAACAATTTATACGCTTTATTTTATTTTTTGATGGAATATTATGCTGGCTGAGTACAAATATAAAATCTACTCACTCACTTACTTATACTTTGTTGTTGGCAAAATTGACTGATGAAGGGATAATTTTTAAAAACCAAAAACGTTTAAATTTCATGCTATTGTTTTGCGGCAAGTAACTGCTAAATGCAATCCAGGAAAGTTACTGCTAACTGTCTATTTGCTATTACAAAAAATTTTATTTTTACGTATATGCAATGGTTAAAAATGAGCAGTATAGCCAAACACGGGACTAATAGCCCGTTATAACATGTATCTCAAAATCAATAAGATATTTTCTCACATTCAAAAAACGTGGCAGTTTTTAGCACGCAACAGTAAGTGCAAAATTGAACCCAAAATAGCAGTGCGGTAGCTATATTTGTTCCATATATTGCATACTTGTTGTTACTTAGAATTTTACTATAAATCAAATATCACGACAAGCGCTTAATGTTAAGCTAATAATATGTGAACAGTCAACAACTGCTCATCGTGCATTAACAGTTCTATACCATTAACAAAATAATAGTTGGAAAAGAAAGCGTGTCAGAAAACTAGCTTTACCAAGGCTCTATAGTGTGTGCTCAATAGTCGGCAGCGTGACTGAGAGGGTAAAAGCGTCGTTTTCACGACCACTCTAATTGTGTATTCTGAATTCAACCCGTATCCTGATCATGCCGTTGCGTCCTTGGATAAGACGCTTCACAATGATTTGCTTCTGCTTAGTGGTTTCGAGCAAGCAGTAAATTTACGAGGGAAAAAGTCAAACGTAATCGAAAATCTTGAAATGTGGTTAACTCCTGAACGGGTGAGGACTATTCGTCGGAAATACAAGCGCCACTGTCGCTTACTCGTGAGTGGAGAATAAACATGGTCCAACTACTTAAGGATAAATCAATCCAACAGCACCAATCTCCCTTACCTTTGCACGTAAATGTATTGACTTCAAAACTGCCCAAGTACCAACAGCATAGTACCAGCTACCAATGTTGATGAAAATGAAAGTTTCGTATAAATTGATACAACTCTGACAGCAAATTAAGTTTCAATCGTTTTATCAATTCATCATTCGTCGCCGTGTCAAAGCTGTTCTGCGCTTATCCTACGTACATTACGCGTGAATAAATCATAACAAAATTGTTTGGCAACAATTAGCCGACTTGATTTGACCAGAAATCTTGATATCCTGCGCAAATTTCTGTAAATGGACAGCAATAGCACTGCAAAAAGTAAAAATTTGGTCAAAATTTTAAAATGCAGGACTTGGATTTTGCTACTAGAAAACTTTGTTTGATCTTAACTCTATTTTTCATAAAGGAGCGCAAAATTGCTTCCTCTCGGTTGTTTCGTGATAAGTTTCTTCAGAAATAACCCCTAAAAGTTTGGAATTGCTGAAGTTCTTACAATTTCAAACAAAAGTTTGAACTCTTACAATTCTTGAAATCTTACAATTCTTGAAATCTTACAATTCAGAATTTAGGCATTTTTGGTCAATATTTAACTTAAATGACGTCACAAGACATTTCTTAGACGTAATCACGTTGAATTGGGTATTTTATGATTTCGATTAAAAAAACAAACCTGTAAATAAAATTTGAACCGCCTATGAGGTCATAAAAAAGTTTGCGTCATTTTTGCCAAAATCTGCCATGACGTCTTTATGATGGATGGCATTATCAATTTAAAATCAATTTTTCTACAAAATTTTGGTGAACGCCAATGCACATGGAAAATTTGGTGTTTTCATGGTCTACGGTTTAGCAATTAGGCAGGGGGTGATGCAAAATGCCCGCAACGTATAAAAGGCATTGATCAAATAGCCTGTCTAAAATAGAGTTAAACAAAAAAGAAAGTTGAATTAATTTTTTGATCTAATTAAATTTCGACAGTGCAGTCGATCATATTGATTTGTTTAAGTTTTAACCTTATCATAAGTGGTCAACAAAAAATCCCAAACAAAATGTTCTACACTGCAATAAAACTGAGACAAGACAGTCTTTTCCCCTAATAGAATCCCCAGAAAGTGAGATGACGTGTACCTTCCGGCTGTTCCGTTTGAGTGAAACAGACTGCAGATTTATGACGTTGAACAGCAGTAGGTGTTGATATAAATAAACTAACCGAGCCACGACAAGCTTAAAATAATAGTTGTGTTTTAAAATGCTTGGAAACTTGTAAGTTGTATTGGCATAAAGAATCAAACTCTCTCTTCACTCTTCAAACAATCGTTTACTTTTACCCCAATTTTACACGGAGGAGGGGCAAAATTGTCCCCTATTCAATTCCTAAACCAAAAGTAATGAGAACAACAATTTTTGTATGCGGGTTGGTGTTCAAAAAAACTAGTTTTAAGTTGATGACATCATCAAAGTGAGGTCTGAGCATATTTTCAAGAACTAAGTGCATTTTTCGAATGACGTCAAAGGCAGTTTAAGTTTTGTACATAAATTGTTTTTATACTGCATCATAAAATGCTCAGGTCAAAGTGGTTACGTCACAAAAATGTCTTATGACGTCAATTAAGTTAAACATGGGCCAAAAAATGCTCAGATTTCGGAAAGTGACTTTAACAAACTTCAAAACTGGAAAAATTCCTCTAACCTTAGCAATTTCAAATTTTCGGGTGTTATTTGTGAATGAATTTGACTCAAAGTCAAGTTGGTTCAAGGTATTTTTGGCTCCCTCCGTGTAAAATAAGTTGAAGGCTTGGTCTACCCTGTGCGTAAAATTGTGAGCGTGCCAGCGTATTTTGATTTTTTTTAAACAAAAATTCGGTCCGTTTGCCGTACCGCCTTACCGGCGTACTAAGCTGCCTTGGTTAAGATAAATTAAGGATACGATTACACAGTTACGATTTTGTGCCCGATTTAGATAGGACCTTACCAGTGCACCGTAGTGATGCAATTAACATAATGATTTTGGTCGCTAGGGTGCGCTATTGCTTTCAAATACTTCTGTGCCTCTACAAGTCGACGGCATAATATAGCGCTCCTTTGTGAAAAACTGAGCACTCAGCTTCGGGAATGTGTCTTGCACAAAACGTTAAAATAAACTGTCATATATTTGTAATAATAAATTGCCACTTTTGTTTCAGCAACGATTTAATAAAATTGAATTAGTACACTCTCATTAAACAATAAAACTTACTAAATTGAACTATTTTTTATCTCGCGTTTCCGAAACTGCGGGTCAACAAAAATTACAATTTCAAGGCGCCAAACTTTGGAATGAAATCGATGAAGATATCAAACAGAAAACGTTTAATTTCTTCAAAAAATGTTTCAAAGAAAAAATTGTTTCACAATGTTGACTTGGTTTTGATTCTTCTGATACTGTAACCAAATTAATTGAATTCTTTTCAACGGATCCCCTACACGAGCCCTAAAAACACCAGCTCTAAAAACACGAGTCCTAAAGACTTGAGCCCTAAAAGATAAAGCAATAATATCTATAAACGATATAAGCTTGTGGCAAGATAAAGCAATAATTTCTGATAATGTAATTAAGTGGCGGCATGATTTTTCGAAGCCCAAAAATATTAGCACAGATCGTAGGATAACGTCTCTTTTTGTCCTTTTGTTTGCGCTCTTGCGCCCTAGATCGTTTTCATGTAAGTTGGTGATTTCAAAAATATCTATTAATCTTTGTTAAAATGAAAGAAAGAGAAGAATGTTCAGCATTAAGTGCAAGTTACGTTAGGTTCGCATTTTTACAAATTTCTCAAGAAAAGCTGTTCTGCGCTGATATTGAACTTTCGTTATTAGATTTTTTATTTCTTACAATTAAAAAAATTTTTCTTTCTATTTCTTACAATTAAATAATTAAAAAAATTTGATCGCAATGCTCCTTTGAAAATTTAAAAATGCAATTTTCTCAAGTTTACTGCGCTTTGTTTGTTTCAATTTTTCCAAACAAATTTTTTTAGTCACAATATTCTTCAACGAATTTATTGCAAACAAAGAAACGTTAATTTTTTGTCATTATCGGATTTGTTGCAAACAACGTTTCCTCTCAGAGCTTGCTTGGTGTGCGCGAAATAAAAGGCCGTGTGAGCTCCAAAAAAAATCTTCGTCGCAAACTGGTTCTCTTTCAGTCTGGAATTTCGGAATTTTGGTCCCAAATTTAGGTGAAGTTTACAAATTTTAGGCCTTAATTTCGGAATTTTTCCCCTCAAATTTAAGTGAAGACTGAAAAAAAAAAAAGAAAAAGGTCTTCGCCGCATTCTGGTTCCATTTTAGTCCGGAATTTCGGATTTGTTGTCTAAATCTTGCATTTGTAACATAATTTCATGAAATCTACATTATGATCTTGCTTCCGATTGAAAGCAACTCTTAAGCAGTGCGCGGCAGAATTGAAGTTTAAGGCTATCTGTGCGGCCGCGCAGCTTAGAGGAAACATAAACTACAAACAAACTTTAATTTTCTGACAGTCTGTGCGCGTTCGATTTCGTCAAAAAGAACTCGGATGGTTTGTAGTTAATTCAGTATAGCAGCTGAAGTTACGAGATGAAGACGATAGCCTATACCGATAGCTTGGTCATTCAAATTTACCGGTTGAGTTAGCCTTATTCAGGGATCAAAATTCTTTGCATTGTGTCGACTCCTCTTCACACTGATGATGAAGTCAGTTGACTTCGAAACACGGGAATGCTTCCGCGATAGGGGGCTCCGCCTCACCTGCGTCACTAGGGGTTGAAATGATTACCCATTTCGACGCAGAGACAGCATTAAGGTGTTGTCAAATGAAGTAGGATTGTAAGACGTGATGTCTTTGTGAACTATTAAATTAGTTCTGCCTATTTCACTTCAGGAATAATTTAACTTGTTAAATTAAAAAAGGTTTATGAAAAGTTGATACAAATTGTTACAATTTCTAACATCAGGGAAACATTGTGCTCTATATTTCGTGCTTTGGTGTGCAGGTCAATCGGGCTGCCCTATTTTTTCGAACTTTGGCATATTTTGCAATTGTTTCAAATTTAAGATTTTGTCCAATTTGAGATTTTAAACAGGATCTGAATTTAACTAAATAATACCGGCAATCGTTAGCAAGTATTCAAAGGTAGGGCGTGAGGACCAGCAGCTTGCTGCATTTCGGAGCCGTTGATCTTTGATTTCATACGATCGTCTCCGTTTGCTTGCTGACTAGCCGTGATTTATATTAATAAGCTCCACAAGTCGTTGAGCTTCATCTTTTCTGCGACAATATAAATAAAACTTAAGGTGAGAAATTAAAAAAACTACCGTATACGAAAAGCCATATCTTTTGATGTTAAAAACCGTACAAAATCAATTAAACAATAAATTTATCGTTTTTAATGCAGTAAAATTTTTAGTGGCGTAATTTTCGGTCGCAAAATTAAAATGTTTACTTACTAAAGGCGAATTTACACAAAATCCGTTTTTGTCCGTTTTCTTTTTGGTTTTTGCTTCTTCGTGAAAAAGTTTGCTCTTTTTCGTGCGCAGTTTTATAAGTCCTTATCTGCATTAAGTAAATTGTTATTACTGTACATATTGATAAAAATTTTGTTCAAAAATTTTGTGTATAAACAACATAAGCGTATCCAGGAGCGCAGGGAGCCCACCCCCCCATCCCCAATCGCAATGCCAGCGATGATAATTTTGTGACCAAAACGGCTATTCTTTCATCAATTTCTTTTTCGTGGTTTGTGTTCACCTTGACACGAGACCGTAAAGACCTTTTCGTTTTTTTTGCACTTCACCTTTTTTTCGAAAAAAATTCAGCTGTTCAGACCGTGAAATCTGTTCTTGTTGTTTTTTTTGTTTTGGTCTTCACTATATAAGTTGTGGTTTGCCCCTACCCAATCCTAAATTGATCTCCAACAAAATTTCGCCCCCTTCCCCCAATCAAAACTCTTAAGTCGGACAGTGAAGACTTTTTTCCTGGAGTTCACCGATGTGATTTGTGGTTTGGGCCGCCCCCAATCAAAAATCAACAACGAAAGCGATATTTCAAAATAGGGCTGTTTAACCCTTCGTAAAAAACATTTTTTCAAAAAAGTTTTGTCCAGTAGAACTGTCTGGTTAGTGTGGTCAAGGACATACGTATAAAAATGCTTACCAAAAAGAACATTACTTTTTCATGAAGAAGAAAAGCGTAAAAAAAAAACGACAAAAGTGGATAAAAAACGGATACTGCATGAATCCAACTTAACTAGAATACCGGCCATGCACTGACCGATACGATTTTACTTTCCAGTCAAGTTCATGTACTGTTACTGAATAAAAAAATAATCAAAGAAATTCTATATGCGGTGATTACGAGTATGCTCACAATCGATAAATTTTTTGAGGGAGATCATGGAGTAATTATGACGAACTGTTCATCTGTATAGCAAACGGCTTGAAATAATAAATAAGTGTTTATCAACAACGTTAATCAATAATGCAGTGAAGTGGTGTTGCGCAGTTAGCGAACTTTTCTGAATCTAACGTTTACAGCATAATCGGCATTATTTATCAGATGAAACTTTGAGAATACGAAACAACTAAAACAATCTCAAGCTAATTGAAATTTTTTTTTTTTAATAAAAGAGAAATAGCTTTGTTATGGAATTTGTATATCGTTAACTAGTTGTTACCTATTTTGAAAGCTACCAACATCAATAACAATGAAAATGCCCTTAGAAAATTAAATTCGGCACATGACGCTGCAATAAATACTGTCCTTTTGCGAGTGCGACAAAAACTATGACACAATAAATCAAAACATTATTTTAGAAAATTTTCCAAGCATTTTGTACATAGAAAAAAAATTTTTATCAGCCCAATATCGTAAAGAATTTACAAACGGCATTCATTATGAACTGCCAAACTACAGCAACAGCTGATGTTTAATATTGCGATGAGTCATCAAAAAGAGAGAAGCTTTCGCGTGCTAAAACCGCAAAGAGCGCATTATGTCATCGCTTTAAGGAGCATGGAGCATCAACCACCGTTTTTCAACAAGTTCATTTAACACCCGATACCTTCTAACTTTTATTGATGGATTGCAGCTACGTCATAGTTTTTCCGCACCAAAACGATTGGACGTCAAAATGCCATTACAAAGCATCGAACCTTACCGTAAATCTATGTTTATTTCCTTTAGTGAGCGTATTTAAAGAATTTGAATGTAAAGTTAAAACTTTTGTAGATAGCCTATGGCTTAATTGAAAGTTACCAGGATCAATTTAAGTAGCTTATATAACTCAGCTGGTCTAGAAAGTTATGCCTTTGGTGAAATCTCATCATCCACTGTGCCTAATATTGTCCACTTTGCCCGGTTTTTAAGTTTGTTTCACACCGTAAATTCGGCCAATTTTCTAAAATAACAAAAATTCTACGCCGCAGCAATACCACATGGCAGATTAACGTTTAATTTAAGCACTACTTATGAATAATAATTTACGCCACTAGTTCAAGTCGAAATAGTTGTAAATTAACTTAAGGCTCAACATAACAGCGAGGGTGGTTAAATCATTGGTTTAAAATTTAAATGACATCTCCACGAAATAATTTAATGAAAACCAGAAGTGGAGTCGGGGACACAAGGCTCGAGGCCAAAGCCAAGGACACAAAAAAATTTCGAGGCCAAGGACAGACCCTACCGAGGCCAAGGACCAAGGACACAGACGCAAGTGTTCTCAAAAAAAAAAAGGTCTTTAAAAATTTTTTTCAGGCGATCTCAAAAAAAAGGTCTTCAAAATTTTTTTTTCAGGCGATCTCTACTCGAGGAAACCAAAAAAAGGTCTTTGCAGATTTTCCGCAAGGTTTCTGGCGTTTTCCAACGAAATTTCTACGGTTCAAAAATAGTGCTGTCCTCGAGCCGAGGACAGGGCAATTTTCGAGGACTTGAGGCTTCGAGGCCAAGGCCAAGGACTTCAAAATGTGTCCTCGAGGACGTCCTCGAGGCCAAGGACGTCTTCGAGGACTCCACCTCTGATGAAAACAACTGCTTCTGCGTTTTAACTCCTAGCAACCATAGCGGTAAACCGCTAATGACAACATCAAATGCAAACTAAACCTATGAAATTACAATAGTTTAAAAATGCGTTAATTTGTCACGAATGAAGGAGATGCAACTGTTCTATTTCAAGGCCGTCAATAGTAAACCTTGCATTTGATAACCGAAGCTAGCTACCACCATGTATATTACAACATTTTCATGGATTACTTGACAGCAAGCCGAATTTATGTCACTAAAAAAAGCAAACAAAAACCCTAAATTCTTACTAATCAAATCTTTTTCAGTATTTAGCGACTTTTATGCAGCATTTAACTTTAATGTTTTTAAGACTTGTATCTTTTAGGATTTGTGTCCTTTAGGGTTCGTGTCTTTTAGGGCTCTTGTCCTTTAGGACTCGTGTCTTATAGGGCTCG
The DNA here is from genome assembly GCA_963965965.1 of Trididemnum nubilum. Lineage (NCBI taxonomy): Eukaryota > Metazoa > Chordata > Ascidiacea > Aplousobranchia > Didemnidae > Trididemnum > Trididemnum nubilum. The sequence goes on from OZ014483.1 coordinate 5,818,541, forward strand.
TGCCCTTTAGGACTGGTGCTTTTAGGACTCGTGTCCTTTTGGACTCGTGTTGTTTAGGACTCGTGTATTTTAGGACTTGTGTCCTTTAGGACTCGTGACTTTTAGGGCTCATGTCCATTAGGACTTCGTCTGTCTTTAGGACTCGTGTTTTTTAGGGCTCGAGTCCGTTAGGGCTTGCGTACATTAGAACTCGTGTTCTTTTGGAATGGTTTCGATTAGGACTCCTGTTTATTAGGACTGGTGTCCGTTAGGACTCATGTCTTTAGGACTCGTGTTCGTTAGGGCTTGAGTTCATTAAGACTCGTGTTCTTTAGAACTCGTGTCCGTTAGGGATTGTGTACTTTAGGACTCATGTCCATTAGGGATTGTGTTTTTTGGATTGGTGTCTTTTAGGGCTCGTGTTTTTAGGACTCGTGTCCGGATACCCTTTTCAACAACGCGAATTTTAATGTGTGTGCATTCTTTTTTTTGATTATTTAAGTCTTAATGTGTAATTCGAGTACGCTTTTGATTATTTCATCTTAGTTTTTTCCGTTGTCTTTCCTTTTCTGTTTTTCTGTTCATATGGATGTTTTTTCTCAATATTTAATACCTTTAAGTTGCAATAGAAATGATTAGGACAAGGAGCACCTTAACTAGTATACCTCACGGTTGTTTGGCGCTCCATGGACTAAATACTTGTATGCAATACGTTTATTTATATGATTTTCGATAGTATTTCTTATACGCTTGATTTTATTTATTTTGATCGTATGAGACTAAGTGCAAAAATATAATTTACTTATTGACGTACTTTAGTGCAAATACCAACATAAATCTACTGCTTTAGATTGAAATTGGTAATTGTTTGGTAACGAAAAGCTATATTTGGTTCATGATGCTACGTCCTCTAGTGATTGTTTTGGGCATCGCCATAAAACAGTAATTAAAAAGTATTTTGTAGGGTTGTTTTCTTCTCTGAAACAAGTTCCCACGGTTTTTCAAACAAAAATTTCCGACTTTTTCATATCAAAGTTTTGCACATCCAAAAAAATTATAGCAAGAGACGTCTGAAATATAATTAAAACAACACCACTGTTACTATCACATGATGAAATTTGCTGAATCGCAACATAAGTTTCTTACGTTGCAACTTTAAAAACACCTGCTAAACATTCAACAAGATAATAAAATCGAACTTGTTTATGAAAATTTATTTGCCTGCTTTATTTCTGCAGAAGAAAAATCGTTTATAGATAGATTGCCTATTGTATGACCAGGCGCGCAGCTAGGATTTTGCTAAGAGGAGGCTTAGCCCCGAAGTTTGTTTTTTTTTTTGTTGAAAAAAAATTCTATATTAAGTGGCGTGTTGAACAAAGCAGTGCAACTAAGCGGATCACAGACGGGGTCTAAGGGCAAACCCCCAAGCCACTGGGCAATTTTTCTTACTTTTCGGTAAAAAATAGTCATTTCAACGCCTTTAATTGGGTTGGATTTCATATGTTTTAAACCCAGTTCAAAAAACTAAATTGTTCAAATTGAAATTTATGGGCAATGATTAAATTGCCCAGCTCCTTCAGTCCATCTTACTTTCAAATGAAGCACAAAACTCGTTTAAACGCTTGTATTTCAAGTTATATTTTCTCGGTGAAGCCCTCCTGGCCCCCTGGTTTCATCACTATCTGCGATTAGTATTCATCATATTAGTGATCGTAGACTAACAAAGCTAATCGTGTTTTTCACTAAGCCTATTTTAGCTGCAGGAAGTATAATATCTCGTTTAGTCTTTTTCTCTTTGACATCATCTAACATTATTAACTAATTTAGCAGCAAGGAGGCTTCGTTTACTCTTAACGAGTGGACAATATTCTTTATTCTTTTTCATTCACACTAAATTCAACGAGCAGCTGCTGCTGCTTTAGCTTTTAACGCATGATCACATAACATCGCAGAATTAATTTACCGCAAGATGCGCTATTTAACACTTTAGCATAGATCCCAGAGACCTGACCTGACTTACAGCAAAAAGGATAAGAGAAAATGTATTCGGTTTAATCAATCTACTTTTTACGAAGTTTAGTGTCACATTTCTGCAGGACATTTTACTCACTTTTTTAATTCCACCAGCTCAAAAATTTTGTTTTTCCTGTTATTTCCTTACCCGCCAGGAAATGCCATCATAAAATTCCATACTTTTTCCCGACTTTCCCTACTGCTTGGGAACCATTTGCAGTTAATGCAAATTGGTGAAAAATTTACTAGGTAAGTAACACATAACAAATCAACACGCTTTGTTACGCCGTTTGCATCAGTAAAAGAAACCGTTTCTTTTCATTTGTAGTCGGATGAACCAAACGCTATGGATCTGTCTCACCACACCAACACAGAGCACCCTTTGGTGATTCTGTTGAAAGTCTTTCGTCAGGCTTGCCCACCACAACGAGTAGACTGCTGGAATCAATGCGAAGTAATTAGCGTAACGTGCCTTTCTCAAGAGCATAATGACGGAGGCCGCTGCGTAGTAGTAGAACATCTGGTTGGCGATAAACAATTCTTGGACAAAATGCTGCATAAATGTTCGGAACTCAAATTACAAAAGTATTCCGAGTCCATTCTATTTTATAATTGCTCATAAAACGGTGTAATGAACAATTATTTGTGGATGGAAATAGCATCATTTATACTCTCGTTTTATTGGCAAAATATTCATGAATTCTATTTGAATAGGAATTTTCTAATGATGGATGGACGTAGAGTAAATACGAAGCTTTCTGTAAAATGTCTCTACAATGGCTTTTTTCTGCATCTGAATGCGTGGCAAGGCCACCACTGCTTCTAAATGCGCAGTCCCACGTCGCTGTGTTCTTGGAAAAGACACTTTACTCTTATTTCCCGTTCGGGTCAAGCAATCTACCTGTTGTGGTGCCCAGTCTGACGAAAGACTTGCAAAAAGAACACCCCAAAAATGTGCTTCGCGATGGTGTGGTCAGAAAGACGCAGAGTGCCTGGTTAAGACGAACGAACTACTTCGAAAAAATTATTCAGTTGAGTACCAAAAACGGTCTTAACTTTAGCTACTTTATTAAAGTACTTGAGATAAGCACAGTGAGATAAGAGTGTAGCTTGAGATGAGCTTTGATAAAAACAACTGACAAGCTAATGTTAAGTCAACCAGTGACGCTAAAACGATTAACCTGTGTCTACTGTCTGCTTTTTGTTGTGTAAGCAAACAAAAAAAGCAATGTTTTTGTAGTGGAAATGTTTCTTGGTTCATCATTCTTGTTGCTTGTCTGTGACATTACTTAGAAAATATGTTTCCCTGGTCAGATGAAACTGCTTCGAGCATGGTTTCAACTCATTTGCAGGTTCACGCAGTAGGGTTCTGAATTTAGCTTAAACGTTTATTCATTCAATACCGCCGAAATGGAGTTTTAATATTTATTCTATACAAAAATGTCATAATGTCTGGTTTTATATTATTTTGCCTTATACTTTTCCATCAATTTTCAAAAAAACTACTTCTAATTTCCAAGAAAAGCATAGATATGTAAAGCATCTTAGCCAGGTTCTAAAAACAATATTTTCAAGAACTTATGCATTTTTCTGCTACGCTAGTTATGTATATAGAGCAAAATGCGTTTCTGCATGCCTAGCATATCCTGGAACATGACGTAGTAAGAATAAATAATTTTAATAGGTTAAAAACGAAATTGTGTACCGATAGTCACCTCTGCTTCAGCTGATGATATATAACGATGAAAGGCATGCGAAATGAACGTTTTGAGAATTTGAGAACTGTATTTATCAAAGTCAAGCAAAAGCGTTAGACAAAACTGCAATGGCTCCTGAAAACGCTGATGAAGAAAGTTGTTGAATTTGTTTGAAGGAAATTTGTGTACAGAGCCTATTAAAAAAAGCCTTATCTAAGTACTTCATGGACATTCAATGTACTGTATCTCGTATCCACTGAGGCAAAGGAAATGACAGTTGAATATTTGAGCGCTGATTTACGCCAAACCAAAACCGTAGACAAAATTGCACTGCTTCTAGAATAGACGTTGAGGAAAGAAGAGTTGAAGTTGTATATTTATAGAAGATTCGTTTCAATAAGTTATTTGAGATGCCTTACCTACTAGATTCAGAGCCGTAACTCTTACCAAAGATTTTTTTAATAATTGGAAGTTGTTTACGAGCTATTTAAACTGCGGAACAATAGTAGGAGATTTACGAAAATTTTTTAAATGAAACGCTTTACCGCAATTATCTCTGCTCGGTTGCTTTAAACAAACCGCAATTTATCCAGAAAGAATATAAAAATCAATCAAAAACTTTCGTAATTAGCAGGTGCGGAATACGCAAACTGCCACATGCCCATCGCACGCGTAAGAGGCTTAGCACTGCCCTAGTGTCCCTTAACCCTATTTGGCCCAGAGGGGGATCGATTAGCTCCCCCCCTTCACTTATTTTGAAATTTTGTTATGAAGCAGTCAAGCCACAATAATCAAATTTCTTGACTTTTCCTAAAATTTACTGCTTCAACTTTCATTTGTAAAATCATTGTCGTATGACAACTAGATTCGGAGTTATTAAACGTTTCTCAAGGTCGACCCTACGTTTCTGGCAAAATTTTTGAAAAATTAATTTAATCCTGTTAGTTCCAATTGTTCTGTCGTAATAAATAATTTTACGCTTTTTCGAACGTAAATCCAGTAACCACTTGAACGGCTTTTGTTTCTATCAATGTTCTAAAAGAGCTGTGACAATAGATTTTCATTCACTAGTTTGCCTGCGGCATTATAATTTTCATTATGATTTATAAATCTCACAACTGAATTTCTGTGACAATTTTATATAATTTCACCAAATTTCAAACTAAGCTATATTTTTAGCATTTCGCTAATAAGTGAAAATTGCGATTTAGCAAAATAAACGTATTTATCAATAAAAGAATTAGAGGCCAACATAAGCGCAAATCCTTTTGTTTTTTGCCTGTATTTTTTTTTCACGTTGCTGATATACGAGTAGTACAGTAGTCAAAAGTGTCCATAAGTTATCAAGAGTGTGGCATGCAGCATGAATTTCGGTTGTCTTTATGTTCGAAATTTATTTTAAATAAATTTTTAGTTTCTGCTAAGTAGCAGTATCAGTAAAAAGATGTTCATTTCATTTATCACTAAAACATACGCATAATTTTGACTGTGTAAAGTTTTTTCATGAAGTTCAAGTGATAACATCCAAAACAGAAATTTGCCCGAGTGTCTTTGCGCGTGACGTAGCAGCACACTGATAACTTCATTGTGCGCATAAGCTTTGTTTTCACCAAATTGCAACATTTCATATGCCTTTGCGATATTCAATAACATTGCAAGAAGTAGAGAGTTTTTGATAATACTTGTTTCGGAATCATTATTTTCAATTTTTTACCTTTTTGTTATTCAAGGTTATTATTACATACGCATAAATTTGACTTATTATCTTTGCGTAAAAAATGCTTTTCGAAGCAATACCCAATAGCTAGTGCAAAATGTTACCAATTTTTTATAAAATTCACGTCAAACTAAACAATTATTGGGTATGTACAATATACATTGTAAAATGTGCTATTTCTTGTGGTATATTCGACTTGCTACCGCATTTATTTTCGTATTAGATGCTACTACAGGCCTACAGCATGGCATACTGATGCAAATATTACTGAGTTTCACATTGATTTTTCATTTATGGTCTATAATGATAGGAGGCAACCGTGGCATGCTAAATTTGAAAAATTTATGTTGTTTCGTTACTTTTCAATTTTCGGTTTTATGTGTGCACATTCACAACCAACAAAAAATATATTTGTAGATACAAAATATAAAAACGGAAAGCCAATTTTCTACTAACAGGCTTTGCAAGTAACAATCCGATTAGCTGACCGTTTAGAAAATGAATTTATACTGATTTTTTTAGTTATCATCAATAAGATATCTAAATTCACTGATGTCGTTAGAAAATTTTTAATGTTTCTAATTTGTTGCTACTGTCTAACGGCTTTATCGCATATAAACAATATTGCTGGTTCTGGTTGTGAGGACCAGGGGCGTATTTAGGGGGGGCATGGTGGCACGGCCACCCCCTTTGGATCTTGAGTATAGTATAATTAGCATAGAATAGTATGCAAAATTGCGGCATACCCCCCACCCCATTTGTAATTTGGGCAGAAAGTTTGAGCACAAAAACGGACAAAATCTGACTAATAACCTTTTTTTTATCTTCACGTAATCTTGGGCAAGAAAACGGATTGATTCTGAGTGGAGAAAATTTTCTTTTGGTCTTCATTATTCTCAAATTTTCTGGCCCCCCCCTTGAAAATTCTGCGTACGCTAGTGATGAGGACAATAGGAGTAAAATAGCTTTGAGGATTTTGACCAAAAATGAGAACCGGCAAATAAATTTCTAGTCTTGGGATTATACTAACTTTTTTAATGTTTTTTCTAAACTTATTCAGCACTAATCCCAGCAACAACCAAAGTTTGCTGCAATTTGTTATAAAGCCATCTCTGAAATAAAATATGAAAGATTATCAAGACAAAATCGTTACGTTTGAGAATTAGACATTCTTTGTAGAATGATACGAATAGTGATAAAAAGAATGGTATTTCGATCAGCACAACCATTAATTGTAATTACAATGCTGGAAGCAATTGTGATTTCTGTTTTTTACTTCTGAAATCATTTCTGATAATACACTAGAAGGTAAGCCAATTGGGTACTACATAAGATTTTGGAAAATCTTATGACGAGCAGTAATCAAATTAATTTAGGTTTTCTTATATAAACTTCATAAAAACTGCAGAATTTTTGAATTTTTGAGAAAAAATTACTCTCAAATATTAGACAACGTAATCTTTCACAACGTAAGCAATAAAAAAAAATTATTCGGACGCCAAAACCTATTACATTACTCCAAATTATCCAAACTATTTTTCTAAAAATTAACCAAGAAGCCGAGTACCAAGTTGGACCAATTTCTTTTTTTTCTTATAATTCAAAAGTCCGTGAAAAATCGTGCAAAAAATAGTTTTAAAAAATTAACATTTACTACACTCCGTGCGACACATTTTGAAAGATTTTTTCGTAAGTTCGAAGTAATTGCATTTTTATTTACCAAGTTGTATACAGACAGCGAAAAAATCGTACTTTTTTTAGAAAAGGCTGTCGTTTGCCCACCTGTCTACCACACGCGGTGAAAGCTTCACACTGCCCACTTTATTGTTAATATTTAGCCGGGAAGCTGGATGTAAATACAAACTTTTTTCGAGTTTTGGTTTAACCAGAGCGGTAATCGAATCCAAATCTACTGTATCAGCAGCAGACGCTTTATCCACTCGACTATTGATAAAAATGTTGTTATATAAAAATTTTATAACAGTGTTCTTATATACAAAATGCTATGCTGCACTTTTGATTAGGTTTAGCATTGCCAGATATACCATAATGAGAATGAAACCCATAGTAGAAGTTTTCCAAGTGAAAACTCTTACTATATTATAATAGACTGCGAATCTTCACCTTACCAAAAATCACACTAAAATTCAACCAATTTTATTGACGTTTGTTACAGCTATGTTATATACATTTATACACAAAATACAAATGAGAAAAATTAGTGGTTTGATGCTCGTTCTTTTATAAACTTTTGAACAAAAAATACCATATTTTGTAGTGTTTAGCAAAAGGAACTACAAGAGTAACAAATATTCAGCTTGCAATTAATCCAGCAACAAACTAATATTTTAGATATTTTAGCACAATAGAAATAATCTTTTAATTTTGTCCGTAATTATCTCTGAGTTACTGAATAAAACTCCAGCAGCAATGCCGCGTCACGGCAATCAAACGCTTATTAATATTATGCAGATAAAAAGCAAACCGATCGCTTCTGATAGTCCTTGGCTTATGTTCAAATTAATTGAAGATCAAGGTTGCAAACATACTAACAAAAAGTTTGGACTTTTTGTCAAAAAATTGAGCTTCTCGAGAAGCAAAAACTGATTTTTTATCTTATGTAAATCGGGAGTTATTACCGTTTGAATTTGTTGTGTCGAATCGATCCCCTCTTGGGCCATTAATCAAAAAATTTTGCCTGGTCCGAATAGGGTTAATGCTCGGTGTCCAGCGGAATGCGAATTTCTACTTGACGTTCGCTATTTCAGGCAGCAAAGAGTCTCAATCGTGTTTGGTAAATCAATGAGCTAGTGAGAACTTAACTCGAAGACCAAAAGGGTCCTTCAATATCTTCTGGCCAAGTTAACGTATGGTTAATAAAGATGTACTGTAATTCAGCAGTGAGCTTTGGTATTGTTTCGTTTGAAAGATTAATACAAATCTACGTGTTTTGTAATAAAGTTTTAAGAAAACTTAATTCACTTTTGATGAAGTGTTCTGTTTGTTATATTTACAGTGACCTGTTATTTACACATAATCGTTTTGATTCTTTTCATATCATACAATTTTTTGCATTCGTATAGTCAAACGTTTTGCTTATATGCATTTTTCCGTTTTGAAATATTTACCAACTTGCAAAAGTAAAACTCAATGCCTTTTTTGTTGCTTGGATATTTCTAGTTATGTACATTTTTTACTTATTTGTGATCAAAATTGTTGTGTTCCTGAAAGTTCTCATTAAAATAGTATATTACAAAATAGTGCAATTAAAACTTCAAGTTACTATAAAACTTAAAGCTTATATAGTTTTAGGTCTATCGCTTTGATAAAATTACATATTCTCAATGACCTAAATATGGAATTTAGGGTTCATAAAGGCATTTTTGCAATGGAAAATGCGTCATAAGCGGCAATCGTATTTTTAGAAACAACTAATACCATGATGTCGCATACACATGTGCAGTACCTAAGTTTGGCTTTTATGGGGCATGTGAGTGCATTATGATGCAACTAACAACTTCAACCTTTTTAACGTTTACGAAACTTAACGTAGAGCCTAATTGTTTCCTTGAATATGACGTACTAATACGTTTTTATAGGATTACTTTCTTCTATACAAAACAGTACGGTGCGGTATATCGAGAAACAGCGAATTAGATCGCACTTAAACTGAGTTGCTATACGCACTTGAAATAATGGAGAGTGGAATTTACAGAAATAGTAAAATTGTGCTACAATTAAAAGTGCAGTAAAGAACGATTTCTTATGTCTTACTTTGTAGTACTTTAATTAACTATATTATCGGTATCTTATTTTTTATACTGTAAAACTTTCACTTTTTAATTATTCCTTAAATTTTTACTTTGTGGGGCACAGCAGTTTTATTTTAAGTGATTAGTTATTAATGTGACAACAGGCTATTATTTCATCCACAATGAAGTTATTGGCGTGGTTTATGCTTGCCAAGATTGTTTCAAGTTTCAACATTAATAAAAATGCTCCTACTTTTCTTCGCCCTAATGATTCCGCGATTCGTGATGATTCAAGCTTTTTTGGATATGATATTCAGTTCGGATTTGGTTCTGACGATGCCTTAAAGTTAGTTGCTGTAATAATACTTCTTTAGCTTATAAAAAGAACACTTTTACCGAAAAGATTTTAAAGTTTGCTGAGGCCATTTACGAAAGGTGTAACGGTGCTAGTTTAAACAATCAACACAAGGATAGCTTTAAACTGTCAACGTTACAATTACAATTACTTAATAGTGCAACCCACACTTAAAAGTCACAATGCTCCTCAAGTAGTCCTGTAGTGGTTTGGAGTTGTGCGGCTGTGCAAATGCGCACCCTGAACCTTGTAACCCAAATTTTGCGGTTTCAGGCAGTTCAAAGTACAAAATGCGATTAAGTTGCGAGCATAAATCATTAAATCATTTCTGCGTGTTGACCAAGCCATCTACCTCTATCCAATCACACTATCGCAGAACACCCATTTTGGGTTTTGTTTGAAAATCTTCGTCAGGCATCTCAAAGAGAAAACTGCTTGGCCCCGATGAGAAATAAGCGTTGATTTTCCCCCAAGTACAACCCGGGATGGTACGACACAACGACGCACTGCCTGTTGAGAAATCAAACCGGGATCCAGGAACCTTTCGAACTCTAACCCAAAGCTCTACCATCCATAATAGAAGTAGAGGCAAGTTTTGAAAGAAAGAACCTTTCAGTCACTCATTTTACCTCGAAAAAACAAAAACAAAATTAGCGTTTTAGTTATTGAAGCCAGCTGTTTGACTTTCTTGAATGCTAAAAGTCAACATTTTGTGGTACAAAGCTTATCATATGTTTCTTTACAGTTTTGTAATTGGATCACCGCAAGCAAATCCAAGATCAAATGGACGAAGCAAAGTCTACACTTGCTCCTCTCGAACTTATGGCTCTATTCCCCCGATGTGCGCAACACTTGGATTGCCTGACGATGTTGAGAATTCTACTAATCTCGTTTTGACAGTTGAGGACAATTTGGACCTTTCAGTAAGTTTTGGATAATTAGTAACAAGACTATGTCATCAACAGTTTCACTTTAATTTGCCTATCTCATGTATATCACAATACGTTTTGTGCCGATCACGGACAGAGCTAGGCGTTGGACAACGCTGTGATAGCTCTAGCTCTCATCAGCAACCGTCAGCACATGTTAACCAAAGGTATTCCTCAGCTACCTCTCGGGGAAACTGTGCAAACCCAGGTTTCGTAGGGAATGAACATTTTTTTACTAGTAGTACTTACAGCTTTTTCACAATACCTTTTGCTGCTTTTTCTAGGCATGCTTTCCGGACAAGGTTTTTGAATGTACCAATAATCGGCTGGTGCCTGGGTTTTGCTACAGAAGCATCAACAAAGGAAGATCATGGAATAGAATCCTTCCGGATGAAGAACTAGGTACTTCAAAACTGTCTATTGCATATTAACTAACAATTGCAGGTCTAAGCCAAAAACCAGACGCAATTATGGTCATAATCTTGAAATATATCCTTGCTGTGGAAGCTTTAAAGACTCATATTTCGATTTGCATGGCATAGCTTACCGAAATTTGCTAATTTCTTCGTACGATCCAAATTGACATTTTGTTTATGTGTATGTGTGGACTGGCATTTGGCAAATGTACGGTTCGAAGTAACTCATTAACATTTGATCGCATGTCAAATATTCGCAACAAAATTACATCGTTCTGGCAACAACTTTTTTGAAAGACGAAGTCAAGTAAGTGGTTTATTTGTCGACTGTCTATGCATGGCGAATTAAATGCACAAAAAATCACAACTCATTTTAAATATTTTCTATAGTTTGTCCCACTACCAGTACATCAAACTTGGACTTAATGTTTGTGTTGGATGGGTCATCGTCTGTTGGTTCTTCAAACTTTGTAATCGTCAGAGATTGGGTTCAGGAAGTTTCCAGACAATTTAACATAATAGATGGCTCAACTCAGATTGGAGTGATTCAATACTCTTCATACCAGCCAGCCAGGTACTCCAAAGTTAATTTTCAAATAACAAACAAGAGTATAATTTTTCATTTTATTTATGTATGAGTATGAATCAAGAAGCATAATGCGTATGTTTATGTACACCAACACTAACTCTTATCTATGGTTCTGTTTGCAAGTCTTTCGCCAGCTTGAGTCACCACAACGAGTAGACTGCTTGGCCCCAATGGAAAATAAGCATAAAGCAATATGTCGTTTCCTCAGACACAATACGGCATAACCACTTTTAATAGCTCAGAAATCGAACTGATAACCAGTATACTTTCCATCACTAGCCGACGTTCTACCAACTGAAATTTTATCTCATCAACAAAAATGTTTTAAATTTATTAATCCGCAGATTCAGCAATCCAATAAAAGAATAGTTAAACCATAAATATCAATTTTTCTAAATATTTTTCAATCAGTTGTTGATATTTCAAAATAAAATTAAGCGTTCATTTTTGTCGATAAATGCGAGTTGAAAGTCAAATCAAATCAAATCTTGCATTATACTCGCTGTACTACGCTGAAAATTGTAACGGGTTTGTGGGGCCCATCTCAGCGTTATTGCCTCTGCAAGAAAACACAGCTCATTTCGAAAAATGCTGCAGAGGTGGCGAGCCGTTGGCGACTCTGTATCAGACTTGGCTGGCCCCGAGATTTGAACCTTAGACCTACCGCTCCAGAGACAAACGCCTTACCGTTCGACCTTCTGGATAGATTCAAAGTCAGGGAAATATTTGTGCACGTATAAAAAAAATCATTCTTTTTGTTCTTGACTTCCTTAACAGTAATAAAATCAAATGATAGCACAACAAAAACATGCAAAGGCATAAAAAATAAGCATGTAAACCAAACTTCCGCCTTCGTTAAATCATGATTTGGTGTTGTAATTTGCAGTTTTGCACAGCCGCTACGCCTATCACTATCATACCAAAGCGTTTCGTTTGGGCAAAATTTGTCCTCATCAGACGCAGTTTCATACCAGACTATGCAAGTATACGTACCAGTTTGCTTTAACAAAAGACAATGTATTAAAATAGCTTATGCAATTTTATTTAAAAGCACGTAAATCCGTAAAAATTAACCAAGCAAGACAAATTTTCACAATATAATAGTCATAGGCATTTGCACTTATGCGTGTATAAATGCATCACATCAGGCAATTGCACTTATGCGTGAATAATTCCATCACAGAATTAGTCTTCAGTTTGCATCAAAAAAATCAAAGAATTGTTTACATAAATTAACACTTTAAAATGCTCGTGTTGTTGCAACCAACGAAATAGTGGTCTTACAATGCTTTTAATATAAAAATGAACAGAAGTCACTCGACTTAGTTTCAAGAAAATTGTACTTTTCAAACTAAGCCGATGATTTTTGGTCACTTTTGCACTGAATATTCGTTTAAAATATTTGGAGCCTTTACCAAACAGGGATCGGTTCAGAAATGCGAAACAACTAACAGTATTTTTACTTACAGATCATTGCAACAACAAGACTTCATAAAAACAGAAATCGAGTTGGGTGAAATTACAGATCGACGGGCATTCGAAGTAAGCAGTAATTAATTGAGTCAAGATAATTACTGCTCTTTTCAGCGCATTTATTAAAGTGACGATGATTATTGAGTCTCTACGATCAGCAAGCTATAACTAAAGTTCGGTGAAAATATTCATTGAGTTTTTAGCATGTCGGACGAATATGAACAAAATGGCTTAGTTGCAATGCGTTGGACCTGTTGTTGTACATATAGTTGTTGTTTTTGTTGCATATTTATCCTCCTACAACCGGCAGCTGCGTCAGACGCTAGCTATTGAACAATAACTACTTCGTGTTTAAGGAATTCGCACTTGCTTAAGAGTTTTCATTGAAGCAATGTTCCTGTAGATTTCTTCAAATTCTTGTCTATTGAATGGTCCCTTGTTCGAAACCTCCAAGTAGAGATAATCATCGTAATGCGTCTTATCTAAGGACGCGGTCAGGATGCGGGTTGAACCGAGATCATGCAATCAGGGTAATCTGCAAAAAACAATGTGTTTGCCATTTAAACCACACTGGACTTCCTCCGAGCAAGATAGCCAAAGCGCTGCAGAAACGTGATGTGAAACGAATTGATCTTGACCTGATATTTACCCGCCCAGCAACCAGTAGCGTAGCCAGGGGGGGGCGGGGGGCTCGAGCCCCCCCCATTGGCTTGTGAAGTATGCAAAATCGCATGTTTTTTGTGCTTTTGAGGCTGATTTTCTGTGAAAAATAGCCCCCCCCATACGAAAAGAGCCCCCCCTCAAACGTCTGAATTTGCGAAATTGGAAGAAAAATCACTCTGAATTTTGGTGAAGACCTTTCTTTTTTTTTTGGAGATCACCTAATTTTGGGCGGAAAACACCTTTGAATTTCGGATTTCGGCCGAAAAATTACTCTGAATTTTGGCGAAGACCTTTTCTTTTTTTTTTTTGGAAATCACTAATTTTGGGCGGAAAAAACCTTTGAATTTCCGAGCTTTCCGAGACATTTCGTCACAATTTTCGGACAAACCGTCTGAAACTGATTCAGGATCAATGAAAATTCGAGTCAAGGTCGTTTGCACACTTCTCACTCTTTCAAAATAGCCCCCCCCCCCCTTTTCCAAATCCTGGCTACGCGCCTGCCAGCAACCATACAAAAATGCAATAAATGAATATTAACCAGTAACCACAGAAGAATTTGAACAACAAACAGCATCAAGTCTACAGTTTCTGATTCTAAATCTGAATACGGTCTCTCTTTTTGTTTCATGCAGCTTTTTTTTGAGGGCTGCGGGGAAAACAGCTCGAGATTAAGCCACCAATCTTCTCGGTCTTTCATCTCTTCCTTTATTTCGCTGAAATTAAGTCCCAAGCGATTCCATTAAGAATCTTTAATATAATTATACCAAGTTTTATAGACAAAGGCATCAGAAAATTTTTCAACAGAAAATTCAGCCCAAAACGCCCCAAACAAACCCAAACAAAACCTTCAACTTATCTACTCTTTAGACTTCCTGATCTGGGCTCCATTTCCCACCATATCAAAAAAGAACTTCACCAGTACATAAAAACCCACTTGCCAGACTCTAAGTTAAGGTTTATCCGCAATACCAACAAACTTAAACAACAATTTCTCGTTATAGACCGTCAACGACAACTAAGAAGAAGCAATTTAGTATATCTCCTCAAATGTTCATGTAGATCTTTTTAAATTGGAAAAACCCGGAGAAATCTTGTAAAACGCCAGAAAGAACACCAATCAAGCCCCAACTCTGAAATCTGCAACCATCTCCAATCTAACCCTTCACACAAAATTGATTTTCATAATCCACAAATACTCACCTCCTGCCCAGACAAACACAAACTTTTGATTCTAGAATCACTATACATCCAACTCCTTAAACCTAATCTCAACCTCAACTCCTCATCTTACCCACTTCCCCTTTTCAATGCGTGAAAGACATAGGCCTATTTTTACTTTTCATTTCAATCAATGCCAGCAGTAGCGTAGCCAGGGGGGGCGGGGGGATATAGGCCCCTCATTGGCATGTCGACCAAAATGCAGAATGAGAAAAACACTACGTTTTTAGCACTTTTGAGACCGTTAAATGTACTAGAGTGGACTAAATAGTGATTTAAAACATCTTTTGAAATATATATTTGGAGGGGGGGCTAAATTGTTAAAAATAAGACTAACAAATAAATGAAAACTTTGAAAAATGGTCAAAAATATGCAATCAAATTTGATCGCAAGTGTAAAAATGCTAAACATAGGAGTCATCAACAAATATACTATAAACTAAGAAATACGGGGGGGGGGGCTATTTAGCATTGTTAATTACCAATTTCTCTCAAATTACTTTTCATTAGCCCCCCCCAATTATTTTTCTCGACAAACTGTATACGAAATAAATTACTCCGTGTGAGTTTTATTGAACTATTCAATTTTATAATTTACCAGCATCTAAATAAGAGAACTAAAATTTTACCATTAGCCACCTCTCAAATAGCACATTTATGCAACCAGTTTAATCATGTTTGCACTGCCAATTTCTAAGCCATGTTTCAAAGGCATTCTTTTT
This sequence comes from Trididemnum nubilum, assembly GCA_963965965.1. Classification (NCBI taxonomy): domain Eukaryota; kingdom Metazoa; phylum Chordata; class Ascidiacea; order Aplousobranchia; family Didemnidae; genus Trididemnum; species Trididemnum nubilum. Next base: position 5,834,064 of record OZ014483.1, read on the forward strand.
TAATCAAAATAGCCCTAAAATTAAGTTATTTTTGCAAAAAAACGCAAAACTTTTGACCCTGGGGGCTCCGCCCCCAGACCCCCAAAACAGCCCCCCCATTGCGAATTTCTGGCTACGTGCCTAAATACCAGGATGTAATTCGCGTAAGTTTTTTACTGTTTGTTGAAAATGGCACCAGAAGAGGGCCGAAACGTTCGCAATAAGCTTATTACAATAACATTGGCTGTGATTTTTATGATTAATATAATTAATCCTACAAGTTCAAAGTTGTCGAGCAGGTTTTTTTCCAATTTACTTCGCTTGGGAATCCTTTTGTGAGGCATATGCAATGTGCCAGTGTTTTCAAATTGGTAGTATAAAGAACTGGGTGTCGAGGCGACTTGCGACTGTGATTGGCATAGATAGAGATGTGCACAAAAGACAACTTGATTTATAGACCACTAAGACGATTTCGTTGTTCGTTGGCCGCGACATAAAAAATTGAAATATATTGCAATGAACAGAAAATGCCCTAAACGTTATGATATATAGGCTACCAATGCGCCAAGTCTTAATTCTTTATTACAATAAGTTTAATGCCCTCAATGTTTTAGACTAAGCTCGAAAACATTGTGTATCTCCGAGGACAGACCTTCACTGCGAGGGCTCTAAATCTATCGGTAATCGAATTCATGAGATCGGCGCGATACAGAAGCCAAAACACTTCCAAAGTTCTGGTTCTCCTCACAGATGGCAGGTGTGTATAACGTTGCAAAGACACTGTAATGAAGCCGACGTGTTCGATTCATGGAAAATTAAAATAACTTTGACTGCCAGTTAGATGATGTCTTTGCAACCATCAACCCTGAGCTGCAAGCCCCTCGATATCATTTACTCTAAAACTGAAAGTTAAACTGTAAAAAATTATTAAAAAAAAAAACATCATAAAATAATAGTAGACTAATAAATAACAGATAACCGCCTTCTTGCAAAAAAAAAAGACATGAAGTAACAAACTTGATCATTCTTTGGTGGCCAGAAAAAACGACTCGGATGGAATCATTCGAACCCATGCCCGCAACAACCAGACTTACCAGAGACATACACTGGTTTCGAAGTCGCGGCTCTCCTTTAAAAAGGAATTCAAATTAAGTTTTTTAATGTTGACCAAACTGTCGGTATTAGCATTAAATGCGTTCTCACCAAATTTGAGCTTTCTACGTTTTGCCATTTTCAAGATATTGCAGTTCAAATTTAACCATTTTCGTTTTACATCAGTGTTGCAATTTTACCAGTATTGTGGCAAAAGCTTAACTTTTGGAAAGTTGGCAAAAATTTACTTGAAAAGCAGCTATAAGTTACAATTCCGACGCTTTACTTTGTTTTGACAACAACTCTGCCGAAAACACTTATTGAAAGTCACAAACATACAGTAACTTTTCAAAATTTTGTTAGCAGTTGGCAATCGTGGCTCACTTTTTAAGTGGAAACCTTATCTTGGGAACGGAAGGTCGTAAAATCTCAAATTTGGTGAAGTTAGTATTCAGATCTGTCAAAATTTTTTGGAAGAAAACCGTGCAAAAATTTTCTCGACGTGAAAACCTTTTTAACTCATAATAGGCGTTGGGCCACTTCGCTACTAGCTTGACTAGTCACACTAAAAATGAAGAATCATACTCCGGTTTCGATGCTTGGTATGCAAGTGACTATCAAACGAGCTAGATGATATATAAAAACAAAAAATTATAATCACTTTTGAGTTTTTTTTCTCGTACATTACTTCACCGCTTAAAAACGTGATAACATTTCTTAAATTTTTGCCAAATCGCACAATCGAATGAAACAAAATTAGTCATTAAGCTGGTTTCCCCTAATGTGTAGCGAAAGAAAAAAATCATCCAGTTTGCTTTTTACTATATCCACTTCGCACAGTACCAATTAAAAATTGAATTCAACATAAATCGATGCCGCGGATTTGACTGTGCTGTCGTATTTTAATAATTACACCAAAATATTTCCTTGCATGCAAATTCTCGTTTGCACGCAAATTCTCGTTTACATGCAAATTCTCGTATGCAACTTCTTGTTCTAAACTAAAATCAGCATTGCCGCAAACTAAAAACGCTTTTTTCAGAGCAACAGACAGCGACGATCTGGCAACAACAGCTGAATATGTTCGATCGCTAGGAATCAAAATATTCGCTGTTGGGGTTAGAGACTCAAATATTGCCCAACTACAGGTAACAAATTTCAAGACCATTTATTTCTCAATCAGTTCACTTTTCGAATATAACCAGCATCGAAAGAACTTTCCAGCTCTGTGACTGAACCAATGCTACTTTTAAGACACTGTAAGAAACTGTTTCGTCGGAATTAACGAGTCATCATGACGGCTTTGCCACTCTCGAAATAAATGCTGTAAGTACATCTTTCCAAGTACACATTTACGACTCATTTGGGTCCTTGGAAGAGTCGCTTTGATAGCTTTTCGTCATTGAGACCGAGCAACGAAGAAAACTTTCTACAATCCTGATTTCTTGCTTTGATTTCAAACAGACCAGATATTTTTCTTTTGCTAGCTAATAGCATTGTTTAGAGGTGCTCTTATGTTGGTTGTTCAACCGATATAACGATTGTCAATCTTTTGCTGCTTCCGATCAATATATTTTCAACCAACAAGTTACAAATCGTAGTCCTTTTTGGATGACGGACAGCGTCATCAAAATTACTACTTGGCTCCGCCATTGCAAATTGGTCGTAAATTCGTGCTACATTTAAGAATGGTGATATCAAGAAACACATGTCTGAAGATGAATAAGTTCAAATTTAATAAAAAAGTACTTGATTGCTCCAAATCATTTAGGCTGTGATTCTTCATACACAATCTGTTCATTTTGCAGCTTATAGCAACGGGAACCGCCACAAATCAAAGTGTTTACTTTGTTGACAATTTTCAAGCTCTGAATGGAATCGCTGGAGAGCTAAGAGAAGTGATTTCAAGTTTAGCTTTAGAAGGTTGGAATCATTTTGCGCAATTCATTTTTTCGAGAAGCTTGACTTTAACCACATTTTATGGATTATTAATGAACACCACGTGACAAAACTGACTCATCAACTATTAAAAATCCTGCTTGCATTTGGCTGATATAGTGAACTTCTTACTTGAACCTAAAATCTAATTTGTTGTTTCAGAATCATCAATCTCAACTTCCTGCGTAATAATTTCATTTATTCTCTACTGCAGTACTCTATACGAAACTGTATACTTATGGCATATAACTTCAAGATATCATTTAGTTTAAGCTTTTGACCTTTATCATATAACTATTCTTAAATAAACAAGTTTTGGTTCATCGCTATTTAGAAGTTTAAAATTGTACGTTTTAACACACTTTTCGCTATTTAGGTGATTCCGATAACGCAGCAGCTCCGAGCAGCGAACTGGAATTGGCACAAAAAGGATTTTCATCAAAAATCAGCGGGCGATCGGTGGGTGCCATAGAGCATGTTTAAATTGGGTGCATGCATAAATCATAAAAAAATTATTACCTTTCACAAAAGTACAACAACAACTACCTTTGTGATCTATGATTAATTTTGATTATATCACGACAATCATGGAATCTGATTGTAAAAATCTATTTCTCATAGGATGTAACTCACACATTATCAATGCGTTGTTACTTGTGTTGTTGTTTGTTGTATCGTTTTTGTTTTGTATTTGTTTTGTATTTGTCTTGTTAAGTTGAAAATGGTACAATAGTATTCAGCTACATCGAAATGAAGTCGTGACAAGCTAAAGGTCGACAAAAATACTTTTGGTCTATTGAACTTTTACTTGACTTGCAGTTATTTCAGGCGATGGAATAATTCCATTCGTACAAACATACTGGTAATTGAACAAAATCAAATCAAAATCAAATCTTTCATTATACTCGCTGTTATTCGCCGAAGCTTGTAATTTGTTTGCCGGGGCCATCTCCGCGTCATTGCGCCCGGACAACACAGCTTCTTTCGAAGAAATGTCACAGCGGCGGCAAAACTGTTGACGACACTGTGTCCGATTTGATTGGCCCGAGATATAAACCTCAGACCTACCGTTTCAGAGACGAACGCATTACTGCTCAACCAAATGGCAAAATCAAAAAACAACATAAAACCAATACAATACATCAGGTATCATTTCAAATACTAGGAAGGATCCGAAATGAGGTATTTTCGAAGGGTCGCAGGAGTAGATTTGACAAGGCGCGTAACTTTGAGATTTGAAAATCTATACACACGAGTGGCTACTTCTCTGAAAGAAAGATTTGTTCAGCTTAGATGGTTCCTTCATGTACAGTAAGTAAAATTCCGCAGAAAAGGGCTTTCCTGACTAAACTTACTCACAATAATGAAAATATGTGCCTGTGGGGAACATGAACAAGGCGGCATGATTACATCAAGAATCTGGGCTAGCACAGCTAAGAACCTCACCTGGCAACAAAAAGAAAACATCGAAATATCCATTTCATATTTGACCTTGTTGTATGGAAGTGTAAGCTCGAGCTGTCATCATCGCAACTCTCACGAAAAAGCGAACAGAAAAAACGGAAACCATCAGGTACGAGAAATTTGATATTGCTTTTTTATGAAGTATCCCAAACTAATTCATTTATTTTATTACAGTATTTTCAATAAATTCTATTCATGGCAATGTTGTAAACCGCACCAAATTCTATCGATTGAGTTATTTGATGAACATGCACTCATTTTTGGCAGTAATAATAATGTAGGCGAAGCGTCGCCCCATCGAGATTTAACCTCCCCCGACCGAGATTTAAGCGTTTCACCCATCGAGATTTAGCGACTCCCCATCAAAAGAAAGGTTCCAGAACATTTAAACAAAAAAGTGGCCGGTAATCCCAATAAATCCGAAATTTCCGCCGAAGTTAGTCCGATTCTGCGGCGAAAATCTTTTTTTTGTTTTTGTTTTTGGTCTTCACCCAAATATGACGTAAATTTTTACCAGATTGCAGCCGCACTCAGAACGCGTCTGGTCAAGGATGTGAAAGCGTCCCCCTTATGCAATATTTTACAGTTTAAATGCTGCGTATACAGTAGATATCACAATGATCCTAGAAAAGGAAGCAAAATGATAATTACAGTAGCGGTAACATTAACGCAGAAGACTACCAAAATTTAGCATCATTCTTGATTTTTCTTGTGTTCACGGAACGCCAACTATTATGTGAAATTGAGAGAGTCAACATAAATGCAAATATTACAGAAAACAATTTTATGTTGGCTCTGGGAAATTGGTCTAAGTTTTATTTAGTGTAAAAGTTATTTTAATGAATACTGACGTATGTTGATAATTGTGATTTCAGTAATAAGGTAGACGTTTTATGCCAAACAGTGTAGCAATCTACCGCAACTCTAAAATCTGGTGCATTTTTATTCTTGTTACTAGTATTTACTGTACACTAGGGGTACAACTTTTTTGCAACAATATATTCCTGTATCATTTTTCGATGAGCTTATGAAAGATTCGATAAAATCCTAATTTTAAGTTGATTTGATGTAAAAATCTCTCACACAAATTGATAAATTAATTTATAACTTTTTGACCAATTCTTAAGGTCACAAAAAGCCTTTTCCGGTTTTAAACAAACACTACAAAAGTCACGTTGTCACGTAATAGCGTGAATTTACGTGTGTTTGCGCCACCTTTTTTGGTGTCAACGTTGTAACTCAGCATTCAAAATGCAACTGAAAAAATACATATATATTAGGGTGTTGCAGTTGCCACGACCTCTTCCGATTTTTTTTTTACTTTCTTCAAAACGGGAGGTTGCCAAAAAAAATCATGAACACAAAGTTCGAGAAAAAAAAATTGAGGTTTAGGGGTCGCACAGAGACTTTTTTACCCAGAATTTGGTATTTGTTTAATTTTGAGCTGCTAGATGGTGCTATGTGAAATCATTGTTACTAATGAGTCATTGCACAGTTGAACATTTGGTTTTGGTCTTATACATTCAAAAAAACTTTACTACAACTTCTAAAACTGTTTACAGTTATGTTGTTTGTTTGTTTCTTTCAGAATTAATAGTGGTCAAAATTGATTACGTTTCTGTGCTGGTAAACTACCACAGAAACTCCATTTGAGTTAGACCTACATTATCTATTTTGGCTGGTTGTGTGAAGCACAGTGAAACATAGCCTACAAGTTACTTTCTTAAAGAATGACGATGCATACTATGCTTTAGGCCTAATTACTGAAATCTATTAAACTGGTGTCCTAACTTGAATATACTTACAGTAGCAGCTTACTAAAACATATTTGTTATGTTTTGCTGTGTAAGATACAAAGTTTAGTGCAATCTACTTAGTACAAGCTGTATAAAACATGAACATTAGTAAATCTACTATCAATATACTATTACAGTACTAAATGTGTAAATTCTCGCAGTTGGCTGCCAGGAACTATTTCTAGACCTGATGACAATACTATTAAAAGCACATGTTTTCCCACCTCGAAGCTGGTCACAATTCGTCAATTAAAAATAATTGAGAAAGTAAAGGAGCTGGTAGATGAAATGAAAAATTTGTACAAATGCAACTCTAACAGAGAAAACAGTGGAAAAGCATACAAAATTATTGAAAACTTCAGGGAAAAATCTTTCTCTCTTTATTGCCCTTTATTTCGTGAGGGTTGCGGGTGCAGCAGCTCGAGATTAAGCTACCACACTTCACGGTCTTCCATCACCCCCTTCATTTTGTCTTCCATCACCCCCATCATTTTGCCTTCCATCATCCCATCATTTTGCTTTCCATCACCCCCATCATTTTGCTAGGGTGAAGTCCCAAGCAATTCCACCCAAGATTCTCAATGTAATATTGATTCATCTTTAGTAGTTCTAGGTTGTCCAACTGTGTTTTTTTCCATTTGCTTTGGCTTTTAAATCTTGTTTGGAAATTTTTCCTGAGGCATTTTGCTTACATGGTAAAACCATCTAAGCTGAGATCTTTCAATTTGGAGAGGTAACGGCTCTAGAGATTTTCGAATCTCTAGAGACGTGTACCTTGTCAATAACGTAACTCCTTTGATTTTTTTGAGAAACCTCATTTTGGACGCTTGCACTTGCGATCGCATCCTTTCAGTCATTACCACATTTTCACGACCATACAGAAATATGGTAGGAGAAAAGAAACAAAAACTGTTTCGAAAATAGAGAGCCTTGCATTTTCGACAATTCTCGTCTGACAGCAACTGAATGGTGCAAAGATCTCCTTATTGCAATTGCCTAGCCAATTCGGATATCCAGTTTTTCGTCTTGCCTTCCGTCGCTAGTGAATGCAACCCCAAGATACTTGAACGTGTATACTTGTTTCTGTGTCACTCCATTCAGTTGCAACAACCACTGATTACTGTTTCTTGAAACATGAAGTTCATTAGTTTTGACCGTGCTTATTTTTATTGCTGCAGTGTCATAAGCAGCTGCAAATCTATTTAATGTACGCTGAAGGCCAGATTCTGTAGAAGCAGAATCAAATCATCAGCATAAAGCAAGCAACTGATTTTTCGATTCTTTATCGTGGCAAACTCATCAACTGGGTTGCAGTTGTCAATCCAATTCATATAAACAATGAAGAAGAACCAAAACGTACCCTTGCTGGTGTTCAACGCCTGTATGGAATGCTTTGATTGCTAGCCATTTGCTCAACCGCGAAGCTCCAGTCGGCACCATAGAATGTCTCAACCCTAGAACTACCAGACCGGTCAATTGACCGGTAACAAAATCGATTTTTGCAATTTTTTCTAATATTTACGCTATATGTATCTGAAATTTCCTGTAATCCTTGATTTCGGTTAGACGAATGTACCCTAGAAAAAAATTTTTTTTCTCTGAACAACTATTGTGTACATCATCGATACACCTAGAACGACCGTACCGGTCAATTGACCAGTAATGGACATGCTGACTAAAAATGAAAAATTTCGTTTAAGAATTGTCTTTATTGCTGCTGAAACGAATTTCAACGAAAGATTGACTTCAAAAACGCGTTGTACATGAAAGAAATATTAGTATTTGTTGTACAGCTTGGCTTAGTTCTGCGATGGCGCGCAAGCTTTGCACACTAATTGTGTACAGGAACCACACACATACTTTCTGCAGTAGCAGCACTGCTGCCTGGTTTTATTTTTCTGGCATAGTTAGCAGGTGGTCCTCTTTCTATCAGCCAGTGTAGCCTCTACTCTATTTGATGTTGATTCTAGTGCAAATTGCATACGTTTCGAGGAAACTAAACATTTTTGCCGCTTTTTGTCACACAGTTGTTCTTCCAAGCTTATGAGAAAGCTGCGTCTGTTGCTCTGCATCTTACCAATGTCTTTGGCAATCACAAAAGCGTTCAATGAAATTATATCCAAAAGATTAAAAAATGCTGCTAATGGCCATCGCCGTGATGCAGCTTTCGAGCTGTAGCATCGAAGCACTTGGTCAGCAGTATCAACGCCACCTTTTGTAGAATTATAATACAAAATTGCTTCAGGCTTCTTTTTCGTTCACAATTGGAGTAATGCGCATGGACGAGCAGTAGCGTAGCCAGGGGGGGGGCGGGGGGGGCTCGAGCCCCCCCCATTGGCTTGTGAAGTATGCAAAAACGCATGTATTTTGTGCTTTTGAGGCCGATTTTTTGTGAAAAATGGAAAATAGCCCCCCCCATACGAAAAGAGCCCCCCCTCAGACGTTTGAACTTGCGAAACTTGGGAGAAAAATCACTCTGAATTTTGGCGAAGACCTTTTTTTTTTTTTTTTTTTTTTTTTTTGGAGATCACCTAATTTTGGGCGGAAAAAACCTTTGAATTTCCGATGTTTCCGAGACATTTCGTCTCAAATTTCGGACAAACCGTCTGAAACTGATTCAAGGTCAATGAAAATTCGAGTCAACGTCGTATGCACACTTCTCACTCTTTCAAAATAGCCCCCCCCTTTTTCAAATCCTGGCTACGCGCCTGTGGACGAGAGTAAAAATACATCTTTCTTCTTCTTAGCTTTATAGTAAAGAATCACATTACCATCTGTAGTGAAAAGGAATCGTGATGTATACAAAGGCTGCTGCTTTGTGTCGGCATGCAACCAGAGCGGTATCTCCCTCTTGTTTTTTCGCAGCGTCCCCACCATCATAATGTTGTGTTGCAAAAGGTTTTTGGCATAGGTGGGCACAAGTCCGTTAATAACGAAGCTAACTTTTTCATTAACCCGTTAATCCTTTAAAAAGTTTTTTCATGTTAACGGACTAAATTAACTTCCGTTAAGTTCTGTAAAAGGACTAAAGTAATTTCCGTTAAGTTTTGTGAGCTTCCGTTAAGGTTTTTATCGTTAATATCTTGCACCATTCATTCATCGGACCGGTACAAAGCAGTTTGCACTGATAACATTTGTTGCGTATTAGCACGAGTTTTATAAAGGAAAGAGAAGAAAGAAGCTCTTTTTTGAGGCAAATAGTAACCTGCAGCCTCATAGGTATATAAATTATCGCTGTTCACAATTTCCAAAGATTTTCCGATCGCAGCTTCGTTGTGCATTTGAACCTACTTTTATCTTGAAATTAGATTAGACTGTAAAATGTAACTTCCAAAACACAAAAAGACCACCATATCAATAAATATTTCCTTGCAATCAGCTCAACTGCGTCAATTCGTGTTCTAGAAGCGAGTGAATAAAACGAAATGTAAATTACACGCAAAATGTTAACGGATTAACGGACTTTATTAACTTCCGTTAATTAAAGCTAAAAATAACGAATTAACGTTAACGGAGGTGTGAAGTTTGTTAACGGACTAGTGGTTAACGAAGCTAACGTTTTGCATTAACTTGCCCACCTATGGTTTTTGGCCGTTTCCACGAAGTAAAATAATTATCAGTGGTGACGTTTTGCCCAGTGTTATGATATGGCTCATCAAACTCCTTACTACATGCTAGGCATTACCAATCTGAGGCAGATCCTCTTTGCCCACTCATGGAATAGCTCTCAGCATATAGGATGTTTTTATAGGCTATCACGCAGTAACCAATATTAAACTTGATGCTAAATTTGGCAGGTTTCTGCGGCATGTATTGAATAAAACTGCACCTTGACCTACAAGGAAATAGTTGTTCATCAATTGTGACTTCGCCATGTGGAAAAAACTTTTCTCAACATTCTTCATCACCGTTTCCCACAAGTCGCTAAGGGGAGAATATTTTCATTTTCTCGCCTTCTTGGTCTCGTTCGCTCGTCGTCAAATCGAATGAATCTCTAATATTTTCATGAACTTGTTTCGTGACATTGTTTCAGTAAAAATTTGCCTACCGTAGTCAGTATTCCAAAAACTATGAAGCGGCTCATCTCTACCTTTGATTACACCACGAACAATGCAGAAGCCGACAAACGCGTGAAGTTCATCAATTGAAATTTGAAACTCGTCCTCGTTTTGAAGTTTTGCCTCTTCTAAAGTTCGTGCTTGAATCACTGCAAAGGATTGCTGCCCAGTAGCGTACGCAGGATTTTGAAAAAGGGGGGGGGGGCCCAAAATTTCAGAAAATTTGGGAAGAACAAAGATCTGAATCAGAAGTTGTTCCACTCAAATTTAGTCTCATTTTTCGACCAAATTTAGGTGAAGAGCAAAAAAAAAAAAGGGCTTTACTCAAGGTCCGTCCCGTTTTTCACCCGAACTCACTCAAATTTGCAGCCAAAAGCCTGAAAGCCTGATGCCCAACTTACAACGGGAGGGCCATGCCTCAATTTTGCTCACTTTACAATGCAATTTTGCAATCCTAGCGACCCAAAGGGGGGGCATGGCCCAATGGCCCCCCCCCCCCTAAATACGCCCCTGTTGCTGCCCAAACAGTTCAAAAATATATCTGGTGCAGTATCAACACGTGCTCAAATAAATCGTTTTGTACCACCTTGTTGATGGAGAATATTTCGCCCCCTCACTCTTGCCGTGGCCAGGTGCTGATATCGCCATTCAGTGCCATCTCGGTTGGTAATTACATCTTCAGACGACGTGCTGGGCTCTAAACAAAAACAGCATATAGCATAAAAAATAAAGGAAGTGACTCGGTGGGTGGTCCATCCGCGCACTCTGCAGGCTTGGCAGGTGAATATTCAAGTATATATAAAGAAATAACTGTCATTGCAAGACTGCAACAACTTTATCGAAGTTAAAAATTCATTCAATGAAAAAAATGCGCCGACCGGCCACCCACCGGACCTCCCGCAGCCAATAGACTTCCTTGAAGTCTCTTCAAAAACTAAAACTAGCTACTTGAAAGTTACTAAGAAAAATCATTCCAACGCTTACGTTGATTATCGACATCTCTCTCATCTGGCAATTGATCATCCATCCGCTAAATCTTCCTCCACGTCACTACTTATGGCTTTATCACCACCTGTCATTGCAATATTCAGCTCTTGAAAGGCTTCTGCATCGCTGTCGACATCTTCTAATAGCATTCGCAGTGCTTCCTCGGCAGTACGTGGGCTTTTAGGCCAGGACATGTCAATATACTCTCACAAGGCTTCAATAAAAGCTCACGAGATGTATAATTTGCAAGCAAGTATCTAGCAGATAGCATAACTATACAGCAAAGTAAGATTATCTGAAAAAAAGAGGAGCTGTAGATGCCCTGTAAAAACTACGAAAAAGGCATTTTTTACCGGTACACTTATTATGTGATAAAAGGTGAAAACACTGCTTAAAAGTAGCCTACCGAATAGGACAATGGCTGGCACGATTCGAGCTTAGCTGCTGTTTAGGCTATGCACAATATATAGTAAATATATAATCTGAGATGTAAAGGCTAGCCTACAAATACCAGTAACCTACACCAGTACCAGTCAGCCGGTAGGCTTTACTGTTCCTAGAAGCCTAACCAAGATTTATCTGGCCAAGTTAGACTAATCTAGTTTGCTAGGCTATTCTTGGCGCCCAATGCCAAAGCCTGCCTAAAAACTTGTTTTCTCTATTCTGGCTCGCATCATAAGCACTCCCCATCTTTCCTTCTTTTCGTTTTTGGTTTAGCCTGCCTGCAAAGACATGTTAGCCTATACCGGTACCGAAGACCTAAAGAACTTGCGGCGATAAAATTGCGAACTCATCGATCGGTCAATTGATCGGTACGATCATTCTAAGTATAACAATTTTCTGGTAGTCCTAGGGTTAATGGCGTATAACAACTGACCATCAACTCCATTCTTCTGCAGAACTCTCCAGAGTTATAAAGACAATCATATTTTACTTTTCCGTGATTGACAAAGGATGCAAAAAAATCTTTTCCATAAATTCCAGATTTCTCAACCATTGAAATAAAATTAAACAAAACAATGAAATCTTGGTCATCAAACCAACACCTTAATATGATTGAAAAATGAAGAAGAAAACACATTTTTGCATAGCATGATATCTGATTGAAAAACCTGAATCGAGAGTAAGGAAATGGCTGTCGAAGAAAGAAACGGAAATTATGACAGCTTATCATAAAAATACTCTTTGTTAACTCAGCTGTCTAGAATAAACAAAAAAGACTAAAAGTGGGTAAATAAGAATAATGAGCGCTTTTCAGGTTAAAATTAGAGCCAGATATGAAATTATTAAAATAGAAAAATGTGCAATAATTTGGTATTAATTATGCACGTGGCAGAAGTTCTATAATGCAACTTTTGATAACTTTGATTCAAAAAGTTTACTTGTTGGCTGTGTAATAAACAACAACTCCAAAAACAGTAGAAATGATCAAACGTGATTACAGGTTCGACTTCTATCCCAAAAACATTCAAAATGAAAAAAACTTTTTTTTTTGAAATTGCCAAAATTTTGATGTCAGTGTGCGCCCCCTAAACATTTACAAATTTTTACGAAACTTGACCAAAAGGGTTTTTGTGCGAAGCCTCCAACTTGACCTAAGGTAGAAGTTGCCACGATAAAAATTTCAAATTTATGGGGCGGCTGCAACACCAAAATATATATATTTATAGCAGTATTGATGTTTATAAACAAAGTCAATTGGTCTAGTTCATGCCATTGATAAGATAGATCTAAGAAGATAAGGGGATTGTTTTTGTTTCAGCGCAACGTCTGCAACTCCTGTGCTGCCTTTATTGAATCCTCGCAGCATTGGTTTTATCAGGGAGCAATGATAATTGGTGATATCTTTGCCAGTGCTTTTTGAGCATTTAAAAACCGAGGCGTTGGCAGGAGCAAAATTTTGTGGTGATTGGAGGGTTTTCTTTTGAAATTAATGTGAAGACCACCCAAAAAAGGCATATTAACTTCAAAACAAAAAAAACAAGAAAAAACGCAAGTTTTACCGGATATAAATAGACTTGATTGTTCAATATTTATTGATAAGTTTTTTTTTTTTAATTATTATTAATCAAATAATTAGTTTTTTACATAAATTAAATTTTTTTTATAAACTGAAACCGAAGGTCTAAGCTTAGTACGAATGTCTTTACTTTTATTGAGTTTTTTGTAGCAGCATGTAACTGATACCGAGTCCCAATGCAAAGCTTTGATGCTAACTACAGCAAAAACCAATCGGTCAAGTTCAGTGCATAAAGCGTCACTGAACTGGTAAATTTAGATGCGATTCCCAGTCAGGTCAAAGCAAAGACTTTAAAATTGATATTCACGGCTTTCCTTCTCAACATTCAGTGTTCCAAACGGACGGACAGTGTGAAGTGTTGTATGTAGTAGTAGACTGGTGGCAGAAACATTAATTTGCAGACTGCTGGTAACTGGTATATCCAATTCATTAAAACATGTCTCTTTGTTCGTATAAATGTGCATTGAAAACGTTTGTGATGGTAATCTATACTGTACGTGTTGGTTTGTCGAGTCCGCTGTAGACTTTCACTTCACTTGGAGCAGAGTTCTGAGGCCAGACGATAACTTGAGCTTGCTATAATACGGTTTTTCAGGTTTTAAAGATCAAGAACCATTACCTTGACCTCGTTTACAGCCATTGCCTTTTGATACCAACCGCAGTCGCAATATAAAAAAAGCGATTGTTGATGGGGACATTCAGTGAATCAAACCCAAACCGAAAAAGTATAAGCTGACGATTTGGTGAAGACGGTTCAATATTGATGAATTGTATGAAAAGATTTTTAGTGAAAAAAACCAATGTTTGATTATTAACATCGAAAACAAGATTAAGATCAACAAAGCTCCGTGCTATTCTTCTTTATTCGATAACATTGCGGTACAAAAAAAAAAGTAAAAGCGAAGTTTGTATTGACAGTTGGTCTGATAAAATCGCATCGACTTATTGATGCTACGGTTATCATCAGCATTCCTGATGTAACAATCTTAACTGAAAACACAACAAAGTGAGCTAGAAAACGAATAGTTTTTATAATGTTTTGTTCAACCTTTTCGTTCACTGAGGTAAAATATAAAAGACTGGGTGATATTTCCGTCTCTTTTTCAACAGAGTTTAGTAAGCAACGAATTTATCCCTGATTCATGCGTGTTGTTTAGTATTAACATGCAAAAGACCAAAATAAATTATTATGTATCTTAACAAATTGCAAAGATTGAGCTGGTCTACTTTGCCGCTTGTGACTTGGTATAAAGAAGCATCCATGGCAAAATTGGGTACAGCGCCTCGATGGCAAAGCTCATTCTTGTTCAAAACTAGCGATCTTTAACGAAAGTGAAATTTGAAAAAGCTCCTCCAATACGAACGCTCAAAAAATCGCAAAGTATATATATTATACTGAAACACTTAAACAAAAAATTGTACCATCCAATTAAGCAGTCACTCAAAATTAAAAAAAACTTTTAAAAGGCGTAAATAAGTGAAGATTGAATTCCACTGATGCAAAAAAAGTTCTGTACATATAGCAGAGGCTGTACAACTTATATCAAAACACAGTGCTCGACACATGGAAGTCACTCCCGATGATCTCGAATACCACCGAAACTGCCTGTAAGGTTTCAAATTTTTATATTTTAATGTTTAAACATGTGACTAGTACTGTGTAATCAAAAACAATAAGAGCAATTTTTCAAAATACAATCCTCATATAAAAGTATTTAGATGAAACTGCATTAAAAAAATGACAATTGTAGCACTCATAATTTTCATAGCATGGGAATAAACATTTCCTCATTTAAAAGCTTTAAAGTTAATATAAAATGCTTTTTTAACAATGCGACAAACCAAACAACAGTTAACAATATTTTGCAACTAATGCCTATTGCAAGATATCATGTTTTATGCTGTTATTTACTATATAGAAATGACATGTTGTGATATAGCTACTACGTTTCGCATTATGAGGTAATTTATAACGGATTTTCTAAATGCTATAGCATTTTTTGAGAAAACAAAATGCCAGAATTAATTTATTAGTCATAAACCTTTCTCAATTTCTCACACTAGCTTTATGTGAACACGTATAGTGCTTTTTCACAGAATCAAATTAATTGCATTATCGATATTATTATATAGCAGTCTAAATTCCACATACTGTACAAATACATTGTTTAGTGCGTTAATAGAAAAATATAAGGTACGAGCAATAATGCTTTTCTGCGCTGAAAAATTACACTTGATCTAAAATAGTACAAACAAGTACCGGTACATCACGATTGATGTAAAAATGAAAAATACTTGCTACTTTCAAGAAAAAAATTGTTCCTGAGTTCGCTTCCGGTTTATTCTGTCAAATTAGGCCACAAGCGTCATTTCCGCTTTTGACAACTAAAACGTTACACGTTTCCGAATTTGTCTCCGCTGCCATTTAATTTTATCGTTTTGCTTTCGTTTTGACCAACATTTGAATGTTTCTATATATTGTACTTTAGTATTTTTGTTGATTACAGCAGTGGATTGATTAGCCTGCCCATAGGAATTGCTGGATTTCCAGGAGGTACCATCAAACGTAATAATAGAGAGCATAAAGCCAGGATTTAGGTAAAATTGTTCACTTCCGGAATAAAGCGTGAAATTTGGCACAAACCTTCTCCAGGTTGAGTATAACAACTTTTGAAGGGGAGCCAAAAAAATTGGGCTTGGCCAACTCCTACAATCGGCCCCTAAAATAAAATTGTATGCTCAGAAGTATGTGCTTGCTTCACATTCATTACCCGGTAAGGATCGGTAATACACAACATTACATTTTAAGGCATTGTTTACATTATATCCAGAGGTACATACAGAATTTTGCTAAGGGAGTCTCACCTTATGTATCAAAAACAGTCAAAAAAAAATGACACAAAAAAAATCTCCATCATTTGCAATATCAGATCATAAAGTCTTTATTTGGTAGATTGATTGATTGATTGATTCTTTTATTTTTGTATAGAAAGACACATAAAACAAATAATATGCTTCAACATGAAAACTGCAGGCAATGTCTTTCTGGTGAGAGGCTGCGAAAAGACCATAATCCAGATTCATGAAACTGGCGCGGTTGCCGAGCCTGCATCCTCTCACCAGGTGATTACTGTACATCAAAAAAAACAACAGCACAGTAATACAATACATCAAGCAATGCAGAAAAAAGAACAAAAAAACAATGCATATAAAAAATAGTTCAGCAATTTACATGACGAGTTGTTGAGAAACATGGTAATAGTATCAATTAGTTTAAAATTTAAAATTACGTACAGTATTAAGACGCGAGTACGTACAAAAAATCACAACAAGCGTTAAAAGTGCTAATGGCAGCGGCTACGGATAAATTTAAACGTATGAAAATAAAAATAAGCACCGAATAACTACAGACAAATAAATCCTTATATTTGTTGTTTGTATCGAAGGATTTCTTTAATATTTTTTACAAATATTTTTAGTAGACTAGAAACAAACGCGTGAAAAAAAAAGAAAAGAGCATAGAATAAAAAAAAGTTTGTTCTGTTGGTAAATAGTTTTTTTACAATCACGCGTTTTCAACTGATTTGATTGGGCACAATCATGGAACAAGTGAACCGTGAATAAAAAAGTCACGTGATTAGGTAAATCGGCATATATTGGAACAAGTCAACTGTGAAGAAAAAAAGAAAAAATTGTCAGTTTCCAGTCCACTAGTAAAGATCGAGTCTATGGTCAGATTTAACATACGTAGTGCAAGCTGCTAAACAACCTTGAATACTTCACGGACAGTAACGTGGCCAGGAGGGTGAGGGTGGCTACAGCCACCCCCCCCCCCCCATTGACTTACCGACCAAAATGCAGAATAAGCAAAATACCACGTTTTTCGAACTTTTGAAACTGTCTTTTGCACAAGAATAGACTAAAAAATGATTTAAAACATAATTTAAAACGTTTATTTGGGGGTGGGGGGCTAATTTGTCAAAAATAAAACTCATAAATTGAAAAAAAATGAAAAATGGCCTAAAATTGTTATTTGATTTTGATCGCTTATTGAAAAATGCTTAACATAGGTATCATCAAAAAGTATATAAGCTCAAAAATAGATGATGAGGGGACTACTCAGTATTAGTTAATTACCAATTACTTCGTTCAAACTTCCTTCCGATAGCTTCTCTAATTATATCTTTTTCTGTAAAATATATACAAAATAAAATACTCCTTGAGAGTTTTCTTGAACCACTGGTGTAGGATTTAATGATCTACCGTCTTGTAAATAAAAGAACTGAAATTCTAGCAATAACTACCTTCCACACAGCCTATTTATGTTTCTAGTATGATCATGTTTTTGCACTGCTTATTATTTTTATGCCACGTTTCAATGGCATTAATTTTTATCAAAATAGGCCTAAATTTAACTTACTTTACAAAAAAATACCAAAGCGTTGGTGGTTGCGCCCCAGATCCCCAATTGCCTCCGATGACTGGGGCTCCAGCCCCTGATCCCCGCAACAGACCCCTCCCTTAATGCAAATTTCTGGCTACGCGCCTGATCTCGGGATATAGATAACAAGACAACGTTTTGACAATTTTAGTTTGGTTTTAGTTTAGTAATTTGTTACGTCTACGTCCTTTCATTGTTCCTAGACAAAGCACATCTTGTTTTTTTTTATCAATTTTGCAGCAAAGGACAAAACACTGCAATATGACATCACCACCAGCAGACATTATGACGTCACCAAATCACGTCATTTGCTATAAGTAACTATTTTGTTTTGAATCAATACGTTGAGTGCAAAATGTTGTCATTAAACTAACATATTTTTAAGAAGCAATTTATTGCTGTTATTTGATGGAATTTTTAGCAAACATGACGTCATAATGATGTCGTCAGCTATAAGCAGTAACTGTATCTTGAACTAATAGCTGAATGCAAAATTTTGTCATTAAACTAATATTATTAATTAACAATTTATTTCTGCTGTTTTGTTGGAATTTTTGGCAAACTTGACGTCATAATTACGTCACAAAGTGGCGTAATTTAACCTACGCAAGATGTTCATCTAATAATTGAAACAATTAACAGAGTTTGATATCAATGAGAGACTCCACCAATTGGAGCAATATTTTGCTTGCCATTGTACATTTTGGGCAAAAATAAGGTCATGTCTACGTCATCTGTGACGTCATAACATGCCAAAATATTTTAGTGGGCAAAAACAATAAAATAAAGTCATGAAATCATTAGTTGGTATTATATAAGCTCGTTTACATCAAAATTTTGTTCAACCACAAGGTGGAGCTAGATCATATGTTTAGGGGCCGTTTGTAGAAGTTGCCTAAGCTTAATTTTTTGGCTCTCCTTCAAAAATTGTTATAATCAATCGGTGTTGAAATGTGTCTATTATAGTTTGGTTTACCCGTACCTTTACTATGGTGTTACATCTTGGGGAAATATTGCTACCAAATACGCTAAGACTATTCAGATTCAACAAAATTATATTGTCAAAATTATAAATAATTCAACTTCCTTTAAAACAAAACTGAATCCCATATATCAGCAACTAAATTTAATGAATTTACGCCAAATTTATAAATTAGAAATATTAAACTTTATAATTAAATATAAAAATAAAACTTCTCCCAAACTGTTTCAAAAACTACTTTATAACTCCATCAGAAACCCGTAATTATCCAACCAGATTTGCTTGTGATGACAACTAGGCTGTTGCATTCCAACATAAAAAGTCTACTTCAAAACGTTCGATTCAACATAATGGTTATAAAATATGGAATAAATTGCCATTGCAAATTAAAGGGTTGCATAGAAAAAGTTATTTTATCTTTTTAAAAAGAGTAAAAAATTTCATATTGGAAAGAAAGTAGCTATAGTTTTTTTCTTACTAAAGAAAGCACCCTGATTTACCTTGATTAGATGGTTTTCCCGGCTGAATAATTTGTGATGTTGGTTTTACACAGATTCAGTTGTCCTCGGCCAACTCTTTCCGTCCTCCGACAGATTATTGTCATAGCTGTGTGATTGCATTTTTGTCCTTGTGTGTGCTGAATGGCGTGTATTGTTATACTTGTTTAATTATTGGCATTTCTTCTAAATTTGCTGCGCTACTGTATTTTTCTTTGTGCTGAGTGGATCAGGTTTGTGTGCTATCAAAATTTTATACTGAAGATGAGAGGTTGCAGACTCGAAAACCTCACCTTTCCTGGAAAGAGCCGCGAGATATTTCCAGAAAATGGCCTATGGTCTTTTCGCGATCTCTCATCAGAAATGATTATTCTGTAACTTTTTTTTTGCTTTATTTTGCTGCTTGACTTTGTATGCTTATTTACCTTGCAGAATATCTTTCTGAACAAAAATAAATGCCAATTGAATTAAATTGAATTGAATTGAAGGTTTGAACCAAATTTCTCACTTTATTCCGGAAGTGAACAATTTTCGACTTAGCTCCTCTACTATGAATGGGGCGATTAAAAAATACGCTATCTAGCTAGGTGTAGAATGTAGATCTATCCGGGTCAGAAAAATTAGCAACTAAAAAAAAAAGAGACACGTCCCAGCAAACATGCAAGATTGGGCCAATGTTGGCCATCAGTTGGCAGGGTTGGCAAAACGTCGGCAAATTTGCGAACGCTTTGCCAATGTTGCCACTGTTTTGCCAACGTCTTTGCAAAAGCCGTAATTATTGTAGTAGTAAGTTTCCTCGAATTTTTTCACAATTGTTTAATGATTCTGGGCTAGTTTTTTTACTTAAAAGTATCCAATTTGCCAAAAATACTTTTTTTTTTATTACGATTCAGCCAACGTTGGTGGAACATTGGCTCAACATCGGTTGCCAACATCGGCATTATGCATTTCAACCAATACAGGGCCAACGTAGGATGCCAGCCCCAGGCCAACATTGCTGGATAAAATTTTTCTTAACTACCGACAATTTTTTGTTATTAATTTAGGTTGTTCATTGCAAAAGCGCTGAACAGGGATCAGAATTAGCTGAATTATAAACAAGGCCTAGACGTTATTATGTCGAAAATCCTTGTTTATTTTTGTGATTTTTTAGGAGCAAGCACTTGAAAAAACTTTGTTATGGTGAAGCCAAACCTTACTTAAAACTCATGTCTTACTTTTGTGCAAAGTAATCAGCAACACCGATCAGTAACTTTTATATATTTTAGTCTAATTGCTTTGTAAAACAAAAGATGGTTGAGCTAAAAACCTTCACAAATTTCAAAAACAAAAAAACAAAATTACTGAAGCGGAACAGCATGACAAATAGTTTTTCAAGTATTTACTATTTACAGTAGCAGTAGTGCTTGTGTGGATGGTTTCAGGCAAAAATTTACAGGTTTAAGCAATTGTCAAGAGTTACCGGTAGTTTAAAGTTTAGGGTTGGAGGTAATGGTTCTAACAGTTTGTGTTGCAGTGCTGGGGTTAGTTTTACCATGCCATGATTTAGCATTGTTTTGTAAAAATGGCTTTTAGACTAGGCTACTGGATTAAGTCCAGATTGGAAAGATCGTACGTTGAGCGGAGGATATTTTTTCTAGTCTTTTAGTTGCGCAGATTAGCAACTCCTTTGGGCAATGTGCTGCGCGGAATGGAGCAAAGTTGTTCGAGTTATGATGATTGATCATCAATTGGGTAATAACTTTCAATTTAAGCAGTGAACTTGAAATGTTTTAGGACCGTCAGAACATTAACTCTTTATTTAGTAAACTAGAAACAGACGCGCGGAAAAAATAAAGAAGAGGATTGAAGAAAAAAAGTTTGCTCTTGTTGCAAAGGTTTTCTGTGGTCAACGCGTATTCGACTGATTTGATTGGACATATTCGCAAAACGAGTGAACCGTGAAGAAAAATATCACGCTGATTAGACGAATCGGCATATTCTAGAACAAATGTACTGCGAAGAAAAACAGCCAAACTGTCAGTTGCCAGTCCACCAATAAAAGTTTATGGTCAGATCAATTTCAAGTTGCTTAGAACTACAAAACTAATTGGAGTGGCACTGAATTTTGTAGCCGGGGTTTTGGGGCGAAGTCGTCAGCCGCCAGGGGCTTTCAAACTCAAGTCTCCAGCCGCCGCTGACAAAATATTGAGGTTATCTAGCTAAAAATCGTTAATAATTTACTCATTTTTGTCAAAAAATACGCTTAGCAACTGTATCCGTACAAAAATGTTTGCCGCAAATCTTAAACTAAATCAACAAGATGGCTTGTGTCATGGGAAGTTCAATACTCCGTCGAGTCACACCAAAGATTAAAAAAAAATGCTAATGATCGCATTTCGTCAAAGTTAGACGCCAAACAAACCAACCCGAGAAATAATTCGAAAAAAACAGTTTTATTTTATCAAACAATACTTCTTCACAGAAAAGTCTGCCATGGAGATCCCACAGCGAGTACTTCTACACAAAGGGTTCTTTTCACCTTTACGTTACAACACAATTTCTTAGCCTACCAAACTTAGGCGTAGTCAGAATTTTTGATTGAGGGAGGGGGCAAACCACAAATTATATGCAATGACCTTATCACAAATTTTCAAAAGAGGAACTTTTTCTGGGGCAAAGACATCGCAACGTGGAAGATAAGAAGCCGTGGCCCGTGTTTGGCACTTAAGCAGGATTTTGCTAAAGGAAGAAGGCTTAAACCAATAGTTAAACAGAGCAAATGTCTGTGTTTGGGAGACGTGTTGAGTAAACAAGTGTAACTCAAATGCATCACAGACGGGGGTCTGGGAGCGAAACCCCCAGCCACTAGGCAATTTTTTGTAACTTTTTGGAAAAAGAAAGCTTTATTATTGCCGTTGGATCACATTTCGAACGTGTTCAGAACCATTTGAAAAAACTAAATTTTTGACATTTGAAAAGCAATGGGAAAAATTACATTGTTCAATATTCCTTTTACTTGCAATTTAAATCCAACACACGTTTAAAATCTTGCATTTTGGTGTTAAAATTTGTTAGTGATTTTGCCCAGGTAGGAGAAGTAAGGTGCGTACTGCCTCCTGCAAAATTTTGATTGTAAATTATAATCCACTTAAAGATTTTCCTTAAAGATTTTTGTTTTGACTTGAAATTAACCAATTATTAGCAAACCTAACATAGTAGTATTTTGTAAACACAATGTTGTCCGTCTTTTAATTTAAAAGTCCTACAACAACTGTTTTGTGCCTTATTTGATAAAGTTTGGAAGCTAAGCAGACACATTATTTTGTTATACAAAAACTTTTGAGTTTACAAATTTATTTCAATTTTTCATTACGCTTGTGGTAGGATATTACGCCAAAGGGCGTAACGAGTTTGCCGGACCCACCTCTGCATCATTGCGCCCGGGCAACACAGCTCCTTTCGAAGAAATGTTGAAGCGGTGGCGAGCCATTGGCAGCACTGCATTCGATTTGACCTGCCCTAGATTAAAACCGCAGCCCTCCGATGAACTCGTTACCGCTCAACCAACTGGTCGGTGAATTTATTTCTAAGTGTAGCTAATTAATTCGCTTTTTATACAAATTCTCTTCGGATGATCCCGTAAGGGTAAAACAGACTATTAAAGGGCTTCGCCTCTATACCCTAATGGCCTTCGGTGGCTGGGGGCTCCGCTTCACAGACCTCGAAACAGCTCGTACATTGCAGATTTGTGATTACGCGCCTGGATTAAGCAACCGGCCATAAGCTGCCAAGCATCTCTAAATATATTATTGCAAATTTTCCAAAAAATGCTTAATTTCTTCCAGCCCAAGTGCTTCGTCTACCCCAAACAAGATTCAAACGAGACGTTAGCTATTACTTGTTTATTTTATGCATAACAAAAGAAAAATGGATTAAATGTACAGACTATAAAACGACTTTAAATATCTGCCAATACTGCCCGCAGGTTTAGGAATTGGATATTTTGCTGCAAGGAAAGATTGAGATGCGACCAAAATGGTCTTCCTGTCAAGCTGCCACATTCCTAATAAAAATCGATGCAAAAAATTATATTTTTGATTATAAATGATAATTTGCAATTTAAATAATCATAAAAACAGTCGAGAATTAACCTAAAACTAAACGTAAAAAGGAATGCACGAGTTGAGTTGTATTGCTAGCTTGATAATGAGGCATACAAACTAATTGCTTTTTTTTGTAAGTTGCTTTAGATTTAGAATACGAGTAATCTTTTGGCTTTGGGGGATATTGTTTCGAATTTTTTTCCCTATATTTGAAAGATCTATGGCATTTCGCTGTCGAGTATCTATAAATTTGTATTGCATTAGCTTGAAGGGTGGAATAGGACTAGAAGAGTGTACACTTAAACTTTTCTAAAATTAAATAACTGGCTGAGTTGGATGAAGAGAAAGGCAAACTTTGCTCTCGCTAAGTTCGGGTTGAAGGCAAACTCTACTGGTTTGAATTCAAACTTAGCGACAACAAAAGTTTGTGAAAGAGTATATTAATTTTATTCAACGTGGAAACTTGTAATTTGTTTAGATGCCTTGACAAGGGCATAGAGTTTTGCTGAAAACTTTTTTTTTTAATTTTTTTTAAGTAATTTTTTTAAATGAAGCTATTATTAAAATGATTAGTTGCGTGGCAATGTAATGTTGACAGTAATTTACTTATGATTAGTGAAATTTATCTCTCGTTTCAAGTTATATTGTCGTAGAAGCTAATAAAGTAGGAGAATAATTTTTCGTGACTCAAGAACAAATTATTGCTTGCATTTTCGGATTTCCGTCAAACCATGGGGCAATTTTTTCTTCTCTGACTGGATTTATTCTGCTGGCCAATTCACCTTGGACTTGGCCAAGAGACTGCGTAGGGACCATAGGCGTAGCCAGGGGGGGGGGCCAGGGGGCCCGGGTTCCCCCCAATTAAAATACCACCAATGATAAAAATTACGACAACATTAGGCTAGCGCTGCTTAGTTGCAGCTTTTTTTCAGCAATAACGCACATAACAGCAATTAACAATAACATTAATGATCGACGATGAGGGAGCCCGGGGCCCCTAACTAACAATCAGGGGGCCACAAACTAACGACTATGGGGCCCAAACCAACAACTAGGGGACCCCAGGGCCCCTAACTGATAACCAGGGGGCCCCGGGGCTCCTAACTGACAACCAGGGGGCCCTAAGGCCCCTAACTAACAACCAGTGAGCCCCAGAGCCTCTAACTAATAACCAGGGGCCCCAGGGCCCCTAACCGACCACCAGAGGGCCCTGGGGCCCCTAACTGACAACCAGAGGATCCCAGGGTCCCTAAATAACAACCAGAGGGCCCCTAATTAACAACCAGGGGCTTTGGGGCCCCTAACTGACAACCAGGGGGCCCCAGAGCCCCTAACTGACAACCAGGAGGGCCGGGGCCCCCAACCAATAAACAGGGGGCTTCAGGGCCCCTAACTCACAACTAGGGGCCCCGGGGCTCCTAACTAACAACCAAGGGTCCCGGGGATCCTCACAGACAACCAGGGGGCCCTGGGGCTCCTAACTGACAACTAGGAGGCCCCTAACTAACAACCAGGGGGCCCCGGTGCCTCTAATCGACAATCAGGGGGGCCCGGGGCCCCTAAATGACCACCAGGGACCCTAACCGACAACAAGGGGGCCTCTAACTGACAACCATGTGGCCCCAGGGCCCTTAACTGACAACCGGGGGGGCCTGGGGCCTCTAACTGACAATTAGAGAGCTCCCGAGCCCCTGACTGACGACTAAGGGTCCCGGGCCAGGGGCCCCGTAATTCAAATTTTTAATAATTTATATGCAAAACCTATAAGAAATTTAAGAGTTTTTTTCTAAAAGTTGCAAACCCAGGCCTTCGTTTAACGTTATTATGAACTTAATGCTATAACACAGGCGGTAAAGCGAACCCCCAATTGAAAAACTACCAATGATAAATATAATGAGAGCATAGCCAATACGTTGTCCTTGCCGAAATTGAAGTTTCTTTAATTTAGGAATTACGCGTACAAAAGTAAGTAATAAAACTAATAATGATGACGACCACGTTTCCACGTCATAATAATGTCATGCAATTCTTGTACGTTTCAAAAAACTGTCAAGTGACTTGACTCGAGTCCTCCACGTTTTGGAAAAAAGTTATTTTAATTTTGCTTTAAATGTTTTTTTTATGAAAGAACTTAAGGGCGCGATCTTATCTCAAAATCATAGGCGAAGCAAGGAGGGTGGCCCAGGGGGCCCGGGCCCCCTCAATCGAAATGCCACCAATCACAAAATTTTGACAAAAAAAGTCTTGTTTCTGCATTTTCAGTTTCTTTTAGCATCTTTGCGTTCAACAGTACATGCGCACAACAGTAATTAACGATAAATAATATTGACGACTAGGGGGCCCCGGCGCACCTCCATATTTCAATTTTTCTAACTAATTTAAACGTATAACCAGGGTGAAGTCAAATTTTTTGTCCTAATAGTTGCTACCTCAGGCCCTCATCTAAACTTTTTATGGACGTAATGAAATAACCAGCGCCGGATTTGCCATATTGCACAGTGCTAGGGGCCCGCCCTCAGATAGTAGGGCTTTTTTGGTCTTCACTGATATTTGGCAGGAAGATGTTGCAAAAATCCCCTAAGTGCAAGAGGCACCACGCAATGTAAATCCGGCCCGGGAATAACATGTTTAGTAAGCGTAACCATCTATTGGACCATTTTTCAATAACGATTTACCTGCACCTCGCCAGTTTTTACGCACAAAATACTTAAAAAAAAATAGCCAGGAAAATGCTCATTGGCCGTATATGTACTCATATAACTAGTTAACTTCATGAAAGGAAATTCTTTGAGTGGATTATTATTTACTGCTAAAATATTGCAGAAGGTTAGGTGCCTTACTTACCCCTATATGGATCAAATCACTTACAATTAAAATTTTACACCATAATGCAAGATTTTAAACGTGTTTTGAAATTTAATTGCAAATAAAAGAAGAATTGAACAATCAAAATTTTTCGATTGGCTTTGGAAATGTTAAAAATCTAGTTCTTTCAAATGGCTGTGAACACGTTCGAAATGTGATCCAATGGGATTAAAATAGCTTTTTTCCAAAAACTCACAAAAATCGCCTAGCGGCTGGAGGCTTTGCTCCCAGACCCTCATAGCAACCGGCGGCTGGGGGCTCCGCCCCCAGACCCCCGTCTGTTATACGTTTGAGTACACTAGCTTTCTCAAAACGTCTCCTAAGTTAGACATTTTCACTTTTTAACTGTTAGTTTTCGCCTTCTCCCTTTACCAAAATCCTGGTTAAGTGACAATAGACCACGACTTCAGATCTTCCATTCTACGATATCTTTGCCCAACAAAAAGTTGCTTTTTTGAAAATTTCTGATGACGTCATTGCAAGTGTTTTGTGGTTTGCCCCCCCCAATCAAAAATCCTGGATACGCCTATGGTAGGGACTTTTCGGTTTTCAAGTCAAGCTACCACCTGCCCACCTGTCTACCACACACCGTACAGTCTTCACACTGTCCATTTTAATTCTTAACGTCAAACAGGGAAGCTGTAATCCTGTAAATACCAATTTTTACTCTCTTTGGTTTGACTCAATCGGTAATCGAACTCGAGTTTACCGTTCCTGTAGCGAACGCTTTATCTCTTCAACCACTGATTAGTCTAGTTTTATGTCTTTGGTTGAGTCTTCACGATTGCATGCGGTGTGTTGAATGAACGCCTACAGCAGCGAGGCACGGAGGCAGTTTGCGTAAAGTTGTTTCTTGCATTTACTAAAGTATCTGCTTGGTTGCGCAAGCCAATTAATGCATAGTTTTATCTCAAAAAGTTACTGCAGAGTAGGTATTATAAGCTCCCAACCCAACCCTACCGCATTTGGTTTGTTTAAGTCTTTCTTGATGCTGTTGATGATTTGGACAGATTGCATAAAGTGCAAAAAATGATGTCCAA
The DNA here is from genome assembly GCA_963965965.1 of Trididemnum nubilum. Classification (NCBI taxonomy): domain Eukaryota; kingdom Metazoa; phylum Chordata; class Ascidiacea; order Aplousobranchia; family Didemnidae; genus Trididemnum; species Trididemnum nubilum. The sequence continues at coordinate 5,861,308 of OZ014483.1, forward strand.
AATAGTATTAGTAATCTTTTATTTCCGAACAAAAACAAACACACGTAAATCTATCTTGAATTCTATCTTGGATTCTATCTTGCTTCAAGCTTTGTGTGTGTTTGGGTGTGATTAGTGTGTAGTTGTGTTTATGCCTCGGTACTGCTGGACCGATCTTTTTTGAGTCCGTCAATAAATAAATAAATAAATAAGTAAATAAATCGCAAATTCAGCAAACATATAAAGACACGATTTAGCACGACGAGGAGCGAAAGACCAGAACATCGCTTAATTAAGCGACACGGTCGCCGATTCTGCTTCTCCTCATAAAAATAATCCAAAATTGTCCATAAAATGCGGGATAGGGAAAGCTCTATGCTAATCAATAGCCTGGACAGTCGCTTACACTTGTGGAAAGAAAAATCCTTACCAAGGGGCACCAAAATAAAATGAAGCAAAGCGTTTGGTCGAGAATAGCCTGCTTATGATCGTTCGGCCTTCAATCTTTTTAAGTCGATCGGTTCCTTCAGCTCACTATCTCAACTCTCAAGCTCGATCTGTCTTCTTGAAACAATTCCAAGCAGCTTAATTTTATTGTTTCGGAGAGTTACGAGATGCGGCCGAACAGACAAGTCAAACAGAATAAGAATAATCAAAAGTTTGGATACAAAAATCAAAAATGCAAGAGACGAAAACAAAGGACTAAGTACGTGCGGACATTATTTTATATAGTAAGCTTGCTTATGACGTCACAAATGCGACACGACAATAATGAGAAAAATGTAGCAAGTATAATCGTGCAATGCACTACTACAGTACAAAACCGTTTCATTTCTCTTCTCTCTAGCCCCAGCTGTTCTATCTTCTCTTTCTTCTCTTTCAGATTGATATTTACCAAGGAAGTGCATAGGCTACTTGAGTGCAAGAAGGTCGCGCATTGACAAAATTCAACCCAATGCAATCGGCATCTATGAAAACCAATAAAAATTGGACGAATTGAACTCCGACAACCCGAATCGTGATCAAAGTTAACGTGAACCTAATCAAGCGCGCTGTTTGGCAAAGCATAATAAGCAGCGCAAACGTCCACAAAAACTTGCTTCGATGCAAAATTCGCAAGAGGGATTCTATGCGAAGTCCAAATTTCGTTCCCGCAGGCCGCTGGGTATAACCAACAAGATCATTTTTTTTATTTTGATCATTCGCTTACGGTCGCATTTGTGTTCGCGCTTCCGAAACTCGTATTGCGCTGTGGAAATGCAAGTTGCGTTTAGTTCAGGTGCAAAGTTGAAATGCTTGCACTCCTGTGGAATTGACAAAATTTGAAACGAATTTTTTTGAAGTGTTCCACTTCCACTAGGTTTTTAACTTAACTTCCACTAGGTAACAGGGTTTTGAATTGCAATTCGGTCAATTCTTCGTCATCAATAATACTTAAAAATTGTGGATATGCAATAGCGATGCCGATAGCGGCGCAACTGTTTGATCACCGCGTATGGGGTGCCGTTTGGAAAAAAACTATTTTGAGCTTATTTAGACCATAATTTGTCCGATATATATATCGGAAATATCCGACTTATACATCGGACAAATTGTGCTCTAAGTCGGACCAAAAAACACGCGCAAAATAAGTCGGATATTTCCGACTTATATATCGGACAAATTGTGCCCTAAGTCGGACCAAAAAACACACGCAAAATAAGTCGGATATTTCCGACTTATATATCGGACAAATTGTGCCCTAAGTCGGACCAAAAAACACGCGCAAAATAAGACGGACAAAACTTTTTGTCTGACTTATTTTGTCCGATATGGTTCACATGAGCTATTTCAGACATGAGTTATTTCAACTCCCGCCGGAAATGCTAATGCGTGAAATGTCGGAATACGCAGAATAAATGGATGTGGGAAGAATCTATGCGAATTTTTTTTTTTTTTTTGCTTCAAAACCTTGCATTGCAAGTTAGGGTTGGGGCAGCGATGCCAGTCTGAGGGATTGCAATTCCCTGCAGCAGCTATTCATAGCGCATGATCCATTCGCGAGAAAAAAAAATACCGCGAGTGTTCCATTCGCCAAGTCACTTCCTTTTATATTTGCATATTTTTTACTTTGCATGTTACCGGTATGTTTGATATTGTTATGTATCACATTCAGATTTTATTATAGTGGTAGCACCTAGGCAACACAGCTTTGAAGCCAGAAGAAATATTGTAGGGATGGCGAGTTGGTGGTGACACTGTGTCCGATTTGACCAAATACAGTATACTGTGTAGCTTGGGCTGTCTGCTATATTGTAGACTACCAGTACTTTATCAACCATTTGCTATTCCAGATTTTATGCTTATTTCGATAAGCTACTTATGTTCTTTTAGTGTCTAAAATTTGTTTTAATATTCAGATGCAACTCTTATTGTGTGTCACTCGAATACAACTTTTAAATTTGGTGCTTTAGTCATTGAACTCCTAGAAAGCCCATTCAAACTGACTTCAAGATTTATGATTTTTGCTTTTTACGCGGCACATCACGAAAGTCACGTGATACTTCTAGATTTGTCTGAGATAGCTCATATGAACCATATCGGACAAAATAAGTCAGACAAAAAGTTTTGTCCGACTTATTTTGCGCGTGTTTTTTGGTCCGACTTAGGGCACAATTTGTCTGATATATAAGTCGGAAATATCCGACTTATTTTGCGCGTGTTTTTTGGTCCGACTTAGGGTACAATTTGTCCGATATATAAGTCGGATATTTCCGATATATATATCGGACAAATTGTGGTCTAAATAAGTGGAAAAAACATGCATCACAAAATCGTTTTTTTCCAAACGGCGAGTGGCGCGCCGTTTGGAAAAAAACATTTTGTCCGACTTATTTTGCGTGTGTTTTCTGGTCCGACTTAGAGCACAATTTTTCCGATATATAAGTCGGATATTTCCGATATATATATCGGACAAATTATGGTCTAAATAAGCTCAAAAAACATGGTTCACAAAACAAATAGTTTTTTTCCAAACGGCGCCCCATAACCGCGCAACTGTTTGATCACCGCACAACATTTAGACTGAACCGAGCGCGCAGTGCGGGCGCCGCGCAAAGTTTCCAAACTTTTTTTGGTGGAGAGGTGCATTGTATAAGCAGAACCTTTGAGGCACGAAATGGGCAGCGGGCCCATATAGGCTGCCGCGACATTATGATCCGCTCAGAATTTTAAGTTTAAAATGCAACACAGCTTTTGCAATTAAAAATCACACGGTTTTAGTTTATGTTAGTTGATTTTAGTTATAGTTGATTGACATTAAATTCTGCGCTGATTATTCCAAACTTCGCGGAAAACTGCGCTGATTGGAGACAATAACAGAGAGCTTTGCGCGGAGGATAAATTCTCCGCGCAGAGCAATCTTTCCAGTGTGGCTGGTAACCAGCCTAGTTTAGTAGCTAGGAACTGTTAACAGGCGTAAGTCTGGATTACTAGCATAGCAGCATCAGGTATTGAGCCCATTACAGTTTTTTTTTTTTTTGATTTTTATTTTTCACTTAAAAAGATCAACTTCAATTTAATTTTTCACTCAAAAAGTTGTCCCGTCCAGTGACAGTAAAGTGGCGTTTCAGTCTTATTAATCAAGCTGGCATCTTAGTTCTTTACCAAGTTTGGGTGTTTCTGCATGGTCTATTTTTTTACGGCTGAATGACGAGCTTTAAGCAGTGGAGTTTGCATCTGAGGAGTTCAATGAAGTATTGTATATCACTAAATTAAAAATGAAATTGCAACAATAAATCATTGTGTTTGCGAGTAAAATTAAAATAGGAAGTGGCTAGTGTTACGTTACATCACGCCCATAACAGATAAAGAGAATAAGAGAACAAAAAGTGAGCTCTCATTTGCTATTTACCCTTTTTTAATTTTTAAATTATCATTAGGGTTTGGGGTAGATTTTAAGTTTGGGTTAATATTAACGTTTGGGTTAGGGTTGGGGTTAGGGCTAGATAACGATTTCTTATTCTTACATAGCGTAACAGCAGCCTCTGCCATTGAAATAATTCTTTAATACGTTATATATAAATAGTAAATGAATGAAACATTACTGATGCCATTCTTAATAAATCAAGGTTTATTAAGATTTTTAGCAAGTTGAAATGGATGTGAGATCCAATCCAATTAATATTCAAAAATTTTCAAAAATTGAAAAGTTAAAATTGGTTTTTGTTGTAGTTGACCTAAGCATACTCTGCTGCTGGCCTATTGCATATTGTTCTTGGCAGGGGTGCCGAAACCCGGGGGGAATGGGGGGATATATCCCCCCCAATAATTTGGCTGTATCACCCCAATAATTTTTAGTTTGGTCTTCATCTGCATTCCCTCCAATAATTTGACTCTGGTGTGCATCTGAGAGCAGGTCTCTACTTGAATTCGGGGAAAAAAAGTGTTCCATTTGTGGTGAAGACCTTTTTTTTGGTCTTCACCTGTTCCATGTTTGGTGAAGACCTTTTTTTTGGTCTTCACTTAATTTGCTCACCTGAAAAAAATCGTGGTCGAGGTTCATCCCCCCAATGTTGAAAATAGGGCAAAATTGGGGTAAAATTGCAAATTATCCCCCCAATGCTCAACAAAGATTTGCACCCCTGGTTCTTCATATACTGTTATCGCTCAGTTTGCATTGATGTTGGCTGTACAATATGCACATGGTGTTTTATGGCTTTTTTTATCTGCAGTTTAGCTGAAAGTTTAGATATTTTTGCTAAGCTGTACAACGATTTTGTCTTACATCTGAAAAGTTCAAATGATCAGTTTCAGTATCAATAGTGCATAATTTCTTTTGTAATTGGCCTTGTTAACCATGGATGGGCTGTTGCTTATGCTCATAGTGCTAAGTTGGATTCATGTCCTAGTGATGACATTCTTGAGCGAATTAAAGGTTTTTGTGTTTGCAATGGATGTGATAATGAATCAAGCCATCAACTCATTCCTCATGTTATCACAAAATCTGCAAAACCATTCAGTGAAGGTGAATGTGCTATTCCAACATCTACAAAACTAGCTTACAGGAATCTGCAAAACCATTCAGCGAAGGTGAAAGTGCTGTTTTTTCATCTACAATACTAGCTTACAGGTAAGGATAGTTTATTTTTATTAGGGTATGGGAATCAATTTAGTTTTGATTTGTGCAATGCTACGATGTTTCATTGGGTGCTACTTGGTTTAGTAGAACTGCATGCTGGTTATATATTTTAGCAATACTGAATTCAGAGTTCAATTTTGCTTGCATGCTATCTGCTTTGATTCGTACTATTGTACGTGACTGATTGGAGACTTAAAAAGCACAAGCTTACTTACTAGGTAGTCTTGTCTCTCGGTTGTAATTGTGTTCATTGAGTTGAAAATCCTTTGTTGTCTACAATGTCTTATTGTGGCTTAGTGTTTTTGCTGTAAAGTCTACCGTTACTAATAATGTCAGATGTCACTGAAGTAGTAGTTGGTAAATGCAATGATTACCGTATTTGACGGCATATAGGACGCACGGGCATGTATGACGCAACGCATTTTTAGTAGGTCAGATTCAGAAAAAAAAGAACTTTACCTACGCCATGTAAGACGCAGGGCGATTTTTTTAACCAAAATTTTGAAAAAAAATGCGTCCTATATGCCGTCAAATACGGTAACTAACTAACAGCAAGCCAAAATTTTTTTGATTATACAAATTAAAGACACGAAATAGCATTAATAGTTGACTACGTGGCTGAGTGGTTAAGATTTTATGATGAACACAATTCTGACCAAAAGGTCAATGGTTCAATTCGCGCCCGCGATATGTTGCTGCATTCTTGCATAGAGCACTTTTCCTTAGAATTTCCTTAGAGTGTGAAATTTTTGACGAACCGTTGCGTTCACAGCAGTGCTTAAATGTGTATATTTTATCATAACGAATAGTAGTTGAAATTATAGCTTTTATATTTTTAAGCATCCAAGGACGGAAAAATTGACGCATTTCATGAAATCATGTGGAAAGAACAAAAAAGCTGAACAAATTAAAACGATGCGGTGAACGACACCATCCAGAAGTCATGAGGTAAGAGAGACCATAAGCATTTTTTACAAAAGAGTAAATTAGAACCGATATTCTGACTTGGTTTAGCTTCTGTTTGATTATTTAAAATTTGCTGTTTGTTTGGTTAAGTACTGTAGTCATGTTGCCAAGCAGAAACAAGTGCTGTAAAGTGTCTTATCTAAGCACGCAAGATTGAGAATTTTTACTAGAATAATTTTGTTTTCTGATTGTAAAAACAGAGTCTTACCACTCGGGTACATGAGACTTGTTCTCCGCAGACACCAATTTGATGACTGTCGTTTATCATTGCAATTTGCGAAGCATCGTGTGGTTTATTAGCTTTTTTCGGCGGAATGAAAGCATAAAGCTACCATAAAAATACGAAACTTTGCAACAATACATGCTTGCACGAAACGTAAATACATTGCTCACAATATAGGTCCGTGGAACTCTAGTGAACCAGGAAGAATCTGGTGGTGATTTTTGCTACACCAAAAAGTAAGAAGTTAGCCCCGCATAGATGATCATCGTTACTGGGTCTCTAGTAGCTGCCTGTTATGCTTACTAGATAAGTGCTTCACTATTCTGTTTCCGTGATGCGCGGGAAAAGCTTCGAGTTGGTTTGCTTAGTTACCTTAACGACAATATATGTAACGTGACATTTGTTTTAATTTTTTTGTAGATTCTACCTTAGTCTGGCTAGTAAGAGTCAAGCTGCATACAGCGAGTTGAGAGAAAGTGGTATTTTGCGATCACCAAGTAGTGAAACTCTGTACTGCTGTAGGTAAATATAATGTTCGTGTACGGTAACCATAATTATGCTGTATAGTATTGTAATAAACTGCGTCATAGCTTATTGGTATTTACTTCGTATAGAAGATATATAAGGTGTGATTCGGTTTGTTACAATACTAGAGTTTCAGCATTTTTTTTTCATCTGTCATGCGAAAGAATTCGAGAAATATGACATCATCAGTTGTGTCGATTTTTAGCGACCACCTGATTTTCTTCCGGGTTATTTTTATTCCTGTATTTTGACACAATGCATAAATCTTTTCATACCACCCCAAACTGGATTTTCCTACTTGTGACTGTAATTTTCTTCCTTCATTCCGAATTACCATAATTCAATGTGAGCATTAAGTTTCTACCTCAGAGACCAAAAGACGTCCATAGCCTATCTTAAAAATTGAACAATAAATCAGGCAATCTTACTATGAGCGATACCGATGCACTTACCAGTGGAGCTATGCTTCCGAAATGACAATGGTGTGTAGCCGTTGTTTATTCACATTGCAATACATAGGGAAAACGCTGAAGTGCTTTTTTTGACGTGATGTTTTTGTGTTATTACTAGAAACTTATACAGGACAACACCAAGTCTCGTATCCGGTGTACTGAAAGAAATCGAGAAAGAAGGATTAAACATGGTCAAGCACCAGCGATTTTCTACACTATCTGTTGATGAAATAAAAGGTGCAATTACGGTGGGATCGTTTAAATAGTTGGCTTATTTTTATTCCGTTTTCGAGTTTCAAATTATAGTTAAGCGTCGAAGCATCTGTTAAACGTACAGTATGCGTAAGAATTCTAAGCAAACTTGAGTTGCAAGTTCGCTGACTAGATAAACGATAAGGTTTCGATAACGAAGCAGTTAAAGTTGAGACGTGTGTAACTTGTTAAGTTTGTATATTGAAGAACAAGCAAAATTATCGCTTGTTTCATGAGGTGTGTTTTTTGAATAATATTTTTGCCTAAAAGCGGTAGGTTAAAAATCTTTTATTTTACAGTTAAAGAAGACATTGTTTGCAACGCGGGTCAGGACAGAATTGTTGGTTTTGTCGACACTGGTGCTGAAAGGAATTCTCCATCAACTAATTCCGCTGCTACGCACTGCCTTCAATTCTATATTAGATCAATGATGTCCAATTTTTCCCGCCCTCTAGTGTTAGCTATCAACAACATCGCATCTTATGAACTAACAAGCGCAGTATGGGAAGCATTGCAAAAGTGCCGTTTTACCGTATTATGTGTTATTGCTGACGGCATGAGCACCAACAGAAAAATGCTTAATAAAGTGAATAACTTGGCTATACGTATACGATTTGATTTTACCCTAAAAATATTTCAATAGCTAACTTTGCCAAAGATCAATGCTGTTTGTGATTGGTACCGTTTTCAGTCAATATTTTTTTTACTTTAAGCATAGATCGAATACCCTCCTGGTGAACTCCAGAGCTGCTGTTCGTCTCAAAGATTTGTCAAATAGTGGTGGAATTTGTGTAATTTCATCCATACTGAACTTAGTAATTAGCTCATGTCAGTTCTTAGTCGAAAGGGTGGGAACGAAATAATCAACTGCTGGTAATTCCAAGTTTTTCGCATCAGCGCCAACGTTTTTTCATAGCTCATGAACTCTTACTGCAGTGACGAATTATAAAACACATGATGCGTTGACGTTTTCTCGCAAGAACTTGCTCAAATACAATTCTTCCAGGGTGGAGGTGTTTACGGTAAACGTCAAACAACATTTTGAGTTTTGTTCGTATTTTGTTCCGGTAATTTGTTTCTGCTTTATCCTACGAAACGACGGTGGCGCTTTTTATCGGACTAAACCGCATCTGCTTTCGAGTTTTTCTGCGTTAAAAAAGAGCATCCGTAAAAAATAGCGCCTTAACTACTTAAATTGATTTTTTTGATTGGTGTATCTTTATCCTCCTATCACGAGAAAGCGACGGTGCGCTATGCTGAGGACGAATCCGCACCCGCTTAGTAGTTGACCATTTTCCGGTTGACGTTTTACTTTTTCCCACGTAAATTTGCTGCTTGTTCGAAGCCACCAAGCAGAGATAATTATCGTTAAGCGTCTTATCCAAGGACGCAACAGCGTGACCAGGGTGCGGGTTGAACTCATGATCATGCGATTAGAATCGCCGGAAGAACGACGCCGTTACCCTCTCGGCCACGCTGAAGAGGAATGCTAATTACTAAGGGCATTTAGTATTTTCTTCATGAACGTAGTCCTACCTGTTGATGGTACGTCTATAGATTAGGCTGAAGAAATAATATCGAAAAGCTCTCTTGTTATGACAGTAGCCCCTAAAAAAATTGTAGATGCGACGGCGCCCCTGCACAATTTGTCAGATTTTAAAATATCTGTAATATTGTGGATCGTTTTATCGCCGGGTCATTTTACTGGCTTAGTGTAGTGTTACGTTTGTGCTGTATTTAAATATTCTTCCAAGCCATCAGTAATAAAATTGCTTTTATTCAATGTTGCTTAAATTTTGTGGAAAGGCAAGATGTATGTCAATTTAGTTTTGTAAAAAGCATCCTAGTCGAAAACATCTGGTGATTTTAGCCACCACCTACAACACGGAAATTAAGATTGTGAAAAACAATTAAGCTAATGCTAAGAAAGAGTTGAATAGAATGTTATCGACTTTTTTAAGACGTTATTGAATCAAGCAACAACCAAAACTGAGCCTGCTCGATACTTTAATAATTTCATTTATACTCTGTTCCTTATTTGGGCTTTTTAGTGTTTGTATGTGTTGCGACTGCACGTGCAGCTTCATTTCTCCCTTGGTTTTGAACTGCTTTGAGCAGTACTGGAGCTGTTCAATAAATATTGTTAACACAGGCGCGATAGTGCTTATTTATCACTTAGTTTTCGTGATTAGAGTGTATGCGTCGAACGTAAACAGGGGGACCGGATTTACAAAGCGCAGATCTCAGGCAAACGGAAAAGAATCGACTATTGAGTTACAGTTTTCTTATTCCAGAAAATATGATCTAAAAAAAAGAAACAAAAAAAAGGTCACGCGAGTAAGCGCGGGGTGTATGGAATTTACCAGCTTGGCATACGGTAAATCCGGCGCTGGATAAAATAATGCTTTTCAAATGAAATCAAAACGGGATTATCGTTGTGGTCAACAATGGACATTCAAGTGATTCACCTAAACGTATGAGACGGTCCAGCCTCATCTAGAGCAGAATGGATATGGAGCTCAGCATCGCTTAGAACTTCCACTATATACTCCACACTTAACGAGACTGCGCTGTTTCTAGTCAGTAAAAGAGTCATAAATAAAATTAAATCACACAACACCGGACAAATCTGAAACAATGGCAAAAAGTTTCATTTTATTGCCATTGGCGACAAAAGCGAGAATAAAATTCAAGCAAACCAATGACATAAGAGCCAGTGGCGTTACTGAGAAAAAGGGGGATCGGTTCAGGGTTTCATCATTTTGAGGTGACACCATGTTTTAATCACATCCAAATTTGAAATTTTTCACAAAAACTTTTTAAAATCGACTGTTTTTCGATTTTTCGTTGAAAAAGGCAAAATTATTTTGAGCGGCGACCCCCCCCAAACTAAACTTAGCAGCCGAAATTTCACGCAGAAATATTTTAAAGTCAATGTTTTAAAAATCAATAAAACCAATTTAAATACAAAAAAAATGATAACGTGGTGACATGGTAACGTGACTTCGATTTTAGGCGCCAAAAAACGCCCCAAAGTTTGTCTTAAAAAGCGGTCTTATTCAAAAACAGCTCAAATACGGCAAAATATTAAAACATATGATACTAAAATTTAAAAAATGAAATAATAAATTGAATATTATATTAAAAAATATTATATTAAAAAATGAAAGCGCGCAAACTAACCACTAACCAAGCAACCAACCAATATTCTGCATGCAGCAAAAAAATACGAGTTTTTATGACATTATTTATGTCATTTCCAGCAAAACTTACTCGAAAATTGGATTTTGGGTGGTAATTTAGCAGTTGACATAAGTTCTTACGCAAATTACGCAAAGCTACTACTTTTAGAGACAACGATTTTTATTATTATTGCTACCTGCTGGTTTTTAGGCAAGGCTAAGTCTGTGCAGTACAGTCAATGTCAGCAGATCAGCGCGGGCAAAGACAGAGCAAAAATCCGCATAATAAAGAAACAAAGAGGAGAAAGAGTGGGAAAAAGAGTTGCGTATCGTCTAGTTTTACGTCGTTGGTCAAGCTATAGAGTAGGTTGATAGATTGTTCAACCGAGCCGTTTGGCCGCATTGGGGCGCATTTATTTGACACAGATATTACAATGGCGAGTACGACAGGATGTTGGAGTGGTGGACGCTTTCCCTTGCTCTGTTTGGAAACGTTGACGTGCCGTCGCCAGTGTAAAGGAAGAGGGATAAATCTAGCGTCACCTTCCAACCAATGACATGAAGCTAGATGATACGTAACTCTTTTTCCCACTCTTTTTCCTCTTTGTTTCTTTATTGTGCGGATTTTAGCTCTGTCTTTGCCCGCGCTGATCTGCTGACAGTGACTGTATTGTACAGCCTTTGCCTTGCTCAACTAACAATAGGGTAGCAATTATTATAACATAATCGTTATCTCTGGAAATTGTGGTTTTGCATAACCTACGTAAAGTTTTGTCAACCACTAAATTTCCCCCGAAAATCCAATTTTCGAGTAAGTTTTTCGTAAAATACATAAATATCAACGTGTTATCACAACTTAATGTTACGACATCACTGAAATGTAGATTGAAAAGTGTTGTTTTTTGTTTATTTTTGTGGTTTCTCATTTCTTCTGCTTTTCTGAGTCAAAATATGTTAAATGTTTCACACTGAATTGGTTGAACTACTCTAAATATGTACGTGTCAGTTTGATGTTTCATTTTGTGTTGTTGTTACGGTAGCATTGAACTTTGAAGAGCCAAGAGCGTATATTAATTTTCTTTGCTTCCATGCCAGAAATGGCAAAAATAAACCGAATTGAATAATGTCAAAAAAACTTGCCATAGTTTTTTTCGGCATATAGTATACTTCTTTTTAAAAAAACCATTAAATATTAAGTTAAGGCTGGCTGTTGGTACTTTTTTACCGAATTTTAGCATCAATTGTTCTTAAATTTTGAAAACACGGATGTCAATTTTAGCAACCACATTTGTACAACTGTTTAAGATGTTAATTTTAGCGACCATATTTCCAAAGCTTTGTGTGGTTGAGTGAACGCTTTTTACTGCTTTTGCCGCAACGCAAAATTACTCTTTTCGACTTGAACGTCTGCCAAAAATTTTCTCAGTTAGTCGCACAGAGCGCAACAGCATTCTTTAATCTCATAATAGTTGCAGTTTTGCTCGCAAATACCAGAAAACCACTGAAATTTTATAGTTTTGAATCAGTACAGAATTTAGTTCCTTTTATTAATTTACATTTTTTTCTTTTTCGTTTGTCCTTAAGTTATTTTTGCTGCTGAGGCTGGAATTTTTCTTAATTTGTTCTTAAATTTTGAGCAAAAATGAGCCTAGTGTTCTTACAAAATTGTTCTAGAAAAGAGTGTATATGATTAGTTAGTTTGTGCGTTTTTGATTTCTTTTTTTTAAGATCTGTTATCCAGCGGTGAAGTATCTTCATAAAAAACATTAACTTCTACGTTGGAATGCGGAGTCTTCGCCGCTGAAAAATCTTGCTTTTTTTTTACAAAAAAGATTGACTTAATATATTTTTGCGTGAAATTTCGGCTGAAAATTTTATTTTGGAGGGTCGCCGCTCAAGAAATATTTGCTTTTTTCATTAAGAAAACCGTCGATTTTGAGACGTTTTAGTGAAAAAACTTGAATTCAGCAAAATAATTCAGTGAAAAATCAAGGGTATGTTTTGAAATTGATCGCAGAGAAACTCCAAAGCAGATGCGGTTTTGTCTAATATACAGCGCCACCGTTGTTTCGTGACAGCAGGATAAAGCAAAAATAAATCATGAGCTACAGCATACGATCAAAACTCTAAATGTCGTCTGATGTCTTAAATAAACCCCTCTACCTTTGAAGATTCATATATTTTACAAACTTCTTGCGAAAAAGCGTCAACGCACCTTTTTTTTCGAATTAGTGACTGAAATACGTCATTGTGTCCTTGGGAAAGACACTTGACGCATATTTCCCATGAGGGCTAAGCAGTCTACCCGCAATGGAGGCCCAGCCGGAGGAAAGACTTGCAAATAGAACCCAAAAAAGTGCTCGGCGTCATAGGCGTAGCTAGGATTTTTGATTAGTGGAGCCAAACCGCAAAGCAATAACGTCATCAGAACTTTTCAAAAGGAATTTTTAATGGGAAAAAGATACCGTAAAATGGAGGATCAGAAGCACAAGCCACAGGATTTTGCTAAACGGGGTCAGGATTTAAACCAAAACTTGAAAAGTTTTCAAAAAATTGTAAATTGGGAGAGATGGCGAGTAAACTAGTGTAACTTAAACGTATCACAGACTAGAGTTTGGTGGCACAGCCCCCCGCCGCTGGGCGATTTTTTGGAATGTTTTGGAAAAAATTGCAATTCTAAGGCCGTTTGGATCACATTTCGCACGTTTGTCGATCCATTTAAAATCACTAAATTTTTAAGATTTGAAAGCCAACTGAAAAAATTAAATTGTTCAATCTTCCATTTACTTGCAGGTTAAGTCCAAAACACGTTTAAAATCTTGAATTTTTAGATTAAATTTTGCAAGTGGCTTGGTCCAGGTAGGTTGAAGCAAGATGCAATGCCTCCTGCAATATTTTTAGCAGCTAGTACATAATAATTTACTCTAAGAGTTGCCTTGAAGATTTTTGTTTTATCGTAAAAACAACCAGTTTTAGGAGCACATAAACGACCACAACCGAGGCTCGCTCAATTCAAATTCAATAATTTGTTCAATTAGCATTTTCCCAAGCTAATTTTTTTTTCAAAAGCATTTTTTCGCGTTAAAACTGCTGAAATGGAGGTGGATTGTTATTCAAAGTTGGTACAATAGATGATTTCGAGTCATGTTATTGCATTACGTTCACGAAAAGGTTAGATGAGGGACTGAGGTTGCAACTTTTAGGACAAAAAGCCAGAGTTTCTTCCGGATAATACATTTACATTGTTTGGATACTAATATTGTACTGTTGAACCCAAAAGTGCTGAAATGGCTTTGTTGTCATTATTTTTATCATTGGCGGCAATTTAATTTACCCCCCCCCCCCCCCCTTGGCTACGCCTGTGCTAGGCGTTGATGTGGTAAGACAGACGAAAGTGCATGGTTCATACGAATGATCGATCGAGTGACTACAGCAAAAGTTATGACCTATGAAAAATGTTGGTGTGGATGAATAAGACTTCGACTATTTCGTTCACTCTCTTTAAACGATTAAGAACGGACTCGATCCTACTCTGAATAGGCTATCAAAGACCTGTAGAATCAGCTCCAATTTTCAAGATATCGCTTTCACTCGAATGACATAAACATGAATACAGATTAGTTCACTTCAAACCACCGTTAGTTACTGTGCAAGCACATTATTAGCGCTTCAACCGACCTTTTTCAAACTGCGCACCAATCGCCAGTGCCAGAGTAAAAGCAGAAGAGTGGGGCCTGCAGCCAAGCGTGACTAAGCGGAGAATAAAATGAGTGCATTCGCGGAGTTTTGGATCATCTAGTTTTATGCATTGTTCCAACGTAGCCACAAGTGGAAGTTCAATTAATTAAGTCAACCCGGAGAGTAGCTTGATAGATTGTTTAACCGAGCCAGTCGACCGCATTGGGACGCGTCCTTTGCACCCGAATGCTACAGTTTAATCGTTTTGCATGTTTCTGGCTTCTGTGCAGCTTCGAACCCTGTGGGAGGATGACTTTTTCGCATTGCTTGTTTTTAAGGAGTCGCCGTTCTGGAGGTTGCTAATTTGTTGTTTGTTCGAAAGCATGTAAAACACTTTATTAAAGGACGCTACAACATGACCAGGGAGCGGATTAAACCCAACATGAAGCAATCAGGGTCTTCATCAAAACGATGACTCTATAACCTTACGACCACGCTGTACAATATTGCACGCCTATACCGTAAATTTCTACCTTTGCCACGAACAGATTCGAACCCTTGGAATTGGTTTATGGAAGATTTGAACGTAATGCAGTAGGCAATCAGCATTTCTCACAACAATTTTATTAAGCGATGAAGAATCATCCAAATTGACCAAATTTTCTGCTTTTCGTTTGTTGCACATCCTCTTTGTAACGTTTATGTGTTCAAGTCAAATTAGTTAGCAGTTGAGCATAGTCGATGTAACGTTAATTATTTTTGTGGGTTTTAACTGACTAGCTGAGTTAAGTTTAATAAATTTCAAAACTACAATATTGAAAATTTTCAAGGTACGTTTTCATTATGACTATGATAGCTTTAATAGATCAAATTCAGTTGAGGGGGTTCAGGACAAGAGCACGTGGGACATTGTTTCACAAAATTAATAATGATTTAATGAGCACTCTATGAGATAGTGCTATGTGGATAAAAAATTTTAATTAGAATAACGTTGGGGTCTCTTGTTAAAATTTTTTATTGCGTAACCCTCGTAATGTTTTGCGATATTTTTGTATTTTTTGACAATAATTGGCTATTATTCGGTATTAATTTCGATAATTGATTCCAAACTTAACTCCATGCAGACCAAAATTTTACTGTTAGCATTAAGTAGGCTTAGCTTGTAGATTTCGGTAACAGGTACCGGTAGTAGATAGACTTTATTAGTGGTAAATTTTGAAGGTTTCGAATAGCGAGTTAGTAACCTACTTGTAAAATATTGCACCCCTACATCGTAAATTTTAATTTGCCGCAACGAGATTCGAACCTTTGGAACTGGTTTATAGAAGATTGAACGTAATTTTGTATGCAAATTGGATTTTCAGACTGCATTATATTAAGCGGCGAATTATCGCCCAAAGACTGACCTTAATTTCGTTTTACGTTTGATTGTACACTGCACATCCTTTTTGTAGCGTTTTTTGTTGTTCACGTAAAATCTAAAAATCAGTTAGCAGTTGGATCTTGTCAAGGTAACGTCATTAATTTTGTGTTTTAAAAATTGACAAGTTGAGTTCAGTTGTTGAATTGGAAACTGCGACATTGGAAATTCTCAAGGTACGTTTTCATTGCAATAACTTTAATATTATTTGTAACAATTCTATTCCTTTGTGGAAAGGTAAAACTTTAACTTGGTCTACTGCTTTCTTGCACTTTAGTTAAACTCGTGCTGGACTGTCATCTTGAATGATATTGATGTCAAGATATTAATAATTGTTAAACTGTGTAAACTTCAATGCTTCACGTTCTGGATGTAATCGAAATTAGTTTGCACCTTTCACTCGTTATGTTTTTACCTGATGTTTCAACGGCATTTGAATATCTGATTATTTCACGGTCTTAAATTTAAGCTTTGATATAAATTGTAGATTAAACCTCGAAAACCGCATTATGATACTGTTAGCCGTCGTCCTCATCGTGTTATTGTGCTCTCTTCCGTCACCGTAACAGTCGTTTGGGCGAAACAGTTTGGTACGTTAAGGATTGTAATTAGTAATGTTTGACTATGATTAATGTTGGGAAATGAATTGAATTAGATAAGAGTTAAATCATTATAATTCTTTAAGACGGTTTTTTCCGAAATATGTCGAGTTGGATATTTTTTATTGTTTCTGTTTTTAAGCCTTGCTAATTAATTATGTAATGTTTTTATGAAGTTTGCCACTGCGTTAGTGTTCATTTTACCTTTTTAACAGAAACCGCTCGCTCGCTTGCTCGTTCGCTTGCTCTTTGAATATTTTACTTCTGCTGAGAATAAACATCGATCTGATCTACACGCTTGGTGGAGAATTGAGCAAGAGTCAAGAAGCTGAATATTTGAGATTCTAGTTCCGAGCGCGTTTCTCTGTAGCCAATCACCTTTGTTGGCACCCGGAGTGTTCCCAAACCACTCAATTAAGACGTGTGCGCAACACTACTGGGTAATGGAGGTCGGTAAGTTGTAGGCGAAAAGTTTTGGAGTAGCCATATTGCACCTGAAGATAGATATGGCCTAGAAAGATAAGGGGGGGCCGATTCCAATTAAAAAAGGTTTTTGTTTTTTTTGGCTAATAAAACAAAATTGACCTTGTCGCCTGAAGAGTACCTTGAGCTAGGACAAAACGCGTCGCGACGGCTCAAATCCATTTACTGTCATATTGTCATTAAATCATTATTCATTTTGTGAAACAATGTCCCAAGTGCTCTTGTCTTGAACCCCCTTAACTGAATTTGATTTACGCTCACCGTGTTAGTGGTTTGAGCACTCTCGGTTGAGGGAATTTCTTGACTCTGACCCTTGTCGTACGTAGCCTTTCTCAAAATTAAAAAAAATAGCTTTAATAGATAAATTTATATTATTGCTAACAACCTTGATCTTGTTTTGGAATAGTAAAACTTAGCTTGCTCTGCTGCTTTCCTGCACTTAAGATAAACTCGTGTTGTGCTATCAATTTTAATGACATTGAGATATTAATTGTTAAACTATGTAAACCTTGATAACTCACGTCCTGAATGCAATTGTGCTAGTTTGCACCTCTCACTTATTACGTTTTCACTTAATGCTTCTTATTGAATAATATTAGTTCATCTCTTGCCCTTCAATTTACGCTAGGAATTTAAATTGTAGAGCAAGCCACGAAATTGCCACATTGCCATACTGCACTGTCAGCTGCTATCCACGCTGTGATACTATTTCTCTCCGTCACAGAACATCGTTTGGGCGAAACAGTTTGGAACGTTAAATGGTCAAAACTAATGATTTCAAATGTCTGCATTATTAATGTCAGGTTAATTATTTGAATAGTTCTACAGGATTTTCTCCTAAATATTTTCGATCAGGATGTTTTTTATTGTTCTCCTTAATTACGCTTTTCTTGTTGATTATTATGTTATGAAGTTTTGCCTCTGCGCTAGTGTTCATTCTTCTCATTGTTTTTAACAAAAACCGCTCTCTAGCTCGCTGGCTCACTTACTTATTTACCCGTTCTTTGTTTTACCCTGGCCATCTAATAAACAACGATTTGATCTACACGCTTGGTGGAGAATCGGGAAGGAGTTAAAGAGCCGAATAGAGATCTGAGTTCTGAGCGCGTTTCACTGTTAGCTAATCATCTTTGTTGGCATTCGGAGTGCACCCAAACCACTCGAATAGAACGGCTGCGCAACACACGCTGCCGACCTTGGAAACAAACCTAGGGGGCGAATTTCTTGTCAAGTCCCTTGGGAATTTGTTTTTTGAAAGGGACTGCACAATGTTTTGGCGGCAGAACGTCGATGCTTGGCTCTATGCTCTCTATTTTGAACTTTTGGTCCAGAACCTGGAGTGTGGCCCAACTGTTGAGTCTCTGCGGAATTTTTCTGCAGCTCCCATCCGAGTGAATCAAATTTCAAATGCTTTGGCTTTTTTTTGTTTATGTTTGTGCTACCTAAAAAAGCGTTGTTCCATACCTGCCTCATTTAAATAATTCAGGTTCCCAACTCAATTAATTTGGGGTCTTTTTTTATCTGGGGACGCGCAAGCCCAGATTAGTTTCTGCTTACCAAATTATAACGTCGAGAGAAAAAAGAGGCAGAAATGAGACCAGTATATATTTCATGCTTTAGGCGTGGCAAACACAACAGACTTGAAGACCAAGAGCAAAAACCAGTGCTATCCTTACAGTAAAATTGTGTGGAAAAGTCAACGTACAAAGTCAAATGACTATAAGCACAAAATTACAGCATAGCTGTATTTGGCAGATGTAAACTAAAGTAATCATATAATTAGCTATTTTTAGCAGTATTTTAGCCTCTAGATTGTGCTGCTGAACCGATAAGTTCAAAAGTATACAAGTTATGAATTCACGTTCATTTTGTCTGTTTTTTTTAGAAAAAAAAAGTGTATCATCAAATGCATAGCCGTAGGAGACTGATACAGTTTGGGGGGGGGGGGCGAACAAACAATTGCCCGAAAATTAGTTTACTTGCCCAAATATTACGCGTTGTGAATTTATTGGAACCAATTTAGTAATGAATCTTTTTGCGAGTCAACCCTTTTTGTGACATTTGACCAGATAAAAGTGTTTAGATTCAATTTTCAGAGAACCAGTATTCAATAAATTACATCAATGCATGCTAAGTAAAACGCTAGTAAATGCAGTTAGCGTTGCACAAATACCTGCTAAATATGAAAGAATATTCAGGTAATGAATTTTTCACTAAAAATACAAATTAAGAGTTACCTTGTAGCCAGAGTTATCCTACCAGCTAAAATGGCAGTGTCAAGTAATGAGAGCTTGTACATTTGATACTGATCAAAATTTGATACTTCTGCATAAAGGGCGCACCCAGGATTTTTTAAGAGGGGTGGGTTAATTTTTCAAAAAGGTACCACTACCCAATTTTAGTTAATTCATTTTAACCATTAATGAAAAGGGATGATATTATAGTCACACAGGGTTTCACAGTAAAATTGCATTTACTTACAATTTATGTTCAGAAGCCCTGTAATACCGATTTTGAAAGTTATTGTTTGTTAAGATTGTGCGCGAGAAAGCAAGTTACCACTATGGGGGCAAAGCCCCGAGCTGCTTGGCAATTTTTTGAATTTTTTTTTCGGAAAAAATAGCTATTTTAACGCCATTTGGATGACATTTTGAACGTTTTTAGAGCGATTAGAAAAAGCTAAATTGCTAAGATGTGGAAGAGTTTGAAAGAATTTATTTTGCATAGTCCAAATCAGCCCCCGCACACCTACTGCTCAACTCTAAAATACTTTTAAATGCTGAAAGATCGCGTATTTGGCTTAAACCTTTTAAGTGAATACGTTTTTAAATTCAAAGAGCTTGTTAGTGGTACCGAATTTCAAAGTAACTTTTAATCGCATCGGAGCTATCATTTTCACTCATTGAGAAATAGATAGACTTGAAAAAGGCTATTTTACATGGAACGTTTTCGTCCAGCTCTCTTCATGAATCTACGCAGGAATGTAGAAAAACTAAAATGCGGTGGTATCTAAAGAGGTGAATTAAATTGAAATAGACAGTGGGTTGTTGTCAGGGGCGTATTTGGGGGGGGGGCATTGTGCCATGGCCCCCCCCTTTGGGTCGCCAGGACTGCAAATTTGCATAGAAAAGTAAGCAAGTTGGGCATAGTTGCAAGTTGGGCATAAGGCCCCCCCCCCTTTGCAAGTTGGGCATAAGGTTTATCACACAAAGGCTATGTTCTGAGTGTTTCTTTTTGGCTTTGGGTGAAAAATCGGACCAAATTTGAGTGAAGACTTTTTTTTTGCTCTTCACCTGATTTTGGGCAAAAAATCGGACCAAATAATTTGAGTGAAGACCTTTTTTATTTTTTGCTCTTCACCTGATTTTGGGCGAAAAATTGGACCAAATTTGAGTGAAGACCTTTTTTTTTGCTCTTTACCTGATTTTGGGCAAAAAATCGGACCAAGTTTGAGTGAAGACCTTTTTTTTTTGCTTTTTGCCTGATTTTGGGCGAAAATTCGGACCAAATTTTGGTGAAGATCTTTTTACTTTTATTTTTTTATTTTTAGTTTAGCTCTTCACCTGATTTTGGGCGAAAATTCGGACTGGGCGGGACAATTTGATTCAGACCTTTGCTCTTCTCACATTTTCTGAACTTTCTGCCCCCCCTTTTCGAAATCCTGCGTACGCTACTGATTGTTGTTATGACTTTTGATGCCGCAAAATTCACCTAAAATTATATAAAGTTAATGCAAAAATATAGAAAAAATATTTGGAAATGATAGCTCCCACGCTTTTAAAAGCTGTATCTAAATTCCTGAATACATTTGCAGAATAGAAATCTCAACATTTAAATGCTATTTTGCTGTGGCTTTCATCTTCAAGCAGCGGATTTGTTTGCTTCTTTTTTTTTACAAACGTCCATTTGAATTAGTAGTTTTTTTTTACAAAGGGCAACTTTTTTCCCCAATTGGCCGTCTGTCTCTTTTCAGTGTCAAGCTCTGTTTTGCTCAGAAGTTTATGATCAATATAAATGTAACCGTCATTCCATATCCATGGATATACTAAACACACAATTACACGTAGTTACACAATTACACAACGCTTCTGTCAGCAGTATTGTAGGCGAAACAAATGCAAAAATCTTAATTGCTGGGTAAATATCTTGAAGGATCAATTTACAGTCCTAAAACAACATCTTATAAGTGATTAACAAAAACTTAGGTGTTTACTTAGTGAATAATAAATAGAGCGAAGTGTTACAAACTGTGTTATATCAACAAAATTATGTTGTTTTTTGAGTTGCAAAAGGGTGGGTGGGGTTTGACTCCCGACCACCCGCTTGAGAGCGCCACTACTTCTGCTCATCTCTAATTGTTAGGAACTTTTTCCTTTAAAACATTTTAGTTTTGTTACCAATTCCAGTAGTTTTATAACCTGTCCAGTAAGTAGGCCTACACTGTATAGGCCAATATTTTGCTGCCTGGTTTCCAACAACAACTCTAAACTTTTCTCTATGCACCTACGGTAGTCTGTCTTCCATCAGCTACGGTACTATAGCATTAGGTACCAGTAGGCTATTTTATTTTCATGTTAAGCTGATTTCAAACTACTCTGCCCTAAAATCAAAAGCGTAACTCAAATCTAATACCAAAGTTTGCCCAAATTTCAACCACAGAAAAGCCCTTACTTCAACACTAAAAACAACATGAAATAACCGTAAGCCTGAAGCCACAGTTACGCCTAACCCAAAGAATAAAAATCTAACTTAGAAAAATTGCAATCATTGACTCTTTGCCTACCCCTCCAGTAGCCTACCTTTCAACAGGTCAGCAACTCATCCAGTCAAAATCCTGTAGGAATTTTTGTTCATAACTGAGCCGTAAGCATGCCTAGAACCACGACTGCAATGTGCAATCATTCCTGTCTTACCAATTGTACCACTGGTCTATGAAGGTGAGCGCGACCCTAGTGGCAAAATATTAATAAGGCCTATTTTGCCACAAACGGGTAAATAGTGCTTAGGCTTATTTATCCGCTGGTGGCAAAATAGTCATTACATTTTTAAGCGAAACAAAATCATAAGTTGCGTGTTAACATGTCATTAGGTTTAATCTGTTTTATTATTTATTGTGGCACTTTTTCATATTGTTTAGTGTCCTTTTTTTCATTAGTGTTTTATTTGATGCAATTAATTAAGTCAATAAAAAAAGAAAAATTTAATTTCTGTTAACTTTATGTTACTCAACCTTTTTCTGGGCATTCGCTTCTCAACGGCAGGGCTTTTAAAGCCCACAATGATGTTTCGAAAATAACTTGGAAACAACTCAAGCTAGAAATTTCAAATTTTCACTGTATGATAGTATGCATTTATTCATCATTCAATATAGAAATAACAACTTCGGAATTTAATGTCGAAAGCTAATAAAATACGTATATTATTTAGGATGGTCAAGTTTTTGATCATAAACGCTTACATATCTGGATGTTCCTTTCCCGGAGGAAAACAATACGGGACTTCCACCAGTTTCATTTTACCATCATTCTCCCCTTATAGTACTTTGAAGGTTACGGATATTTCTGCAAAACTCAATCGTTTGCAATGCAAACAAAGTGATTTTGTCTGATGAAAAAAATGTTGATATTTGGTTTGAGTAAAATGAATGTTCTACTAAGTAATTCAAACAAAGCGATTTTGTCAGATAAAAAAATGTTGATTTTAAATCATCAGTGGTTTGGGTGAAACCGATTTCCGACTAAGTATTTGAACCCGCCTCTGCTCAACCACAACAGTTTCAAACACTGGCGTCTTCAACAATTATGCCACCAGAGCACAATTGTCTAAAATCAATTGTTAAATTTAGCTTTCAAAGAGTGATTTTTTGGGTGGGTTCCTGGGCTTGCTACTCGCAGAATACGTAAAAACTTGTCCGTAAATATCTACTAATATCAAAAAAAAAAAAAGAAAACTAGCGCCCTAGTTTAAGCCGTTCAAAAAATTGATTTTTGAGTCCATTTGGGAAGGTTTCGGAGGGGCGGTACCCTCAGACTATGTCAACATTTTTGTCTCCACTGGAGCCCCAGCTTAAGTCATTCAACATATGACTTTTAGGGGTTTCTTGGGGAGAGTACTCCCAAACTATGTCCGTATGTATTGTCTGTTAATTATCTGCTTATATCAAAAAAACCAACATCCTAGCTTAAGCCGTTAAAAAAATTGATTTTGGAAGGATTTTTATAGAGAATAAAAGCGAATACCTTCTGATCATATTTACTGTCAACATAAACAATTTGAAAACGATTTTGTTTTAATCAAAAAAATGTGCGGAATTCAATATGACTTTTGGAATTAGAAAACCGATGGCCAACTAGATGATTGAACTCAGGTCTAATCAATCACAATGGTTTTATTAGCTGGCACCTTTAACCACTAGCCCACAGCAGGACATGTGTAAACATGACGAAAATCTATTATTAAAATCATGTATTTATGTTGTTTTCCGTTTTTGGCGCGTCAGCCACAAACCACCTGCCATAGCAACTCAAAAACTGCAGGTGCACAACTTCATACATAGACTTATCATATCTTCCAATTTTAAGTTTCTAACTTTGGTGGTTTCAGAGTTTTTGTAAAATTTAGCTACTAAAAAGTGATTTTTCGGATAGATGTTTGGTACCCCCAGGCTGTGTAAAAAAGCTCGTCTGTTAAATATCTACTGATATCCAAAACAACCAGCATTCTAGTTCAAACCGTTCAAAATAATTGAATTTTGGGGTCCATTTGGGAAGGTTCCAGAGGGGTGGTACCCCAAAACTATGTCAAAATATTTGTATCTTACATAGGCGTAGCCAGGATTTTTGATTGGGGGGGGCCCAAACCACAAATCACACGCAATGACGTCATCAGAAATTTTCAAGAAAGGAACTTTTTGTGGGGGCAAAGATATCGTAGAATGAAAGATCTGAAGCTGTAGCCCGTTGGCACTTAACCAGGATTGTGGTTAAGGGAAAGGGCGAAAAGTAGTAGTTGGAATATGCAAATTTAACTTAGGAGACGTGTTGAGTAAGCTAGTATACTCAAACGTATCAAAGCCGCCAGAGGCTATGGGAGTCTGGGGGCAAAGGCCCCAGCCGCTGGGCGATTTTTGTAAGTTTTTGGGAAAAAAGGTTTTTTAATCCTATTGGATCGCATTTCGCACGTGTTCAAAGACATTTTTCAAAGAACGAGATTTTTAACATTTGAAAGCCAATCCAAAAAATTTAGCTGTTCAATCCTCCTTTTACTTGCCATTAAAGTCCAAAACACGTTTAAAATCTTGCATTATGGTGTAAAATTTTCATTGCAAGTGATTTGGTCCATGCATGGAGAAGTAAAGCACATTGCCTTCTGCAATATTTTAGCAGTAAATAGTAATCCACTCCAAGATTTTCCTTTTAGATTTTTTTTTTGTCTTAAAGTTAACCAGTTGTAGTACATATACTGCCAGGAGGCTCAGGCATCCTCAATTGAAATTCAATAATTTGTTTAATAAGCATATTCCCTAGCTATTTTTTTAAAAGTATTTTGTGCGTAAAAATTGTGGAAGTGGAGTTGAATCGTTATTGAAATGGTACCATAGATGGTTACGCTTACTAAACGTGTTATTTCTGGGCTGGATTTACAATGCGCGAGGCCCCTGGCACTCAGGGGATTTTGCAACATCTTCCTGCCAAATGTAAGCGAAGACCAAAAAAAGTCCCACTATTTATGCGCAGGGCGCTAGCACTGTGCCATATGGCAAATACGGACCTGGTTATTGCATTGCGTTCATAAAGATGAGGGCCTGAGGTAGCAACTCTTAGAACAAAAACCCTTGATTTCACCCTGGTTATACGTTTAAATTGGTTGGAAAAAATTGAATTAAGGGGATGCGCTGGGGCCCCTGGTGGTCAATATTATTTATTGTTAATTACTGTAGTACGCGTGTACTGTTGTACGCAAAGATGCTAAAAGAAACTGATTATGAAGAAATAAGTTTTTTTGGTAAATTTTTGTCACTGGTGGCATTTCCATTGAGGAGGCCCGGGCACCTTGAGCCTCCCCCCTGGCTACGCCTATGATTTTGAGATAAGATCGCGCTCTTAAATTGTTTCATAAAAAAAAACATTTAAAGCAAAATTAAAATAACTTTTTTTCTAATCGTGGAGGACTCGAGTCAAGTCACTTGACAGTTTTTTGAAACCTCCAGGAATTGCATGACATTATTATGACGTGGACAGGTGATCGTCATTATTATTACTTACTTTTGTACGCGTAAATCCCAAACTAAAGAAGCTGCAATTCCGGACAAGGACAACATACTGGCTATGATCTCATTATATTCATCATTGGTAGTATTTCAATAGGGGGTTTGCGTTACCGCCTGTGTTATAGCATTAAGTTCATAATAACGTTAAACGAGGGCATGGGATTGCAACTTTTAGCACAAAACTCTAAGATTTTTCTCAGGTTTCCCATATAGATTGTTAAAAATTTGAATTACGGGGCCCCTGGCCCGGGACCCTTGGTCATCAGGTAGAAGTCCCCTTCTCGTCAGTTAGGGGCTCCGGGGCCTCCTGGTTGTCGGTTAGGAGTTCCGGGTCCCCCTGGCTGTTAGTTAAGGGCCTCCTGGTTCTGATTGTTGACTAGGGACCCCCTGGTCGTTAGTTGGGGGACACGGGACCCCTGGTTGTTGGTTAGGGGCCCAGGGCCCCCTGGTTGGCAGTTAGGGGTCCCGAAGCCCCCTGGTTGTTAGTTAGGGGCGCTGGGGTTCCCTGGTTGTCAAGTAGGGGCCCCGGGGACCCCTGGTTGTCGGTAAGGGGCCCCAGGGCCCCCTGGTTGTCAGTTAGGGGCCCTGGTGGCTCTTTGTTTATCAGTTAGAGGCCCCCGTTTGTCAGTTATGGGCCCCGGGGCCCCCTAGTTGTCGGTTAGGGGTCCCAGGGCTCCCTGGTCGTTAGTTAGGGGCTCTCTGGTTGTTAGTTAGGGGCCCCCTGATTGTTGATTAGGGGCCCTAGGGCTCCCTCGTTGTCCGTAACTGCAACTAAACATCGCTAGGCTATGTTGTCATAATTTTTTATCATTAGTGGTATTTTAATTGGGGGGGCCCGGGCCCCCTGGGCCCCCCTGGCTACGCCTCTGGTCTCTTAACTATCTACAGACAGCAAAAACACACTGGCGCGTTAGCTTGAGCCATTCAAAAAGTTGTTTTTTTGGAGGGCCCATTAGGGAGGGGCCCCGGGGGATGGAACCCCCAAACTCTGTCAAAATATTTGCCTCTAAATATCTACTGGTATCAAAAAACACCGGCACTGTAAACTAGGTCGTTCAAAAAATTGTTTTTTTGGGGGTCGGGCGGGGGACCCCAAACTATTTTGAAATATTTGTCTGTTAAGTATCTGTTGATATAAAAAAAAAACTGGCACCTTAGTTTGACCAATGAAATATTTAATGTTTTGGGGGGTTCATTTGGGGGTTCCCCTTGAGTGGTACCCCCAAATTATGTCAAAATATTCGTCTCTTAGATATGTGCTGATATCAAAAAGAAACTAGTGCCCTAGCTTGAGCCAATTGAAAATTGATGTTTGGCGGGTACCCGAGGGGGTGGTACCCCAAACTACGTAAAAATATTTGTCTCTTAAGTATCTTTTGATAATGATATCAAAAAACACTGGCACCTTAAATCAAGTCGTTTTAAAAAATCAATTTTTGGGGGTTCCATTTTGTGGGAGTCCCCGGGGGAGGTGGTACACCTAACCACGTCAAAATATTTGTGTCTTAAATATGTACTGATATCAAAAAAAAAAAACTGCCATCCGAAATTAAGCCGTTTAAAAAATTGATATTTGGGGTGGCCATTTGGTGGGTCCCCGGGAGGGAGTACCCCCAAACTATGTCAATGTATTTGTCTTTTTATTATCTCCTGCTAAGAAAAAAGTAGCACCCTAGCTTAAGCCATCAAAAAAATTGATTTTGCGTGGGGTCCATTTGGGGGTTGCGGGGGTTGGTACCCCCAAATTATGTCAAAATATTTTTGTCTTTAAAATTTCTACTGACACCAAAACATACTAGCGCACTAGCTTATGGTGTGAAGAAAGTGACTTTTGGGGCATTGTCACAGAGAATGAAACCCGATACTCTCTGATCATATGTAGTGTCAAGTAAAAAATATTAATAGCGACTTTGTCCTCATCACAAAAACTGAATATGGTCTTTTCAATATAATCTTGGTTTGATAAAAACGATGGCCTACTACAATAAATAATTGAACCCAGTTCTTAGGTTTTAAGCTATGGCGACTTTAACCATTCGGCCACGGCAGCACGCGCGCGATCGTGATTAAAATCAGTTAATAAACTTCGCTGTCACAAGTTTAGGGTGCACCTCCCCCAAACCACGTGACGTAGCGCCTTCAAAATTGCAGGCACACAACTTCATGTATAGCCTATCATCTGCCCAAATTTTTAGTTTTTAGCTTTGGTGGTTTCGGAGTTTTGTCACCATAATGTGGTTTGCTTAAAAAATAAAGAAAGAAAGAAAGAAAGAAAAAAGTGCCGGAATCGTCATAATTTATTTTTAGTAGCTGAAACTGGTAGTCCAGACGCTTGTAAATTCGAAACTTTTATTCCACTCGTGCGATTAGTTTTCAAGCCAGAGCTGTTTAAACCTCCGATTGGCATATCAGTTTTTTCTCGGAAACCTGCATCACGAGACCGATTGCCTCCAAAATTTCCACGAAGAATGATTTATATGTGCTCCATCTAAGTTTTAAAATTCATGTTTCTACCTTTAGACGTTTCAAAGTTATAACGTTTTTTACCTCTGTCGCCGAACTTGAAATTTTCCCCGGAAAAAAGCATAGGAACTTTAGACGCGAAGCGTCGCGGAAGTCCCAATAAGCTTTAAAAGGGATTATAATTGTAGTGCGGAATTATAATTAAGCGTGAAATGCGATTATATTTGCTTCACCGTAAGAAGCGGTAGTGTTAGTAATTAAGATAACGACGTACACAATACGCGCCAGTTGCGAGCGGGTCGACGAAATTATTCAGACACTATTATTAACCTACTGCAAAAGTGAATAGTTTTATCTTTTTATTTGCAAAGAGCACCGTCAGTGAACGAGTCTGCCGTGATTTGAAAATATCGAACTTCGAGTTTTTTTGTCAAAAAAACTAATTTTTCTTATCATTTTTCTTTTTATGATTGCCTCTATGTTTTGCTGAAGAACGAAGTTTCTGAGTCTTGTAATTTCGGAGATAGAAAAAATCTGAAAGCGTCGAACTTGGAAGTGATTTAGAAATATTGAACTTCGTTGTTTATTACGTCACAGATTGAATTTATCAGAAATAAATTTTTGCAAGATTCGCAAATAAATTTTTGGTAAATTTTTGGTGTTAAATTGCAACCGATAAAATAAATAAATTTTTGGTGTTAAATAATGGAAATAAAATAAATTTTTTGCAAATAAATTTTTGGTGTTAAATTGCAACCGAAAGTCGTATCGTTATGATATATTGGGAGATTAAGTTGCAAAGCAAAGAACGTGAGCTTGATCTTTTGGCGAAATTTAGCGAAA
This sequence comes from Trididemnum nubilum, assembly GCA_963965965.1. Classification (NCBI taxonomy): domain Eukaryota; kingdom Metazoa; phylum Chordata; class Ascidiacea; order Aplousobranchia; family Didemnidae; genus Trididemnum; species Trididemnum nubilum. The sequence continues at coordinate 5,889,761 of OZ014483.1, forward strand.
GTTTTTGGACAATAGTTGCGAAGTCTTAGCCTTAAATCATTTACTGCGAAGTATTGGAAAACTAAGCTCATTTAATCAAGTAGCCTACAAGCTTACTCATACAATAGGCTTAAAATAGAACAGTGCGACAGAGTTTTAATACCTTGATCTACATCAGGTCATGGGGTCGGCAACCTATCACCCACGAGCCTAATCCGACCCGCCAAAAACAAAACAAAAAAAAGAAACGTTTAGCTTGCGACCTCGGCAAATTGTGGCAATCTTGAAGCAATATTGAATTGTATTGCGAGTGGGGCACGAGATAACAGCGAAATATCAAAGCTTAACATATTTAAAAAATTTTGAATGAAAAAAAGTATGCCACAAAAAGCACGGTGTCAATGTTTGGCACTATTTAGCGCGCAAACTTTTCATCAATAAAGGTCATAAAGAGCAAGAATAATAGCACTTTCCAAGCTGTTATGCTTTTACTACTTACAAATTACCACTGGACTTACCGTACGTAAACTTCTAAGCCCAAAACAACATCAAGTTTCTCATACTAAAGCGCAGTGGGGCTCGCAAAAGAGCTACCACCAAAGGGACTTTAATCACGAAAAATGAAAAATTATTAACGCTATTTTACACGAAATGTTGGACCAACTCATTTGACACAGTGGAGAGGGGAGCAAAAATGCCTCCCTATAACTTGCTTCTAAACCAGAAATCGCGCAAGCACCCAATTTGGCATGCGGGTTGTTGTTCACCAAATGTTTTTTAGAAAAAACTGATTTTGAGTTGAAGACGTCATCATAATGACATCATAGCCCTATTTTGGAAAAAATGACGTAATAAGCTTGTATACTAAATAGGATTAAAAATTATTCAGTTTTCTAGAAAATTCTAAAATTGTTTGTGGAAACTTTGCCCTAGCCTTCATGTGACATAGGAAATTTGATTTGATAGTAGCATGATATGGTTTGAAAGGCCAGAATTACAGTTATTGCAGGTGTTTTATTAATTTTCAAACAACTTTAGATACTTTTGAAACAAAAATAGCCAACCAGTGGCGCAACCATGCAGGAGGGAGGGAGAGTTAAGGGAGATTCAGTCTCTCAGCTAAGATTCTTAAAAAACTTAACTCAAAAATGATAACTTTTAAATGTGTTTTGGACCTGACCTGTAAGTCAAGAGGAGGCTGAAAGAGGTTAGCAGGTAATTTTTCAACTGGCTTAAAAATCCTGGCAATGTAGTTTTTTCAGATGGATCAAAAAATGTGCGAAATTTGATCTGAATGGCGTTAAATAGGCAATTTTTTCGAAAAAAATGCAAAAATCGCCCAGCGATTGGAGGCTTTGGTTTAAAACCCCGATGGTTTTTGATTTCCAATTTTGCAATAATTTGCTTAAAATCTTAAAATATACGAAAATAATATTCTAAGAACGAAGTAACTTTGTGTAATCTTTGCAGTAAATTTTACATGTTGAAAATGAATGTACAGTAATACCGCGTTCAAAAGTTGCTTTTATTTATTTATGTATTTTTTATCGTAACCCATTCAATCATACTTATATAAAGTTATGAAGAAAGAAGTTATGAAGAAGTATGAAGAAAGTTAAAGACATAAAAGTAATCCCGGGAGAGGAATGTTTTTTGCAACGCAGATTCGCGACACAGTTTAACCGGCCAGTGGTCGAGTGGATAGAGCATCTGCCTTTGAAACGGTTAACTTGGGTTCGATTCCCGGTCGGGTCAAACCAAAGACTATAAAAATTGGTATTCACAGCTTCGCTGCTTGACGTTTAGCAATTAAAGGGACAGTGTGAAGACTCCACCGTGTGTGGTAGACAGGTGGGCAGGTGGAAGCTTGACTCGAAGACCGAAAGGTCCCTTCGCTGTCTCCTGGCCAAGGCAACTTGGTGAATAAAATGTAATTACAACTAAATGTTCATTTTCCCGGGGAAAAATAATACGGAACTTCCACCAGTTCCATTTCACCATCGTTCTCCCCTTCATACTTTGAAGGTTACCGATATTTCTGTAAAACTCAATCGTATGCAATGCAAACAAACTGATTTTGTCTCATGAAAAAAAGAAATGTGGATTTTTTTTTAATTGTTCGTGGTTTGGGTAAAACCGATGTCCGACTTAGTATCTGAACCCAGCTACGTTCATTCACAACAATTTCAAACCCTGGCGCCTTGAATCATTACGCCAGCTCAGCATATGAACCCAACTAACTAAAATCAATTGGTAAATTTAGCTTTCAAAAAGTGATTTTTTGGAAGGGGGCCGATTTAGGTCCTCGAGGGGGTTTAGTACCCCAAAATCACATTAAAATATTTTCCTCTTAAATATCTACTGATATCAAAAAACACTGGCACCTTAAATTAAAGTCGTTCAAAAAATTGATTTTTGGGGGGTCCGTTTTGGTTCCCCAACGGAGGGGGGGCGGTACCCACGAAACTCCGTCAGAATAATTTCCTCTTAAATATCGACTGGTAGCAAAAAACAGTGGTATCCTATGTTAAGCAGTTTAAAAAATTGATGTTTGGGGTGGCCACTTGGGGGGATCCCCGGAGGATGGTACCCCGGAACTATGTCAAGATATTTATCTCTTTGTTATGTCTTGATATCAAAAATGTAGCATTCTAGCTTAGGCCGTCAAAAAACTGATATTTGTTTGGGTCCATTTGGGGGTTTTGGGGGGTTGGTCCCCCCAAATTATGTCAAAATCGTTTTGTCCAAAAAAGTTCTTCTGACACTCAAAAAAATCTAGCGCTCTTGCTTATGGTGTTTAGAAAGTGTTTTTATAGGGCGTCTTCACAGAGAATGAAACCTGATACCCTCTGATCATACGTAGTGTCAAACAAAAAATATTCAAAGCGATTTTGTCGTAATGGAAATTAATATGCTAGATTCAATAAGATATTAGTATGATCAAAGCGATGGCCAAGTAGATAATTGAACCCAGGTCTTAGGTTTCAAGCACTGGCGCCTTTAACTATTCGGCCAAGGCAGCACGCGCGCGTAGGTGACTACCTCCAAAGTACGTCAAAATCTTCTTGTGTTTAAAATTTTCTAGTGGTTGCAAAAAAAAAATTAGCTCGATAGCTTGAGGTCTTGAAAAGCTGATTTTCCGGGCGTCTTAACAGAGAATAAAACCTGATACTCTCTGATCATATCTAGTGTCAAAGAAAAAATATTACAAACGATTTTGTCGTAATGGAAAAAAAAAATTAATATGCCAGATTTGATATAATCTTGGTTTGATAAAAGCGATGGCCAAGTAGATAATTGTGGGAATTGTGTGCGTGTTCCGTCATTTCGTTAATACCACACAACAACGAATTTTTAAGATTATTATTATTTACATATTATTATTTACACATTCTTATTCAAATAGAAAAACAGAAATTAATCAGTTAAATTAGGCAAATCCAAATTACAATATACTTTAACTCAACAAATAATTTCTTAATAACAATTTTTATCGTCAAATGCATGAGCTTTACTATACGCTGTCTTCTATCGGTATCACATTCTCATCTAAATGACTAAAATTCGTTGCTGAGAGAATTTCAAATTTACGGAAGTTATAAAATAAAACTATGTCAAATTGATGTGAAAACGGATGTGAAAGTTTTGGAATTTCAAGTTTGTGTCGTGAGAATATAAAATTTATGAAATACATCATCGAACTGCGACATAATTGAACCCAGGTCTTATGTTTCAAGCACTGGCGCCTTAAATCATTCGGCCATGGCAGCACGCGCGCGTAGGTGACTGCCTCCAAAGTGCGTTAAAATATACTTGTCTTGAAAGTTTCTAGTGGTAGCAAAAAAAAACTAGCGGGCTAGCTTGAGGTCTTAAAAAAGTGATTTTTGGGACGTCTTCGCAGAGAATGAAACCTAATACCCTCTGATCATATATAGTGTCAAACAAAAAATATTATTAACAATTTTGTCGTAATGGAAAAAAAATTAATATGCTAGATCCAATAAAAGATTAGTATGATAAAAGCGATAGTCAACTAGAATACTGAACTCAGGTCTTAAGTTTGAAGCACAGGCGCTTTTAGCCATTCGGCCAAGGCAGCACGTGCAAGAATGTGACTAAAATCACTTAATAAACTTTGCTGTCGCAAGTTTGGGGTGCATATGCCCCAAACCACTTGACGTAGCGCCTCCAAAATTTCAGGGACGCAAGTTCATGCATAGACTTATCATCTGTCCGAATTTCAAGTTTCTAGCTTTGGTGTGACTAAAATCACTTAAAAAACTTCGCTGACACAAGTTTGGGGTGCATATGCCCCAAACCACTTGACGTAGCGCCTCCAAAATTGCAGGTATTCAAGTTCATATATAGACTTATAATCTGTCCGAATTTCAAGTTTCTAGCTTTGGTGGTTTTTGAGTAGTTGTTACCACCATGTGATTTGCTTAAATAAATAAATAAATAAATAAAAATAAAGAAGAAAAAAAAGTGTCGGAATCGTCATGGTTTATTTTTGAGAGCTGAAAGGGCATGCCCAGACGCTTCTAAATTCGAAAGCTTTATTCCCCTAGTGCCATTACATTTCGAGCTAGAGCTGTATAAACCTAAAATTGGACTTTCATGTTTTGGCTAGGAAACCCGTATGACATGACCGATTGCCACCAAAATTTGCACTTAGAATAATTCGTATGTGCCCCAGCTACGATGTAAATTTCAAGTTTCTACCTTTAGCCGTTTCAAAGTTATAGCGTTTTTAATTTTTGTTTACGTATTCGTAAAATATGCCGGAAAAAACATAAGGACTTCCGACGCAAAGCGTCGCGGAAGTCCCAATTACAAATTGCTCATTATGGACCTGATGATGGAGCATAAAGCTGTTAGAAAGTTGAAAAATCCCGGAAAAGTGAAATTGTGGAAATTGAATAACGAAAAAAACGAAGGAATAACGAAAGATGCAATGAAAGACGCAAAAGAGGAACTGGAAACCTGAGAGAATTGGAGCAAGAATATCATGATTATAGACTAAAGAGTTTGTACAATATCGAAAGATGGTTATAATAAAAAAACAGCATGGTGGTGGAGTAAAGAAATAAAAGAGGTCATCAAAGAGTAAAAGCGTTTGTATAAAGTGCGGCAGAAGAAAAAAGACCAATAATCAAAAGAACAGTACTTGTCTATGAAAAAGAAATTTAAAAGAGTGGTAGCTGCGGAGAAGGAAAGGGAAGGCAAAAAAATAACATAACTTTTTGAAAAAAAAATTCCCAAGCACTGCTGTATGCCGTCAAACTGTGCAAACAGAGCAGGAAGGATAAAGACATAATGGAAATGCTTTGTATTCCTGGGAAAAATGGAAAGCTTAAAATGATATTGCAGGAGAAAATCAAAGTTTGGAAGTAATTTGAAAAGAAGTTGTTGAATGAAGAAAACGATTGGAACAAAGCCTGCAAAAAACAAAGGTTGAAGATCCATGTGAACAAGTTTCTACAGAGGACGTGATGAAAGCTTTTGCTCTAATGAATGCAGGAAAGGTGGCTGGGCGAAGCGGAGTGACAGTGGAGTTGTTGAATGTTTGCAAAAAAAGAGTCTGTAATAAGATTGGCTGAAGTTCCTAACAATACGCTGGAGGGAAATGATATGCCAGAGTGTTGGGGAAAGAGTGATCTGATTCCAATTTTTGAAGGAAAAGATGTAAAAGAAAGGGACAACAAAGTGGGAGCATTAAGAAATCCATCCAAGCTGAGTGGGATGCAGAAATCACGTATCAAAACAAAAATTGAAAAGGGAACACCTTTCAAATGGTGTTCTTTTTTAATTTTTGGTTTAATACGTATTTACTGCATTTTACTCTTCTTGGATGGATTTCCTAATGCTACAACTTTGTTTACCCTTTCTTTTAAATTTGATATCAATAGCGGTGAAGCAGTCCTCCTATTGATATGGAGTTGTCGGTGTGATGGATTTCACAATACCGTTCATTGTTTATTTGGTCCTTACGTTACCAAACTAATTTGGCGGAAAGGCCAAGGATAAACTGATCTTTTCATTGTGTCGCTGCTTCTTTTTAAGTCTTTTGAGTCATGATGCACTTATATATTTATTTTTAATGAGTATACTATGGTAAGGTAATAGTCGACGGTACCCGCCATTTTTATTTTGATTTTCACCTAGATACCCCTAGTTCTTTGATAGATTATTGTTGCGTCATTGTACAATTATTACTTTTTATTGACTTTCGCCCACGGTAAAAAACATATCTGTAAATTCACTCCAAGCAAAAAACGTAGTGACATGTGTCCGTAGTTTTGGGAGCCAAGCAAAATTTTGGAGTCAAATGACGTCCTAATAGTGACATCGCGAGCGGATTCGAATTATACCAAATGATGGCAATTGTTCTGAAATTTTACGAACTTTGTCTCCACCTTACGAAGTTAAGTCCTTTCCCTTTTTCTACGGCCCTAAATATTGAAGAGCTGCATTTTTCACGAGTGTCATGCTTCTGACATTACTTGACGTAGCTTTCGTTATACTTTTCGCATCGAACTAAAATCGGTACCAATAAATCCGATTAAGCTCGGGAATTGAATCGCTCCATTTCTAACCTCACATGTGTATGACGTAACAAAGTCACCAGCGTAAAAATAACCTAAAATTGGAACTTTTTGTTCTATCGGTGACTTTAGTTACTGTTGTATGGGTGGTTTTGCTCGCGTTTGACACCCAACAGTTTTATTTTGCCCGAAACTTGCTCTGTATCGTCAACTAGCTTTCCTGCAATTTTCTTTTTAATTGCACAAGGATTTACGAAAATGTCGTTGGTTTTTTGCATGATATGGTAAAGTTATAACAATAAATACAACATTTACAGTCTTCGTGCTTTAACTGATATAATTTGATTGTCACGTCATTGTCATTAATCAGCGACTTGATTGATGTCTTTTGGTCCAAACTAGCATCGTCTTTTAATCCGAAATATTACGGAGCACAGCAGCTGTATCGCAACACTGCAGGTGAACAGGATGGATATAGTAAATTTTCGTACAGCCATGTCGAAATTATTCTTGAAGAAAAAGATGCATTTTTGACTCCGAAGTTAGTTTTAATTGTATTCTTTTAATTGTATAAACTTTGCCGGTATACGCAACAGCAAAATACAAGCGGTGGAATCAGACCATAAGTGACTATATGATTAGACGGAATCTTCAAATTTGAGAAGTAAAATAATTAAAATTTTATAAGTTAGTCATTTTTATGCAGCCTTAAGATGCTGCTTTGGACTACAAGGCATCAATCAATAACTGATTAATGAATAGCAATACGTGACAATCAAATTATATCAATCAAGCACAAAGACTATAAATGCTGTATTTATTGTTATAACTTTACCATGTCATGCAAAAAACCAACGACATTTTCGTAAATCCTTGTGAAATTAAAAGAAAATTGCAGGAAAGCTAGTTGACGATACAGAGCAAGTTTCGGGCAAAATAAAACTGTTGGGTGTCAAACGCGAGCAAAACCACCCATACAGTAACTAAAGTCACCGATAGAACAAAAAGTTCCAATTTTAGGTTATTTTTACGTTGGTGACTTTGTTACGTCATACACATGTGAGGTTAGAAATGGAGCGATTCAATTCCCGAGCTTAATCGGATTTATTGGTACCGATTTTAGTTCGATGCGAAAAGTATAACGAAAGCTACGTCAAGTAATGTCAGAAGCATGACACTCGTGAAAAATGCAACTCTTCAATATTTAGGGCCGTAGAAAAAGGGAAAGGACTTAACTTCGTACGGTGGAGACAAAGTTCGTAAAATTTCAGAACAATTGCCATCATTCGGTATAATTCGAATCCGCTCGCGATGTCACTATTAGGACGTCATTTGACTCCAAAATTTTGCTTGGCTCCCAAAACTACGGACGCACGTCACAATAGAGTGAACCTACTGATATATTTTTATACTGTGATTTGGCCTAACTACGTATATCAGTCTTTCCTCTACTTAGACTTAGATATATAAGGTATTATGTTTGCGCGAATCATTCCTTTTGAGGATCGGTAGCCTGGTTTATGGCTTTGGTTTTGATTCAACAGCACTAGTTCACAAGCTATTTGAAAAGTTTGGCGTTTTTAGAATTTGTAACTCGATAATAGTAGGTTGTAATTCGCAGCCTAGTTTCAGTTTACGTAGTTACTAGCCTGTAGCTCAGATGTATTCGGTACAGATATCAGTTAGATTTGCAGTCTATAGCCGAGCTGTATTCGGTAAGGATTTCAGTTAGATTAATAGCCTGTAACCGAGTTTCATTTGGTAAAGATTTCAGTTAGTTTAGCTTCCTGAGACCTGAAGTTTCGTTCGGTAAGATCTCAGTGAGAAAGAATCAATAAGGTTAGCACAATTTGTTGGGTAAAGATTGCTATGGGACAATTTTTATCTGCAAATATTTAATGATTTTCTTGGTGTAGTTCTTTTTTTTCGAAAGTTTTATCAAGGTAGGATTTGTCACTTTGGCCCTGGTAAGCCTAACTGATGAGCCTCAAAGTTAGGCAAAACAGCTGTCTTAGGCATGTAACTGTTTTTTTTTTTTTGTCTGATTTTAGTAATGTCTTATGTGAATTTTGATGTTTGTTCAATTGTTTTCGTAAAGTATCTTTTAAATGGGGCTCCCTTTTTAATTTTTTGTTTTGAAAAGATGTAAGATCGCATGAAAATTGCAGAGGCATTTAACTGTTAGAATATGATATGAAAGTGAATAAAAATGTTTTTGGAAGAAGGCTATGGAAAGTTGTGGTATTGGATGAAATGTAGATGGGTTTCACGCTAAGTAAAGATACGGCGGACGCTATCTTTATTATGAGACAGTTGATGGAAAAATATGAGGTGGCCGAAAGAAATCTGTACATGGTATTTGTGGATCTTGAGAAAGCCTTTGATAGTGTTCTAAAAGAGGTGATTTAGTGGTCGCTGAGGAGAAAAGGGGTGTTGGAAAGATTAATAAGAGCAATTATGAAAATGTATACAAATGAAGAGCTTATTTCCAAAACCCGTGTATCCACTTTGATTACTTTTGAGAAAATCGCGAAAAACTAATATGACATTTTTGTTCGTTGGATTTCATGAACGTTTACTTTATAGAGATTTTTATTTGTCTAATCATCAGAAATGGCATGTTTGCTGAAATCTGCTGACCACCAGAAGTTAATTAATTTATTTTTTGTAAATTTAAAAACTTTGATGTACAGGGGTTTTGGAAGCAAATAAGCAAAAACTATGCATGCAAGAAATGTTAATGCAATAAGTTTATTGTGCAAAGAATAAAATTCTTGGCAAAATCATACAAGATTGAACAAATCAAAAATAATCGCAAAAAGGGTGTAGCCAGAGGAGCAATTTTTCCGAATGTTTTTAGGAGTTTTTGTTTGAAGAAAGCCTGCCAAATTTACGCACTGCGTTTTGGAAATATTTACTCCTCCCGCTTCAAAGAATTTTTGAAAAATTTAGTGCAAATTTTTATAGCTTCTCATCCAACTTTGGTGGATAACTTTGTCGAATTCAGGCAAAAACACATTTTTGCTTTTCACTTTTTTCGGTCGAGAAATCGGTTCCAATTTAGGCAGACATCTTTTTTAACTTTTTTGTTTTTTACGCCTTGATCGCGTTTTGCCTCACATCCCAGAATTTTTTTTTTTTTGGCTACACCCTTGATTCATAACAAAATGGCGAGACTTCTACCAATTATCTTGATTTTTAACCATAATGGCCTCATTGTTATCGCTTTCATCACCAAATAAAACGTCTCGTTTTTATACAGCTTTTACTGTGTTACTATCTGCGTCGACATTCATTATAACTATTACTGCTCCAAAAACGCTACTTTGCTCAACCACATCTCTACCTACGAGTACACTAATAACTGGCAAACTACTTAATCTGCAAAAGTCTGCATCTCGATGCTTTAGCGATCACGTAACATATCACGTGATGAAAGCGCTAAATGTTATTGGTCATCGTGGATACAAAGAGTTTTGGAAACAAACGATGATGGCTTCTACGGGATTTTGGAAATAAACGTAAAATTTGTTGTTCATTTTGAACCGGAAAAAACTGGGTTTTGAAAACAAAGCATAAGATGTTAGATGTATATGACAAAGCACAACCGGATGAAGCATGTAACTATTTTTTTTTAACATGGCGTCTACGGGGTTTTGGAAATGGGCTCTTCAAATATTGAAAGATCTGTGAAGGTGGAATACACTAGATCGGAACCATTTGATGTAAAAGTTGGAGTTCATCAAGGATCGATACTAAGTTCTCTTTTGTTTGCGTTGGTTATGGTTGAAGTGACCAAAGACATCAGAGAGGGAATTGTAAAGAAAATGTTGTATGAAGATAATATTGTGCTAGTTGGTGACAATTGGAAAGAATTAAGTAGAATATCGATACACTCGATGGAAGAAAGCATTAAAGACAAAGGAATCAAAATAAGTGTAAACAAGAAAAAGGGTTTTTTAAACACGAAAAAATTTTGTACAAATTCAAATTCGAAAGTATTCTTGCTCTGTATGTGGCAACGGAGTGAGAAGGAACTTTGCGAAGTGTACAAAATTTCAACACTGGGAGCACAAGAGGTGTTCCGGAGTTCATGGAAGTTTTACCAAGGAGAAGGATTTTACTTGCAAAAAATGCACCCCTGGTGTGTTATTTCAAGATGAAGATAAAATGATAAATTTGGATGGAGACAACATAGAAGTGGTGGATAGGTTCTCTTACCTTGAAGTAGTAGCGTAGCCAGAGGGGGGGCGGTGGGGAGCTATAGCCCCCCCCCATTGGCATGTCGACCAAAATGCACAATGAGAAAAACACTACATTTTTAGTACTTTTGAGACTGTTTTATGCACTGGAGTGGACTAAATAGTAATTTAAACACATCTTTTGAAACATATGTTCAGCAGGGGGCTAACTTGTCAAAAATAAAACCAACAAATAAATGAAAACTTTGAAAAATGGTAAAAAATAAGCAATCAAATTTGGTCGCAAGTGTAAAAATGCTAAGCATTGGTGTTATCAACAAATATACTATAAACTAAGGAATAGGTGTGGGGGGGATTATTCAATATTAGTTAATTACCGATCATTTCTTTCACATCTCTTTTCATTAGCTTCCCCCCCCCCCCAAATATTTTTCTCTATTAACTGTACACGAAATAGATTACTCCGTGTGAGTTTTATTGAAGTATTGGATTTTATAATTTACCAACATCTAAACAAAAGAACTAACATTTTACCACTAGCCACCTCCCAAATAGCCCATTTATGCAATCAGTTTAACCTTGTTTGCACTTCCAATTTTATGTCACGTTTTAAAAGCATTATTTTTTAATCAAAATAGCCCTAAAATGAAGTTATTTTTGCAAAAAAATGCAAAATTTTCGTGCGCTGGGAGCTCTGCTTCCAGACTCCCTTGCCTCCGGTGGCTGGGGGCTTCGCCCCCACACCCCCCAAACAGCCCCCCCCATTACGAATTTCTGTCAACGCGCCTGCCTTGAAGATGTACACAGTACGGAAGGAAGAGCTCAGGAGGCTATAACATCAAGGATTCGATCGGCAAGAAAAAACTTTAAAGAGGTTTTGAACGTTATATGCGGAAGAAGCATATCCTTGAAGGTTAGAGACACGTTATGCAAAAGGTATGTGAGAAGTGCTTTAACTTGTAGTGCTGAATGTTGGGCATTGAAAGTGGAAGATGAAAAGAAGATGAAGACCACAGAAATGAGAACTTTGTGAATGATATGTGGGAAAACCTTGAAAGATAAAACAAACAATGAGAAGATTCGTAAAATGACAGGTGTAGAGAGATTGGAAGAGTTTCTAAGAGAGCAAAGGCTGCGATGGTAGGGGCATGTGGAGAGAATGGATGAAAAAAAGGGTCCAGTAAAAGCACTACACTTAGAAGTTGATGGGACAAAAAAAGGAATACCGAACAAGAGATAGAAAGAAGTGCTGTAATGTGACATGATTCTCAGAGGTTTGCAAAGGTTGGATGCAGAAGATCGTGAAACATTGCGATTCGGCTGCAAAAACCAGCTGACCCCGGTATGCGGAAACTTCCGCTGAGCTCCAGAAAAAAAAGCAAATTCCTGGAGCAAAATGATAATGATGAACTCACTCAATCATACCTAAGTAACACCTCTAAGGGTTTGTGCTAAGTAGCCTTATACTCCACCGTAACATGGAAAACTAGTCTCCGTAAGGGTACAAGATTTGTCCCAAATTCCTAAATTGACGTAGCAATCTAACCCTTTTTTATTGACACTGATGGTATCTGTATTTTAATTTGGACTAGGCTTTTCTTAAAGTTATGTTTTTTTGCAAACCTATGAAAACGTGTGGGTGCTTTTTATAAATATGTTCAATTGCAAATCAGTGTTCTCCAAATCGAAAGCTTGTTGACTTTTAGCCTACATACCGTGTAATGTATAGCTGATTAAATTTTGTAGTGCAACGAAACGGTAACGGATATACTATAGATATTGAGACATAGGGGTTTTTATTGCTTTTTGGGATTTTGGCCGGGTAATGTATTAGTGTAGTTATTTATACTTTATTTGTATAGTCTACCGGAATAATGCATTTTGCTGGCTAAATTAGTGCAACTAAACGGATTTACTATGGATAATGAGACATGGGGGGGGGGGGGTTTATTGCTCTTTGACACTTTGGCTGGTAAGGCGCAAAATTTCCTTTTTTTTTCTAGCTATAAATGTTGCATAACATCGCGCCATGTGTCCATGCTGGGCTCACATTGTCCAAAATATGCAGGCAATGCAAGTTTAGTTGAAAGTATCTTGACACAGCACTTAAGAATAGGTTTGGGGTTAGTTGTAGAGTAATGATTTGAGTTTGGGTTAAATTCGGGCCAGATTAAAAAAGTAGATAAAAATTTCCGTTGCAGCCTTTTCTCTTATTTTACACCTTACATGGTTCATCAGTATGAATGTGAATAGCAAAACAATTAATTTGCGGATTAACTTAATCGTCGTATGTGCATCCGCATAAATTTTGCTCAGAGATTGATCAAGAATGAAAATGTAGCTAAGCTTGAATCGCTTTTTCACGCTGACTAAATCAATGGACCCATTGCAATTACGTGTTATGTGTTACCATTTTAGAATAAAAGACTAACTGGATTGATCGCTGTCTTCCTGGCATTTTGTCGATAGGCTGTTCGGAGTTTCACGCAGCATTTATTATCAAAACCAAACGATTATTTTAGTGATCATTTTTCGTAACGAGACAACAATAAGTTTCGCGTGTGAAACAATAATTAATTAAAGGGTAAATTTTTCTGTTTTGCAACTTATAATTTTTTACCTTGATCTTCCGTTTGCTGTCAGGCAACAAAAACGTGTTATTGATAATTCACAGGATGTAAGAACTTAGTCCTTCACCAATGTTTTTTACGTTATCTTTTTTTCCGAATCCAGTGCATAAACCTTCAAACAGAATACAGTAGCCTAACTTACGAATTAGAATTCAATTTGAAAATCCAAACGTAGGCTATCATTTTTAGCTGTTAAAATCACCTTAATCTTTATAAATTCTACAATCACAAAAGCGTTTTGAATGCAGTTTCAAAGCTTTGTTCAGAACACTTCTGTCTGAGCTGCTAGAGTGATTTTGACCGTATCTCATTTATTCACATTGTTTTGACATTGCTTTCTAAAAAATTGCTCTTATAACTAAAAAATCACATCGTAAGCGATATCCGGGTACTTCACGAAAGTATCTAACTTTACTGAACCAAAGAGCTTCTCAAAATTGCGTTAAGCGTGTTTATGGTTGCTGATATTCAGATCTGAAAAACATCGCTCTTGAATTTCACAATGTTCAATTAACTAAATGAGGTTTGTGCTAAACGGCTTTTAAAATTTAAATGTCTGGAAAAGATATCCATCCATAAAATGACAATCAAAATTTTACAACTCTGCTTATTTCTACAGCACCTTTTGCCGATACGACTTTCCAATTTGTAACTTACATTATCTTGACCTGAAATTTGACACAGTACCCTAAATATCAAATTTACAGCCTCAACTAGCCCACTGCAATATTTTTTAATAAGAATTTTATATGCATATGTAAGAACAGTTCTACCGATTTTTTTCAAAATTTAAGTAACTAAATCAAAACAATGCTTGCCTCAGCAATTAGCATGGAAAAAGAAACGGACACAAACAAAATTTAGAAAAAATCAAATTCTTATGGATTCATAGGTAACATTGCAGAGTCTAGCTTTACGATGACTTCACATTGAAAATCTATATTGATTCACTCAACTCCATGTTTTCCAGAACCCTGCGTGTAATGTTTGAAGTCAAACAACTATTTACCAAAAATTATCTACTTCTTTTGCACATTACGCTCTTTTTATTTCATTTTAACAGCTTTGAGGTTATTCGCTCTCGAAATTTAAAGGTCTCAAAAGGTATTGAAATAATCAAGTAACGTCACTCAAAAAGCTATCAAAAGTTCCTAACCGTTTTTCACTTTATTATGAAATAACACAGAGCGATCTTTAAAATTTCAGCGATTTTCTTACATCAGCCAAACTTAACATAACGCTAACCACGACAAGAAATACTCACGCAATATACAGCTATTCTTATGCTGAGAACGCTGTGTAGCATTGCGACCCAACGGCCAACATATTGGATATTGCACCGTGTAGTGTATTGTATTACATTCATTATTTAGCACGAAAGCTTTCGTAATAAAATTTATCAAAAACTTTGAAGAGGCAGTTAGGTAAAAGATTTTTCAACATCGCAAGTGACAGTTTAGTAAAAAACTCGGCCATTCAGCTTAAATCTAACAAAGTCATAACGCTTAAGAACTTCAACGTCTTAAATGTTTGAGTAATCCCATAAGTTTTACTCTTTCGGTTTTTGTGCTACCAATATTCATTGTGGGAATAATTCATCGTATAGTTTGAAGCACGGAGTTTGGAAGTTCGTGGTTTGAAGGCCCATTTAAGGGCTAATTGTCCAACATGCATTGCCAAGTGTGGCATGTTTTATCTTTTTCTTATAATAGCCTACCGCCACCGGCACTCTTAAAATTTGATATGTTTAGCCGGAGTACTTCGTATTAAAAATTTTAAAATTTTAATGGGCCCATTTGGCATGGTCTCCTCAACGTTGCCAACCAAATTTTGTTGTCTTTGACTCATACTAACCTATCCAATAGATTTAATTTGTTTCCAGCAGCTTTTGCAGTTAATGGGGGAGGTGTCAACAAAATTAGGGAACGCCTATAGTATGAGATTCTCAAGTTTTTTCATATTACAGAGTGTCCATAAAGTCTCTTTACAATTAAAAAAAACTGCTACAACGTCAAATAATGAGATAACGCAATGAGGGCTGTCTAATGTTAATCAGTATTTTATAAAGTTTTTATTGACACTAAAATTTATTGTTTCAGATAAAATTTCAAATTGCTTAATGATTGAGTTATATGTACCTCCATAAAATGACTACTCCTCAAGAAAAAAAACATAAAACAACCTATTCAACTAGCTTGTGATGCCAACCCCAACAGCGATGCGAAGTCACGTGATTACCATCGCAAGCTGGTTAAACAGAATTAGCATTAAGTCATTGTTCGGTATCACGACATCGTTGGCATCTCAAGCTGATTGAATAGAAAAAGGCTTCGGTTCTCAGTGAGGTGAAAGCCGTCACATTTCTTTCTCCGTCTTCTTCTCCGTCTTCTTTCTTAGTCTTCTTTCTTTGGTCACAAAATCAGATGTTTACCAAAGAAAGAAAGAAGACGGAGAAGCAATTTCAAGAGATTTTACTGGAAAAATACATTCATCAATCAAATATAAGATCATCAAAAGTGTTGATGGTTTTGTTGTTTTTTTTATTTCTTGAAGGAGAAGAAACAAAGAAAAGTTACTGATGATAACTTACGCGACATTGACATAAAGGAAAAAATGTTTAAAAAGGTTAGATATAACCTTTGGTTTATCGCACTAACTCAACTATATTTCGTCGATTATTGTCAGTTAGGCCGCTTGCTGTAAATCTTAGGACGCTTAAAAAACAAGTTCGTAAATTAGTAAATGGGGAGTAAAGTTGGGGGGTGGCCAAATTTTGAAAAACTTATGGAAATATACAAACCACAAATTCTGCAAATTACTAATTAGCTATCTTAAAAAACTTTACACAATATTTGTTGTTTTGTGAATTCGATAGATGCGCTGATGTCGAATGTGAACTTAAACTTTAAGCAGAGGGCTGTTGTCCTGGGTGCTCACTAGCACTACCGTAGGAACAAAATGTTATTTTAATGCAATTGAATGATTTTCTTAGTCTTTCATGTTTTCATAGCTGAAACATTTGCAAATTTTACTTTTATGAACTACATGATATAAAGCGCTTGTCGTGGCGAAATGCAAAGAAAAAAGACCCATTGCAATTACGTGTTATGTGTTACCATTTTAGAATAAAAGACTAACTGGATTGATCGCTGTCTTCCTGGCATTTTGTCGATAGGCTGTTCGGAGTTTCACGCAGCATTTATTATCAAAACCAAACAATTATTTTACTGATCATTTTTCGTAACGAGACAACAATAAGTTTCGCGTGTGAAACAATAATTAATTAAAGGGTAAATTTTTCTGTTTTGCAACTTATAATTTTTTACCTTGATCTTCCGTTTGCTGTCAGGCAACAAAAACGTGTTATTGATAATTCACAGGATGTAAGAACTTAGTCCTTCACCAATGTTTTTTACGTTATCTTTTTTTCCGAATCCAGTGCATAAACCTTCAAACAGAATACAGTAGCCTAACTTACGAATTAGAATTCAATCTGAAAATCCAAACGTAGGCTATCATTTTTAGCTGTTAAAATCACCTTAATCTTTATAAATTCTACAATCACAAAAGCGTTTTGAATGCAGTTTCAAAGCTTTGTTCAGAACACTTCTGTCTGAGCTGCTAGAGTGATTTTGACCGTATCTCACTTATTCACATTGTTTTGACATTGCTTTCTAAAAAATTGCTCTTATAACTAAACAATCACATCGTAAGCGATATCCGGGGACTTCACGAAAGTATCTAACTTTACTGAACCAAAGAGCTTCTCAAAATTGCGTTAAGCGTGTTTATGGTTGCTGATATTCAGATCTGAAAAACATCGCTCTTGAATTTCACAATGTTCAATTAACTAAATGAGGTTTGTGCTAAACGGCTTTTAAAATTTAAATGTCTGGAAAAGATATCCATCCATAAAATGACAATCAAAATTTTACAACTCTGCTTATTTCTACAGCACCTTTTGCTGATACGACTTTCCAATTTGTAACTTACATTATCTTGACCAGAAATTTGACACAGTACCCTAAATATCAAATTTACAGCCTCAACTAGCCCACTGCAATATTTTTTAATAAGAATTTTATATGCATATGTAAGAACAGTTCTACCGATTTTTTTCAAAATTTAAGTAACTAAATCAAAACAATGCTTGCCTCAGCAAGTAGCATGGAAAAAGAAACGGACACAAACAAAATTTAGAAAAAAAAATCAAATTCTTATGAATATACAGGTAACATTGCACAGTCTAGCTTTACGATGACTTCACATTGAAAATCTATATTGATTCACTCAACTCTATGCTTTCCAGAACCCTACGTGTAATGTTTAAAGTCAAACAACTATTTACCAAAAATTATCTACTTCTTTTGCACATTACGCTCTTTTTATTTCATTTTAACAGCTTTGAGGTTATTCGCTCTCGAAATTTAAAGGTCTCAAAAAGTTATTGAAATAATCAAGTAACGTCACTCAAAAAGCTATCAAAAGTTCCTAACCGTTTTTCACTTTATTATGAAATAACACAGAGCGATCTTTAAAATTTCAGCGATTTTCTTACATCAGCCAAACTTAACATAACGCTAACCACGACAAGAAATACTCACGCAATATACAGCTATTCTTATGCTGAGAACGCTGTGTAGCATTGCGACCCAACGGCCAACATATTGGATATTGCACCGTGTAGTGTATTGTATTGCATTCATTATTTAGCACGAAAGCTTTCGTAATAAAATTTATCAAAAACTTTGAAGAGGCAATTAGGTAAAAGATTTTTCAACATCGCAAGTGACAGTTTAGTAAAAAACTCGGCCATTCAGCTTAAATCTAACAAAGTCATAACGCTTAAGAACTTCAACGTCTTAAATGTTTGAGTAATCCCATAAGTTTTACTCTTTCGGTTTTTGTGCTACCAATATTCATTGTGGGAATAATTCATCGTATAGTTTGAAGCACGGAGTTTGGAAGTTCGTGGTTTGAAGGCCCATTTAAGGGCTAATTGTCCAACATGCATTGCCAAGTTTGGCATGTTTTATCTTTTTCTTATAATAGCCTACCGCCACCGGCACTCTTAAAATTTGATATGTTTAGCCGGAGTACTTCGTATTAAAAATTTTAAAATTTTAATGGGCCCATTTGGCATGGTCTCCTCAACGTTGCCAACCAAATTTTGTTGCCTTTGATTCATGCTAACCTATCCAATAGATTTAATTTGTTTCCAGCAGCTTTTGCAGTTAATGGGGGAGGTGTCAACAAAATTAGGGAACGCCTATAGTATGAGATTCTCAAGTTTTTTCATATTACAGGGTGTCCATAAAGTCTCTTTACAATTAAAAAACTTACTACAACGTCAAATAATGAGATAACGCAATGAGGGCTGTCTAATGTTAATCAGTATTTTATAAAGTTTTTATTGACACAAAAATTTATTGTTTCAGATAAAATTTCAAATTGCTTAATGATTGAGTTATATGTACCTTTATAAAACGACTACTCCTCAAGAAAAAAAAAAACATAAAAACAATCTATTCAACTAGCTTGTGATGTAAACCCCAACAGCGATGCGAAGTCATGTAATTAGCATCGCTAGCTGGTTAAACAGAATTAGCATTAAGTCATTGTTCGGTATCACGACATCGTTGGCATCACAAACTGGTTGAATAGAAAAAGGCTTCGGTTCTCAGTGAGGTGAAAGCCGTCACATTTCTTTCTCCATAAATTTCTTGTACCATAACCGAATTGAAGGATGTGATGGTGGGTCTCTTCCACGCTTAGTTCTGTAGTCTCGTTGGGTCTAAACTAACATCTGATTTTGTGTCAATAAACCACGATGCACATTGCTTTTTTTCTTGAGGAGTAGTCACTTCAGATTTTTAGGGAGATCATATAACTCAATCATTACCCTAGAAGAAATTTTATCTGAAACAATAAATTTTAGTGTCGATAAAAACTTCATGAAATACTAACAAACAAACTACAACCCTTATTGCGTTATCTCATCATTTGACCTTGAAGTAATTTTTTTTAAATTGTAAGGAGACTTACGGACACCCTGTATATTTTTACCTATCTTGAAAATTTCATTTGTCTAGCTTGAGTTGTTAAAAATTTTGAAGGACCGTTTGAGGAGGACCAGAGGTGTAAGTCGGGCCGGGCTTTTTGGGTCGGGTTTGGGTTCGGGCCAAAAGTTGGCAAACAATTTCGGGCCTAACTCGGGCCTGAGACGTACTTTTTGTCTTAGATGCACAAAAATATAATCAAAATAACATGGCAAAATTGCTAAATTTTTCAGACTTACGTTAACTTTCGGGTTTTTTCGGTCATGATTTGGGCTTTAAATAAGTTTTCGGGTTCGGGCCGGGTTCGGGCTTATATTTTCGGGTTCGGGCCTGAACTAGTCGGCCCGTTTACAACTCTGAGGAGGACTCCCCAATTGTTGCACCTGAAATTAGTCATATTTTATTCACTTACTTCGATTTTATCTTTCATTTATATTTACTTATTCTAAAAGTTTTATATGTCTAGCTCAAATGGTTGAGAAGTTTGAATTTTAAAGGACACCATTTTGGTACCCCAAATTTTGTCAAATTTGATCGTTCTTTCATATTGCTTGGGTATTCTAAAATTGTGATGTGTCTGGCTTACACAATTAAAAAGTTCGAATTTTGGCGCCCTCGTTGGGGGGGACACTCCATTGTGGTACACCCAAAGTTTGTTAAATTTTGTCTTTTCTTCATATTTACCTACTCTGAAAATTTCATCAGTCCAGCGTATGTGGCAAAAGTTTGAATTTGGGCATCTTTGTTTGAAGGGGGATCGCTTTATTTTGGTACCCACAAATTTTATCTTTTCTTCATATTTGCCTATCCTGAAAATTTCATGGTTCTAGTATGAGTGGTTAAAAAGTTTGAATTTAGTCGGCCCCGTTTGAGGGAGACCCCATTTTAGTACTTTCAAATTTTATCTTTTCCTAATATTTACTTACTTAAAACATTTCATGAATCTAGCTTAAAAGATTATAAAGTTTGAATTTTGGAGGGTCGTTTGGAGGAAACCCCCACCGTGGCAACCCCAATTTTTGTTACGTTCAGTTTATTTTTAATTTCTACTCATTCCAAAAATTTGATCCATCTAGCTCTAACAGTTTATAAGTTCAAAATTTTGGAGGACCCGTTTGAGGGTAACCCCAAATCTGGCACCCCCGATTTCAGTCGCACACTAGTTCTCCCTGATATCTTTAATCAGTCAAACTTTCAATACAGTGCGTTAAGCGGTTTAAAAGTAGATAGCGGCTGAAGAAAAAAATAAAACAAAAAAAAAGTAAAAAAGAGATTCAAAACACAAAAAATCGTTTTCAAATTGGAGTAAACAAAAATGACCAAAAGAAAGATGGTTGATAGTGTGCTCAAAAACCACAAATCATTTTTTCATCAATATAGGTAATTACTGAGATATATTGGTTCAAACCGGTCAACTTTTTGCTTCTTTTTGGCCTGTAAAATTTTGGTCACGTTACCGGCACTTCCAAACTCGGTTTGCTTAAAGCACTCATAAGCACCCACATTGTGTTTAAATTTCAGCTTTGCGCTTCAAGTGGTTTTTGAATTATAAGCGAATTAAAAACTTTTCATGCCAAAAATCGCCCTTTTTTATGTTCTTTTGTGTGTTAATTCACAATCTCGTGACCTAGGATCTCAAAAAAAATTTGCACAAATGACGCTTTTATTGGTCGTTATGTTGAGACCAACTTTCAACTTTTGTAAGTTCTATTGCTTGCTTGTTATAAGCAAAAGCAATCTCATCTGCCAAAGTTCGCGAACAAAAACAAAGGTAGTACGCGCTCACGCGAAGTCCCAATAACAAACTCCGACTCTCAGGGCATGACTAAAAGACGGAAAAGTAGGAAAAAGCGGGAATCGTCCTAAAAGGCGGAAAAGTAGGAAAAGGCGGTTGGGGCTTGGGTTTTAGGGTTAGGGCTAACTCTAACCCTATTGGCCTTTTAACATGATTTCCGCATTTCCTACGGCGGAAAAGTAGGAAAAAGCGGAAATCGTGCTAAAAAGCAGGTTAGGGTTGGACTTGGGTTAGGATTAGGGCTAGAATTAGGATTAGGTTAGGGTTAACCCTAACCGTAACGTAAACCCCAACTACCTTTCCTACTTTTACGCCTTTTAGGACTTTTTCCGCCTTCTAGGACTTTTTGAACCTTTTCCTATTTTTCCCTCTACCAAAGAAAGAAGACGGAGAAGTAATTTCAAGAAATTTTACTGGAACAATATATTCATCTATCAAATATAAAATCATCAAAAGTGTTGATGGTTATTTTTTTTTTTTTTTCTATTTCTTGAAGCGAGAAGAAACAAAGAAAAGTTACTGATGATAACTTACGCGACATTGACATAAAGGAAAAAATGTTTAAAAAGGTTAGATATAACCTTTGGTTTATCGCACTAACTCAACTATATTTCGTCGATTATTCTCAGTTATGCCACTTGTTGTAAATCTTAGGACGCTTAAAAAACAAGTTCGTAAATTAGTAAATGGGGAGTAAAGTTGGGGGGTGGCCAAATTTTGAAAAACTTATGGAAATATACAAACCACTAATTCTGCAAATTACTAATTAGCTATCTTAAAAAACTTTACACAATATTTGTTGTTTTGTGAATTCGTTGGATGCGCTGATGTCGAATGTGAACTTAAACTTTAAGTAAAGGGCTGTCCTGGGTGCTCACTAGCACTACCGTAGGAACAAAATGTTGTTTTTATGCAATAGGATGATTTTCTTAGTCTTTCTTGTTTTTGTAGCTGGAACATTTGCAAATTTTACTTTTACGAACTACATGATATAAAGCGCTTGTCGTGGCGAAATGCAAAGAAAAAGTTTGTGGGTTCAAACGATAATGAAAAAATGTTACGCCCATTGAAATTATACTGTGTACGTGGGCGGAGATAAATCGTAATTTGAAGATTCATTCTTGGAGGCTCTTTTTATACACAATCAGTTCTGTACCAATTATGCTTGGAAATATTATACGCCATCTTGATGTTACGGGTGTAATTTAGTTACAACGGACACAACAAACATCTACCTACAGTGGGTCGACGAAATTATTCAAGCATCGCAAAATTTCCGGACATCTTTAAATATTTGAACCTATATAAAAAAGTTTAAGTTACAAATCTGCTATGTAGCTTTTGAATTTTCAAAGCACATACGAGTAAATGAAAATTTATTCGTATGGGCGTTGACTGGCGTTGTATACAGCAATTTACTTTACTGGCAAGTAGGTTAATTTTGTTCTTTGGGGTTCAAGATTTGTAGTAGGCATTTACACAGGTATGTACGCCTGATGATCAACAAACAAGTTTGAAATATGCATATTGCGTACTATTGTGGTAAACTGCTAATATGATGTCATATATGGTGTCCATGCTTAGTGATGCTAGCGCAATGCGGTTGAGCTAAATGGACTGCCAGTGTGATACTGGTTGAGAATCCTCTAGCTGGTGACCTTGTTGTCAAACTTTGATCAGAGTAATCTGAGAAGAGGGTGCGATGGCTAGTGAAGAAATTGCCCTTGTATGTGGTTTGAAGGTTCGGGTGGGCTGCCGCGATAGGCTATGAGTGAATTCAGATTCTGATGAAACACTAGCCTAATGGAAAAGCAGTATGTAAGGAAGTGCTGCTTCACTGTTGTGAAAATAGTTTTTACAACGATATGGAATAGTTAGGTGACATGCATTTATTCATACGTTGTATGAATGGATATAATGGAAAATTGTATTAAATTCTTCATGCTTGAACATAAAAAGTGCCCCAATGTACAATAAATTTATTAAATCATATTTTGGCTAAAATATTGCACTACAATGACAACTCGGTAAACTTAAAGACAACGTACAACAGACTTGCCGCAACACCACATACAGTAATGTCTTTCTCATAAACTAATATTTTGTTGGGTACAAGAATACAGCGATAAGTTGCAAACTGACATCATTTACTTCAATATTGACATATAGCTTTAATATCGTATTTTACTAATATTTGAAACCTTTCAAACAAAATGTTTGCAGCAACAAAGTAACTTATTATTTGACTATAATGATGGTTATTGCGGTTCCATTTACAGTGCAGTATTTTACAGTGCTTTTACTTTGCATAAAAAATTAATTATGCAGTGGAAGTTTTTCTGGCTATAAGTTGGAAACTGCAGGCTTTTTTTGCTTTGTTAAATTTTGCTAGAGCAATTCGCAGTATGCCAGTAATAATAACCGATGTTTTCTATCACTCAGTTTGATTAAATGCTGCTGATTTGCTCACATTATATAAACGAATGATTGTTTTGGATTCTAAGGAGTCAAATTTATTGTGATTTGTCCGTTTTTGGGAATCAAACACTAAATTACTCTTAAACGTAATCAAGCTAATACAAACATTTCCATGTAAAACAAGTAGGAATCCATAAACAAAACGATTGCTAGAATAGAACTAAGCACAGCTAATTTTTTAACGTGCCTAATAAATTGCTTTGCTTAGTTCTATTCTGGTAATCGTTTTTGTTCTTAGATTAAACAAAAACTCCGACCATTACGCTCCAAAAAAGTAGGAATTGTTTGCAAAACGGTCTGATAATGGCTTTAACAACAAAGATACTAATTCAAGTCAAATTACAGACAGGAACAATAAATAAAATAAGCTCTAAATGAACAATACTGAGTACCAATCATGCAATATTGTAATGGGATGGTCGTGTTGGCGAATTTTGCCATGGAGCATCCTGCTTGTAGCAATTGGTGTTGCATTTTTAAATGCAACCTCGCACGTGAAGTGTGCACATTGCACAATTTGAAAACGAAATTGGTTTTTATTTTAAGAAGATAAAACATGAACAAGCACGTATTAATCATCACTATTAAATGTCATGAATGGATTATTCCCTTAATAAACTCGTTGACATTTCACACAGTTCTTTTTTAGTTTTATACAGAGGTGTAAGAAGACGGACTGCGGCTCTTTCTGATAAAAAAGATTTTATGTCTTCGACACATTTCAAAGTTGCTCTTACCAGAGGTGGAGTCCTCGAGGACGTCCTTGGCCTCAAGGACGTCGTCAAGGACACATTTTGAAGTCCTTGGCCTTGGCCTCGAAGCCTCAAGTCCTTGGCCTCGAAGTCTCAAGTCCTCGAAAATTGCCCAGTCCTCGGCTTGAGGACAGCACTATTTTTTGAACAGTTGAAAGTTCGTTGAAAAATGCCAGAAACCTCGAGGAAAAACAGAAAACAAAAAAAAAACACCTTTTTGTTTTCTTCAGTTGGAGCATAGGCGTAGGCAAGGGGGGGCAGCCCCCCCCCAATTGAAATTTCACCAAGCACAAAAATGTGACAAAAAAGCCTACTGTTTCTTCAGTTTCAGTTTCTTTTTAGCATTTTTCGCTAACAACAGTATAACTAATTAACAATATTGAAGACCAAGGGCGCCGGGTCCCCCTCAATTCAATTTTTGCCTGCCAATTTAAACGTATAACCCGCAGAAAATGGAGAGTTTTTTTCCTAAAAGTTGTTATCTCAGGCCCACATTTAGCCTTTTTGTGAACGTAATGCATTAATCAGGGCCAGATTTAGCATAATATGGCGCAGTACCAGTTAGGAGCCCCGATCTGAAATCGTAAGATTTTTTGGGTCTTCAACTATATTTGGCAGTAAGAAATCGCGAAAATCTCAAAAGTGCCAGGGGCCCAGCGCGATGTAAATCTAGCCTGGCAATAACATGGTTAGTAGACGCAACCATTTATTGTACCATTTTTCAAAAGCAGTTCAGTATTTCACCTCCAACCTCGCCGGTTTTTACGCACAAAACACTTTAAAAAAAAATTAGCCATTGAAAATGCTGATTGAACGAATCATTGAACTTCAGTTGAGGGGGCCTGGGCCCGCTGGCGAAAGTGTACTCCCATAACTGGTTATTTTCATGACAAAACAGAAATCAGTTAAAGAAAATCTTCGAGTGGAATAAAATTTACTGCTAAAATGTAGCCAGGGACAACGCACCTTACTTGCCCCTACCTGGACCGAATCACTGACAATTAAAATTTAACTCCAAAATGCAAGATGTTAAACGTATTTTGGACTCAAACTGCAAGTAAAAGGAGGATTAAACAATTCGATTTTTTCAATTGGCTTTTAAATGTCAAAAATCTAGTGCTTCCAAATGGCTCTGAACACTTGCGAAATGTAGTCCAATGGCATTAAAATAGCTTTTTTGTTCCAAAAAATCACAAAAAATCGCCCAACGGCTGCGGGCATTGCCCCTAGACCCTCAAAGCCTCCGGCGGCTGGGGACCCCGCCCCCAATCCCCGTCTGTGATACATTTGAGTTACACAAGCTTTCTCAACGCGTTCCCAAAGTTAGATATTTGCATTTTTCAACTATTAATTTAAGTCCTCTTTCTTCGCAAAATCCTGGTTACGCGCAAACAAGCAACAACGATTTCATATCTACCATCCTACGATATCTTTTTCCCACAAAAAATTACAAAAAATCGCTCTTTGGAAAATTTGGCTCTTACTGATTCAAAGAAGATTTTCTGCATTTGTCCACAAAAGAACTTGCTTCATTTTTTTTAGGCAATTTTTCTTCATTATCACTTTCAGCTGGAATCTTGTTTTGCATCTCAAGATTCCAGTACTTAATTTTCCAAGTTTGTGGTTGTGTTATCACATGCTTTTGGATCGCTGTCCCATGCAACAAAGTGATCGAAAGATTGAAACAACAGATCATTATGACCTTGGACCCTTGAAACAAAGTGATTTAAAACCACATTGTTCTCACCGTCTGAAGTGCTTGATTCAGCCTGATTTCACATTTTTTGGAAGCACTTCTTTACGGTAGAAGAACGGACTTCTCGAAGAGCTGTATCAATCCAATGTAATACAGCATCTGAAACATACACGCATTTTGATACATTTTTCGCATCCTCTTTTTTAACAATTTTAGCCGACATAGACTGCAGAATTCGTTTTCGACAGATTGTTTTGACAGCCTTGATTATTCTCTGATCTAGTGGTTGAAGCATGGATGTCGTGTTGACTGCTAAAAACACAAGTTTCACGTAAAGTTCATAAAATTTCAAAACAATTGCCATCATTTGGTATAATTCGAATCCGTTTGCGATGTCACTTCTATGACGTCATTTGACACCAAAATTTTGCTTGGCTCTCAAAAATACGGACACACGTTACAATAGAGTGAACCTACTGATATATTTTTATACTGTGATTTGGCCTAATTACGTATATCAGTCTTTCCTCTACTTCGACTTAAAAATATAAGGTATTATGTTTGCGCGTATCATTCCGTTTGAGGATCGGTAGCCTGGTTTATGGCTTTGGTTTTGATTCAACAGCACTAGTTCACAAGCTATTTGAAAAGTTTGGCGTTTTTAGAATTTGTAACTCGATAATAGGTCTCAGGAAGCTAAACTAACTGAAATCTTGTAGGTTGTAATTCGCAGCCTAGTTTCAGTTTATGTAGTTACTAGCCTGTAGCTCAGATGTATTCGGTACAGATATCAGTTAGATTTGCAGTCTATAGCCGAGCTGTATTCGGTAAGGATTTCAGTTAGATTAATAGCCTGTAACCGAGTTTCATTTGGTAAAGATTTCAGTTAGTTTAGCTTCCTGAGACCTGAAGTTTCGTTCGGTAAGATCTCAGTTAGAGAGAATCAATAAGGTTAGCACAATTTGTTGGGTAAAGATTACTATGGGACAATTTTTATCTGCAAATATTTAATGATTTTCTTGGTGTAGTTCTTTTTTTTCGAAAGTTTTATCAAGGTAGGATTTGTCACTTAGGCCCTGGTAAGCCTAACTGATGAGCCTCAAAGTTAGGCAAAACAGCTGTCTTAGGCATGTAACTGTTTTTTTTTTTTGTCTGATTGTAGTAATGTCTTATGTGAATTTTGATGTTTGTTCGGTTGTTTTCGTAAAGTACCTTTTAAATGGGGCTCCCTTTTTAATTTTTGTTTTGAAAAGATGTAAGATCGTTTGAAAATTACAGAGGCATTTAACTGTTAGAATATGATATGAAAGTGATTAAAAATGTTTTTGGAAGAAGGCTATGGAAAGTTGTGGTATTGGATGAAATGTAGATGGGTTTCATGCTAGGAAAAGGTACGGCGGACGCTATCTTTATAATGAGACAGTTGATGGAAAAATATGAGGTGGCCGAAAGAAATCTGTACATGGTATTTGTGGATCTTGAGAAAGCCTTTGATAGTGTTCCAAGAAAGGTGATTTAGTGGTCGTTGAGGAGAAAAGGGGTGTTGGAAAGATTAATAAGAGCAATTATGGAAATGTATACAAATGAAGAGCTTATTTCCAAAACCCGTGTATCCACTTTGATTACTTTTGAGAAAATCGCGAAAAACTAATATGACATTTTTGTTCGTTGGATTTCATGAACGTTTACTTTGTAGAGATTTTTATTTGTCTAATCATCAGAAATGGCATGTTTGCTGAAATCTGCTGACAACCAGAAGTTAATTAATTTATTTTTTGTAAATTTAAAAACTTTGATGTACAGGGGTTTTGGAAGCAAATAAGCAAAAACTATGCATGCAAGAAATGTTAATGCAATAAGTTTATTGCGCAACGAATAAAATCCTTGGCAAAATCATACAAGATTGAACAAATCAAAAATAATCGCAAAAAGGGCGTAGCCAGAGGAGCAATTTTTCCGAATGTTTTTAGGAGTTTTTGTTTGAAAAAAGCCTGCCAAATTTACGCACTGCGTTTTGGAAATATTTACTCCTCCCGCCTCAAAGAATTTTTGAAAAATTTAGTGCAAATTTTTATAGCTTCTCATCCAACTTTGGTGGATAACTTTGTCGAATTCAGGCAAAAACACATTTTTGCTTTTCACTTTTTTCGGTCGAGAAATCGATTCCAATTTAGGCAGACATCTTTTTTAACTTTTTTGTTTTTTACGCCTTGATCGCGTTTTGCCTCACATTCCAGAGTTTTGTTTTTTGGCTACACCCTTGATTCATAACAAAATGGCGAGACTTCTACCAATTATCTTGATTTTTAACCATAATGGCCTCATTGTTATCGCTTTCATCACCAAATAAAACGTCTCGTTTTTATACAGCTTTTACTGTGTTACTATCTGCGTCGACATTCATTATAACTATTACTGCTCCAAAAACGCTACTTTGCTCAACCACATCTCTACCTACGAGTACACTAATAACTGGCAAACTACTTAATCTGCAAAAGTCTGCATCTCGATGCTTTAGCGATCACGTAACCTATCACGTAATGAAAGCGCTAAATGTTATTGGTCATCGTGGATACAAAGGGTTTTGAAAACAAACGATGATGGCTTCTACGGGATTTTGGAAATAAACGTAAAATTTGTTGTTCATTTTGAACCGGAAAAAACTGGGTTTTGAAAACAAAGCATACTGTAAGATGTTAGATGTATATGACAAAGCACAACCGGATGAAGCATGCAACTAATTTTTTTTAACATGGCGTCTACGGGGTTTTGGAAATGGGCTTTTCAAATATTGAAAGATCTGTGAAGATGGAATTGAAGTGACCAAAGACATCAGAGAGGGAATTGTAAAGAAAATGTTGTATGAAGATAATTTTGTGCTAGTTGGTGACAATTGGAAAGAATTAAGTAGAATATCGATACACTCGATGGAAGAAAGCATTCAAGACAAAGGAATCAAAATAAGTGTAAACAAGAAAAAGGTTTTTTATACACGAAAAAATTTTGTACAAATTCAAATTCGAAAGTATTCTTGCTCTGTATGTGGCAACGGAGTGAGAAGGAACTTTGCGAAGTGTACAAAATTTCAACACTGGGAGCACAAGAGGTGTTTCGGAGTTCATTGAAGTTTTACCAAGGAGAAGGATTTTTCTTGCAAAAAATGCACCCCTGGTGTGTTATTTCAAGATGAAGATAAAATGATAAATTTGGATGGAGACAACATAGAAGTGGTGGATAGGTTCTCTTACCTTGAAGCAGTAGCGTAGCCAGAGGGGGGGCAGTGGGGAACTATAGCCCCCCCATTGGCATGTCGACCAAAATGCACAATGAGAAAAACACTACGTTTTTAGTACTTTTGGGACTGTTTTATGCACTGGAGTGGACTAAATAGTAATTTAAACACATCATTTGAAACATACAGTATGTTCAGCAGGGGGCTAACTTGTCAAAAATAAAACCAACAAATAAATGAAAACTTTGAAAAATGGTAAAAAATAAGCAATCAAATTTGGTCGCAAGTGTAAAAATGCTAAACATTGGTGTTATCAACAAATATACTATAAACTAAGGAATAGGTGTGGGGGGGATTATTCAATATTAGTTAATTACCGATCATTTCTTTCACATCTCTTTTCATTAGCTTCCCCCCCCCAATTATTTTTCTCTATTAACTGTACACGAAATAGATTACTCCGTGTGAGTTTTATTGAAGTATTGGATTTTATAATTTACCAACATCTAAACAAGAGAACTAACATTTTACCACTAGCCACCTCCCAAATAGCCCATTTATGCAATCAGTTTAACCTTGTTTGCACTTCCAATTTTATGTCACGTTTTAAAAGCATTATTTTTTAATCAAAATAGCCCTAAAATGAAGTTATTTTTGCAAAAAAATGCAAAATTTTTGTGCGCTGGGGGCTCCGCTTCCAGACTCCCGTGCCTCCGGCGGCTGGGGGCTTCGTCCCCACACCCCCCAAACAGCCCCCCCCCATTACGAATTTCTGTCAACGCGCCTGCCTTGAAGATGTACACAGTACGGAAGGAAGAGCTCAGGAGGCTATAACATCAAGGATTCGATCGGCAAGAAAAAACTTTAAAGAGGCTTTGAACGTTATATGCGGAAGAAGCATATCCTTGAAGGTTAGAGACACGTTATGCAAAAGGTATGTGAGAAGTGCTTTAACTTGTAGTGCTGAATGTTGGGCATTGAAAGTGGAAGATGAAAAGAAGATGAAGACCACAGAAATGAGAACTTTGTGAATGATATGTGGGAAAACCTTGAAAGATAAAACAAACAATGAGAAGATTCGTAAAATGACAGGTGTAGAGAGATTGGAAGAGTTTCTAAGAGAGCAAAGTCTGCGATGGTAGGGGCATGTGGAGAGAATGGATGAAAAAAAGGGTCCAGTAAAAGCACTACACTTAGAAGTTGATGGGACAAAAAAAGGAATACCGAACAAGAGATAGAAAGAAGTGCTGTAATGTGACATGATTCTCAGAGGTTTGCAAAGGTTGGATGCAGAAGATCGTGAAACATTGCGATTCGGCTGCAAAAACCAGCTGACCCCGGTATGCGGAAACTTCCGCTGAGCTCCAGAAAAAAAAGCAAATTCCTGGAGCAAAATGATAATGATGAACTCACTTAATCATACCTAAGTAACACCTCTAAGGGTTTGTGCTAAGTAGCCTTATACTCCACCGTAACATGGAAAACTAGTCTCCGTAAGGGTACAAGATTTGTCCCAAATTCCTAAATTGACGTAGCAATCTAACCCTTTTTTATTGACACTGATGGTATCTGTATTTTAATTTGGACTAGGCTTTTCTTAAAGTTACGTTTTTTTGCAAACCTATGAAAACGTGTGGGTGCTTTTTATAAATATGTTCAATTGCAAATCAGTGTTCTCCAAATCGAAAGCTTGTTGACTTTTAGCCTACATACCGTGTAATGTATAGCTGATTAAATTTTGTAGTGCAACGAAACGGTAACGGATATACTATAGATATTGAGACATAGGGGTTTTTATTGCTTTTTGGGATTTTGGCCGGGTAATGTATTAGTGTAGTTATTTATACTTTATTTGTATAGTCTACCGGAATAATGCATTTTGCTGGCTAAATTAGTGCAACTAAACGGATTTACTATGGATAATGAGACATGGGGGGGGGGGTTTATTGCTCTTTGACACTTTGGCTGGTAAGGCGCAAAATTTCCTTTTTTTTTCTAGCTATAAATGTTGCATAACATCGCGCCATGTGTCCATGCTGGGCTCACATTGTCCAAAATATGCAGGCAATGCAAGTTTAGTTGAAAGTATCTTGACACAGCACTTAAGAATAGGTTTGGGGTTAGTTGTAGAGTAATGATTTGAGTTTGGGTTAAATTCGGGCCAGATTAAAAAAAGTTGATAAAAATTTCCGTTGCAGCCTTTTCTCTTATTTTACACCTTACATGGTTCATCAGTATGAACGTGAATAGCAAAACAATTAATTTGCGGATTAACTTAATCGTCGTATGTGCATCCGCATAAATTTTGC
The DNA here is from genome assembly GCA_963965965.1 of Trididemnum nubilum. Classification (NCBI taxonomy): domain Eukaryota; kingdom Metazoa; phylum Chordata; class Ascidiacea; order Aplousobranchia; family Didemnidae; genus Trididemnum; species Trididemnum nubilum. The sequence goes on from OZ014483.1 coordinate 5,921,438, forward strand.
TCAGAGATTGATCAAGAATGAAAATGTAGCTAAGCTTGAATCGCTTTTTCATGCTGACTAAATCAATGGACCCATTGCAATTACGTGTTATGTGTTACCATTTTAGAATAAAAGACTAACTGGATTGATCGCTGTCTTCCTGGCATTTTGTCGATAGGCTGTTCGGATTTTCACGCAGCATTTATTATCAAAACCAAACGATTATTTTAGTGATCATTTTTCGTAACGAGACAACAATAAGTTTCGCGTGTGAAACAATAATTAATTAAAGGGTAAATTTTTCTGTTTTGCAACTTATAATTTTTTACCTTGATCTTCCGTTTGCTGTCAGGCAACAAAAACGTGTTATTGATAATTCACAGGATGTAAGAACTTAGTCCTTCACCAATGTTTTTTACGTTATCTTTTTTTCCGAATCCAGTGCATAAACCTTCAAACAGAATACAGTAGCCTAACTTACGAATTAGAATTCAATTTGAAAATCCAAACGTAGGCTATCATTTTTAGCTGTTAAAATCACCTTAATCTTTATAAATTCTACAATCACAAAAGCGTTTTGAATGCAGTTTCAAAGCTTTGTTCAGAACACTTCTGTCTGAGCTGCTAGAGTGATTTTGACCGTATCTCACTTATTCACATTGTTTTGACATTGCTTTCTAAAAAATTGCTCTTATAACTAAACAATCACATCGTAAGCGATATCCGGGTACTTCACGAAAGTATCTAACTTTACTGAACCAAAGAGCTTCTCAAAATTGCGTTAAGCGTGTTTATGGTTGCTGATATTCAGATCTGAAAAACATCGCTCTTGAATTTCACAATGTTCAATTAACTAAATGAGGTTTGTGCTAAACGGCTTTTAAAATTTAAATGTCTGGAAAAGATATCCATCCATAAAATGACAATCAAAATTTTACAACTCTGCTTATTTCTACAGCACCTTTTGCTGATATGACTTTCCAATTTGTAACTTACATTATCTTGACCTGAAATTTGACACGCTACCCTAAATATCAAATTTACAGTCTCAACTAGCCCACTGCAATATTTTTTAATAAGAATTTTATATGCATATGTAAGAACAGTTCTACCGATTTTTTTCAAAATTTAAGTAACTAAATCAAAACAATGCTTGCCTCAGCAAGTAGCATGGAAAAAGAAACGGACACAAACAAAATTTAGAAAAAATCAAATTCTTATGGATTTATAGGTAACATTGCAGAGTCTAGCTTTACGATGACTTCACATTGAAAATCTATATTGATTCACTCAACTCCATGCTTTTCAGAACCCTGCGTGTAATGTTTGAAGTCAAACAACTATTTACCAAAAATTATCTACTTCTTTTGCACATTACGCTCTTTTTATTTCATTTTAACAGCTTTGAGGTTATTCGCTCTCGAAATTTAAAGGTCTCAAAAAGTTATTGAAATAATCAAGTAACGTCACTCAAAAAGCTATCAAAAGTTCCTAACCGTTTTTCACTTTATTATGAAATAACACAGAGCGATCTTTAAAATTTCAGCGATTTTCTTACATCAGCCAAACTTAACACAACGCTAACCACGACAAAAAATTCTCACGCAATATACAGCTATTCTTATGCTGAGAACGCTGTGTAGCATTGCGACCCAACGGCCAACATATTGGATATTGCACCGTGTAGTATATTGTATTGCATTCATTATTTAGCACGAAAGCTTTCGTTATAAAATTTATCAAAAACTTTGAAGAGGCAGTTACGTAAAAGATTTTTCAACATCGCAAGTGACAGTTTAGTAAAAAACTCGGCCATTCAGCTTAAATCTAACAAAGCCATAAAGCTTAAGAACTTCAACGTCTTAAATGTTTGAGTAATCCCATAAGTTTTACTCTTTCGGTTTTTGTGCTACCAATATTCATTGTGGGAATAATTCATCGTATAGTTTGAAGCACGGAGTTTGGAAGTTCGTGGTTTGAAGGCCCATTTAAGGGCTAATTGTCCAACATGCATTGCCAAGTTTGGCATGTTTTATCTTTTTCTTATAATAGCCTACCGCCACCGGCACTCTTAAAATTTGATATGTTTAGCCGGAGTACTTCGTATTAAAAATTTTAAAATTTTAATGGGCCCATTTGGCATGGTCTCCTCAACGTTGCCAACCAAATTTTGTTGTCTTTGATTCATACTAACCTATCCAATAGATTTAATTTGTTTCCAGCAGCTTTTGCAGTTAATGGGGGAGGTGTCAACAAAATTAGGGAACGCCTATAGTATGAGATTCTCAAGTTTTTTCATATTACAGAGTGTCCATAAAGTCTCTTTACAATTAAAAAAAACTGCTACAACGTCAAATAATGAGATAACGCAATGAGGGCTGTCTAATGTTAATCAGTATTTTATAAAGTTTTTATTGACACAAAAATTTATTGTTTCAGATAAAATTTCAAATTGCTTAATGATTGAGTTATATGTACCTCCATAAAATGACTACTCCTCAAGAAAAAAAACATAAAACAACCTATTCAACTAGCTTGTGATGCAAACCCCAACAGCAATGCGAAGTCACGTGATTACCATCGCAAGCTGGTTAAACAGAATTAGCATTAAGTCATTGTTCGGTATCACGACATCGTTGGCATCACAAGCTGATTGAATAGAAAAAGGCTTCGGTTCTCAGTGAGGTGAAAGCCGTCACATTTCTTTCTCCATAAATTTCTTGTACCATAACCGAATTGAAGGATGTGATGGTGGGTCTCTTCCATATTTAGTTCTGTAGTCTCGTTGGGTCTAAACATCTGGTTTTGTGTCAATAAACCACGATGCACATTGCTTTTTTTCTTGAGGAGTAGTCACTTCAGATTTTTAGGAAGATCATATAACTCAATCATTACACAGGTAGAAATTTTATCTAAAACAATAAATTTTAGTGTCGATTAAAACTTCATGAAATACTAACAAACAAACAACAACCCTTATTGCGTTATCTCATCATTTGACGTTGTAGTAATTTTTTTTTAATTGTAAAGAGACTTATGGACACCCTGTATATTTTTACCTATCTTGAAAATTTCATTTGTCTAGCTTGAGTTGTTAAAAATTTTGAAGGACCGTTTGAGGAGGACCAGAGGTGTAAGTCGGGCCGGGCTTTTTGGGTCGGGTTTGGGTTCGGGCCAAAAGTTGACAAACAATTTCGGGCTTAATTCGGGCCTGAGACGTACTTTTTGTCTTAGATGCACAAAAATATAATCAAAATAACATGGCAAAATTGCTAAATTTTTCAGACCTACGTTAACTTTCGGGTTTTTTCGGTCATGATTTGGGCTTCAAATAAGTTTTCGGGTTCGGGCTTATATTTTCGGGTTCGGGCCTGAACTAGTCGGCCCGTTTACAGCTTTGAGGAGGACTCCCCAATTGTTGCACCTGAAATTAGTCATATTTTATTTACTTATTTTGATTTTATCTTTCATTTATATTTACTTATTCTGAAAGTTTTATATGTCTAGCTCAAATGATTGAAAAGTTTGAATTTTAAAGGGCACCATTTTGGTATCCCAAATTTTGTCATATTTGATCGTTTCTTCATATTGCTTGGGTATTCTAAAATTGTGATGTGTTTGGCTTACACAATCAAAAAGTTCGAATTTTGGCGCCCTCGTTGGGGGGGACACTCCATTGTGGTACACCCAAAGTTTGTTAAATTTTGTCTTTTTTTTGTATTTACCTACTCTGAAAATTTCATCAGTCCAGCGTATGTGGTAAAAGTTTGAATTTGGGCATCTTTGTTTGAAGGGGGATCGCTTTATTTTGGTACCCACAAATTTTATCTTTTCTTCATATTTGCCTATCCTGAAAATTTCATGGTTCTAGTATGAGTGGTTAAAAAGTTTGAATTTAGTCGGCCCCGTTTGAGGGAGATCCCATTTTAGTACTTTCAAATTTTATCTTTTCCTAATATTTACTTACTTAAAACATTTCATGAATCTAGCTTAAAAGATTATAAAGTTTGAATTTTGGAGGGTCGTTTGGAGGAAACCCCCATCGTGGCAACCCCAATTTTCGTTACGTTCAGTTTATTTTTAATTTCTACTCATTCCAAAAATTTGATCCATCTAGCTCTAACGGTTTAAAACTTCAAAATTTTGGGGGACCCGTTTGAGGGGAACTCCCAATCTGGCACTCCCGATTTCAGTCGCACACTAGTTCTCCCTGATATCTTCAATCAGTCAAACTTTCAATACATTGCGTTAAGCAGTTTTAAAGTAGACAGCGGCAGAAGAAAAAAATAAAACAAAAAAAAAGTAAAAAAGAGATTCAAAACACAAAAAATCGTTTTCAAATTGGAGTAACTAAAAATAACCAAAAGAAAGATGGTTGATAGTGTGCTCAAAAACCACAAACCATTTTTTCATCAATATAGGTAATTACTGAGATACGAGTATATTGGTTTAAACCGGTCAACTTTTTGCTCCTTTTTGGCCTATGAAATTTAGATCACGTTACTGGGCACTTCCAAACTCGGTTTGCATAAAGCACTCATCAGCACCCACATTGTGTTTAAATTTCAGCTTTGCACCTCAAGTGGTTTTTGAATTATAAGCGAATTAAAAACTTTTCATGCCAAAAATCGCCCTTTTTTATGTTCTTTTATGTGTTAATTCACAATATCGTGACCTAGGATCTCAAAAAACATTGGCACAAATGACGCTTTCATTGGTTGTTATGTTGAGGCCAACTTTCAACTTTGTAAGTTCTATTGTTTGCTAGTTATAAGCAAAAGCAATCCTCATCTGCCAAAATTCGCGAACAAAAACAAAGGTAGTACGCGCTCACGCGAAGTCCCAATAACAAACTCCGACTCTCAGGGCATGACTAAAAGACGGAAAAGTAGGAAAAGGCGGAAATCGTCCTAAAAGACGGAAAAGTAGGAAAAGGCGGTTGGGGCTTGGGTTAGGGTTAGGGCTAACTCTAACCCTAATGGCCTTTTAACATGATTTCCGCATTTCCTACGGCGGAAAAGTAGGAAAAAGCGGAAATCGTGCTAGAAAGCAGGTTAGGGTTAGATTTGGGTTAGGATTATGACTAAGGTTAGGATTAGGTTAGGGCTAACCCTAACCGTAACGCAAACCCCAACCGCCTTTCCTAGTTTTCCGCCTTTTAGGACTTTTTCCGCCTTTTATGACTTTTTCCGCCTTTTCCTATTTTTCCCTTTACCAAAGAAAGAAGACGGAGAAGCAATTTCAAGAGATTTTACTGGAACAATACATTCATCAATCAAATATAAAATCATCAAAAGTGTTGATGGTTTTGTTGTTTTTTTTATTTCTTGAAGGAGAAGAAACAAAGAAAAGTTACTGATGATAACTTACGCAACATTGACATAAAGGAAAAAATGTTTAAAAAGGTTAGATATAACCTTTGGTTTATCGCACTAACTCAACTATATTTCGTCGATTATTCTCAGTTAGGCCGCTTGCTGTAAATCTTAGGACGCTTAAAAAACAAGTTCGTAAATTAGTAAATGGGGAGTAAAGTTGGGGGGTGGCCAAATTTTGAAAAACTTATGGAAATATACAAACCACAAATTCTGCAAATTACTAATTAGCTATCTTAAAAAACTTTACACAATATTTGTTGTTTTGTGAATTCGTTAGATGCGCTGATGTAGAATGTGAACTTAAACTTTAAGTAGAGGGCTGTTGTCCTGGGTGCTCACTAGCACTACCGTAGGAACAAAACGTTATTTTAATGCAATTGGATGATTTTCTTAGTCTTTCATGTTTTCATAGCTGGAACATTTGCAAATTTTACTTTTATGAACTACATGATATAAAGCGCTTGTCGTGGCGAAATGCAAAGAAAAAGTTTGTGGGTTCAAACAATAATGAAAAAATGTTACGCCCATTGAAATTATACTGTGTACATGGGCGGAGATAAATCGTAATTTGAAGATTCATTCTTGGAGGCTCTTTTTATACACCATCAGTTCTGTACCAATTATGCTTAGAAATATTATACACCATCTTGATGTTACGGGTGTAATTTAGTTACAACGGACACAACAAACATCTACCTACTGTGGGTCGACGAAATTATTCAAGCATCGCAAAACTTCCGGACATCTTTAAATATTTGAACCTATATAAAAAAGTTTAAGTAACAAATCTGCTATGTAGCTTTTGAATTTTCAAAGCACATACGAGTAAATGAAAATTTATTCGTATGGGTGTTGACTGGCATTGTATACAGCAATTTACTTTACTGGCAAGTAAGTTAATTTTGTTCTTTGGGGTTCAAGATTTGTAGTAGGCATTTACACAGGTATGTACGCTTGATGATCAACAAACAAGTTTGAAATATGCATATTGCATACTATTGTGGTAAACTGCTTATGTGATGTCATATATGGTGTCCATGCTTAGTGATGCTAGCGCAATGCGGTTGAGCTAAATGGACTGCCAGTGTGATACTGGTTGAGAATCCTCTAGCTGGTGACCGTGTTGTCAGACTTTGATCAGAGTAATCTGAGAAGAGAGTGCGATGGCAAGTGAAGAAATTGCCCTTGTATGTGGTTTGAAGGTTCGGGTGGGCTGCCGCGATAGGCTATGACAGAATTCAGATTCTGATGAAACACTAGCCTAATGGGAAAGCAGTTATGTGAGGAAGTGCTACTTCACTGTTGTGAAAATAGTCTTTATAACGATATGGAATAGTTAGGTGACATGCATTTATTCATACGTTGTATGAATGGATAAAATGGAAAATTGTATTGTAACGTATGTGTCAAAAGGACGCGTCCCAATGCGGTCGACCGGCTTGGTTGAACAACCTATCGAGCTACTCTCCGGGTTGACTTATTAATCCATATGTCCAATTAATCTTTTACTTGCGGCTACTTTGAAGCTGACGCTACATCATCCCCTCCCTTACGCTGGCGACCGCACTCCATCGTCTCCAACCAGCGTAAGGGAGTGCGTCCACCACTCCAACGTCCTGGCGTGCTCGCCATTGTAACGTATGTGTCAAAAGGACGCGCCCCAATGCGGTCGATTGGCTCGGTTGAACAACCTATCGAGCTACTCTCCGGGTTGACTTATTAATCCATATGTCCAATTAATCTTTCACTTGCAGCTACGTCAGAGCTGACGCTACAGTATTAAATTCTTCATGCTTGAACACAAAAAGTGCTCCAATGTACAATAAATTAATTAAATCATATTTTGGTAAAATATTGCACTACAATGATAACCCGGTAAACTAAAAGACAACGTGCAACAGACTTGTCGCAACACCACATACAGTAATATCTTTCTCATAAACTAATATTTTGTTAGGTACAAGAATACAGCGATAAGTTGCAAGCTGCAATCATTTACTTCAATATTGACATATAGCTATAATATCGTATTTTACTAATATTTGAAACCTTTCAAACAAAATGTTTGCAGCAACAAAGTAACTTATAATTTGACTATAATGATGGCTATTGCGGTTCCATTTACAGTGCAGTATTTTACAGTGCTTTTACTTTGCATAAAAAATTAATTATGCAGTGGAAGTTTTTCTGGCTATAAGTTAGAAACTGCAAGCTTTTTTTGCTTTGTTAAATTTTGCTAGAGCAATTCCCAGCATGCCAGTAATAATAACGGATGTTTTCTATCACTCAGTTTGATTAAATGCTGCTGATTTGCTCACATTATATAACCGAATGATGGTTTTGGATTCTAAAGTGTCAAATTTATTGTGATTTGTCCGTTTTAGGGAATCAAACACTAAATTACTTGTAACACTAGAACGCGTAACAGGAGTCAAAATTACCCGGAAGGTGGTTCTCAGATAGATTTCTCCAAGCATAGTGGAGATATCTTCATGGTTTTCCTTGACTTTGTCAGCAATTTATGCCCACACGTGATGGTGGTTCAGCTTTTTTGATAATATTTACTTTCGCCAAGAAAACTCTAATTTTCAGTAAATACCCCAAGAACGCATAACAGGGGTCATTTTGACCCGTAGCAATTTTACATAAAAATGCATTGATTTGAGTCCTTTAGTGCAACTGCATGGGTTTCATATCGGCCTGCAAGCCGAAGTGACTTTACCTGACTGGCGAATAGTTTGTTAGACAATCTGTCTGAGCAATAAAGCAATAAATTTCCGTACTTTGGTGACAAGTTTTTGTACATAAAGCGAGGTAATGATAGTATCCTAACGCGGCTATAGAAAGTAGACTATCATCTTGGACATAGCTGTTTCAGCACTTTTACGTCACAAAGTGTCTTGCTTAGCACTATTGTATTATCTCAATGATTATCTCTTAGAAGATATGAGCCTGTAAAAACGCAACGGAATCAGTTAAATTTCTAGTTTATGTAAAACTCGATAAAACCTTTAACTTTTTCAATGAACCAAAAGGGTATAGTTAAAAAGTGTGTAGCAATGTGTCTTTACTGCAAGAAGTGAAACATACTGAATGGTACAGTATATATAATAGAGCTGAACTTTATTCTCCCATAAAACCCGACGCATAGAGCAGACTTAGGCAATAGATTTATTACTGAAAAAACTATGTGCTGAGAGTAGCCTATAAAAATAATTATTGTTTGAAAGAATGAACATGTAGAGCTGACGTCAGTTTCTCCAGGTTGCTCAACACTATTTGTGTTCGTGACGGGCAATTTGTAGCAAATACTACCCTAAATTAGTGCCAAATTTATTTGTTTGTGAATGGTGGGCTTCAATGTTATTCATGGGAGCAATTTTATCTCTCTAAAATTTGAGCCCACTACATGACTTTGCATTACTTCCGGCTATGATGCTTATCCGGCTCTGGTGGTAAAAAGTTTAGAACCCCCTACTCTAAAGTGATCCTGCTACTTGCTGAGGTTGCATGTTTGATTAATTGATTAGTATTTGCTACTCTTAGTTGCAACAGGTTTGATGTGTGCAAATAATAGTCGTAATGGCTGAGTCTACTAGGATCCGTGGTGTGAACGTTGAAAGAACTGTGGAGCAAATACTAAATGCAATGGAGCATGACGATAAAGAAATATAGAGAGAGACTGAGATTAGCGACTCCAATTTTTCTGATGAAGTTTATCAGATTAATACCCCTCCTTCTCTTGGAAGTCATTATTCTGATACTGAAGCAGTGATTCCATGTTTGACCGATTCTGAATTAGAGAGTGAGGATGAAGATGAGGATTCTTTGAACGCATTACCAACAACTTCCACAGATTCATCTGCAGCATTTGGATTTTCGTTAACACCTTCTGACTTAAATACTAAAACAGGAAAAAATGGAACTGTCTGGAGTTCGCTTTCGTCTCCACAGGGTAGAATTAGATCGCACAACATTATCAACACAAGGCTACACGGAGTTCGTGCATCAGAAATTTACACTCCAAAGATGCTTTTCAGATCTTTTTTAGTGAAAACATCGTTGAAGAAATTATGATGTGTACAAACTTGCAGGGTCGACGGATCGCTACGAAATGGAATGCTGTACGAAAAGACGAACTCTTAGCTTTCATTGGTGTTCTGCTCCTGCCAGGAGCAGAAAAAAACTGGGATGTAGACGTACGACAACTGATCTAAGACTTCAAGTTAAATCCCACCTACTAAGCAAGCTTCGGCGTCAACAGGTTTGAAAACATACGACGCAACCTGCGATTTGATGATAAAAGAACACCGGTCGAAAGACTAAAGCAGGATAAAATGGCTGCATTCAGCTATATTTGGGGCTTATTCATCGAAAATTGTATGACTCAATTTTCTCTCGGTGCTTATAGTACAATAGACGAACAACTTGTGCCATTCAGAGGGCGTTGTCCCTTTCTGCAATACATGCCAAACAAACCTGCCAAGTACGGCATCAAAATCTTCTGGCTGTGTGATGCTTCTTTAACTTATGCCTCTAATGCAAGGATTTACGTGGGAAGACAACCAGGATCACAACCTGAGAAAAATCTGGGTCAAAATGTAGTTATTCAACTAACATCCCCACTAAAAGGCTCTGGACGGAATGTGACAATGGATAACTATTTTACTGGGGTATTCCGCTGGCAAAAACAATGCTCCAACGTCAGTTGACAATCGTTGGGACCATAAAGAAGTGCAGAAGAGAAATTCCAGAGTGTATGAAACCTGCAAAGTCTCGAAAAACGAAGACATCGATTGTTGGTTTCAACGACCAACTCACAATGGTCAGTTACGTCCCCCAAAAAAGCAAAGTTGTAATACTGTTAAGTATGATGCACCACAAAATAAGCATTGACAAAGAATACCACAAAAAGAGACCAGAGATCATCAAGTTTTACAACAAGACGAAGATCGATGTTGACCTAGTTGATCAAATGGCTGGAACGTATACTTGCAGAAGACAAACTCAACGATGGCTGCTGAAACTCTTCTTCAACCTGCTGGAAGTCGCAGCGCTAAATGCTTATACCATATTCAGACAAGTGCATCCTGATCAGCAGAGTACTGGCGGTTCAAGACGCCGTTTTTTAACATATCTTGCAGACAGCCTCATTTTTGCCCACATGAAGACAAGACAGAAAATTCCCCAGCTCCAGAAAGCCGCAAAAGAAGCCATGATGAGATGTGGCTTATCTTTCTCCAATACATCTCCGACTGAGAACGTATTGCAAAAGAGGAAAAGGTGTTTGCTATGTCCGCACACAAAGAATAGGAAGGTGGCAAAATGTTGCTCACGATGTTTCCGACCTGTGTGCCCAGAACATAGCATCACCACCATTACATGCAATGAATGCTATGAATGAACGGAGAATTTAAAATTGCAAACTTTGCAGCTACCTTTCAAGAACGTTTTTTCCGTTTCATCTACTATTCTGTTCGTTTGTTTCGTTCAAATTCTTGCGAATAAAATATCAAAAGCACTTTAAACATGCAGCAATAAAACAACTATCAAACAACAAGGAAATAAAAAGAAAAATATGCAAAGAAATTGTCTTTAGAGTGAAAATTACTTGTAAAAGCAATGGGGGTCAAAATGACCCCTGTTATGCATTAACGTAAGTTTTTTTATGTATGCGTTCTAGGGTTAAACGTAATCAAGCAAATACAAACATTTCCATGTAAAACAAGTAGGAATCTATAAACAAAACGATTGCTAGAATAGAACTAAGCACAGCTAATTTTTTAACGTGCCTAATAAATTGCTTTGCTTAGTTCTATTCTGGTAATCGTTTTTGTTCTTAGATTAAGCAAAAACTCCGACCATTATGCTCCAAAAAAGTAGGAATCGTTTACAAAACGGTCTGATAATGGCTTTAACAACAAAGATACTAATTCAAGTCAAATTACAGACAGGAACAATAAATAAAATAAGCTCTAAATGAACAATACTGAGTACCAATCATGCAATATTGTAATGGGATGGTCGTGTTGGCGAATTTTGCCATGGAGCATCCTGCTTGTAGCAATTGGTGTTGCATTTTTAAATGCAACCTCGCACGTGAAGTGTGCACATTGCACAATTTGAAAACGAAATTGGTTTTTATTTTAAGAAGATAAAACATGAACAAGCACGTATTTAATCATCACTATTAAATGTCATGAATGGATTATTCCCTTAATAAACTCGTTGACATTTCACACAGTTCTTTTTTAGTTTTATACAGAGGTGTAAGAAGACGGACTGCGGCTCTTTCTGATAAAAAAGATTTTATGTCTTCGACACATTTCAAAGTTGCTCTTACCAGAGGTGGAGTCCTCGAGGACGTCCTTGGCCTCAAGGACGTCGTCGAGGACACATTTTGAAGTCCTTGGCCTTGGCCTCGAAGCCTCAAGTCCTTGGCCTCGAAGCCTCAAGTCCTTGGCCTCGAAGCCTCAAGTCCTCGAAAATTGCCCAGTCCTCGGCTTGAGGACAGCACTATTTTTTGAACAGTTGAAAGTTCGTTGAAAAACGCCAGAAACCTCGAGGAAAATTTGCGAACACCTTTTTGTTTTCTTCAGTTGGAGCATAGGCGTAGGCAAGGGGGGCAGCCCCCCCCCCAATTGAAATTTCACCAAGCACAAAAATGTGACAAAAAAGCCTACTGTTTTTTCAGTTTCAGTTTCTTTTTAGCATTTTTCGCTAACAACAGTATAACTAATTAACAATATTGAAGACCAAGGGCGCCGGGTCCCCCTCAATTCAATTTTTGCCTGCCAATTTAAACGTATAACCCGCAGAAAATGGAGAGTTTTTTTCCTAAAAGTTGTTATCTCAGGCCCACATTTAGCCTTTTTGTGAACGTAATGCATTAATCAGGGCCAGATTTAGCATAATATGGCGCAGTACCAGTTAGGAGCCCCGATCTGAAATCGTAAGATTTTTTGGGTCTTCAACTATATTTGGCAGTAAGAAATCGCGAAAATCTCAAAAGTGCCAGGGGCCCAGCGCGATGTAAATCCAGCCTGGCAATAACATGGTTAGTAGACGCAACCATTTATTGTACCATTTTTCAAAAGCAGTTCAGTATTTCACCTCCAACCTCGCCGGTTTTTACGCACAAAACACTTTAAAAAAAAATTAGCCATTGAAAATGCTGATTGAACGAATCATTGAACTTCAGTTGAGGGGGCCTGGGCCCGCTGGCGAAAGTGTACTCCCATAACTGGTTATTTTCATGACAAAACAGAAATCAGTTAAAGAAAATCTTCGAGTGGAATAAAATTTACTGCTAAAATGTAGCCAGGGACAACGCACCTTACTTGCCCCTACCTGGAGCGAATCACTGACAATTAAAATTTAACTCCAAAATGCAAGATGCTAAACGTGTTTTGGACTCAAACTGCAAGTAAAAGGAGGATTAAACAATTCGATTTTTTCAATTGGCTTTTAAATGTCAAAAATCTAGTGCTTCCAAATGGCTCTGAACACTTGCGAAATGTAGTCCAATGGCATTAAAATAGCTTTTTTGTTCCAAAAAATTACAAAAAATCGCCCAACGGCTGCGGGCATTGCCCCTAGACCCTCAAAGCCTCCGGCGGCTGGGGACCCCGCCCCCAATCCCCGTCTGTGATACATTTGAGTTACACAAGCTTTCTCAACGCGTTCCCAAAGTTAGATATTTGCATTTTTCAACTATTAATTTAAGTCCTCTTTCTTCGCAAAATCCTGGTTACGCGCAAACAAGCAACAACGATTTCATATCTACCATCCTACGATATCTTTTTCCCACAAAAAATTACAAAAAATCGCTCTTTGGAAAATTTGGCTCTTACTGATTCAAAGAAGATTTTCTGCATTTGTCCACAAAAGAACTTGCTTCATTTTTTTTAGGCAATTTTTCTTCATTATCACTTTCAGCTGGAATCTTGTTTTGCATCTCAAGATTCCAGTACTTAATTTTCCAAGTTTGTGGTTGTGTTATCACATGCTTTTGGATCGCTGTCCCATGCAACAAAGTGATCGAAAGATTGAAACAACAGATCATTATGACCTTGGACCCTTGAAACAAAGTGATTTAAAACCACATTGTTCTCACCGTCTGAAGTGCTTGATTCAGCCTGATTTCACATTTTTTGGAAGCACTTCTTTACGGTAGAAGAACGGACTTCTCGAAGAGCTGTATCAATCCAGTGTAATACAGCATCTGAAACATACACGCATTTTGATACATTTTTCGCATCCTCTTTTTTAACAATTTTAGCCGACATAGACTGCAGAATTCGTTTTCGACAGATTGTTTTGACAGCCTTGATTATTCTCTGATCTAGTGGTTGAAGCATGGATGTCATGTTGACTGCTAAAAACACAAGTTTCACGTTTGTCACAATCACGTCCTTTGGATGGCTTGGAGCATTGTGCAGGAGTATTTTGTCTTCTCATCTTGCTATCGAAATTCTGAAGCCACCTTTGATAATTTTCAGAGGTCATCCACGCTTTCTTGTGGTGCTCCCATTTAACAGGCAATGTCCTTTTATCAATAAACTTAAAACACCTTGGTTTTCCAGAATTTCCGGTCACTAAATGTAGACGACGCGAAATCTCTTCTGTCTGCCGTGTCTGACGCCTCTACACGCGTTAACTTATCTTCTTATATTGTCAACGGTTTCTGTAGAAAGTACGGTAATTAGCAATTTCGGAATCAAAAACGAACGTAAATATTACTGCGCAGCACCAAACAACTCCCACAATTTGAACACATACAGTACGCCAAATATCCAAACAGAAAGTAACAACTACGGTATAATTACGATTTAAGAATCAGACTGAGAATACTGATTAGAATAATTGCAATAAAAAACCAAACTCACCGATGGTTTCGTCTTCAGGCAGACAGTAAGCTTTAACTCCAATCGAAGTCTTCAAAGAACGCAGTCTCTGAAGTGGGCCCCCGGGAAACGGTACAGAAACACTTGTTGAGAGGGCAATAGTCCAGTAAAATGATTATTCTCAAACTTGAGCAACAGCTCAGGGGACAAAAGATCCAAATATAAATAAGATGGGACCCACCCAGGACAAGTTTAAGACCTCGAGGAAGGACTGCAATTCTGAAACTCCAAAGCTTGCTAAATTTCTGAAACAATCTGATACTTAATAATTTCAAATTTAAAGATTCTTGGTAATTCTGAGTGTAAAAATTTAACGTCCTTCCTCGACTGCAACCAAATTTGACTGACCCAGAACAAAGGAGTTATAGCGCAAAAATCCAAGAAAACAGTTTCAAAAAGTTGCGCAATAGATAATTTGCATACAGTAGAAAAGGCGCGATAAAACGCTTAATCGATGACATCACGTGCGTTGTGTAGCATTACATCATTGGAAATCCTTAGCAGCCAAATATACACGAAAAGCTAAATGCAGTAGAGCGAGTGTTCGAAACCAGGTATAAACAAGAAAACATAAGCGACGTTACACTAAAGTTTTCTCAAATTCTCCGTCCAAGTTTACCCAAAAAATGATTGTAATCCGCTCTTTTGATCTTTTTCCTCCTTTGCATTCAGTTCTTTTTTCTCTTAGAGTTTTATCTGGCAAGGCCTGAAAGCAATTCCCCTTTCGTCCATGTTGTAAATGTCACAAGTGGCATAATCCTCCGTGATATCTGATATGCGTGAATTCCAACTCTACACAACTTCTTCGTCAACACAGCCACTCTCTTTGCAAATATCAGCCAGCGAGATATTATGTAGTGTCTTACACCAGTTTAACCGACAGTTTGGGTTTTGAAGCATCTTTTTTCAGAGATTTAGCAAAGCTTACTGATTTAGCTTGAATCAGAGACCCACTAATTATCGGTAGGTTTAAAGACCGAGCTTTTTGATACCATCGGAAAGTTAGTCAAGCAATAATCGATATCTTCTTCAAATTGAAACATTCCAATCCTCTTCCGGTCGTTCGGTGAGTTGTCATATGCAGCCAAAACGTCTGCCTTGCTTTTGCTAACGCCGAAAATCTCAGCAATTACATCCAAGATTTTTCCTCACTTTCTTTTTGTTATATTACCGTAACGTTTTCTTTAATTGAAAGTTCTCTCGTTTTTTTTGTTTGATAAGTGCCATTATTTTTATCAGATAACAGCAGAATGAATTTAAACAACTGTTAGCACTGAAGATCATAAGATTCAGTTCTGTTAAAAGCAATGGTCATTAATTGCTTAATTGCATTTTCTTTATGTGTGTGCACGCTCTGATCTAATCTTATTATTTTAATCACAAAAAAAAGTTAACTTTATCGTTTTGATCCCAAAAGCAATTTAACCTCATTGTTTTGGTCACAAAAGCAAATTATTGAGTACGTGTGGTCGCTTTAGCGGAGTTAAATTTGCTGTTTTGGACCAAATAATGGCGGTCCTGTTTGGAAACCGAGGTGGTCTTGTTATTGAAGCAGAATGCAATGCATTACCACAGCAAATTATTTGGAACTACACTGAAGTGGTCCTAATAAAGAGGCAATCATGTTGTCGAGGTGGTTGCCAACTGGGGTTCTCTTGTTGTTCATTAACTAATTTAGTCGTATGATCAAATTACTGGTGACGTCAGATGATGACGTCAATGATATCAAAAAAAAAACTGTAATTTTGGCTCCTTATTGAAACAAAAGATCAATTTCACTAACGTAAAAAACTTTTCGCAAATGAAACGACTTTATGAAACAAGAAACGTCATAGATATTGAATCGATATATCGTGTTAGGCCTAGATCTATTTTTGATCTTGGAAACATAATAAAATTTAAATTTTGGAACGCATAAAATGTTTTGACAGTTCTGAACGTATTTTACATACTCAGCGTGATGTCATTATGACATCCGTGGAACATTAGACTTACGGTACTTGTCCTGTTTTGCTTAAATTTTTCTCTATTTTTACCAAATGGTCAAAATCAAGGAAAAGATATTATGCTTAGCTTATAGTTTGTCCATATGTTTATTTCTACATAGTATTGCGAATAATAGCACTAATTTTCAGCATGATTGCTCAGCTCGTCACCCAATCAAAGCATTTTTGTTTAAAAAATGCTTTGATTGGGTGACGAGCTGAGCAAAGTGCTGTAAGCCAATCATCTCATATAGATGGGGGTCTAGAAGCTATTTGAAAAAAATAACTAATTCAAGGCCATTTGGAACACCCTTCGCACGCTTTTAAAGTTATCTGAAACAACTAAATTGCTAAGACTTAAAAGCGAGTATAAAAATTAAATTGTTTAGCCCAGTTCTCACTTTACCTAAGACCAATTCAAAACATGTTTAAAGGGTTAAATTTTAGGATTAAATTTTTTCAGTGACTTGGCTAGGGTAAGGGGGGCTGAAGCGCTTTTGCTCTGGTAGTTGTACCACTATATCCAAAGACGCTTAAGGGCCTGTTGTGCAACACGGCTGTCACGATTGTTGATACTTGGCTAGAGCACAACCTTTAATCTCTAGAATTGTTCACGTCGACTAAAACCAGAGAACGACCTATATGTTAACTGACGAATCGAAAATGGCAGTTGAGAGTCCCTTTAGCTTGTTGAATCGCAGAAAGCAACACACCAATTTTAAAGTAAAACTTCTATTTAAGATTGAAACACAAACCAACTCTCACTGAGCAAAATCGCTCCACTAAAACTTCTCACGACCATCCAATTCAGATCGTAAACACCTAACCGCGATTGCCCAATTCCGGTCGCAACTATATCGGCTATACACAAGCCAACCACAGATACACAAACTCGGCAAAACTGCCTATGAAACCATACCAAAAATTACTCAACTTTTAGAATGTTAGAGTATTTGAATGTAAAATGACCCGCGTATTTATACTATGGAAAAAGCTATCGAATATCCCAGAACAATCCTTGATATGTCTCAATAGAAAAAGTATTCTAGCTTAGGATACCAAATTGCACATAATTATAACGTCACAAACTTCAAGTCTAAATATTGCAATTAAGAATGGTAAACAACCAAACAATCGATAACTGCAGAAGATTGTAAAATATACAAGAGAGGAATTATTTCGAACATTTCAAATCAAAAAGGCGGCAAAAGTAGGAAAGCAGTCACGTATACGTTAAAGCACAGAAAATATATTTATTAATATTGAATAATTATACATCGGAGAGCGTTTCTTTAAATAAAATGTATCTCTTGATGAATGTGATCCTAGCTTCATTTTCAAACTTTCAGTAATTTATGTTATTTAGCAAAGCTAATACTATCGAAATCACTCAAGTAGCCTTTTGATATTAATTTAATTGTGATGTTTTGACAATTGAAGGCCAGAGTTTCATGGTTATCTAAAGGTAATCCAACTGCTGCAGGTTCTAGTCCTATGGGAAGATGACTTCTTTGCGTTGCTTGTTTTAGGTAGCCGCCGTTTGGGTGGCTCTTTCCGAAGCTTCCTCTCTGGTGGTATTTGGCCAGAAGCCCGCAAAACGATTAACCATAGGAAATGTTTTGTTGAAATTTTTCAGGGATAAGGCCTATTTTTTTCATAAACAAACTCAACTATTATAAAAACAATAAAACCAAATTATTAAAATTATTTTGTAAAAGAAATAACAAAAGAAATGGTTTAAACAAAAACAAACGAAATTACACATTAACTAGCTAAACGTTCACATTATTTTTACTACGAAACTCATGTGAATAGCTGCTAAAATTTAAGAAATACTATTTGTTACTTTTAGTATTTTTCTAATAAATATTTAAGCAGAAAAAGGTATATTAAATATCTCAGTGCACGAGGTTTCATCGTGGGTAAGAAAAAAGGGAGCAATGATTATGACATCACCATTTAATGAAACCTTCCTGCAAATGGTGACGTAATATTGCATCCGTAACTGGCCGTCAAATGTTTCTTCTATTAATATCTTACGTTTTTGCGTATGATCAAACAAAAGTTTCTGCTTCCCACAGCTAAACCTGGCGGTTATATCCGTAAAATAATCCATTTTTTTCCGCAGTAAACTGCAGTCCGTCCAGTGTACATAAACGCCGTGTCTACAAGCATTCAAACATTTTTTCAGCAAAATTATAGTAAGCAGTGTTAGACTGTGCAAAAATAGAGAACTAAATCTGAACTTTAAACGTGTCATAAATCAGCTGATTCAGAATCTACTTTTACTCACAGACAGGGCAAATGCGTTCACTTCAAAATAGCAAAATCACTCGCTCCAATATGCTTAAATGGCTGCATGGCTTCATTAATTATAAAATTTCCAAAATCGAATTCTTTCTAACGAAGAGTTTGTAGTGCGACATAAATTACCGTATTTTTGCATTTTTCAATGGTTCGGAATAAATGAAAAACAATAGATCAGGTTAGGATGTAATAACTGGCTTCAAAAAAGTTAAAGTTGTAAAATTCGTTAATTCTATGTCCTTTACAGTCACTAAGGAATAAAATGCTGGAAAGAATTGGCCAAAAGTTATTTTACACAAGTTAGCAGTTTAATGATACATAAAACAAAAATTTCAATAAAATGTACCGGTATACTATTAAGTTTATAATAGAATACATCCTAACCATACACCGAATAGGTAACGATGCAAAGTTGCAACCGTAACGATTACTTGCACTCAATTTTTAATGTTGAGGTTTTGACAATAAATAAGCAAAGGAAGTCAATTAAGCGTAGTTAATTATGCACGGCTTGTTATAAGGCATCGGCAATGCCCATTAGGCGTTGGGGTGTGAGTACCATGGTTGGCATTGAGCGGTATGAGTAGTCTTTTACTGGCTCGCCAAATTTAGACTGCAAATTATACTGTATCTTTCAAATGACAAACGGTTTGCATCAGTTGGTACAGAAATCAACGAAGAGATATACAGCATAATGGACAAAGCATGTTTCGGGAATTATCACTGCTACACTCTACCTACAGTACATTAAGAATAATCGCACAAACAAAAACTGTCAGTGTTTGGAAAGGGTTACAGTTCTTCTTAATTCCATTATTTTTAATCGTATTCTGGGTATTTTCATTCGCCTTTTGGCTATGAAGAAGAGTTTGGTCGAAGAGTTTGCTGTGTCTTATGTATGAGCGGATGTAGGTACAAGGCTAAACAATTGTTACAACGAACTAACGACACAAAAATGACTTATTTTCTACAAAAGTGCAGTACGGTGTAGTATACATCTAAACCTATAATTTTGCTAGACATTATAAGTTCATTCTTGTACGTAAAATATTGATCGTTGATCTTATTTTCAGAAGGTCGAAATCGAAGAAGATTAAAACATGAATCACTTTTATTTATATCATGCATAATAGGGTGTCCCTTACTTTGACATTTCGAAGAGTTTTCCATGTGAACCTTTCAAATGGTTCCATTTCATGAAAAAATGATATGTATAAAATTTTAAACTTTTAAAATGAAGTTTAGAGTTGGCGCAAAGCGATTCAAGTTTGGATAGGTATTACTAATTCCAATGCAGGAATACCACATGATGAACGGCAGAGTTTTATTATTTTATTGTGACCTGATACGCATAAAAATAGCGTTTATTAACATCTTTTTAGAGTTAACTTACGAACTGCAGCGACGTATCGGTTATGACATACAGTAATTATGTGCAGTTTTCAGTGCTTGTATCATCAACCAGTTTTTTGAAGAAAAGCAGCTTCTTTACCTAAGATGGCTATTGGATAGTCTTCTGTGATATCTCTCTGAGGATTTAAATTTGCTTGGCCTGTTTGATCGTAACATGGGTTTAACTACAAAATATGCCGTAGTGAAAGTTTTGGAGAATGTCGAAAAGAAGAATCACTGTCGCAAACTCGAGTGGATATGACCAAAACAAAAAACAAAACACTTGTTGAGTGTGTCAACAAAAACAGTGGAAGGCTGATATTGTCTGACCAATTGATTACAAATTCTTCACAGAGCTGCAAGCAAGGTCTTTAGTTCATCCCTCTCTTCCATCTCTATCCCACTGCTTTTATTGAGACCCAATTTCCTCTGTTGAAAGTTACTTCAAATTTTTTTGAATACCAAGTTTTTGAACTTTAACGACCAAGCAATTTTATGCTTTGGACGTGCTCTGCGCCTCCTCCAAGAATCACTTAACCTCAGCGCCATTGGCTTAAAATTTGTAATCAGCCGGTTAAAGAAGAAGCCCTTCTGGTGATCATTTTGCTTATTCACGAAAGAAACTCTTCTATCATTACGCAAACCATTAATTATATGTTTTCCAATACCCTCTGGACTCCAACCAAGTTTGCAGTATCATCTTCCATATCTAACTACAGTTATTCTAGCTCATCCCATCACCATGTGTACGCAAAGAATCGATTACTCTCCCTCCTTCGGTCCTTCAGACGCGTATTCATAGGCCAATAGATCTGTCTCTTCTCTTCTTAAACGGTTGGCACTGGAGTGTATGCCATATTATCCAAATGCAATACATTTGACTCTTTTTCTCTGCTAAACCAGTTGTCTCCTGTTTCACCGCTGAAACCTATCCGCTAGATCACAAGCTTGTCTGGTGTAACAACCACAAGACGACTTGCCACTATCTGCAAGTTCTTTTACGGACTCCCAATCAGCTGTTTCCCCACTTTCAAAGGTCCCCTTATATGTCTGGTTAACACCCCTCTAAAATGTCTGGTTTTATGTCTCCTCACTTTCCAAAAGTGCCATTTTAAACCTCCTATGGGTATGCGGTCATGCTGATATCCTTCGAAATAAGCATGCCGATTCTCTTCCCAAAGCTGGAACCTCCCTGGCTACTGCGATGGTCCCTTGTTCTTCTCCTCAGCTATTACCAAAACTCCTCACCCAGTGTTGCAAATGAAGACGTCACATTTCCACATTCCCCCTTCCATCTCGACTGTCCCATTTCTACAGTTTCTCCGATGGAATTGGTCCTCTCACGCCTCCTATGCTTCGAAGTTTCCACCTTGTTGTTGTTGTTGTTGTTGTTGTTGTTTTACCGGGCTGCTTCTGAGGGATGGCAGCCTCCTATGTCCAAAGAGGACACAAGAGAATCACCCTTAGGACAGAAGTGCTACTGGCATAGGATAATCCCGGAGGTTGGTGGCCATTTCGATCCCTGCATAAAGCAGGGCACTCCCACCACTCGACGGCGACCACCGTTGGTGGGTCTTAGAGAGTGCAGCCAGATGCACAAAAGGCGTTGAAACAACATCGAAAAAAAGCTTCTCATTACTACTAATAACAATAGTAAGAGTCGACTCGCATCAAGTTACTCTAGCCAATTGAGAAAGTCTTCTGGCACATGAAATACAAGAAGAAAGAAATCCCAACAGGCATGGTTCCAGAAGGCGCTGCTAGCGGGAGGCCAATTCTGCAAGACCCAAAAGTCAAGCAGCTCAGCACCGATAGTTGACCATGCCGAGTACCCAATAACCGCCTCTTACGGTTCGCTGGGTGGGCGGCTTCACTATTCTGCCCCGGTGAAGCACGGGAAAAGTTTCCACCTTCGCTTGGTATGTCAAAGCCTCTTACAATAGTCGTAAGTCAGTCATAAGGAAAACTCTCGCTGCAGCGCATGATGGACACCTACAGGACCTTAATCATCTTTTTCTTGACTATCTTGCCTATGAGCCTTTATGCAAATCTATCTTTGGCTCTGCAGTCTGCAAGCTGGCGCGTGGCTCAATTGTTCGGTCTCTATGAAGTTTCGTTGCTTCTTCATCCCTCGAAAGGGGTTGGGAGGCACCACCCCTCAATCAAACCATTTCAAAAAAAAGAAGTATGCTTTACAGATGGTAAAAATAACCAGGCCATTGTTCTAAAAATGGAAGAAATCTACTCTTCTGCAGTAATAGCCTTCTGTAAACATGACTATTGTCCTGATTAGAAAACTTTTTATACGCATAAATTGGTGTTTGTTAAGCCAACTTCGAGATCACTGCGCCACCTCTAAACATCAAAATTTTGCATCAAAACTTTGTATTAGGCAGTTTTTGGTGCAATGAAAACTTTCGAGAAGATTAGACTCACGAAAATGTGTAATTTAAAATTTAACCTCAAATAAGAGACAACCTAATGCATAATCATGAAGACTTCCTGGTAGACTTACAAGTTACACCCAACTCCTGAACACGTCATCATACCTGATTATTTAATTTGTGAAATTATTTTTCGTTTTTTCTGCCGTTTCAAGTAGAGCAACGATACAGTATAATCATGAATAAATCTGTAGCTCTGGCTAAAGGTATATGGTTCTTTTAACTACTCCCTTTTAACTACTCCAAAAAAAGTTTCCCTTTTAACTACTACAAAAAAAATTCGTAAATTTTGAAATCCGAGTTGGTGCTGTTTCCAGTTAATTTTGTCAGTTGCATTAAGTTTGACTGGAAAAAACAAAACAAAAATAAGGAAGCTAAATCTTTGAAAGGGAAATGACCATATGCGCTATCTTGAACCTCTCAAAAGATTCGACTATTTTAATGAATTGGTTATTTTCGGTTGAAAAGGTTTCGACAGAGGTAAAGGAAAACTTTTTCGGATCTATGATAGTTGCCTTCATGCTCTTATATAGTCATTGATGAAAATAGATTGGCGCTGTTGATCAGCAGCTTAGCAGTAAAGCTTGAGTCAATAGTGAATCACTCCATTCATATGAAAGGAAGTGCTGAAGAAGATGTTCAAAACTATATAAACGACAAAAAATCTCAAATAATTTGTTTTGGAGATGACAGTGGAGATGTTTGAGCAATTAGAAATAAACACCTTATAAAATCGAAGCACTCGTTTAACCTAATTTCTTGTTCCTTTTTTTAGTTTGTCAGTTACACTCAAATTTATGTTGCTATTGTTGATTGTATTGAAACAGGATTGACATTACATCTGCAGCAAATGGAGGATAGGAAATAAATAATGCACTAGACAAGGTTAGAAGTTGTTACGAGTTTTTAATGATTGAGCCAAATTATCTCTTGAAACAGGAGAGGAGAAAAGAAAATTAGGACGCAAGTAATTTAGAACACGTTGAGGTGCAATCGGAGGCAGTGACGGCGCTAAAAATGGTGACAACCTGGCCGAAGTATCGTGATGTCATCCTTCATAATGTACAGTAGACTGCAAAAAGGGTATATTTGAAAGACAGCGGTACTACTTCATTATTGTAGATAGCGATTGTTATTTAGCTAGCTCAATAACTTTTAATTTCAAAATTCTAAAACTTGAAATTATAAGCAGCACACGTCTAGTATCAGACGTGTAACCAGTAATTTGTAGTGGGGGAAGGGCTTCATTCGGAATCTGGGAGCTTTACTGGAGGCCATTGGGGGTCTGGGGGCAGAGTCTCCAGCACTCAAAAAAATTTATTTTTTGCAAAAATAATTTAATTTTAAGCATATTTTGATAAAACTTAATGCTATTTAATCGTGGCATCGGAGAGAACTCTGGTGGCATAGAAATTTGCAGTGCAAAAACATGATCGGACGCAAGTGCATAACCAGAAGTCTGTATAATAGAGGATGTTTGAAGGGTCTGGAGGCGGAGCCCCCAGCGCTCAAAAATTTTGAGCTCTTTTGCAAAAAACACTTAATTTTAGGCAATGCTTTTAAATGTGGCAAAAAAAGTAGCAGTTCAAAAACATGATTACTCTGGTTGCATAAATGGGCAATGGCTATGTTCGAGTTGGCTACTGGTAAAATTTCACTTCTCTTTATTTGCAAGCTGGTACCGTAAATGATAAAACCTTATCGTTCAATGAAACTCACAAAGAGTTAACTATTTCGCCGATGTTTAATAGAGGAAAATAATTGGTCCGGGTTGATAAGCGTAGTCAGAATTTTTTATTGAAGGCGCTCAAACCACAAATCATATGCAATAACATCATCAGAAATTTTCAAAATAGGAAATTTTTGTGGTACAAAGGTATCGTAGAATGGCTGAGTTTGGCACTAATTTAGGATTTTGCTACAGGTAGAGGGCTTAAACCCAACGTTAAAAAGTGAAAACGTCTAAATTGCGAGACGTATTGAGTAAAGTATAATGTAACTCAATCAGATTACAAGCGGGGTTCTGCGGGCGGAACCCCGAGCCGCAGGAGGCTATAGGGTTTCTGGGAGCGAAACCCCCAGTCGCTGGACGATTGTTAGTAATCTTTTGGAAAAAATCTATTTTAATGCCATTGGATCACATTTCGCTCGTGTTTAGAGCCATTTGAAATAACTAGATTTATAACATTTGAAAGCTAATGGAAAAAATTAAAGTGTTCAATTCTATAATTTACTTACAATTAAAGTCTTAAACACGTCTAACATGTAGCATTTCGAGGTTAAATTTTGCAAGTAACTGTTTGGCTTATTGAAATGCTGTATATTGTCAAAAAAGATTTAGGTAAAATTTTTATCACGTTTATTAGAAAATGTAACTGTTCTAATTGGAGCTACAAATTTACTTCTCTAGAATTGCTTTAGATTATCAAAATATTGTTTTTATTGAAAATGCTGCTCTTCTGTTTATTGTTTGCTTTACTCAAGATTACATTAACTTATAACCTCCAATCCAATGAACCAACTCTTCTTCGGCCACAGGGACAATTATTAGAGCCACCTAGTTTAGTTGGATACAACCTTAAGCTTGGTCAAGATGAAAACAACGATACTAGGTAAGGAATAATATCCAGTAACTAACTAGTAAGTAATTAGACCGTTTACGGAGTTCGCTAAAAAAATTTTGTTGGTTACAAACATAACTTAAGGGCGTTGCATAAGTTGAAACACAGCATCGTCCAAAACTCGCTTGAACAAACAATTGGGACATTTCCGGTAGATAAGAAAACAGTGTAACAAATGTCATACTATAAAATCACAGCACGAAAAAAATTTTTTGAAAAATGGCAATTTTTGCTTCACCTCGAAACAAAAACTGAGCTAATCGTCGCTTATAGTAACCAGCATTGCTCTAACTATCAATCATTTTTACGAACCAATGGGCAGGTGGCTTTTAGAAAAGCAATCATTTTCACACAACTTAGAGATAAAGAGTTTGCGGTGCACTGTTCGCTCCATTAAAGGCAATAAAATCCAGCCTATTCCGGTGGTTTACAGTAGCTAAAATTGAACCATAATCTTTGATATTTTTTGGTTTGATTTTGGGGCTGCAGTTGCAAAAATATTCAATAAATACAAAAAGATATCCCCCGAAAAAAGGTTTTGGAAACTCTGAGTTTTGTTACTCCCGCCAAAACCACATTAGGCCTAATAGTTTAGAAAACTGTGGTTTAGGTGGAAAAGAACGAAAGTCAGAGTTTTCAAAAATTTTTATTGGGGGATATCTTTTTGTATTTGTTGAATATCTTTGCAACCGCAGTTCCAAAATTAGAACAAAAAATATCAAAAATTATAGTTCAATTTTAGCTATTGTAAACCACCGGAATTGGCTGGATGATTAACCGCCTTTAACACAAATCGACCTCTGCCGTACCTAGCGGTCACTTTTGAAAACCTACTGGGTGCGCGGCTTCAATATCGTGCACTGGTAAAATACAAAATGCATTATACAACTATAACATGATCAAAAACATTGTATATGATATATGTTTCACAGAGTTTAGCAATCACTTGCATTGTGTTCCAGCAATTGCGTACGATATAATTGTATACTTATACCCGTAATTTTTGTTTGGTGCTGTGACTTTTGAATAGCATTAGCTGAAAATTTGTCCTTATTCAAGTTGAACTTTTTGTTTATTGACAAAGTTAAAGTTGCTTAATTTCAAAAGAAAAACTAAGAAACCAGCCTCAATACGTTTAAAACATAGTTAATTGTTTTCAGTGATAAAATTGATTTTGATCCAAGCAGGTATACATTAGACTAAGCAATGATTTTTTGCTACAGCTTTACAGTTGGATCTCCCCTACCTAAAACATCTAAGCAAGGAGTGATTTTCACTTGTCCGGTTACAGACTTCAACAATCTCACGTGCTCATCTATTTCTACCCCTGAAGAGGCTGGAAACTCTGCTGGTCTATCTATATCAGTGGGCAACAACCAAAATCTTCTTGTAAGAAAATTTTAACTACTGTGTTGTCTGCGGCATTGGCTCTGACAGAGCAATACCCTGAAACAAACTAAGTGGAAGTTGACAAGTACACCAGTTTGTAGTTAATTGAATACATCCATATCCTCCTAAAGAACATACTTTTGGACGCTACGATACCGCTTAATGTTTTCAACTCGCTTGTTATTAGGAAGTAAAACTAACTTGCAGATTTTGAGCCGTGTTCTAATTGTATGTTCTACATCTCACCTTGACATGGTCGAACCCTTCAAGAAGCTTGTTCCGTCATTTCACCATCACACCGTCACGTTAAGGTAGCTGGATGTTAGCGCACGCATTCTGACGTCACTATAGCAGCAGCAAGTACTGAGTGGAACCACACCATGCTTATGAAGACAGATATTTAGAAAAAATGCCTAATAAATTATTGCAACACGAATCAATATTGTGAATTTAGATTTTTCTTGTTCTTCCTATTTTGTTGCGACTGGACATTCAAAACAACATTCAAAAAATTCGAAATCACGACCACTAACCTTTTTACCAATTTGAGTTTTTCCAAATTAACTTCCAAAATACAGTTACTTGCCGAACCAATTTTTTAATATTTCTTAGTTTTACTAATTGTTTGGTAAGGAAAAGAGTTTCTTACTCTTTACTACTCAGCGGTACGGCTTTTGAAGCCCACACTCGTTACAAACAGTAGTTACTTCAATTTGGTTTGCAATAAAAACTTGTAGTTTCCTGACTTTTCCGGTTTGTTTTCGCTAATTACGATGATACTATTTTTGCTTATACAACTTGAAAGGTTCCAGAGTAAAATGGGAGTTGTTTACAGATTTTTTAAAAATTTTTGCCAATTTCTGGTTTTTGGGGTAAAATTTTAATTTCACGCTTAATGTTTCTGGTAGAGATTAAAGAAAATTAGAGTAAATGGGTTTTCGAAATTAGATTGGTTACGATATTCATTAGCGAGACTCCGTTGCGAATGAAAAGCTACTACGCCAGAGGTAACAAACGATTATTATTAGGGTCCTTTGTTTTCGATTTTACGCTAATTTCGATTAAATAGAGTTATCTTTGGTTTGCAATGAAATGATTTTTGCAAACTACAATCAAACGAAGCAATGATGTAGCAGAAAACGAATAATGATTAATAGAGTTATCGTTGGGTTGCAATGCAATGATTCTTCGCAAACCATAATCAAACGAAACAATGATATAGCAGAAAACGAATAATGATTCTACATACAAATACAGGTTGTTTTGGCTATACGACAATACAAAAAATCAAAATCAGTTCCTCATTAGGCTGTACGAGCAAAATTATGTTGAAACGCTTTACGAGATTGCGGGGCCCGACTCCGCGTCATAGCGCCTGAGCATTTTTTGAAGTTTGTTTTGAAGAAATGTAGCAGTAGAGGCGAGCCGTAACAAAACTGTTTCGAATTCGACCAGTCCGGGAACTGATTTGAACCTTCTATTCCACAAGCAATCGCGTAACCGTCTGGTCTATAAAAGAAAAAAATATAAAGTATTGCTCAATATAATCTACTCTTAGTTTTAATGCCCTAGAGCCGATTTACAAAAATTGCAAAAGATTGAAATTGAAAAGCATACTATTAACCACACGTAAAGCAATTGACTAGTTCAGCTACTCGCCCCAAAGTTGATGTTGCTACTATTTATGTATTTTTCTTTGTGTTGCAAATACAATGTTTCTGTAATAAATTTACGAGACAATCATTTAGATAATAATAATCGAAAGATATTGCTACTCAAGCGTGAAAAATTAGAAAAGTTTTTAGTTTCTAAATCTTGGAATTTCATGTTGTACTTATACATTCCAATTTGCTTTGAAGCTCGCTTTTATTAGGCCTAGCCTGGTGATCCCAGAACCTTAGGATTTCTGAAGGCTAAGCCCCAACAAGATTAAAAGTTTTTGTTTTAGGGTTTGGTCGTATTTTTACATTATACAGGAAGTGTTTCATGAGATTAGAAAAGCATAAAAATTAATAGGAATGCATTTTACTCTATATTCAACCAACTCTCAGTTTTATTTTGTTTTTTGCAAGCTATAGCAAGCCAATTAGGTAATTTCCGTTATGCCACAATTTTGTAAGGTGAATATTAGAAATCGTCAACAAGACAGTAATATTCATTATTGTTACGCGCTGTACTTTATTTAGATAGATGTTGTAGATAAGCAATACTGATAAACACTTGGTTGAGTTTATAAACCAATGCATGATTGGTACTCAGAAGTACTCATTTAGCGCTTATTTTAATTATTATTGTTCCTGTCTGCGGTTCGACATTAATTAGTATCTCTATGGTTAAAATCAATGTCAGACCGTTTTGTAAACGATTCCTACTTTTTGGAGTGTATCGGTGGGAGTTAGTGCGTCTAAGAAATTATATGCTTAGTTCTATTCCAGCAATTGTTTTTGTTTTAAATTCCAATTTTAATCATAAAAATCACAGCCAATGTTATTGCAATAAGTTTATTGCGAACGTTTCGGCCCTCTTCTGGTGACATTTTCAACGCACAGTAAAAAACTTACGCGACTTACATCCTAGTGTTGATTGAAATGAAAACTAAAAATAGGCCTATGTTTTTCACGCATTAAAAAGGTGGAGTGGATAAGATGAGGAGTCGAGATTAAGATTAGGTTTGAGGAGTTGCATGTATAGTGATTCTAGGATCAAAAGCTTGTGTTTGTCTGGGCAGGAGGTGAGTATTTGTGGATAATGAAAATCAACTTTGTGGGAAGGATTGGATTGGAGATGGTAGCAGACTTCAGAGTTGGGGCTTGATTGGTGTTCTTCCAGGCGTTTTACAAGATTTCTCCGGATTTGTCCAATGTAAAAAGATCCACATGAGCAATTGAGTCGATACACTATCCTGCTTCTTGTTGGTTGTCGTTGACGGTCTTTAACCGAAAATTGTTGTTTAAGTTTCTTGGTATTACGGATAGACCTTAACTTAGAGTCTGGCAAGTGGGTTTTGTGTACTGGTGAAGTTCTTTTTCAATGTGGAGGAAAATGGAGCCCAGATAAGGAAGTCTAAAGAGTAGATAAGTTGAAGGTTTTGTTTGAGTTTGTTCAAGGCGTTTTGGGTTGAACTTTCTTTTGAAAAATTCTCGGATGCATTTGTCAATAAAACTCAGTGGGTATCCGTTTTTTAGTAGGGTGTCTTTGATTGATTGGAAGTCGGAATCAATCGTAGTACAGTATAGGAATTGCAAAGAGAGTAAGATTGTTGTAAAAGATTGTTGACTACATTACGTTTGTAATGAAGAGGGGAAAAGCTTGTGTATTTGGTTAGTAGGTTAGTTTTGGTAGGTTTGTGATATGTGCTCGTCTTGATTCCACTGTTGGTTTTTTCTATGATTTTATGATGACTCTATGACTTCTAAGTTTTTTCTAAGTTTTCTATGATTTTCTATAATTTCTATGATTTCTGCGATTTTTTTTTTCTAATTTTGCTATAATTTCTATGATTTTAATTTTTAAGTCTATGATTTCTAAGTTTTATGATTCTATGATTTCTAAGTTTTTTACTGTGCGTTGAAAATGGCACCAGAAGAGGGCCGAAACGTTCGCAATAAACTTATTGCAATAACATTGACTGTGATTTTTATGACTAAAATATTAGCCTCCTCCAAATTATACCGTTTGCCAAAATTCCTATTTGTTTCACATGAAAAAGTTTATATTTGTTTGATTACGTTTGGAAGTTATTTAGTGCTTGATTCCCTAAAACGGACAGATCACAACAAATTTGACACTTTAGAGTCCAAAACAATCATTCTTTTATGTACATAATACGAGCAAATCAGCAGCAAATCGCTTCGGGCAAGGTATTTTTCGGCCTGACTTGCACGACGGGCAAGCTAACAAAATACAGCGTATTAAACAACTTTTAGCTCCTTTAACAAGATCTTTTAGCTCCCATAACTTTTACAAAAAACTTCGACTTTCTGGCTGGTGTAGTTTCCAAAATATTCGCGATTAAAAATGCGCTTGCAACAAACCGTAACGTAATAATTGAAATATGTTAAAATAATTGAAATAATTGAAATAATTGAAATAATTATAAATATGTGAAATATGCATGAGAGGAAAAAGTTACGTATTAACCTACGTCACATTGGCATCTGACGTAACATCGCGCACAAAAACTTGATTCTCAAAATAGGATACGCGGCTACGTTTATTTTGCAAATTCAGTGCTTTTTGCCAAGACGTACATTTTACAACTTTTATTTTCCGAAATTAGCCTCGAAAATTATTGTACTTTTTTTTTTTTTATCAAAGTGAAACTTTCTCAGTGAAGTGGACATTTGATAACACTTGCCCGACGATCAAGTTATTGTTAAAAAAGTAAATTTTGACTTCTGTATATCCATGCGTTCATCAAAATTTGGCCATGCCCCCAACTTTACTCCCCATTTACTAATTTTACGAACTCGTTTTTTAAGCATCCTAGGACTTACAGCAAACAGCCTAACTGACAATAATCGACGAAATATAATTAGGTTACTGTTGTGCGATGAACGAAAAGTTATATCTACCCTTATTACACATTTTTTTCCATTATTTCAATATCGAGTTAAATTACCATTAGCAACTTTTTCTTCTTTGTCGAGTTAAATTACCATTGGCAACTTTTTCTTCTTTCTTCTCCTTTCAAAAGTTAGAAAAAGAAACAAAACTAGCGACATTTTTGATGAGTTTATGAATTGACCGATGAATATATCGCTCAAGCGGGATTTTTTGAACTTGCTTCTCATTCTTCTCTCTTTGGTAGAAGGCAGAAATTTTGAGAGTACTAGTTTGTTTTTGAAGAAATTTCTTGTACGCAATGTCAAAACGGTGTGAATACTGAATAAGTGATATACGGTAAAAATCTCTTTAGCAGCTCAGACAGAAGTGCTTCAAACAGCGTTTTGAAACTACATTTGAAACGCTTTGGTGAAATCTGAATTTATAAAGATAAAAGTAATTTTAACTGCTAAAAATGACAGCCTAGATTTGCAGTTTGAGATTGAATTCTGATTCGTAAGTTAGGCTACCGGTACTGTATTTTGTGTGAAGGTGTATGCATTGGATTCAGCAAAAGGATAACGTAAAAAAAAATTTGATGAAGGATTAAGTTTTTACATCCTGTGAATTATAACACGACTTTGCTGCCTGATAGCCAACGGAAGATCAAGGTAAAAGATTATTACTTGCAAAACTCGTCATATGAAGCAGAAAAATTTGCCGTTTAATTAATTAGAGTTTCACACGCGAAACTTATTGTTGTTTCATTACAAAAAATGATCAACAAAATAATTGTTTGCTTTGGTAATAATTACTGCGTGAAACTTTAAAAATAGCCTATCAACAAATTGCCAGGAAGGCAGCGATCAATTTAGTTATTCGTTTAATC
Organism: Trididemnum nubilum; assembly: GCA_963965965.1. NCBI lineage: Eukaryota > Metazoa > Chordata > Ascidiacea > Aplousobranchia > Didemnidae > Trididemnum > Trididemnum nubilum. The sequence continues at coordinate 5,953,273 of OZ014483.1, forward strand.
TAAAACGATAACCCCAAACGCGCAATTGAATGGGTTCATTGGTTTAATCAACATCCACAGTGATTCGAGTTTAGCAACATTTTCATTCTTGATCAATCTGCTGTACTAAATTTTTACGGATGCACAAACGACGATAAGTTAATTCGCAGATAAACTGTTTTGCTATTCACAGTCATACTGATGAACCATATGAGGTGTAAAATACAGGAAGATGCTTTTTTAGCGGAAATTTTATCAATTTTTTTTTCTTTATTCTGGCCCGAATTCAACCCAAACTCAAATCCTTTCTCCAAAACTAACCCCAAACCTACTTTTAGTGCAGTGTCAAAATGCTTTCAACTAAACTTGCATTTCCTGCATATCAGTGCCGTCGCTAAGGGGGGGGGGGGGGGGGGGGGGGGGCCAGAGGGCCGTGCCCCCCTCATTTCGGTTTACTTGAAATAGTTTTTTGGAGCATCACGCAAAGACAAGACAACAGGCAATACTGGAAAAAGGAATAGTAATGTTCAAAAATAATTCTCGTTCGAAGTTTTTTCGATTCTTTGCAAAATTGCTGGCCACCTACTGCTGTACATAGATGTGACCCAATAATCCGTTTTATAAACACGCCTTGACGAATGTGTCGCAGAATAGGGATGTATACCTACAGAATCGTTACCGGTACTTTGTTTGAGGTTATGCCCCGAAACAATACGTGAAAATATTTTTTAAAAGACCAGCTGTTATTTTTGTTTTCTTTACTGCAAACTCAAGATTTATTTTAGATTGCAGTCAGTCGCGCAACCAGGAGGAAGGGGCTAAGCCAAGTCATTTAAAAATTTTTAAAAATATAAATCATTTAAAAGCCAAGTCATTTAAAAAATATAACCAAAAAAAGTATATACGTTTAAACGTGTTTTGGACTTGACCTGAAGTATATGGGGGGCTAATGAGGCTAGGCAATTTAATTCTTTTAATGACTTCTGAATTTCACCAATTTTCTGTAATAGTAGATATGGTTTAAAAACATACAAAATGTGATTGAAATGGCGTGAAAATCGCTATTTTTGCCGCAAAATCGCAAACATCACCCAGAGCTGGGAACTCTGCCCCCTAGGCCCCCTCTGTGATACGCTTGATTTGCATTGGTTTGCTCAGCGCGGAACCTAAATTAGACTATTTTTGTGCAAAAAAACTTTACTTTTGGTTCAAGTTCTTTTTCTCTTAGCAAAACCCTAATTGCGCTTCCGGTCGTTTTCACTCCTGCAGACAGATTTTTCAAGCGATTATACGGGCCGCGTACAAAACGAGCTAATAAGCGCTGCCGAGCTTATACGTCTCTTTTTTCAAAGATAAATACTAAATTTTAGCCGCAAAATATCAGTCTATTTTAGTGCCCCCTCATTTTCGCCTAGTGCCCCCTCACTTCGTTAGCTCTGGCGACGGCACTGCTGCATATATAGGACGCTCATCAATCTAATGTGATCCCAGTATGGACGCATGGCTTGATGTTATGCAGCGTTTATTGCTAGAAAAAAAAAGAAAAATTTGCGCCTTACTAGCAGGTCTTTACCAAAAAAAATGGTCTTAACCAAAAATGGAAGACTTTTTTTCCGAATCAAAGTGAAGATCAAAAAAAAGGTCTTCGCCAAAAATGAAAGAGTTTTTTTTTCTGAATTCAAATGTAGACCAGAAAAAAAAGGTCTTCACCAAAAATGGAAGACTTTTTTCCCCGAATTAACTGCTAAAAACTGCATATCAAAAAAGACCAAAAACTGCTCCAAACATTATTCAGCGCTCAGATGCAGACCAGAGTCAAATTATTGGGGAAATGCATATGTAGACCGTAGTCAAATTATTGGGTGGATATATCCCCCTATCCATTCCGGGTTTCGGCACCCCTGCTTGCCAGCCAAAATCTGAAGGAGCAATAAAAACCTCAATGTCTCAATACCTACAGTAAACCCGTTTTCTTGCACTAGTAATTGCATTTTATTCGCCAAATTTGCTTGGCCAGTTGACAGCGAAAGGATCCTTTGGTCTTCGAGTCAAGCTGCCACCTGTCGACCACACATCTACCAGTAATTCAACCAGCAAAACATCACACGGTATGTACAAGTTAACAAGCTTTCGATTTGTAGAACATTGATTGGCAATGGGAGGTATTTATAAAAAGCACTCGCACTTTTTCATCAGTTTGCAAAAAAATGCAACTTCAGGAAAAGCCTAGTCCAAATTAAAATACCGTTACCACCATTGTCAATAAAAAAGGTTTAGGTTGCTACGTCAATTGAAGAATTTGGTATAATTCATATACTCTTCAAGGGACTTTACTTTTTCAAGTTACTGAGGAGTATAAGGCTACAAGCGCAAACGCTTAGAGGTGTGCAGTGGTGGCCTTAGGAAAGGGGGGGCCCCTGTGCAAATTAAATAGGGGGGGCCTTTTCTTTACACACCACTTTATCATGATTTATCTGCACTTGCAATCAAGCGCAACAATGCATTTCACAAATAACAAGACCAGAAGACCAATGCTATTGCAGCCCTAATTAAATCAAATGTTTGTTCATAAGTTCCTCTCATCTAGATTATCAACTCAATTAACTGCAGTAAATTAACGCAAAACTTTCAGTATGCTAGAGTTATTACAGAATATGTTTGAGTACTTAGCAATAATGTTTGAATGCTTTATACTGCTTAGCATATGATATACTGCATACGTTAGTCAAAAACCTATTACTGCCAGTTGCTGAAAGCAGTTGAAAAAAAAACAAGTGGAAAAACGACTACCTGAGTCATAGACGTAGCCAGGATTTTTGATTGGGGGGTGGGGCCAAACCACAAATCACATGCAATAACGTCATCAGAAACTTCGAAAGAGAAATTTTTTGGTGGGGCAAAGATATCGTAGAATGGAAGATCAGAAGTCATGGCCTGATGTTGGCGTGTAACTAGCAACTCGTTCAAGGGGAGAGCTTAAACCAATAGCCTAGTTAAAACGCGAAAATGCGTAAATTGGGATACGTGCTTAAGTAAAGAAGTGTACTGTAATTCAAACTTATCACGGACGGGGGTCTGGGGGCGGAGCCTCCAGCCGCCGGACGATTTTTCGTAATTTTTTGGAAAAAAAGTAGTTTTAATACCATTGGATCACATTTAGAACATTTCCAGAGCCATTTGAAAGTACTAGATTTTTAACATTTGAAAACCAATTGAAAAAATTAAGTTGTTCAGTCCTCTTTTTGCTTGCAATTTAAGTCCAAAACACGTATAAAATCTTGCATTTTGTGGTTAAATTTTATTAGTAATTTCGCCCAGGTAGGGGGGGAGTAAAGTACAATCCATCCAGCAATATTTTAGCAGAAATAACAATTTAGTCGATTATTTTCTTTATAGATTATTGTTTTGTCTTGAAAGCAACCAGTTATAGGAGTACATATACGGCCAGGGGCACAGGCTCTCTCAATCCAAAAATTTGCTTAATGAGCATTCCCCTTGCTGAAGCTAATTTTTTTCAAAAGTATTTTGTTGCATAAAAACTGGCGAGGTGGAGGTGAATTGTAATTGAAAAATGTACATTAGATAGTTATGCCTATAAACCATGTAATTGCCCGAGTCGGATTTACATTGAGTCGGGCCCCTGGCATTTTGAGATTTTTGCTATATTTTCGTGCCAAATACAAGTGAAGACCAAAAAAAGTCTTATCTGAGCTCGGGGCCCCTGGCACTGTACCATGTGTTAAATCCGTCCCTGGTTATTGCAATGCATTCATAAAAAGGTTAGATGAGAACCTCAGTTAGCCACTTTTAGAATAGAAACGCTTAATTTCACTCGGGTGATACGTTTAAATTGGTTGGCAACATTAAATTGAAGGAACCCTAGCCCCCTGAAACAGTATTATTGTTGGGAGCCCATTTAAATTGGTAGGCAAAAATTAAATTAAGGGGCCCTGGCCCCCTGGATCAGTATTGTTGTTGGGGGCCCATTTAATTATTATTGTAGGGGGCCCATTTAAATTGGACGGTAAAAATTGAGAGGGCCCGGGCCCCCTGGCTCAATACAATTGTTAATTACTGCTGTACGAGTGTACTGTTGTATGCGAAGATGCTAAAAGAAACTGAAGCTAAAGAAACAACAGTCTTTTTTGTGACATTTTTATCATGGGTAGCATTTCAATTGGGGGGGGGCCCTGGGCCCCCCCCTGGTTAACATATGACCTGAGTAGCCTAACAGTAGCAAGCAAAAAAAAAAAAGTAGTGAGTTGACTTTACCAGTAAATTTTTATTATCTGTTTACTAAATCTGACTTAAAAGTTAAAACTAATATTGTCTTGGAAAGGGGGATATGTGTAATAATATTTGGAACAATTGCATCTTGAGGGAGGTGGTACATATGTAATGATACTTAAAACAAATGTATTAACTTTTTATCATAATTTGCTATGGTTTTTCATAATCAAATTTTTCTGCGCGCGATAGGTCAAATGGGGGGCCCCCCAAACGTGGGGGGGCCCCTGTGCATTTGCACACTTTGCACATTCCTAAGGCCACTACTGGAGGTGTGACTCGGGTATGATTGATTGGGTTACGGTAAAGGAATAAATAAATAAATAAATAAATAAAAACAACTTTTGTGCACGGTATTACATTCATTTCTAAAAATATAAAATTTACAGCAAAGATTACACAAAGTTACATCGTTTTAAAAATTATTTTTGCATATTCTAAGCAAATTTTTACAAAATAGGAAATGTTTTGGTTTAGCATAAACACATAAAATATTGGTTTTGCCCTGCCTTCCTAATATCTGTTATTATCTATCTACACTAAAATAAAATCACAGGCCCAACGTCATCTACAGTTATAAACCTTCGTTTATCACTATCAAATTAACTTGGTAGCGTTTCAACAATTGTAATGATATCAAAGATAAAACAACAAACTAACGGCATGAACAAAACCGTGCTCTACAGCTGCAAAGTGTAAATTAACATTCGCACAATGATATTAGCTGAGTGGAGATTCAATAAAAACTATGCTGCTTTGAATAAATAACTCGTTCGCACAAAATTATGAAAATATGTTGGTTTAAAGCGCAACCAGGACTTTGCTGAAAAGTGGGGGGGAAGAGAAAGTGCTTGAACACAAAATTGAAGTTTTTTTGTTTAAAGAAATGCCTTTTTCGGGCAGAGTGCAGAGTAAACTTGTGCATTGTGCAACTTAAGTGTATCACAGACGAGGGTCTGAAGACAGACCCCCCTGCTGCCAAAAACCATCGGGGTTTCGGGGCAAAGTCACTAATCGCTGGGCGATTTTTGTTATTTTTTCAAACAGACTGTTGATTTAACGCCATTCAAATCAAATTTCGCACAGTTTTTGAGCCATCTAAAAGAACCACATTGCAAGGACTTTTAAGCCAGTTGAAGAATTAAACTGCTCACCCCTTTCAGCCTCTCCTTGACTTACAGGTCAGGTCCAAAACACATTTAAACGTTTGCATTTTGGGGTTAATTTTTTAAAGAATCTTAGCCAAGAGACTAAATCTCCCTTCACTCTCCTCTCCCACCTCTGGTTAGTTATTTTCGTTTCAAAAGTATCTGAAGTTGTTTGAAAATTAATAAAACTGCATTAACTGTAATTCTGGCTGATCAAAGCATAACATCTGGCTATCAAATCAATTTTCCTACACCACATGTGTCACGAATAATAATTTTGAATGCCTGAGATATAATTACTTGCTGTGTTTTAACGTGTACGTGACTGATTTACTACTTTTGCTGCCTTTTTTGATTTAGAATATTCGAGATATTCGAGACAATTCCTTTCTAGTATATTCTGCTATTTTCTGCAGTTATCGATTGCTTGGGTTGTTAACGACTTCTTAATTACTATATTTAGACTTGAAGTTTGTAACGTCATAATTTTGTTATCGTAGCTGTGTAGTTTTTTCTATTGTGACGTATAATGGATTTTTCTGGGATGTTTGATAGCTTTTGTCGTAGTATAAATAGGCGGGTCGTATTGCATTCTAATATTCTAAGAGTGGGTGATTTTAGGTATTAGTTTCATAGGCAGTTAAGCTGAGTTTGTGTATCTGGGGTTGGCTCAAATAGCCATTTAGTGAGAAGTGTTAGTAAAGCGATTTTGCTCAGTAAGAGGGTTTTGTGTTTTAATCTTAAATAGAAGTTGTAATTTAAGATTGGTGTGCTGCTTTCTGAGATTCAAGAAGCTAAAGGAACTATCAACTGCCATTTTCGATTCGTCAATTGACATCTTAGTCGTTCTCTAGTTTCAGTCAACGTGGAGAATTCTAGAGATTAAAGATTGTACTTTAGCCAAGTATCAAAGATCGTGACAACATGAAAGCTGGAGCAAAGTTTCCGTAAACGATTTTAGAATTTTCTAGAAAACTGAATAATTTTAACCCTATTTGCAGCATACACGCCTAAAACGTTATTTTTATGAAATATGGCTATGATGTCGTTATGATGACGTCATGAACTCAAAATCGTTTTTTTCTAAAAAGATTTGGTGAACAACAAGCTGCATGCCAAATTGGGCTTTCACGCGATTTCTGGCTAAGAAATTAGGTTGGGAGGCATTTTTGCTTACCTCTCCACTGTGTAAAATGAGTTGCCAGATATCCCGTGTAAAATAGTGTTAGTAATTTTTTATTTTTCATGATTATGGTCATTTTGGTGGCAGCTTTTTTGCGAGCCCCAATGCGCGTTAGTATGAAACACTTGATGTTGTTTTGGGCTTGAAAGTTTACGTCCGGTAAGTCCAATAATAATTTGGAACTAGTAAAAGCAAAGCAGCTTCAAAATTGCTATTAGTCTTGATCTTGGTGACTTTCATTGATAAAACGTTTGCCCGCTAAATACTGCCAAACATTAACACCGTACTTTTTGTGGCATGCTTGTTTTGATTGAAAATATTTTAAAATATATTAAGCATTAATATCTCGCTTTTATATCGTACTACACTCGCAATACAGCTCAATAGTGCTTCAAAATTGCCACAAATCGCAGTGGTTGCAAGCCGAATGTTTTTTGCTTTTTTTTTTGGCGGGTTAGATTAGGCCGGTAGGCTTTGGTTTGCCAACCCCATGATCTGATGTAGATCTAAGTATCAAAACTTAGTCGTAGTTTTTTATTTCAAGCCCGTTCTATGAGTAAGCCTATAGGCCAGTTCATTAACCCTTTACCGCCCAACTCACCAAATTTGTCACGTTTCAAATTTACGTGTTGTACGTAATGATTTGGAATTCCCTCGCAAATCTGCGAATTTCAGCGAATTTGTAATATTACAAATAACTTTTTATTTGTGGTTGCTTTAGAAAATCGCTTTTCTTGGTTGTTTCTTCAAGCATTTTACTGCCAGAATGAAAAGCAAAGACACAACTTTTTTTTTTTTTAACGAAAATTATGGCAATAAAGGGTTGAATTAGCTCAGTTTTTCAATACTCACCAGTAATTGATGTAAGGCCAAGATTTTGCAATTGTTTTTCAAAAATTCGGTAAATTTCGCCAAAAAATCAAGCCAACGCTATTTGCTTTGGAACTTAATCTCCCAATATGTCCCAACGATATGACTTGAAGTTTCAATCAAAATATAAATTCGTTCTGTGACGTAACAAACAATTAAGTTCGATATTTCCAAATTACTTCCTAGTTTGATGTTTTCAGATTTTTTTCTATCTCCGAAACTACAAGATTTAGAAATTTCGTTCTTTCAGCAAAAGATAACTATTTCATCGTTATGTGTGCTTCTGGCCTAAAGGCTACCAGCGCGGAAGCCTATGGAAGCTCCAGCAGAACAGCAATTACTTAAAACAAGCATTGCAAAAAAGTAGTCTTCCCACAGGAATCGAACCTGCAGCCTTTGGATTACCGGTCCACTGCTCTACCACTTGAGCCAGAAAAAACGTCTCCTCTCGTGCTCAATTTTGGCTGTTTAAACCCGGCTATTTAAACATTAAAACTCTGGTCTGAAAACGTCAATAACGTCTTAATTGACTTATTATTAACAAGCAAGTTGCTGGGTTTAAATAGCCAAAATTAAGCATGCTTGGAGACATCTTCTCTAGCTCAAGTGGTAGAGCAGTGGACCGGTAATCCAAAGGCTGCAGCTTCAATTTCTTCGGAAAGACAACTTTTTCACATTGCTTGTTTTTGAGTAGTCGCCGATCTTGTGGCTCTTCCCTATCGGCTTCCGCGCTGGTAGCCTTTAGGTCAGAAGCACGCAAAGCGTTTGAACATTAAAACTCTGGCCTGAAAACGTCAAAAGTATCTTAATTGACTTACTATTAAAAAAAAGATAACTATTATAATCCTTTTTAACGCTTATTAAGTAAGCGCTTACAATCAGATACTTGACCACCTAAAATAACATGCATATTTCATTCATTTTTGGGAATAAATTCCTAAGTGTTATTGCTATATTAAAAGATGAATAAATGCACTACCTCAGAGATGGAGCCAGTCAGGATTTTGTCGACCCGACCCGACCGGTAAATTTCAAAATCATCGGCCGGTCGACCGATTTCTGACCGGCACGGTCGACCGGTTTTTTACAGAAGGTATATCTTCACTATTCAATGTATTTAATGAAAAATTTTCAAAAGGAAGGGGGGGGAAAAGTTTTTGCGTTTTTTGCAAAAATGACTGAATTTTGATGACCTTTTTTGGTTAAGTTTTGGTTTGAAGAACCTATTTTGAGCAGCACATAAACGTGCACAAAATAAGCCTAAAAAGCACTGGAGGGCATAAACTAAATTATTAGACGTTCTTTCTCATGATATTATGAAAAAGGCCAAAAAATGAAGTTACATTTTTTAGCTATTGGTGATAAATTATCCGCAATTTGCCAAGCAGCAAACAATAAACCTTTTTTCGGCAGTGCTGCCTTTGCAGTTACAAAAAGATAAATGAGAAAAAAATAACAGCAGAAGATAGGTAACAGTAAAAACATATAAACATCACAATACTTGTACTATAATACCCAAAAACATCAAAATGATGGAACAATAACATTAAATAATATTGAAAATTATGTCACTAGCAGCGTGAAAAAAAGGAATATTGAAAATTATGTCACTAACACCGTGAAAAAAGGAACCCTGAAAAATTTATGTCACTAACAGCGTGAAAAACTTAATAATATTCATAACAACTAGGCTGCTTCGTTAAAAGTTTGAGAAAGTGTGAAAAGGATCTATTGCTACACGTTATGTTCTGGAAAAGGTTTTTAGCTCCACCAAGATTTATATTAATTGTTCCGTCCGTATATAAATCTCTGTAGAGCTAAAAACCTTTTCCGGTAGGTAATGTTTTGCAATACAGGGAGTCCTCGACTTACGACGTTGATCCGTTCTAGAGACGCGGTGTAACCCGAATTTTAATGTAAGTCGGAACATTATACATCAATTACTCTATACATATCATATACATACTGAAGCTTAGTGATTGTTCGTTCATAATCGTAATAGTTCTCAATTGTTCACGTCATTTACGATGCAAATGACGAAAACCAATAAGCCCACTAAGCACTGTATTTCTTGATCACAATGATTCAGTTTAAGGGCTTCGATATTACAGTACTGTATTATCATTTATATTTTTATGGAGTGCGTTCGTAACCTCGAAACAGCGTAAATCAAGACCGTCGTAACCCGAGGACTTACTGTAGATCCTTGTCACACTTTTTCAAACTGTTAGTGAAGCAGCCTAGTTGTTATGAATATTATTAAGTTTTTTCACGCTGTTAGTGACATACTTTTTCAATATTGCTTTTTTTTCACGGTGTTAGTGACATAATTTTCAATATTATGTAATGTTATTGCTCCATCATTTTAATGTTTTTGGGTATAATAGTACAAGTATTGTGATGTTCATATGTTTTTACTGTTACCTATCCTCTGCTGTTATTTTTTTCTCATTTATATTTTTGTAACTGCAAAGGCAGCACTGCCGAAAATTGTTCTGAAGAAGCTTCCCGGTTTGGGAGGCGAAACGTCAAACCAATAAATAAACTCATCGGTAGTACGCAGTGGTTATGAATAGCTATCCCGATGAACGCAACGCGTCCGTTATTTTCATTAAAAACACTTAACTGTTGTGACATTGGCTAGAAAACATTCGACATATAATGGGCCCCAGCAGTTTGTAGAAATACTGCTACTTCAGAACAAGCTATGGCTAGTCAGATATAAAAAAATAAGAGCTATGTCTTTCTTGTCCAGTGTAGAGTGTGGTAAATTTAAGTTGAAAATAGCTTTTCAAAGCGGCAAGATTTTAGCATGTACCAAAAAATCTGAAATCTGAGCCATTTCTACACTTAAGCTAATTAAAATGATGCTGAAATGCTAAAATGATGCTAAAATGCTCGGTAGCGCAAGCCTCTTCCACATGCATGCTTTAATACAGTAGAATCTGATTACGCGATTTTAACGTATATTTTGCACTTTTTTGCTTTGTGCCGTGGCCCAAAGTGGGGGGCATGGCACAATACTCCCACCTTAAATACGTCCCTGGATGTGCATGTTTTAATGGTCACAGCATATTAGTCACAGCTTGAAACCATTCAACAAGTGTTTTCAAAAGATATGGTTTGTTAATACTGTTTTTTATAAAAAGTTTTATTTATGATAAAATATGTAAGTACAGTATATTTCGGTTGGTGCTTAGATGTCTTTTAGTTGCCAGAAAGGAGAATTTGACCGTTTTTTTAACCAGCTTGACCGGCCGGTCGAAGAATCTCGACTCGACCGGCAACCAGACCGGCCGCTCGACCCGACCGGTTTCCATCTTTGCACTTCCTTGCAGTGAAAATTTGAAACTTCTAGCTTGAGTAGTTTTCAAGTTATTATCGAAAAAGCATTGTGGGCTTTAGAAGCCCTCCGGTTGGGAAGTCAATACCATGAAAAAGGCTGAGTAACATAGGAATAGTATAGCAAAATAATTTATGAAGTATGATCTAAAAAGTGCCTCCCTAAACTAAAAAGTATATAAATTTACTTCATCTTTTTGAATTTCAGGCATGCTATTCAAATGAAATTGCAAATTGTACTACCACTTTTTTCGTCCCTGGATTTTGCTACCGAAGAACTAACAGTGCTTCAGCTTGGAACAGATTACTTCCGAATTCCAGAGCAGAAGGTACATTAGCATATCGCAAACAACTAGGTGAAATCGCATTTTTTATGCTATACTCATGAAGGTGCAACTTAAACTTTGATTCAAAAATTGTAGTTAAGTCAAAAAACGCGATTACGAGCACCGGAAAGATATATTTCTTTTTACCTATATAGCGATGCTCAGTAAAGTGTAAAGTTTCCGGCTAGGGTTGTTTCCACCCAACTTTTCCTGCCCATTTACTTCATAAAGACGTCATTCCGCCATACAATTATGACGTCACAATGCACGAACAAAAGTGTTACCAAAATTGTAAAAATTACCATTTTCAGTGGTTGTCAACTCCTATAACTTTTGTTACAATTCATTTAGTTCCTTGGTATTACTATTGAAAAAAGAGCATGCATATAAGAAGATACTGCATGAATTTGATTTACTTATTAGTATTTTCATATAACAAATACACAAAAAACATGACACCCATTTTGCAATATTTATCGTATTTCAGCGTTTTGTTTGTCATCCAAGACTGAGTTATTTTCAAAAATAGTACTTGTTTACGTAATTCGCTTTTTTCTTCCTCTTTTTGTTTCTTCATTGTCTGCGTTTTCGTGAGGGTTGCGGGGGCAGCAGCTCGAAATTAAGCCACCTTACTTCACGGTCTTCCATCACATCCATCATTTCGCAAGGGTGAAGTTCCAAGCGATTTCATCCAAGATCCTCAATGTAATTGGTCAATCTAGTTCTAGGTCGTCCAGCTGGTCTTCTCCCATTTGCTTTGGCAGGCAAAGCTTCTTTGGGGAGTATTTTCAGAGGCATTCTGCTTACATGGCTAAACCATTTAAGCTGAGGTCTTTTAATTCGAGAAGTAACGGCTTGATGTTAAGAGATTTTCGAATCTCAGAACTACGCACCTTGTTAAACAGTGTAACTCCTTCAATTCTTCATATACACCTCGTTGTGGACGTTTACACTAATGATCACACTCTTTCGGTCATTATCACTTCCTTCAAAATTAGAAAATTTTAAAAGTATTGTGAAGGTGAAGAAGTTATGTCATCATAATGATGACGTCATGAGCCTATAAAGTATTATGAAACTTACAGATACTAGTATGTTACCTCAATTCATGTTAAGACATAAATTTACTGCATTTGCTATAGTACTTTTCAGATAACTACGTCTAAAAAATTCCGCGAAAAGAAATCGTTTAACCAAGCAACATGGTTTGCGTTTGGGAAACTAATAAGAAAGTGGGAATCTATAATCAGCAGACATTTGAACCGTAGCCCTAACTGATGAAATTAGGGCATTAATTTTGACCATTTCTACGTTTATGTTAGCTATTTTCCCATTTACGGGTAATGGCCTTGTTTCATTGCCTCAATACCGCTGCGGTGCGTAATCAACATCAGCTGCTAACTTGTAAAATTTCAAAATGGCATTCATTACTCCCACTCAGCATGAAAGAACCAAAGCTGTCGTAACATTTCATTTTATAAAATGTTTTTATTTCATAAAATGTCATAAACATTTTATTTTGTAAAATAAAATATTTAAAATATTTTTATTTAATAAAGTATTGGAAACATTTTATTTTGCAAAATAAAATGTTTACGACAGCTTTGGCTATTTTATTCTGAGTCAAGCAGCTTCTCAAGACCAATTTTTATGGATTTGCTATTTATTTTTACTATTTTCGAATCATCATCAAAAATTTAACGAAATGCAATATCTTAAACACCCTTGCGGTTAAAAAATATGGAAAAATTTGCTAACCATAATTTAGAAAAATTGTGTTTTTGGTTCTTAGTCTTGGCTTCGACCATTCCTGCCCTTGGCCTCGAGAGGATCTGTCCTTGAAAAGTCGGTCCTTGGCCTCGCATTATTTTTTTAAGTCGTTGGTCTTGGCCTCGAACGTTGTTTCCTGGACACCACCTGTGCTATCTATGATGTATGCCAAAGCGCTTGGAAGAATGGGTGCTACTTACCATAAACAGCTTCAAAAAATTATTTTGATTTTTGAGCCAACCTTGCTTGTCATCATAGGGATTTGGTGCTTCTATCAATGGGTCATCAGCTTGTTTATAAAAGGCAAGGCGATGATTAACTCTGTATTATGTGAGGAAGCAAATTAGCAAAGCACGCGGTAGTAGTCTAGCCAAATCAATTTTAGATTTTGATGTAAGAGTTAGATCGTTTCCCAAAACTTTTTTTATCAATCTGCTTTACAAAAATTTAGTGATTGAGTTTTGTTGTGTCCGTACATTAAGTAAATGATTCCAGGTCTACAGTATAAATAATTGGTCCGAAACTTCCGACTCATCGCCAAGTTCTCTGCAAAACGATATTTGTATGTCAAGAAACTTGTCTACTCATTTTAATCCTTATCCTGCTAGTGTTGCCATATGGCAACAGAGTTTAGAAAATTTGAAAAATATTTTTTTAACAATGTTTTATGGATTTCAAAAACTTTTACATACTCTACGTTTACTGAAGTTGAGTGTCTATTTACAGCATAAAATAATTGTTCCTATCATTTCAAGTTTTATCTCCAGCACAAATAGAAATTTGAAATTGAAGCACGCTGTTGCAAGAGTTGATAAATGACATTTTTCAAAAAATGAGTTTTTCATAGATTTTAATTTATTTACTAAAACTATTTCCCTGAGAAAAAAATTGCTTTAATATTCAATTAATTTTCGGTAATAAATAGCTTAATACGTCGCACTTGACAACAGGGTCAAAAGGAAATTTAAAACTTTAAACATGATTTACTCGAAACAGCGAAATGTGAATTATCAACTTTTGCCAAAACATGCTTCAATTTTCAAAAAATAGCTTGATCACTCAAAATAACTTTTGTATATCTGCTTTTTTTTCTAAAATCATTCTTTGTTGTTTGTTTTATTGTAAGAGCATAACGCGATATTATGACATGTGGCCGAAAAAAAAATCAGTAGGATAAAATGGAATGGGGGCAATAAATTAGAGCGTGTCCATATCGCAACACTAGTAACATATGGGCACTTTATTATTTTTGTTAGTCATGGATTGTTGTCAGAGAATGTTATTTTTACTAAATACGAGTACCGTTTTAAGTTATTTGACTAGTGTTATGGCACGTTTGATGAAAAATCAGCGAGGCACACATTATCCAGGTAACACTACAAATTTCTTCTTTGAGCTGGAGGTCTGAGGATCGAATCACGGGGCGGCTAAATCTATCCTAAAGTAACATACAGGCAAGCTTTCTGTCAAATTTGCAAAAGTAATTGCTGGCTTGCTTTGGCGCAGTTAGGTCTCTTAAACTTGGTCTGCGGTTCGGTGAAATAAGGAGAGTTCGGTGTATTTAGTTGAGTACCAATTAATCATAGTAGGATTCGAACCCAAAATTGTGTACATTTAGATTGCATACTGAAAGTAAATTGAATGCAGGAAAACATACAACCATAACATATACTACAGGTTTTGAATAACCTGGGTAAAAGTTAAACCAAAAAAAAAATCAAAAAAAAAATCGAACAATCTTACAGTTGTATCCCAGCTGATTCTATTAGTACTCAGCTTTTTACACCAAACCGCAGACCACGATTAAAAGAGCTACTGCGCCAAAGCAAACCAGCAACTATTTTTGCACATTTACATTGGAAGGAAAGCGGGCCAGTATGTAACTTAAGGTTAAATTTAGCCGCCCCGCGATTCGATCCTCAGACCTCAGCTTAAAGAAGAAATTTGTAGTAATCCTTGGATAATGTAAACCTCGCTGATTCTTCATCAAACGTGCCATAACACAAGTCAAATACCTTAATACTCGTATTTGGTAAAAATAACATTCTATGACAACAATCCATAACTAACAAAAATAATAAAGTGCCCATATGTTACTAGTGCTGCGATATGGACACGCTCTAATTTATTGTCCCCCATCCCGTTTTATCCTATTGACTTATTTATCCTAAATTAATTTGAGTGATCAAGCCAGTTTTTGAAAATTTCAAATTTCTATTTGTGCTGGAGATAAAACTTGAAATGATAGGAACAATTATTTTATATTGTAAATAGACACTCAACTTCAGTAAACGTAGAGTATGTAAAAGTTTTTGAAATCCATAAAACATTGTTAAAAAAATATTTTTCAAATTTTCTAAACTCTGTTGCCATATGGCAACACTAGCAGGATAAGGATTAAAATGAGTAGACAAGTTTCTCGACATACAAATATCGTTTTGAAGAGAACTTGGCGATGAGTAGGAAGTTTCGGACCAATTATTTATACTGTAGACCTGGAATCATTTACTTAATGTACGGACACAACAAAACTCAATCACTAAATTTTTGTAAAGCAGATTGATAAAAAAAGTTTTGGGAAACGATCTAACTCTTACATCAAAATCTAAAATTGATTTGGCTAGACTACTACCGCGTGCTTTGCTAATTTGCTTCCTCACATAATACAGAGTTAATCATCGCCTTGCCTTTTATAAACAAGCTGATGACCCATTGATAGAAGCACCAAATCCCTATGATGACAAGCAAGGTTGGCTCAAAAATCAAAATAATTTTTTGAAGCTGTTTATGGTAAGTAGCACCCATTCTTCCAAGCGCTTTGGGATACATCGCAGACAGCGTAGAACAAGAATCCGAGCAGGAAGTGTTCATTGAATTAGATGAGTTTGATGATTATGCTGAGGAGAAGAAGGATGCTGATTTCTCAACAAACTAATAATCAAGCTACTTGTTTTTGTGTTAAAAAATTTAAATATTGAGTATAAGCTATTTATGACTAATAAAACTTATAAAATGTTTTATTTAAATGCGACATCATCTCTTGCAAAATCAAAATTCTATAAAATTATGTACATTGTATAAAGTACATTGTTTAAATTTGTGCCAAAAACTTTCGTTTATCAATTACACTGGCTTGTCCATGGAAATGTATTATAAAATGGGATGGGATTGGACAAAATTTGTCAAATATACAAATGTTTTTTTCTCCTATGTATTGAAGCTTATGGCCTACCCTGTATAAAACCAGCAAAAACTTGGGGCCGTTTTTGTGATTACATGTATTTAGTAATAAATGACGTCATCAATCTGACGTCATAACTTTCTCACCTTCATAATACTTTAAAAATTTTCTAATTTTGAAAAAAAGTGAATTATGGAAGCCAATATTGTTTTTGAAATTAACTCAGTCTAGGATGACAAACAAAACGTTGAAATACGATAAATATTGCAAAATGGGTGTCATATTTTCTGTGTAATTCATTGTACAAAAATGTTAATCAAAGTAAATCACATTCATACAGTATCTTCTTATATGCATGCTGTTTTTTCAATACTAATATCAAGGATCTACATGAAAGGCAACAAAAGTTATAGGAGTTGACAACCACTGAAAACGGTAATTTTTTACAATTTTGGTAGCACTTTGGTTCGTGCATTGTGACGTCATAATTGTATGACGTCATAAGAACATCTAAAAGTTGCTAATGTCCCACTTGTTGAGTGACCCAAGTTAGAAAATTCAGGTCCAATCATAAGAGAAATGAGAATAAATAAAGTAAAAGACAACAAGCTAAATAATTTGGGCAACTTTTGCGGAAATGACGTCATTATGACGTAAATGGGCAGGAAAACTTTGATGGGGACAACCCTAGCTGGAAACTTTAGACTTATTGAGCATTGCTATATAGGTGAAAAGAAATTGAGTAGACTATTGGGAGTAACTATATTCACAGGGAATTTTTAAATTAAAGAAAGTAAAACGAAAATGAAAAACATTCATCCGCACATTTTTTACTTGCCTTTTTAAGGGTTAAGATTAGGGTTTTAGCAAGAATTCGATTTAGGGTTAGATAAGGATTTAGTTTCAGAGTAAGGATTTGAGTTTGGGTTAGATTTAAGTCAGCATAATACAGAATTAGATATACATTTCCTTTCAAGTTTTCTTTAAAGATGTGCGAGCCCAAAAATGCCCTTAAATCTGTTTAAGCGGATTTTCACGGACAATACTCTTTAGTTTTGTAAAGAAAAAAAAAAAAAACTGAAGCATTAAGCACAGTCTCTTTGCTTAAGCGCTCAAAGCTGCGGCATTGTTAAAGTTCCTAAGCAGGGTTATAGGCAGGGGTGCCGATCTTTGTTGAGCATTGGGAGGATAATTTGCAATTTTACCTAAATTTTGCCCTATTTTCAACTTTGGGGGGATGAACCTCGACCACAATTTTGTTGAGGTGAGCAAATTAAGTGAAGACCCAAAAAGATAAAAGTTTTTCACCAAAAATGAAACACTTTTTCTTCCCCAAATTCAGGTGAAGACCAAAAAAAAAAAAGAGTATGGTCTTCACCAAAACTGGAACACTTTTTTCCCCCGAATTCAAGTAGACATGTACGTTCAGATGTACACCAGAGTCAAATTATTGGGGGGAATGCAGATGTAGACCATACTCAAATTATTGGGGGGGACACAGTGAAATTAGTGGGGAGGATATATCCCCCTATCCCCCCGGGTTTCGGCACCCCTGGTTATAGGTCTCAAGACCGGTCTCGGTCTCAAAACCAATTTTTTGTGGCCTTGGTCTCAGTCTTGGTATCGGCTGGTTCGCGCCGGTCTCGGTCTTGGTCTCGAACCACCGTGGTCTCGGTCTCGTAGCTTAAAATTAGTCTATCGACCGGATTATTTTTGTAAGTAAAATAAAATAGTTTCGTTGGAGGCGAACGCCGTGTTTAGATTATACGCTAGACAACTAGATTTTGTACCTGAATATTAACATTGTCGCATTTACTCTAGAGAAAAGAAGTCGTTTACACATAGCGGTTTTGATGACGAGGAACAAAACTAAGTCCAGGAAAAATTAGAGAAATTTTGCCCAATTCGTGCTGCGCAGCTGTTTTCGTGACTTACAGTTCCTTAATCTCACACATCATGATGTGTTGTGTGAGATTAAGGTCTCACATTCTAAGCAAACTATGGTCGCATTCTCACACAGAACAGAACACTTTATTTTTGTTCCCAATAAAAATACCAAAATAACACAAAATTGCACAATAAATACCGGTGAGTAAATTCTTGGCTATGAAAAGACACGACAGCAGACTGCTATGATACGAAATAGTAAATTTAGTTCTTGTATTTACTAAGGAGAAACTTCTTATACGACTCTTTAAACTTTGAGTAAGATGCATTTTTGAGATCAGAAGGAATGTTGTTCCATTTCTTAGCTCCTATGTACTTTATGGAGTGTTGGGTTTTTGAACTCATAAATCGCGGTAAAAAAATGTCATTGCTTGAGGTGTGGCGGGTAAAATACGATAAAACATCAGATGAATATGCATAATAATGGTTAAAATTGAAAGGTAATTTGCTATGAGTAAACTGGTACATTAATTTTGCAATTTCAAAGTGTCGCGTCGCAAAATAGGCGTCGCAAAAATAAGAGTGAAAACCGCTCAAAAAATAAAAGTGCCAAACTTGGTTTCACGATGTGCAAACTCGTGTTTTCTAAATTTTGTACCAATTCAAAACGTATTTTGTACTGATTCAAAACAAACTAAATTTTGTGCTGGTTCAAAACAATAAATTTTCAGTAATTTTCTTGTGTTAGCAAGCAAAATTGCTACTGTGTATTTTGAAATTGTAGAGCGCTGCGCATGTAAGTGAGAAATTTTTTGGCAGTCGCTCAAGACAGTTGAAAAAAGCTCACCGTTTTGCTTTTGCAATTTTACGATACAGCAAAAGCTGCAAAAAAGCCTTGACTCAAGCAGAAAAAACATTAGGATTTAAACAGTTTTACAAACAAGCTCGCTAAAATAGACGTCGATGCTCTCAAAATTTAAGAACAGATTAAAAACAAATGAAGCTGAAAATCGGCAAAAAAATTAGGAACAGCCAGTAACAACCCAGAATTTATTGATTCTTATAAAAACAACGAGTGAGTATTTGCATATTATTTATTGTCGATTGTTAATAACAGTGAATCAGTGACAATAACCTATATATTTTTTCTCTTTCTCGTCAGCAAACAAACTAACTACAGTAAAGTTGGTTAATTTTCTTTGTTCATGATGTATGAACTAAATGTAAAATGGCCAGTGACGCAAACAGGTGAGCAAAACAGGCTTCAGGTCTCCTCCTTTTAGCCACATCGCTTAAAATAATTAATTTATTAATACAAGCGTTTAAACCTGTCTTGGACTTGATTGTATAGATAAAGAAAAGGAGCTGAGCAATTTAATTCTTTCAAACGGCTTTCGAATCTTAGCAATTTAGTTCTTTCAAGGAGTTCTAAAAAAGGGTGAAACATGATTCAAGTGGCTGACCATTGGCTATTTTTTACAAAAATTTTCCAAAATCGGGTAGCGACTCCTGCAGTGCAACAATTAATGTACACCAGTTTGCTCAGCACGACGTCAAGATATAATGAATTTTTCGGGTAAAAAATTTTATTGTAAGGTTAAGCATCTTCTTAGCATAATCAATAGTTGCGCGCCTGAAAAATTTCCCATCCCTTTAATCGAAAATTTTGGCTGCGTTTTTGTACCTATGTATATGCGGTTGTTACAGCACCGATGGACCTTTTTTTTGTGTTGCCCCGCTCTACTTTTGAACTCGGCCGCATCTTGCTTTTGGTTTGCTCAGTATGCACACGCCACTTAATTTTTTGCAGCCATTGGCTGCAAACGTTTTAAAAATGAAGTTTTTAGCAAATCTTAAAAGATAAATAAAAAGACCGATCAGTGGTTAAGTGGATATGGAGTGCCTGCTGGTTTTGAAACGGTAAAATCGGATTTAATTCCCGGTCGGCCAACTCAAAGACTATAAGCAATAATAATGACAGCCTCCTGTTTGATGCTTAGCGAAAAAACGAATAGTATAAAGCCTCGCCGCTTGATTGATAGACTGCAAGTTGTCTCCAGACCAAATTAGGTGACTTGGTAAGTATGATGTACATGTAATTACAATTATTACATGATGCAACAGTTCACCATGTTTGAAAGCATACATTGAGTGTTTTTGAAACAACTTAACACTTTTATTCTTAATGGAATCGGAGGCTGCTCCAATGCTACAATGCATTGTGCCAAGAAATTGCTGATTTAAACATTCCTTAATCAACAGTATCTTACGTAGCAAATCCATCGAAATGTAAAACTACTTCACAATCGGCAGTTTTAAGCAGAAAAACTGGTTTGGGAAAGCTAACTTGTAAAAAAAATTTATCAATAGGAGCAAAATTTGCATATTTAAAAACGTGTGTAAAAAATATCTACTGTATGACATAGTAAAAAGAAACAACGCTTTTTACATTTTTCTTTGTCAAAAGAATCTTTTTTCCATATACTTTGAAAAAGAAAAATCAGTACTTTTTTCAGTAAAACACTGTTTACTTTCTGCTATCTTGCGTGAAAGAGCTGGAGACTTAATTTAACTTTTTATAGTGTGCCCTGTTTATGGTCGTGACATAATGTTCGTCATTGATGGTTCCGGTTCAGTGGGCTTGGACAACTTCCAACAAGTCAAAGAATGGGTGATTGAGCTCGCATCGAACTTCAATATTAACGATGGGACAAACCAAATTGGAGTGGTTCAATATTCT
The DNA here is from genome assembly GCA_963965965.1 of Trididemnum nubilum. Classification (NCBI taxonomy): domain Eukaryota; kingdom Metazoa; phylum Chordata; class Ascidiacea; order Aplousobranchia; family Didemnidae; genus Trididemnum; species Trididemnum nubilum. The sequence continues at coordinate 5,973,986 of OZ014483.1, forward strand.
CATTTTTTCCCAAATCAGTAAGAACTTTTTTAGTATTCAATCACGTTTGTGTTTTTTTGTGTTTTACTTTTTGTATACACCCGTAAGAAATCCTGCAGGTTCTTAGGTTTATCTTCACTAAAAATAAATGTTCAAATATTCATTTATTTATCCTAAATATTTACATACATACTCTTTTTTGCGTAGAGCCTACTTTTCAAGGCCATTGATAGTTTGATTTTGGAAAAAAAGGAAACCAACAACAAAAAACAAAAAAAGAAATCGAGAACTAAAGCCGCGAACGGTGTAGTTAATAAGAGGTTTTGCAAGTATAGTTAAAAAGTCTAACGAATTTTTGTCACAGGCTTCGCTATTGCGTCACAAATATTGTTTCACGAAGATTATAGCTTAAAAGGTTTTTATGGCATTCGTGCTGGTTTTGTTTGTGACGGAATGGAGTTGATAGATTTTTTTGCATTATCACAAACGCACACCTTTGTGTAAACTAGCTTACTGTACTGTATAGTTTGAAGTCGCTCTCACAAAACACATTCTACATGATTTTGCAATATCTTGTAACTGAAACCTTTATTCCTAGCTTGTTACTTATCTTAAACTTGGTATAGACCAGTTGGAGGAAAACTATATTTTACTAGTTGCTAGAGCAGATATTGTTTTTTTTTGCAATCTAAAGAGCATAAAGCTTTATTTTGAAGTGCGCAATTCAATCGAAATCAACAATAGACGAAGATTCATTCTCTCGTTTCTTTTCAAGAAATTTTTTCTTCAAACAGCAAAGTTTAAAGAGCTGCCAAACTCGAAAAAAATTATACAAAGTTCATTTATGTCATCAGCAGTATCAGGTACTCCGTAATTTCAATTTTCTTTTGCAGACCAATAACAAATCAAGGATTCATTCGAACAGAAATAGGACTTGGCCAATTTAACAATCAAAATTCATTCAATGTAAGTATCAAAAATAATTTGAAAATATAGTGCCAGTAAATTAAAAAAACGAATAGGATGGAATATTGGTTTTGCAGTTTTTAACTGTTTATGACATTAAGAAATATGTTTTATTTCGCTGTCAAACTATCGGTTCTAGTTTCCTAAGTCAGGATTCTTACACCCAAATTAGAGAATAACTATGATTTTACAGCAATTTTGGAATAATAATCTTTTTTCTACGTGTAAATAGCTTAACATTTAGCTAGAGGGATAAAGATTGCTTAAGCGTTCCTAAGTAAAAAATCTTAACGTAAAACCTGGGTCTTACTCTTCAGTAAGTGACGTACGATGTGTATTCTACTGCTGATGAGTATTTTACTGCTGATGAGATTTCTACTGCTGAGGAGTAGTATTCTTGCTTGTTTCATCCTATTGTTTCATCCTTAATATGATGAAAGCCACGTAAAATCTGCAGACGCCAATACCATTTTAAAGTTTATGATATTATTGAAAATCAAAACCTCTTTTTTTCATCCGAAGAAATTCTTTTAGATACAGGATTGTTAAAAACTGTAAGTGAGGCCCTTAAAAAGTTATGTGCAGAGCTAGAGTTAAGGTTAAAAGTAAATTTAGGCCGGTTTGGGCTTAGATCAATCTAGACTGATCAGATTTCTTACATTCATGGCTTTATTGTTTTTTTTTTCGACACCTATTTCCTGGAATATTGCAATGCGGACGACTCCTCCGAAGAAAGCCTCAGAAAAGACGTGAAAATAATAGTCTTGAACTAAATTTGACAACGCGAAAAACTGCTGTCTATATCTAATAAAATTTCATACTCACAAGCTTAATTCTTTCGCTATTTTAACAATACCAAGATCACAAATATGCTGCAGCTCTACTTGCCAATTTTTAGAGAGCAGTACAAAGAATCGAATATCAAAGCAGCACAACATTCACCGCAGCGGCTTTGAGGAAAACTATAACAGATTTTCAAGGCTCTTCTCGTTTCGATGACCCACTTGTTACTAAAGTCTTAATTTTACTCACAGATGGAAAGTAAGTCAGAAATCTCTTTAGCTTTGCCAGTTACATACGTTGCTTACCAAAGATCAACAGTGACTAATACTAAATTATATCTCAGTCCTAAAATGTACTTTGCCGCGAATCAAACAAAAAGCTCGATGAAGCTAGGTCAGAACAAGTTAAAGAGTTAAAATTAAAAAGTTTTCCGAAACGACTTTTTGGAAAGGGGTAAAGTACTATTTTGAAATATCGCTCTCATTTTTTATGCGCAAAATTTTTATCAATATGTAACAGTTTACTTAGTGCGGATATGGACTTATAAAAATGCAGACGAAAAGACACATACTTTTTCATGAACAAGCCAAAACATAAAAAAGCGGACAAAAGTGGATGAAAAACGGATATTGTGTAAATTCACCTAAACAAAGCACCTACAAAATAATGGCCCCAACAGGCTGTTCCGCCGTTATGCTTTTCAGAGGCGTGGTGCGGCGGCATAAAAACTAAATAGCACAAAAAATAATTTAAAGAGGAAATCTTGAAAGAATGCTAAGCCCTTAGGCCAGCTTAACTGAATTTTTATATTTTTTGGAGACATTTTAAAAACTACAATTGATAAAACTGAGAAAACTCCACTTCGAAATTCGATTTGGGTAACGAGAAAATCAACGCATCCGCTCTACTCCCAAAAGCAATCCCTACTATGATGACGTATTTGCACGGCACGCAACTTTCAACTCCAATGTTATCTAAATGGGAACGTTTGGTGATGAGGCAGGCCGAGTCTTAACAAACGTAATTCAGGTAGGCCAAGACTTAAAAACATTGTCAAAAGGATTTACACATACCAGCAGAGATGGACACGCGCTACTTCAAAAGTAGCGCCGCTCCCGCTACCGCTACTTGCCCTAAAAAGTAGCGTCGCTACCGCTACCCGCTACTCGTCTTCAAAAGTAGCGCGCTACCGCTACCGCTACTTTACCACAAAAGTAGCGGCGCTACCCGTTACCACTACCTGCTACTTTGAACAACGTGTAAATTTTTTTTCGCAGTTACTTATGAATAATTGGGTATATAATGGGATGATTAAGAAGATAAATTAGGTTATCACAGACTGTCTTTTGAAAAGCGTACCTGAAAAACTATACGTTTTTTGAAATCAGAATATTTTGGGTTTGGGCTGAGTGTTTTTATATTTTTACGTACGGTACTTTCAACCTCATCTGCTCTTAACCCTGGTTGGAATATAAAGTGACGTAAATTAAATTAGGTATAAAGTGGCATATCTATTTTTGTTTATTTAAAAGTTAACTATTGTTTTAAAGCAGATCATTATTATTAATAACCGATCAGTGGTGGAGTAGATAGAGCGTATGCTACTGAAGCGTTAGACTCGAGTTCGATTCCCGGTCGGGTCAAACCGAAGACTATTAAACGTGGTATTCACAGCTTCCCTGCTTGACGTTCTGCAATTAAAGGGACAGTGTGAAACCTCCACCAAGTGTGGTAAAACTTAAGCAATACACTGAAAACAATTTAATGCAATATGCGCTAAGCTATGGCGACGCGTTTCGACCTTGCTCAAGTCTAATCAGGCGGCAATAACACAATATATACATCACATAAAACATAATATACACATTGTGCGATTGAGTTAAAATTCAGGTAGAAAATTACTACAGTAGACATAGGTGGCAGCTTGACTCGAAGACCGAAAGGTCCCTTTGCTATCTCCAGGCCAAAGCAACTAGATGAATAAAATGTAATCACAGTTAAGCCTATACTGTAAGAAAAATCATTAAAATCAACCATGGCAATATAGAAAAGATCATGAGAACGCCATTGATTATCTGCAAATGAGTTGAATCAGATAATGCTCTTTAAATTTTTTTTTTCTGCTAAGGCTAGCGTTGCTCCAAATTTTTTTTTTAATTTTGAGCAAAACAGAGTTTCGTGCTTTTATAAAAGTAATATTGTTCTTTCAAAAAAAAAGTATCCCATAAATTATTAACGACATTTTTGTGATCAAAAATAGAGCGCTTATATTCTTAAGATCAGTAGTTCTCAGACCTTTTTTCAAAGCGATCCAAAGTTATTGAAAAAGTCAAATGTGTGACATTAAACGAGCCATTTTTGCAAAAAGTGAGGTAAAGACCAAAAAAAAAAGGTTTTCACTTCGGGAATCCACATGTTTCAGCGGGTTTGCTGAGTCATTTTTTATTATTACTTTATGGTTTTATTCATATTTCACCCTTTATGGATGTCTACAAAAAGAAACCAAGCAACCCAAAAGAATTTTCAGGCGACCCAACGTTTGGGTCGAAGCCCATAGGTAGAGAACCATGGATTTAGATCGCTCAAATTACAGCTATGCTTCGAAATTTTTCGTTAATTATATTTTATGCTTATTGTTGAAACAAAAACAAACACAAACTCTTAATCAACCCTGAACATTGCTTTGCAAACAAACAAACAAAAAAAAAATGGTTTGACAGCAACAACAAATCACAGTAACAGAAATCCCCAAAATTTTTTTCAAAGTTTATTTTTTTTTTTATTTTTTTTTTTGTTTGATTATCAACTAAAATAAACCTTGCTTATTTGTTTACTTAAAATTGACGGAAAAGCTACCGCATTTCGATGAAGACCTTTTTTTGGTTTTCACGTAAAATGAATGAAAAAATTACTGCATTTCGTTGTTTTCAAACCGCACCCCCCAAAAAATCTTTTTTGTGCCCCCTCCTTACAAGCACACTACTCTGTTGCCGGGCCAGCCTCTAACTGTCTAATGCAGCCTAAGCAAGCGCAAGTCTCTAATCCGGTGCCTAACTGCATCTTTGCAATTTTTTAGTTCGCTTTTTGCCTACAGACCTATTATCAGTCTAAAATAACTAACCTATAGCTGTAGTAGACTTAGGCTATACGCTACTCCTGTTCAGATACTACTGCTATCGAACCATGGCCATGTGGATATAGTTTAGCTCAGAGTTTAGATGACAATGATTACCCGTACAAATCTATTGTTAGAAATAGCAAAACGTAATAAATTCATCATTACAACGTCACAAACGAAGTTATTTCGGCATTCTCACCCTTACTAACAATTTTGTAAACCAAATATACCAATTACTAATGTATCTGTTTTTGATTTCATTAAACATATTACAATAAGCACGTGAAATAAGTAGCGGTAGCGGATAGTTCATTTTCTAAAAGTAGCGGCGCTATCGCTACCGCTACTTGCCCTAAAAAGTAGCGTCACTACCGCTACCCGCTACTCGGTTTGTATAGTAGCGGCGCAACCGCTCTCGCTACTCAAAAAGTAGCGGTAGCGCCGCTACTACAGTAGCGCGCTATTGCCCACCTCTGCATACCAGTCAGTAACTAGCAAGTAACAAATTGTTATAGGTAGGGCTAAGTAGCGACATAGGCTTCTGAAAGAACGGTCCATTAACTGGTGAGCCATTCTGCATTGCAATTGACTTTAAGCACGCACAAATGAAAGTAAATGCTGAACTTTCACTACAAGAAAATCCTACGTTAATGCTAAAAAAGGGTCTTAAGCTAAGTTATTCTAGTACCAGCCATAAGCATAACGCTGTACTAAAATTAGCAGCAATTTAGAATCATTAAAATCTTTTATTCAATGATTGTCAACCTAAAACTATAGGTTTTCGTGTTTCAACCAGTAACTTAGGCCATCTTCACGGCTAGCATTTAGAAGCATAAGTTATTCATCTATACAATTTATTACTATAACACACAGTGCGATAGAGCTATCGCGACGCGTTTCGACCTTGCTCAAGGATCTCATCAGGCGAAAAGAATAACACATGTTTAAACATGCAATGATATAAAACTGCAACCAAAAATTTGGAAACAAAAATTAGCAGCAATTTAGAATCATTAAACTTTCAAACATGCAATGATACAAAACTGCAATTACCAAATTTGGAAATAAAAATTGCATCGATACACACATCCGCTTTGTCTATGCAAATTTTATAATGACGCCAAACAACTTACGACATGTTCATAGAAAAATCACAGGGAGAGCACGAGCTAAATGCATGTGCGACACATTGCTTAGTGAATAAACACTTAACCAAATTAGCAGCAATTTAAGTTTAGGTGGAATATGAAAACTAGTTTGAGACTAGATTAGACCAAAGCAAGAACTTTCCTCAAAAGATGCAATTTGCAAATTATCTGAGATTGCATCGACTCGTAAAAAGTACCCTATCGGATACTGTGCTCTTTATAATTGATCCGCAGTGATGCTAGCAAGCCTATTAAATTTTATTAAACTTTATACAGCCTCGGCTACTTGTAGGCTAGGCCTAATCTAAAGCAGTTTGAATTCAGTTTCGGTAGTAGTCTGATTTAGATTGGAGTAATATCATTAAGTTAAGAATATATTTTGCTGCTTTAGTAACAAATAATTTTGTACATATAATTTTGTATTTTTGCAATGGTGAAGTATTGTATGGCTCATGGCTGTCACAATATGATAATAATGATAAAGATGTCTATCAAAATAAAAAAGATATCTATTTTCACCGCCTACAGCTCAACCATCTCTTGCATCTCAAAGCAAAAAAGTGGTTGATAGAGATGAAACTTAAAAATTCACTTGTAAATAAAAGCTCAGTAATCTGCAGTGCACGTTTTTTATCTTACTGTTGCGTCCAAGACTTTAGGTCTGAATTTGAGATCTAAGTCAAGATTTGTCTAAAAGAAACAGTGCCAACCTTGTTTGATTTTAGAGCTACAATAAAGTTACGGATGTTTCAATTCAAGCACATCTGGATCAAGCCAGTGACGTAGCAGCATACGTTGCCGCCCCTGGCTTTCGTTGAAAATACCGCCCTAAGTAGATTGTAGCAAATTTTGAAATAGTTTCACTTTCAAGCAATGTTAACAAATAAAACCCGCTAGTCAGACTAGCTGCATAACCAATGAATCACACCTACTAACAGGCGCGTAGCCAGGATTTGGAAAAGGGGGGCTTTTTTGAAAGAGTGAGAAAAGTGCAAACAACGACCTTGACCCGAATTTTCATTGTTCTTGAATCAGAATCACACGGTTTGTCCGAAAATTGAGACGGAATTTCACGGAAAGCTCGGAAATTCAAACGTTTTTTCAGCCCAAAAACAGGTGGTCTCCAAAAAAAAAAAAAGGTCTTCACCGAAATTGAGACTGATTTTTCGACTGAAATCGGAAATTCAAACGCTTTTTCAGGCCGCATCACGACATGCACTTCACAACTTCGGTACCCAATTTCCTTTGGGGGGGCTGTTTTCAATTTTTCACCAAAAATCGGCCTCAAAAGCACCAAAAACGTGCGATTTTGCATACTTCACAAGCCAATGGGGGGGGGCTCGAACCCCCCGCCCCCCCCCTGGCTACGCTACTGCCTACTAAACCGGAAGAGTCTTTTCACAGGACACGCCTGTAGTCTACCTCGAGGTTCATATCCTAAATAAATGCCTGGCTAAAATTATGATGCTGGCACAGAAAACCGATCTCGCCCTAACTAAACTGAATCTTTAGTGCCAGCCAACTCTCGACAGTATGTCTGCCTCAGTGCTTTTCCCATCGATAAAATTATCTCAACTTTATTGCACCCGAGATCTGACTACAGAAACTGCTGTAGAGTGCTGACCGCTGAGACAGAGATTACGCCCAAATTACGCCGCGTGTATCCGGGCATGTTGCCTCCTTTCGGGGCCTCTGGGGGCACGATCTTCGCCTGGGGTAGCATGACGGGATCCAGTGGTGCGGATCTCGGTCTTTGCCCACAAACACGGAGATGAAGACCAATAAAAAAAGATCTTTGTCTTGAAATCTAGGTTTTTGTCATAATTTTTCCCTCGAATTCAGAAGTGAAGACCAAAAAAATTGGTCTTCGTCGCGAAATCTAAGTCTTCGTCATGACGTTCACTCGTGTTTTTGTCGTAGAACAAAACTTTACTCAAGCTTGGAGGGCACTGGGCCTGTTACTTTGTTTTGGGGGGTATAAGCAGTGATTTGGGGGGATAAGGACCCAAAATGCCCCCCATGGCGCCGAGCCTGTATCCATTACTTAAATTGCAGAGGGGACCCGTCTCTCCATCAAGACTTAGCGTTCCTCCTTCGAGATTCAGCGTACCCACATCAAGATTTAAGCGTTCCTCCATCAAGATTTAGCAACTTCCACCCCAAAATAGACTTTTTTCTGGACATTTAGACGAAACAGTGGACATTTATACGAAAAAGTGGAGGGTACTGGCAATCATCACCAAACTCCGACTGTAGTCAATACCAATTTGCGGGGAAGAACTTTTTTTTTTGTCTGCACTTGATTTTGGTCACAAATTCGTGAAATTCCGTACTAAGACCTTTTTTTTTTGGTCTCCACCCGGATTGCTGCCGCACTCCGATTGCGTTTAGACTCGACTGTGCGAGCGTCCAGCCATGCAAAATCTTACAGTTTAATATTTTTGTTAACCAAAAAATGCCAATTGAATTCATTTTTTTTTTAATATCATTATTTTATATAAATATCACTTTAAATGCTGCCTGTATCCAACACCAAACAAAAATCAACTCAAACTTTTAGTTTTTTAATGTGTGCTAGCTGCCTAGCTGTAAATCATTTTCTTGTTTTAGTTTTTTTATTTTTGCTTGCTGTGTACACTGCGAAGCCTCGTTTCGCCGCCCCCTTACAGTCTGCCGCCCCTGGCGCAGAGCCAGAACCGCCAAGCACCAAATTCGACTCTAAAAGGTTTTAATTTGTTAGCTGTCATATACCGTAAATCGATGTATATGGTTAGGGTAGGATTTATTTTACTTGCGCATTTGCGCAGTCTGCAATGCAATTAAAATTCTGCTTGCTACTTTAGTGAGTATTGTATAGACCGATTTAGTGGCGCGTCGCAATGCCCATTGTCTGGTTCTTACAGCAGATCGTAGTAAAATTCGCCCATTTAAATCAATGGTAAAATTATTACATACACGCAACTTCAAACAACCACTGTAGGTTAGTGGGCGGCGTTTTTTGTTTGATTTTACTTTTATTTGAAGGGCCAAAGCTTCGTAATTCCATTTCAGGTTATTTCCGGGGTTAAAAGTCTTTATAAATGCGTAATAAACTCATTTTAAAAAGGGTACTATTACAACACAGAATAGCGTTTCTAGACAACTTCACAGGATATACTGTACAGAAAATCAATTGCTAAACAATCATAAACATATCGAAATGTGAAGTCAAGAACAATTCAAGACCAAATAAAGGTCAACAACAATTTTAGAAATGAATGAAGGCTACAGCTCGTAATTGACAGCTCATAGTGTAGAAAGGTCAAAGCAAAGTAAATGATTTTGGATTATTTTGTGAATGCAAAATTAAAGTCACATATACAGGTGTATACGGTAAGCGCGGCAGGGCTTGCAGGGGCAAGGTCTAGGAGAGCTAAATCCACCTACATCCAGTCCCATAGTAATGTCACTTACGATATTTAGTAGAGAAAAGGGCTTTTTGGACAAAAAATTGCTATTATAATAATTATTTCTTCCTTAAATTACACTCCGCCACGAGGCAGCACAAAACGCCTAAGTAAAACCAAAAGATGTCTAAGCAAAACCGAAAAAAAAATATTGTGAAAGTTTGGACGAAAATGTCAATTAAAGTCACCATTTTTGAACAAACGTATCCAAATTTTTGAAAGCGGGGCGAATGCGACGCCAAAAAAGCCATTAGATCGGTTTATTTGACAATGTATTAGCAAACGAGAACGAAGTTAGCTAATTTTTGTCTGAAAATAGCGTGGAAACCCCTATTTTCAGTAAAAAAGGCCAAAAATTTGGCAGCGAAAGTATTCCTGTTTTGAAAAATTTTTTCCTCCCCTCTTTGAAAATTCTGGGTGCACCACTGGGCCGGATTGATGTTTTAGCGGGCACTCCACGAACAACCCAACCTAGTTGTCCTATTCTCAAAAATGAAAATATTGCCGGCAGGGATCTACCTCTACTGTAGAATACCTAGGTCGTACTTCAGATATGATGGTTACAGGTCATCACTGGGAAAGTATTTAAAGTTTTTTAAAAACCACTTCTTAAAGCAAGAGTGTCTTCGCCGAAAAAGGGACTAAAACTTAAACAAAAAAGATCATTACTAGGGTAGCGAGGCGCTCCAGTTTCGGACCTGGACTCCTGGCGCTCCAGCTTTGGACCTGGACTTCTGGCGCCCCATGCACGTCTTTTGTGCAGGGCTTTTGGCAGAAATTGAGACTAGTCGAAAAACCTGCAAAAAGTGTGCCCAATAAATAAAATTAGAAAACTTAACAGTTTTCCTTTTCGTCAGGGTTAGGGTCAACTTGCCCAACTCCTCCTCCATCGAACAACCTGGCTGCTAGCTAGCCACAGTGCTTTAGACCATTGTTCCTGCAGTGGACCAAAAAAAGTGAACATAAATAACATTGCTTGAAATTCTCCTAATCTTCTATCGAAAAACTTGACTTCATATAGTGATTAGTTTTGATTATAAAACAAGCTTACCTGCGGCGTGATTCCCATTTTGAAGCCAAATTGCTATTCATAGGAAATCGATAGAATTTGAAACTACTCTTTTCGCTTGTATGATCGCATCCTGGTGCGAAGCACAATATCATTTTACTCTGTTATCCTATATGCCAATCGCAGCTCTGCTCAGAACTATCACATGTCATTAAATAAGCGTTAAAACGCTATTTTACGGTGCAAAAGTGCCCTTTTTAAAATGAGCTTATTACGCATTTATAAAGACTTTTAACGGAAATAACCTGAAATGGAATTACGAAGCTTTGGCCCTTCAAATAAAAGTAAAATCAAACAAAAAACGCCGCCCACTAACCTACAGTGGTTGTTTGAAGTTGAGTGTATGCAATAATTTTACCATTGATTTAAATGGGCAAATTTTACTACGATCTGCAGTAAGAACCAGACAATGGGCATTGTGATGTCATGACTAAACCGGTCTATTGTAACATTCTTTGTGACGTCATTACGTAAGTGGTTGGTTTTATAACGACAATAAATTGATTGAAAGTAAAAAGTTGGTTTGATGAATGGCAAGGCGGATGAAGAGAGAAAACGTCACAAATGACGCGCACGCCAGGACCCTTGGTAAGAAAGTGACAGTATCCACGACATTAGCGTAGCCAGAATTTTTGATTGGAGGGGGCCCAAACCACAAATCACATGCAATGAGGTCATCAGAAACTTCGAAAGAGGAATTTTTTGTGGGGGCAAAGATATCGTAGAATAGAAGATCAGAAACCGTGGCTTGGTGTTGGCACGTAATCAGGAACTCGGTCAAGGATAGGGCTTAAACCAATAGTCAAAATGCAAAAATGATTTGTCTATTAGTCAAAATGCAAAAATTCAAAATGCAAATCGGGACACGTGTTGAGTGAAGAAATGTAATTCAAACGTATCACAGACGAGGTTCTGGGGGCGGAGCCCCCAGCTGTCGTAGAATATGGGGGGCTGTTAGGCGATTTTTCGTATTTTTTTGGAAAAAAAAGCTATTTTAATACCATTATATCACATTTCGCACGTATTCAGAGCAATATGAAAGTACTAGATTTTTAACATTTGAAAACCAATTAAAAAAATAAAGTTGTTCAGTCCTCCTTTTGCTTTCAATTTTAATCCAAAAAACGTTTAAAACCTTGCATTTTGGGGTTATATTTTGTAAGTGATTTTGCCCAGGTAAGGGGAAATAAGGTACATTGCTTTCTGCAATATTTTAGCAGTAAATACCAATCCACTCGAAGATTTTCCTTAGGGATTATTGTTTTTTCATGAAAACAACCAGTTATAGGAGTTCATGTACGGCCAGGGGGCCCAGACCCTCTCAATTCAAAAATTTGCTCAATGAACATTCCCCCTACCGTAGCCAATGTTTTTCAGTAGCATTTCGTCGCATAAAAACTGGCGAGGTGGAGGTGAATTTATTGTTATAGAAAAATGTACAATAGATAGTTACGCATACTAACCATGTTATTGCCCGGGCCGGATTTACATTAAGTGGGGCCCCTGACACTTTGGGATTTTTGCAATATTTTGCTGCCAAATACAGGTGAAGACCGAAAAAAGCCTTATCTGATCGCAGGGCCTATGGCACTGTGCCCTATGTTAAATCTGCCACTGGTTATTGCATTACGTTCAATGAAAGGTTAGATGAGGGCCATAGTTAGTAACTTAATAAATAAAAACCCTTAATTTCACTCGGGTTATACGTTTAAATTGGTTGGCAAAAATTAAATTGAGGGGGCCCGGGCCCCTTGGATCAGTATTGTTGTTGATTACTGTTGTACGCGGGTACTGCTGTACGCGAAGATGCTAAAAGAAAATGAAACTGAAAAAGCAATAGTCTTTTTTGTGACAATTTTATCTTTGGTAGCATTTCAATAGGGGTGTGGGCCGGGCCCGCAATTTGAAGCCTAATGGGCCAGCAAGCTAGGCTACGCGAGCTTAGTAATCCTACCTGACTCAATTTCCTGTCGGAAGTCAAGCTAGAAGCTTTTTTTCTGGAATATCGGTAGAGACATGGGACCAGTATAGAAAGCATTTTGAAAATGTTGCTGAGATAAATGGGTGGAACACTTGCACTCGAGGTATGCAGTTGGCCGCCAGACTTCAAGGTGAGGCAATTGAAGTACAGACCAATTTGCCCTTAGAAGAATAGTTCGATTATGCGTTGTTGAGGCGTTACAAGCGCTAAACTTTTTTGCTAGCTCGAAATCTGTTTCGTGCGGATGAAAAAACCCGGCCCGAATTCGACTTTGAGTTTTCCTATCGATTACGAAAGCTTGCTCGTGAAGCTTATCCTAAACTGCCCCGGAAATACCTCAAAGACCTGTTGGTGCAACGGTTTGTTGAAGGCTTGGATGACATTTTCTTACAAAGACATTTAGTGATGAGTACTCCTGAAACAATGCAAGAAGCTGTCGACGTAGCTGAAAAGTTGCGCTCTTGTGACGCCCTCGAAGATCGCTGTAAACCAAAGCCGCTTTTTGAGAAACCAGGCTCGCCACGTGTTTCTGACGAAGAAGTTCTACGGGCGATCAAAGATCGCTTAGAACTTAAATCTGCAAAAAAAAAACGGATCGACATACGTCTTCATTCCGATGCCGATTAGGCGTGGTGCGTGCTATCGTTGCGGAGAAAATGGGCATATTTCACGGGAGTGCATGTCTCAAAGTTTTGGAGTAAATAAATCTCGTGAAGGACAGTCAAACTAGTTCCAACTGGTGCCTATTTGGCCTACGCATCAGTCGGAGAATTACATCAGGACTTGGAGGCCAATGGTTTTGACGAACGATGGTATGTCAGTTGTAAAGTGTACGATAACGATGTTAATTAGTTATTGAACAGTGGAGCTAGTGTATATTTTCTTGATTATGATGTATATTTAGCTATTGCCAGTGTTAAGCGACCTAAATTTGACGAAACTTTTTGTGATGTTAGCATTGTAACTGGGGAAAAAATTCGATGTGCAGGTCGATGTTAGATGCTATTCAATTTTAATGGGACTGAGGTATCGCACAATGTTTTGGTGGGCCCCTTGGCGGGGGTGTGAAGGCCTACTAGGTATTGACTTTCTAAGCAGATACAGATGCAGCTTGGACTGCTCTTGCGGTTTTCTCGACATAAAACAAAAGTTGGTGGCTCTTTCTCATCGACCATAGTTTGAAGAAGTTGTAGTTCAAAGCCCTGAGATACTGCCCGAACATTTACAGATTTTGCTAGACGACATGAAAGACTTGACGGCGGAGCAGCAACAACAGGTACGTGGTGTTTTGCTGGAGTATGCTGACGTGTTTGTTGGTGATGATGGTGTGCTAGGCCGAACGTCAATGGCTCGTCATAGTATTGATACTGGAGACACTCTTCCTGTTAAGCAATCTCCGCGTCGTATGCCTCCTGCAATATGGCTAATTGCAACTGACGAAGTGGATAAAATGTTAAGACAGGGAATCATCGAACCTAGTAATAGTCCCTGGTCTTCTCTTATTGTTTTAGTGGACAAAAAAGATGGTACATACAGATGCTGCGTTGACTTTCGCAAATTAAATGAAGCTACTAGAAAAGATACTTACCCTCTTCCAAGGACAAATGATTTGCTAGACGAACTTGCGGGCAATAAGTGGTTTTCCACGCTGGATTTAGCAAGTGGTTATTGGCAAGTAGAAATGGATCCGATTGATAAAGAGAAAACTGCGTTCACATTGCAAGGAAAAGGATTGTTTCATTTTAGCGTAATGTCCTTCATTTTAGCGTAATCATTTTAACGTAATGTGCTTTAACGACTCAATTAACGTGATGTTTCATGGAAAGAGTGTTACTGGGCTTTTTATGGAAAGTTTGTGTAGTGTATCTTGATGACATTATTTGCTATGGCAACAGCTTTGATTCAGCGTTAATTAATCTTAAGGCAATCTTTTAACGATTGCGTGAAGCTGGTCCTCGACTAAAACCCAAAAAGTACAAACTGTTACAGCAATCTGTCAGATTTCTTGGGCATGTCGTTTCTGCACAGGGTGTGGTTCCTGACCCCGACAAGATGCAAGCTGTTCAAGATTGGTCTGTTCCTCAAACAGTGAAAGAAGTTCGTGGCTTCGTGCGGTTTACGTCATACAACAGGAAGTTCATAAACAACTTTGCCCAAATAATGCATCCGATTACTGAACTCACAGAAAAAAAGAAGAAGTTTGTTAAGACCTCGGAGTGCCAGCTCGCATTTGAAAAGGTTAAGTTCCTACTAACTTCACCTCCTCTTTTAGAATATCCTCAGGATGATTCCTGTTTCATCCTTGATGCGGACGCAAGTTCACATGGATTGGGTGGAGCGCTTTCACAGGTCCAAGGCGGAGAGGAGCGAGTAATTGCTTATGCAAGCAGAGTGCTTTCTAAGGCCCAAAGTCGGTATTGCACCACATATCGGGAGTTGTTGGCATTGGTAGTTTTCTTCAAGCATTTCCGGCAGTATCTATGGGGTTGACATTTCAAAGTGATGACTGACCATGCTGCTCTCAACTGGGTTTTAACTTTCCATGAACCGGAAGAAATGTTGGCTCGTTGGCTGTCCGTGATCGCAACGTACGACTTTGAAGTGGAACATAGAAAAGGTGTGGATCACTCTAAAGCTGATGGACTGTCAATACTGCGTTTCAAAAATTTAGATTGCTCAAGTTGCGATGAATTTAGTAGTATAGACAAGAAGGATGATGAATGTCAATACAAACCTGAAAAAGTAACTCAAGTGAATGCATTGACTGGTTGTCCTAGCATTACCGATGCTGAACCGATTAACTGGATGGATGCTTGGGGGCCAGACCAATTGAGACGTTGGCAGAATGAATATCCCGCTATTTGCGCAATGCTACAAATGCAAGCATTCAGTCAATGTAGGGCAAAATGACTGAATGACTATTAGCAAAATGCTTTCATTTGTAGCATTGTGCAAATAGCGGGATCTTCATTCTACCAACGTCTGAAGATCCAGCCAGCCGATTTGAGTCGGTACAATGTGAAAAAAGTGTGCCAAATGTCAAATGTGAAAGAAGTCACGTTTATTTGAAGAAGTGTGCCAAATGTTGGGAATCGAGAAAACTAGAACAACGCCATACCATCCTCATTCAGATGGTTTGGTTGAGCGATTCAATCGCACTCTCCAGCAGATGTTAAATGCTTTCGTTAATAAGGAAAGAGATGACTGGGATGAACACTTACCTTATGTAACAATGGCTTATAGAGCAACTGTTCACGAGTCTTCAAAGTTTAGCCGCAATCGTTTGATGCTGGGTCGCGAGACGAATTTGCCCTAAGACTTAATGGGTGGTCCACCCCCAAATTTTAAGAAGAATGCTTGCTATGGAGAATATGTCGAGTGGCTTAAAAGGACGATTGAAAATTCTTGCGAGGAAGCACAAACTTTCAAAAAACGAGCTGCCTTACGTCAAAAGAGAAATTGAGCCAAAACGGTCGTTCCGTATAAATTTCATAGAGGAGACTGGGTGTGGTATTTTTTTCCTCTTAAAGCAAAACAAAAATTAGTTCAAGGATGGACGGGGCCGTTTTTGGTAGTTGAAAGACTCAATAATCTTCTATATCGGATACAACGGACTTCAAGTGAAGGAGTCAAAGTAGTACACGTGGACAATTTGAGAAAATTTGAAGCAAAGACTATGCCCTCCAGCTGGTTAGAAACGTCGTCTTCCCTTCCGCCGTCTACCGATGGAGATCAACACAGCGGCCACTTTTCAACGGGCAAAGAAGTCGGCAGTCGAGGTAAGTCGGAGGAGGGGCCCTTGTTTAGCCCAGGGCAGCAAAATCTTTCGAGTTTTGATAGGGTACGACATCGACCTGCGTATCTGATTATTGCTCGTAATTTGATCTGTTTTGTGGCTTATCTTGTTATTTGGGGGGGGGGGGGAGTGGTGTAGTGAGTATTGTATTCTTTCATTGTTTATGACGTCATTATGTAGTTTCACTTTGGGCTTTGTAGTTAGCATTTGCGACAGTCAGTATAGAGAAGTGGTTGGTTTTATAACGACAGTAAATTGATTGAAAGTAAAAAGTTGGTTTGATAAATGATGTGGCGGATAAAGAGAAAATGTTACACTACCTTAGTATGGCCTAATTTCTTTGCTTTTGTACTTTTAGATATCTGATATCATTAATTATTGTCACTTTTTGTTGTTTGTGTTAAGTAGCTAATTTTGAGTTTTGAAACTAGAGTAGAAACAGTTTTATGTATGAGCCTTTACAACCAAATTTCTACCCAGAAGAACAAGGATTGGAAAGTTCAGAAGATGAAGATGATGTTGTTCCTCATGTTGCCAGCAGGTACACCAATAAATTGTCATGATGTTTGTGTTCCAATTGTCAACTAATGCCCAGCGACGTTGGAAATGTGTGTTGTCGGAGCATCAAAATTATAGAAAATATACAATGAGTATTGTTTGTGCAATACATCAAATTTCAATAAAATGTGCCTGGATATGGAGGTTCTACAAATGCTCCTCTCTGCCCTCCATGATTTTATTGCAAAAGAAGTGCCAAAACATATAATCAATAGGTATGTAAAGTTACTTTTAGAGTTCTGCGGTCGATTATTCTGCATTTGGCTCCATATTATATTTCTGGGTATCCAACTAGTGTGTCTACATAATTTTGAGTCATAAATAGTTATAGTATGGCGTTCAGTGGCACTTGTAAATGGACATGGGTAGTTTAGTGCAGGGGTTCTTAAACTTTTTTGCCTCGTTTACCCCGTGGCAAATGATAAAAGTATAAATTACATCCATATTCATGGTGGTTCACGAAATTTACCCCCATCTTCTAGGTGGTCCACAAGTTTCGGCGAGTCTTGCAGTATTCTCCAAAACTAAAAATGAAAATAAGGTCTTCAGTCCGGCAAACCACTGCTTTCTCCGACTTTTTAGGTGCTCTCCAAAAAAATGTCTCCAGCCAGTAAAACCGCACATTTCTCCAGCTTTTCAGATGACCTCATAAAAAAACGGTGTTCGGTCCAGAAAGTATCGAATTCCCCCAGCTCCATCTCTTGAGCTGATGTCCAATTTGAAAAAAAGGGTTGTAAGGTTTTGTACAACTGAAAATTGAAGTTTGCTTGAGTTTGCAATTATGTAAATTTACTACCTCGGTAGGTGAAATTTACCTCTAAGGAGTAAATTTACCCCCGGTTAAGAACCTTTGGTTTAGTGTATCCTTTTAGAATAATCTCAAATTTGAACATCAGAAAACCAATAATTTAATTGTACTCAGTGCACAACCTGCACATACATTATATACTGGTACCGGTACTTCTTATGTTGAACAAAAAATAGAGATAAATTGAAATGTTACTGCAAGAAGATGAATAATTGGTGTAGAATAATGACCAAAAATAGTCCAATTTTTTTCGAACCAAGACAACTGACTGCCAACATTAGGGTTAGTTGGTGGTTGTTTTAAACCTTGAACAAATTTTTAAAGCTTAAAATACTTTTTCTATTGCTTGTGTTGTCATAAATGCATTAGTCTCACCGCCAACATTAGGGTTAGAGTTAGTTGGCGGTCAGCTATCGTAGAACCCATTTCCGTAGACAAAACTTCATTGCATAACTGACCATGGGACGTAAACAATGAACACAGCTTTTGATGCAGTTTTTTTTTTTTAATTTAAAATTATGGAGAAATGCAATATTAATTAGTATCACTGTCAGTGTAAGTAACTAACACTACTATAGCTTGTGTCATAAGTATTGATCTGTGTTGTCAAGTCTCCACTACAAATTTTTTGCATGTGCGCACACACGCGTGTTGAAATAAAATTATGTTATCAACTGTTTCAAACAGCATGCAAAAGATTTCATTTGACATGAAATTTGTAGACGTCTTTCCTGAAACGGATTCAATTGAAGTACCGGAAGCAACAAGAGCTTGCGTATTGCAAACAGCAGAAAAGCCCTCAAAAGCAGAATTAATCGAAAACGCATATCGCTTTTCCGTCCAAATAATACTGCTCGTGAACTGCAAATGTTTATGCCTCAAGAAGATGACGGGGAATATAACACAAGTGTTCGTAATTTAGAACAGTGGTTCCCAAACGCCGGTCCGCTTATATTTTTTGCCGGTCCGCAGAACATCTTCTTTCCACAGATCATGCCAATGCTTTTATTAATTAAAAAACTCATTTTATGCTTGGCTGATTTTTAGTTAGTAGAACTGGCTTTTCTCTTAATTGTCACCTTTTATCGAAGATGTTAGTGCATGTAACCGTAATCCCAAGCAAAAGAAAAAACTGATTGAGTTAAGTGTGATTCTACTATGCACTACCAGGCGCGTAGCCAGGATTTGGAAAAGGGGGGCTTTTTTGAAAGAGTGAGAAAAGTGCAAACGACCTTGACCCGAACTTTCATTGTTCTTGAATCAGAATCACACGGTTTGTCCGAAAATTGAGATGGAATTTCTCGGAAAGCTCGAAAACTCAAACGTTTTTTCAGCCCAAAAACAGGTGGTCTACAAAAAAAAAGGTCTTCACCGAAATTGAGACTGATTTTTCGGCCAAAATCGGAAATTCAAACGCTTTTTCAGGCCGCATCACGACATGCACTTCACAACTTCGGCACCCAATTTTCTTTGGGGGGGGGGGCTGTTTTCAATTTTTCACCAAAAATCGGCCTCAAAAGCACCAAAAACGTGCGATTTTGCATACTTGATAAGCAAATCGGGAGGGCTCGAGCCCCCCCCGCCCCCCTGGCTACGCTACTGTGCACTACAGCTATAAAAAAAGATCATTGTCTCAATTCTAGAGACCGCTTGTGAGCGAATGTCCGTCTCTAAATTGTTGATGGTATTTTCAACCCGCTACTTCAGCGCAAAAATTTTTTCAGCTCTGACTTAAATCAAAACAAACAAACAAACCGATTGGATGCTAAAGCAGAGCTATATGTTTAGAAAACTTCTTTGCTGCCTCGCTCGTCATCGAAACAGCAACAAATTTTCCGATAACTTTGGTTTTGTGCAATACGTCCATAAATTGACATTTTGTTGAATTGTTGTATTTAAATGCGTAACATATGCTGAAACAGTAGCGTAGCCAGAAGGACGAGGCTATAGCAGCCCCCCCCCCATCCCCGTTCCTTTGGCCTGTCGACCAAAATGCAGAATAAGGAAATGCCACGTTTTTAGCTCTTTTCAGACTGTCTTTTGCATGGGAATAACCTGAAAAATGATAATGGCCAAAAACTAGTAATCAAATTTGATCGCTTGTTTAAAGATGCTGAAAATATGTTTCATCAAAAAATCTATACGCTCAGGAATGGATGGGGGGGCTATTCATTAGTATTAATCTATCATTTATTACTTCTTTTGAATCTCGTTCCTTAAACCCCCCCCCCCCCCAATTACCTTTCTCTGTAAAATACAGACAAAATAGATTAATCCTTGCGAGTTTTTTGAACTGTAGAATTTTATGATTTATCAGCTTGTTTTTAATGTTACCATTAATCACTTTCTACATAGCCCATTTATGCAACCAGTTTAATTGTGTTTTTGCACTGCTAATTTCTAAGCCACGTTTTTTAAAAGCAATAATTGTTATCAAAATAGGCTTGAAATTAAGCTATTTTTGGAAAAAAAAATTTTTCCGATCGTTGGGGGCTCCGCTCTCAGACCCCCAAACAGCCCCTCCATTGCAGATTTCTGGCTACATGCCTGTACCGAAATAATGGATTATGGTGTGCCATTTAGTTTGCCGTGGTAAACAAATGCGATCATACCTACACCGGTATTTGTTATATCTAATACAATTTTGGGTGCCGGTCCGTCAATATTTGGTTAAGTTTTACTGATCCGCCGATATAAAAAGGTAGAGAACCACTAATTTAGAATAGCATAGTGCTTTTGATTGATATTTTATTTCATTGTTGTCATTGCGTTTATGGAAGGATATGTTGCTTACTTTTTTCTCTTGTTTAATTTTTTTTTTTTTTTATGGCAAATTGTTATTAACCACTGCGGTACGTTACGTTACCTCATTCATTCACCTGCTTATGTTCGCAGGTAGACAGAAAGGTGGCGGTTCGGGCTTCGTGCCAAGCTGCCATCATTTTGTCTACTCTTGAAACACTGAACGTCATAAATAAAAACTGAACGCCAATTTTGAAGCCATTGATTTAACCTGACTGGAAATTAATTCAATCGGCCCTGTCTCGTCATAGCTGCCAAGGTCACAGTCTCTTTCTCTAATAAGAAGTCTTTCTGCTTCGCTTGTGTACTACCCTCTACAGGATCGTAAGATTACCTTCTACAGTGAACTGCCCATGAGTCTTTACGTAAAGCTGTTTTGGATCTTGTCCCTCAAGCCGACTGTTGGTTTCCGCGGAGTTTTTTCACGCCTCAATAATCCCTTGGAAGAGCTGCGGTAGTATTACAAGTTTAACTTGTAATCAGCGAGATTGTTTAATAATACTACACAAATACGCTACAACGCAATGATTTACGACAGTGTTTAATAATAAACTGCATGCGCAATGTGGCAATGATTAAAAATATTAAAAACTAGCTGGAAGTTATGTAAATCATCTGAAGTTCGGTTAAACAACAAAAATTACTTGTTTACCACTGTTAAACAACAAAAATGCATTTGTTTACCACGTCAAACTAAATGGCACACCATAATCCATTATTTCGGTACAGGCATGTAGCCAGAAATCTGCAATGGAGGGGCTGTTTGGGGGTCTGAGAGCGGAGCCCCCAACGATCGGAAAAATTTTTTTTTCCAAAAATAGCTTAATTTCAAGCCTATTTTGATAACAATTATTGCTTTTAAAAAACGTGGCTTAGAAATCAGCAGTGCAAAAACACAATTAAACTGGTTGCATAAATGGGCTATGTAGAAAGTGATTAATGGTAACATTAAAAACAAGCTGATAAATCATAAAATTCTACAGTTCAAAAAACTCGCAAGGATTAATCTATTTTGTCTGTATTTTACAGAGAAAGGTAATTGGGGGGGGGGGGGTTTAAGGAACGAGATTCAAAAGAAGTAATAAATGATAGATTAATACTAATGAATAGCCCCCCCCCCATCCATTCCTGAGCGTATAGATTTTTTGATGAAACATATTTTCAGCATCTTTAAACAAGCGATCAAATTCGATTACTAGTTTTTGGCATAGGTGGGCAAGTTAATGCAAAACGTTAGCTTCGTTAACCACTAGTCCGTTAACAAACTTCACACCTCCGTAAACGTTAATCCGTTATTTTCAGCCTAAATTAACGGAAGTTAATAAAGTCCGTTAATCCGTTAACATTTTGCGTGTAATTTACATTTCTTTTTATTCACTCGCTTCTAGAACACGTATTGACGCTGTTAAGCTGATTGTAAGGAAATATTTATTGCAATGGTGGTCTTTTTGTGTTTTGAAAGTTACATTTTACAGTCTGATCTAATTTCAAGATAAAAACAAGTTCAAATGCACAACGAAGCTGCAAGATATTAATGATAAAAACCTTAACGGAAGTTAACAAAGCTCTACGGAAGTTAATTTAGTCCGTTAACAGCACTTAACGGAAGTTAATTTAGTCCGTTAACATGAAAAAACTTTTTAACGGATTAACGAGTTAATGAAAAAGTTAGCTTCGTTATTAACGGATTAACGATTAACGGATATGTGCCCACCTATGGTTTTTGGCCATTATCATTTTTCAGGTTATTCCCATGCAAAAGACAGTCTGAAAAGAGCTAAAAACGTGGCATTTCCTTATTCTGCATTTTGGTCGACAGGCCAAAGGAACGGGGATGGGGGGGGGGGCTGCTATAGCCTCGTCCTTCTGGCTACGCTACTGTTTCAGCATATGTTACGCATTTAAATACAACAATTCAACAAAATGTCAATTTATGGACGTATTGCACAAAACCAAAGTTATCGGAAAATTTGTTGCTGTTTCGACGACGAGCGAGGTAGCGAAGAAGTTTTCTACACACGTAGCTCTGCTTTAGCATCCAATCGGTTTGTTTGTTTTGATTTAAGTCAGAGCTGAAAACTTTTTTGCGCTTAAGGGCCTGTCAACACTGTGCGTACAAAATTACAAAATTTTTTACGCTCGTACGTCGAAGGTGTTTACACTATACAAAACGGCGCTTACGAGCGTAACGGCGTAACAGCGTATTCTGTGGGTGGTCATAACGTTGTGTTGAATTGGAAGACGGAAATCACAGATTCATTACAATTCTTTGTTGTATCGGTTAAATTGGGATCAGATTATGCATCACGAGACGTAGTATTGTCTTTTTGATAATTTAAACGTGAATTTTTTCTATCTTCCTCACAAAAAAACATAACGTATGGCCAATCAAGAGTGTTGTGGTAGCTAATAGGTAGCGAAGGTTTTGTTGGACGAAGAAAAAAAAAATTGAACCAATCAGTGATCGAGCGTCTGTTACTGAAACGCTAGATCTGGGTGCGATTCCTTGCTTAGCATTCAGCAATAAAAAGGGACAGCGCGAAGACTCCACAGTGTGTGGTAGATAAGACGTGGCAGCTTAACTCGAAGACCAAAAGGTTCCTTTGCTTTTTCCTGGCCAAAGCAATTTGGTAAATGCAACAAAATTACAAGAATTAACTTATAGGCCACTGAGGCTGGCCCGGCACAAAGATAGCGTAAATGGGGGCCAGAAATAAATTTTTTTGGGGGGGCACGAGAAGTTTATTTATGTGAATTCGAGAAGGTGGATCAAACGAAAAAGCTGAAGACCAAAAAAAAGGTCTTCAGTTCAAAAATTTCCACCAACTCTGGTTTTCATCTCAAAATTCTTGCGATTTTCCACGAATTCTAAAGTGAAGACCAAAAAAAAACTAAGTCTTCGTCTCCAAAGTTTTATGAAATTCGATGTGAGTCCACAAAATAACAGTTTTTGCTCGCGAATTCGAGGGCGATAAGCACCAATTTGGGAGTCTTAGGCCTTGATTTGCACTCCAGTATCCCCGAGCCTGTTAATTACTTGGAGGCGCAGTCCTCGCTTGGGGGGCACAAGCAGTCGTTTGGGGGGCACGGCCCCGGAATGCCCCCCGTGCCGCCGGGCCAGCACTGTTGGGCACTAGAGGCTGGTTTCAAAGGTCCGGTTCTTCCTCTTTTGAAATTCTCTTTGCGGAGGGTGACTCGGTGGAAAGATCTGATCGCAATATTTTGCAGGGTACACTTTGTTTTCAACTTTCAACTTCTTTTCAGTCCTACCGTTACATTCCGTTTACAGAGGTAGAGTCTTCGAAAACACATTATAAAGTCCTTGGCCTCAAAGCTTCCAGTCCTCGAAAATTTCCCTGTCCTCGACTCAAAGGCAGCAGTATGTTTGGAATCCTTAAAATTTGGTAGGTCGTTTTTTTGTGGAAAATTTTGTTTTTTTTAGATCACCTGAAAAAAAATTTTGAAGACCTTATTATTATTGTTATTTTTGGAGAACACTTGCGTCTGTGTCCTTGCCCTAGAAAGGGTCTGTCCTCGAAGGGGCTGTCTTTGGCCTCGGATATTTTTTTGTGTGCTTGGGCTCAAGCCTTGTGCCTTCGACATCACCTCTGTCCCATGTACGTTTAAGCCAAATTTTGAGCATCTTTCGCCTCTCTCCCATATCAACTTTCATATAAATTTTATCCAGTCCACTCCTGGAAGCACAATAGACGGTGCATGATGCGTAGCATGCAGGTATAGGCTATCCTCTCGATTTGTCAAACGATTTGACTGCCCGAATAATGTGTAATTAAGTGATGCAACATCACATTCAACTACAATCTTTTCCGCATTTAATCCCTTCTGCAAAAACAACACGCATTTTATCATTGTTGTGTTGACTCCTCCTCCCAAGCGGTTTGTATTAACTCCTTGTAATCAATCATTATTAATTGCATTATAACTCCTGATTTCATTACTAAAATTTTTGTTGACATGCTTATTGCAGAATTCATCTTTTCTTTTTTCACAAACGCTTCCACTGAACGCTTTTTTTTTACTACCACTCTGGTAGCTTTGTATCACAGTAACGCAAAAGACTTTGATAATAAAAGTTTTGGATTCAATCCCTCACCCGCTAAACCTAAACTTATTCCGAGAAATGCTTACCCAAGCATTAGCGGAAGATTGAGAAATCTCACAGATGTCGAGCAAATTGCACTTCCATAAAACATAAAACGAAAATAGGACGAACTATAGTAGCTAAAAAATTTCAATTACCCCATACTGCAGTAATATTATTACCACTGAAACTGCAGAAAATTGACTGTGCGACTAGAGCATTCAATAAGTTTACTGTACACCGAGGAGAAACTTTTGAATTCTCTCAATAAGACAGATACTGCAACTTTTGTGATACAACTGTATTCAATATTTTCAAAAACTCAATAAACTAAATTTGTTGCAAGCAAAAGTACAAAATTCTAAGAGCAAAGCAGTTAATATTTTGGAAAGTACACATCGGGCATCTCTTACGATAATAATAATGTTTCGAAGGGAGTGAGGAACCCTTCATCTGCTTGTCGCTTCACGTAGATATCAGCGCAGATTAGACAAGCACATATTACTAATGATGTATAAATAAGTGTAAAGCAAAAGTTACCTCAGAGATTTAATCAAAACTTTAGGAAAGTTCATCACAAGGGTTTTGCTTAAAAGCAAAAGCTGTCTCATAGGTTTAATTAAAACTTGCAGGAAAAAATAACCTGAGGATTAAAAAGAATGTCAATGTCCAATCAGTCTCAGGAAGCAGATATTTTATTACACATCACCAACATTTTAATTATAAAACTTGGAAATGAGTAATGCCTAGATCCTGGAAAAGCCAAGCAGCTTCTCTATGAAGCATTAATAATCACCAACGTCTTGGTTGATTTCACAGAGGGAAAAGAAGAAAATATCACAAGTTCAGCAACAGCACTTGACCCAAACCATGAGCAATTTTCATTATGGTGTGTTGACCATGAGGCATGTTGAAGAAATACAGAACAAACATTAATGAAATTTGATGGCTTTACTTCTGCTTTTCACTCTTTTCACTAAAGGAAAAAATGTCATATGTTTAGTCAACAGCACTTAACCGAAATCATGATCAATTTCCAGTAGGGTATGATGACTATGAGTTATGTTGAAGAAATATACAACAAACATTAATGCAACTTGATGGCTTTACTTCTGGTTTTCAATCATGCAGTTCCAACAATTTTCCAATTATCTTCTACTCATTGGAGAACCTAGAGTAAAACAAATAATAATTACTCCTACCAAAAAAAGTTCAAAATTTTGCAAACTGTCCAAAACTGTCATTAGCAGTAGACACATCAAAAAACGTACCAATTATGCATAAAACACTTGCACTCAGAGAAGAGTCCAAAATTTTTAGAGCCAACCGGTTAACACAAGACGATTAACTTGGCCAACTCTAATCTTAGTCTGAACCAGGCTCGAAAGATATTTGACACAAAACCCTAACTATATTGCTGCTGCGTCAAATCTTCTTGCATCAAAACGGTCACATTAAACCTCAGAAAAGTAGCGGTACTACATTACAGAACAACGCTATCAAATCAAGTAAGCAAAATTAAAGCAAAAAAAACAACTTTTTTTAACACTAAAAAAAATACTTAATTCTATCAAAATTAATTCTAGCAAAGATATCACTACAGCATTTTTTAGACCAAAAGGTGCAACAAACTGGAACATATAACTGTTAAATGGTGCGCTGTCATAGTATCGATAAATGGCTTCTATAATTATTATTTTCGAGCATAAAGCGCACCAAATGGCTTCTACAGCTTTTGTTTTTAGGCACCAATTGCACCAAACTAAAAGATGCACTACATTACGTTAAATTTATTAAACTCTAAAAAACTGTTTAAAAATCTAAATGGCTTAAGTCTGAAAGGAAATCATGAAAGGAATCAAATCCTTTATAATGCATGCAATATATAGTGCATAAAAAGCTGGCAGGGCCCACCACACCATCATTGCACCCAAGCAACATAGCTGCCTTCAAAGAAATGTTACAACGATACAAAGCCACTGGCAACGCTGTGTTTGATTTGACCAGGCTGATTTAAATGTCAGATCACCACTTCAGAGACGAATGCATTACCACTTGATCAACTGGCCATAAGAGAGCATAACCAGAAGTACAGATTAAATGCATCAGAGTATAAATATCATTGGTACACCTTATGGTTTGAAAAATATGACACTTTAAAATCTTAGCTTCACCTAAGAAAAACAAGCAATGCTACTCATATGTAACAAGAAACTTGAAATTTAGTAGTTAAGTTGCGGTGATGTGAATACTGTCTTGTCACACCACCACATTAAAAAAACTTTAAAAGTGACAAATTTTCTTTGACCCACTGCTAATTTTAAATAATTATTTTAAATAAAAGCAAGTGATTTACTGTAGATACAACTTCTAAGTCTGTTTTTTTATTTTCACTATGAAAACGCCTAAAGTTTTGTTTTTTACATACCAGTTCAAATAGGTGGTAAAGATTGTCAATCTAGGTATACATTCAACTAACCTTGAAAACCTGACAATGCCACTGTTAGATTGGTCATCATCCTTGAAATCTTTGAGCACGAAAGATCAACATTGCTTCATAAGTTCATCAATAAGTCTCTTTAAGTCTGGACCAAAAGTACCATATCATTGATAAGTTTGCTAAATTCCAAGCACTTACAGTTACTTTTGTTTAATACACTAAAAACTTGGTAATAGAGTCTTAATTTACAATTCTGAAACGTAATTGCAGAATATATAACTTTTGACGGGTGTCGTTAAGTATAAGCCGTCGCTTTATTTTCAGCAGCTCTGCGATTTGTGTATGAGCCTGCGTGGATTTTCTCCTTCTCTCCAATCTAAGCTATTCCTCAGATCTAGCCCTAACCCTAATGAGTGCACGCATGAGCATGAGTGCCTGCAAGCAAGAGCGCAAGCTCATACACAAGTCATTGAGATTCCGAAATAAAGCTGATGACTTATACTTAACCACACCCCTTTTGACTTCACTATCTTATTGACACTGACAGTAGGCCAAACCTATTTTCATTCATTCATGTTCATACATGTCCATACACAACAGAAAAAAGTAAAAGATAAAACTTATCGCACGTAGGAATATGGTACATAGGATGACCACAATGCAGCCAAAATGCTTGCCTAGTCGCAGACAACCTTACTCTCCTTAGCCTACTTGTCTTTCCAGTCCAACAAAACAAAAGCAAAGAAGCAACAAGGTCACAGAAAGCAATATCGCACATCATAACTTATGTACACTTTATACAGAGAACTTTATTACTACGTTATTGACTTGAGAGTGTCTGTAATTCAAGTATTTGTAAAAGTTTAATCAAAACCTGATAGTCGCTGAATAATAAGTGTGGACATCTTTAAAAAGAATGATTTCACATGCTTATATAGCTGCTACTGCACAGCCCATCATATCAGCAGTGGTGGGCAGTAACTAGTTACAGTTGTAACAAGTTACTGTAGCTAGTTACTTTTTTAGTAACTGTAACTTCGTTACTTTTTTCAGATGTAACGATATTAGTAACTAGTTACCAGTTTAGAGCCCTAAAAAAGTTACATTTACAGTTACTTTTTGTACCACATGCTTTGAAACAAATCACAGATTTTTTATGAATTCCATTCAAAATAATTGTATTACACTGGCACACAGAACGCACAGTCGCATGTCTGATCAACCATAACCTTTTATCCATATTTTCTTCACTGAGTTCATTGGACTATACATGTGGTTGCTGGTTAAAGTGAAGGCAGTGATAGTTTTCCAACTTCGCTTTCTGGAGATTGAAACCGTTTGGGGATTCAGTGCTGAGTAGGCCTACTGCACAGCTGTACGTGTACTAGCAATCAGTGTTAGTTTGCAATTTCAATATAATACTACCCTACCATCTAGTGCAGCAGCGGAGAGACTATTTAGTTTGGGTTAAGATATCTTAAAATCAAAGCGCTGTGGGGTCAGTGACGAACACTTTGAAATTTTAGCCTTTTTGGAAGGCAATTTAACTGATCTCTGTTTTCAAAATTTTTGTAACTCTCAGTGCATATTTTTAGATCTGGCTAGTCCTTTTTTCTTTGCATTCTTACACAAATGCGACTTTGAAAGTTGATGCATGAAATTTAACTCTTTGACAAAACTAAATTTTGTGACAAAGAAACATCCTTGGTTTGGTCTTAATATACTTCTGAGACAAACCAGACGCAATCTGGCAAGTGTCGACAGGCCAGTTTTTAGTCTAAATTTTTAATCACTAAAAGTAACTGTAACTTGTAACTAGTTACTTTTTCAAATTTGTAACTGTAACTGTAACGTAGTTACTTTTTTGCCAAGTAACTGCAACTTGTAACTAGTTACTTTTAGAAAGTAACTTGCCCACCACTGCATATCAGTAAGCTAGTACCGAGGTACTCCTAGATTATTGCATTTTAATTTTACTTCTACGCATTACTGCAGGCTAACTGATGCTGTAGGCTCTAATAGTTTTGAGTTTCATTGATACAAAAAATCAGAGCCTAGATGTTATTGGCAGACTAATTTTTTAACTTTGCATATCTGTTATACGTACACTACATCATTGCACCTGCAAAGTGCACCACTAAGTTAAATTTTTTAGAAGTAAACTAGCCTACAACAGCTATCAGGCTAGGATTACCAGTTTACTTTAACAATGTGGTATAATACTCGGTAGGTATGGGTACCACCAAAACGTAGACCTATCGTGACGTATTGGTAGGCCTACTGGTTTTGACCTAAGCAAGTCCTCATGATCTGGATTGTGATCTGCATTGCCACACCACACATCGGTTTTAATTTTCAAATCTCTTTACTTGGAATAGGCTAACCAAATGTCATATAGCAACAAACAAATCATTCATCATAATTCACTTTTGTGCCTATCGACCTAGGCCTCTTTTTTGCAAGATTTTTCTTATACAGCCGCAAATTGACCATTTTCACGTTAAATTAGTCTATTTCAAACCAACACGCATACTTTCACTTTTGAAACTCAACTTTTTTTCAACAAAACTTATGAGACTAATTTTAACCTACCTCGAGACCTGGCAAACCAGTTTTTGAAATTTCACGCAAATCGTGAGCTTTCGAGTGTACCAGCGAAAAAAATTTGCTCTTTTAGCAAATTTTTTTCGCTGGCAATTTTACTTTTGTAGAGTGTTACACCCGTAAGGTGGTACGCATGGGCTTACGGAATTTTCGTTTAAAACAAAATCAGGTTACGCTCGTAAGCTGACGATACTATGCACAGTGCAGAGAGGCCCTAAGTAGCGGGTTAAAAATACCATCAAGAATTTAGAGACGGACATTTGCTCACAAACGGTCTCTAGAATTGAGACAATGATCTTTTTTATAGCTATAGTGCATAGTAGAATCACACTTAACTCAATCAGTTTTTTCTTTTGCTTGGGATTACGGTTACATGTACTAACATCTTCGATAAAAGGTGACAATTAAGAGAAAAGCCAGTTCTACTAACTAAAAATCAGCCAAGCATAAAATGAGTTTTTTAATTAATAAAAGCATTGGCATGATCTGTGGAAAGAAGATGTTCTGCGGACCGGCAAAAAATATAAGCGGACCGGCGTTTGGGAACCACTGTTCTAAATTACGAACACTTGTGTTATATTCCCCGTCATCTTCTTGAGGCATAAACATTTGCAGTTCACGAGCAGTATTATTTGGACGGAAAAGCGATATGCGTTTTCCGATTAATTCTGCTTTTGAGGGCTTTTCTGCTGTTTGCAATCCCAAGCTCTTGTTGCTTCCGGTACTTCAATTGAATCCGTTTCAGGAAAGACGTCTACAAATTTCATGTCAAATGAAATCTTTTGCATGCTGTTTGAAACAGTTGATAGCATAATTTTATTTCAACACGCGTGTGTGCGCACATGCAAAAAATTTGTAGTGAAGACTTGACAACACAGATCAATACTTATGACACAAGCTATAGTAGTGTTAGTTACTTACACTGACAGTGATACTAATTAATATTGCATTTCTCCATAATTTTAAATTAAAAAAAAAAAACTGCATCAAAAGCTGTGTTCATTGTTTACGTCCCATGGTCAGTTATGCAATGAAGTTTTGTCTACGGAAATGGGTTCTACGATAGCTGACCGCCAGCTAACTCTAACCCTAATGTTGGCAGTGAGACTAATCCATTTATGACAACATAAGCAAGCAGAGGTGGAGTCCTTGAGGACGTTCTTGGCCTCGAGGACGTTCTCGAAGATACATTTTGAAGTCCTTGGCCTTATCCTTGTCCTCGAAGCCTTAGGTCCTCGAAAATTGCCCTGTCCTCGGCTCGAGGACAGCACTAGTTTTTGAACCGTTGAAATTTCGTTGGAAAACGCCAGAAACCTCGCGGAAAATTTGCAAATAGGTTTTATGTTTTCCGCAATTGGAGCATAGGCTTAGCCAAGCGAACCTCCCTCCCAATTGAAATTTCACCAATGACAAAAATGTGACAAAAAAGCCTATTGTTTCTTCAGTTTCAGTTTCTTTTTAGCATTTTTCGCTTACACCAGCAGTAGCGAACAACAACATTAAAGACCAGGGGCCCCGGGACTCCCTCAAATCAATTTTTTGCCAGCCAATTTAAACATAAATCTGGAAGAAATGGATAGTTTTGCCGGATTTACCACAATATTGCGCAGTACCATCTCTAGGGGCTCTGCGCTCAAATCTTAAGACTTTTTATGGTCTTCACCTACATTTGGCAGAAAGATGTTGCGAAAATCTCCAAAGTGCCAGTGCGAAAATCTCCAAAGATGTTGCGAAAATTAGAGGTAAATTTCACCTACCGAGGTAGTAAATTTACATAATTGCAAACTCAAGCAAACTTCAATTTTCAGTTGTACAAAACCTTACAACCCTTTTTTTCAAATTGGACATCAGCTCAAGAGATGGAGCTGGGAAAATTTGGTACTTTCTGGACCAGAGACCGTTTTTTTATGAGGTCATCTGAAAAGCTGGAGAAATGTGCGGTTTCAGGGGCTGGAGACATTTTTTTGGAGATCACCTAAAAAGTCGGAGAAAGCAGTGGTTTGCCGGACTGAAGACCTTATTTTCATTTTTATTTTTGGAGATCACTGCAAGACTCACCAAAACTTGTGGACCACCAAGAAGATGGGGATAAATTTCGTGAACCACCATGAACATGGGGTAAATTATACTTTTATCATTTGCCAAGGGGTAAACGAGACAAAAAAGTTTAAGAACCCCTGCACTTAACAACATGCTACTGTATAACTATTTATGACTCAAAATTATGTAGACACACTAGTTGGATACCCTGAAATATAATATATGGAGCCAAATGCAAAATAATCGACCGCAGATCTCTAAAAGTAGCTTTACATACCTGTTGATTAATTGTTTTGGCACTTCTTCAGCAATAAAATCATGGAGAGCAGATAGGAGCATTTGTAGAACCTCCATATCAAGGCACGTTTTGATGCAAAGAGCTGGACAGCGCTGTTTCGAGCTTTTAGCTCTTATCAGCAGCCCTCAGCATATCTAACCAAAGGTATTCCCCAGTTTTGTTTTGGTTTTGGGGAGTGGGGGTTGTGAATATGTGTGGAGTTTGTCGGATGGTAGTGGGAGTATAGTATTGAGAGCTGAAGACACTTTTTCAAGTATCCACAGCTGCTCTGAGTGTAGATTGTTTTACCAGCTGACTCAGCACAAAGAACGCGTTGCCGCGTCTTGAGTGCTATGAGCGCCAGGGATTGTTAAGCTCTGCAAACACCTATGTGGCATTTGCAATAGCGCTTGTAACTCTACCGTGGCAAAAGAAGCTCTAACTACTAAAGGTAGCCGAACAAGCTTTCCTACGAACCTTTTCGGAATTTAACACTAGTGACCCGCGATGATAGCGGATCCTAAGCAATAATCCTGAAAAGAATGATCATGACTGACAATGCAGCTCATTTTTGTCATTTTTTTTATTTTTGTTTTATTTTTTTATTTTATTTTTTAAAACACAAACCATTCATAAAAACAATTTGCAAGTTTTCGTTTACAGTTTGGTTATTTGCTGTTGTTAATGAAATAAGTAGTGCATATTTGATAAAGTAATATATTGAAGTTATTTGTTGGATGGCGAATTTTTGCGTGTGCGACGTGCGTGCATTTAAAATCGGTGATAGATTGGGTGAAAGATACAAATAAACAAAAAGTGATTTTAGTGCCGTGAATTGTGTGAACACCAAAAATTGCGATACACGTCATATGCATTAGAAGAATCGGATGAGCGCCAGCCGTTTGGGTGTAGATGGTGCATGTTTCGGCGGTTGGTGTTTCATCATTAAGTGCATCATCAAACATTTTGTTTCATTTTATAAATCAGTAATCGCACAATAATTTATTATAAAAATACGTGAAAAGTAAAATAAAGCTTTTATTAAAATTTGCAAACAAAAAAGCAACTCACTTTGAATACATAAAAGGTATAATTTTGAACTTACTTGTCTAGCAGAAAAAACTTTCAAGATAAATACTTTTGTGGAAACCCCGATAATACAATAAAGATTAATCTAAGGATTTTGCACATGTCCTTTTCCAACAAGCAACAATCTCGATTCTGATTGCGTTGCTTCTCAGCGCGGCGCTGAGAAACACGTTTCAGACTCCAGTCTAAAGCAACCAGAAATTAGTTGCGCTGCCAAGGGCCAATGTCAAGCCGTCGCATGGTGGAGGCAAAGTTCAAACAAAAATTTTTTTTTCATAAGTTACACTGTAAAATGGCGCAATAGGAGGAGTAATTATTATTTTTGAGCTGATATCCCATTAGTTGTGTTGTTTTTTATTTTGGTTTTGATTACCCATAGTGGTTGCTCTCGAAAGGTCTCACTGTTCCAATTATATTAGTTTTTAACATCTAACATTTTTTTCGTCTAATAATTTCAGCTTTAGCTGCATTTATGCCCAGTATATATTTAACATTTTTGCTTTGACCGTTTTCAAAAAAATTGTAAAGAATCATATCTCGGTTTAGTTTATCATTTAAAAGGTTATTTTCAGTTAAGAATTTTTCTAAAGCATTTCATATTTCCTTAATTGGCTCACAATCGAGGAGTACATGACAAATTGAATTTACTTCTTTTTTGCAAAATTTACAATTCGTAATTTTGTTTCGATATTTTTGGTTTTCGTTTAGTCGAATTTGTTTTTGAAAAGATCCTCATTTATAGCCATTATGAATGGTTCTATAATTAACTTCTTCTTCTCGATTAGAAATTTGCCTTTTAAGTATTTTATTCTGGGGAGATAATGTTTTCCATGGAATTATTTCGCCATGATAGTTCTCAATTTCTACAATTTCATTTTCTAAATGTTTCAGCTTGTTATATATCTCCTTAGGCGCAATTTCGGATAAGCTTTCAAATTTATTTTTTATTTTCAGAAAAATTTTGAAAATGTCATTCCATGTTTTGTTTGGCGTAATTGCATGAGGATGAAGATTGGAATATAATTTTTGATTAATATGTCTTAATCTAAATGGTAGGTTGTAAATGGCCCATTTTTGCCCCAACTCTTGTGGCTCTTCAATTTTCGCTAATTATTTGATTTTTTCAACTCGGCAGGTTTCAAATTTTGCTTTAATATTAATCATATTGATTTAGCCTTGTTCAGGATTTGCGGTTGGTTTTGTACGCTTGATGTTTTCAGGGTGTCGAACCGTTTCAAATAACGGTTCGGGTTCAGGTTTAGCTCCTGCTCAAAATAGTTTAGCGGTTCAGGTTTGGTTCGGGTTCACTTGAGCACCATTTTCGAGGTTCAGGTTTGGTTCGGGTTCACTCAAGTAAAATATTACTGGTTCAGGTTCGGTTCGGGTTCATTGACTTAAAATTTAACTGTCGTTACTCGTTTCGTCCAGAAAAAAAAGAAATTGCTGATCCTGTTGATAATCACCACTGCTCTTATTGTACGTGTACCAGCGCCAGCGGACTCCGGATATGGAAAAAAAAATATTCTTACTTTTGTTAGGGGTTCAGGTTCGGCTTGGGTTCACTTGAGCACAATTTTGAGGGTTCAGGTTTGGTTCAGGTTCACTGAAGTAAAATTTTGCTGGTTCAGGTTCGGTTCGGGTTCACCAAAATGAAACGGTTCATTCGGGTTCACTGTTCGGGTTCAGGTTCGGTTCGACACCCTGGATGTTTTCAATCCAGTTTGATGCCATAAAAATCTATACATTAAACTATTTGTATGATTCACGACATTTTTCGGTGGAATCAGTATTTCTGCCAAATTTATAGTTTTCGGTACTAATAACGTATTGATGATTTGGATTTTTCCGTAAATAGAAAGTTTTCTGTCTTCATGTATTTCCATCATAGATTTTATTCTTTAAATAGCTTTATGCCAATTGTTCTTGTTGTTATCTTTATGCAAATCAAAGTTAATTTCAAATAGTTTAACATTTTCGGTAAGGTTGAAAACCGGATGAAATTGTTTTGTGTATGTTCCAAGCATAGGATCATTAGTTAAGATTTGAGATTTGTTTGGTTTATTTTTTGGCCAGAGACTTTTTCATATTTTGTTAACTCTTTTAAAATAATATTGAGTGATTCTAGATTTTGGAAAAAAAGGCTGTATCATCTGCATATTGTAAAATTTTTAGTCCAAATTTTTGGTATTTGAATCCTAATATCTTTTTTTTCCTTTTCAATATGTCTAGTAAGGGTATCAGCTGCGGTTTTGGATAAAATCATACTGATCAAACAACCCTGCCGTATTCTACGCTTTATTTTAACAGGTTTGGTTAAAACACCATGTAATTCTACATTTGAATAGATATTTTGGTATAAAAGTTTGATCCAGTTTTGCATGTTTTGTCCGAAGCCTAATCTTTTGATAATTTTGAAGACGAACTCTTGCGACAAACGATCAAAGGCTTTTTCAAAATCGCCTAAAAAAAGACCGAGGGTTTCATTTTTCTCTTCAGCTATTTCGAAACCTGTTTGGACATGTATAACAATTTGTTCAATTTTACGATTTGGAAGTCCACATTTTTGATTGGTCGAAATATTGATGTTTATTTTGAGAGTTATTCTATTAGCCTATAATTTACCTAGAATTTTACAATCTGTGTTTAGCAATGAAATTGGACGCCAATTTTTAAGTTGTATTTTATCGTTTTTTTCTTTTTTTGAAGATTAATTTTACTATAACTTGTTTCATAGTTTTACTCATTTCTTTTTGCAAAAAGTAGTCATTGTAAATTTCGACCATGTCGGTTTTAATTAAGTAGAAGAACGTTTTGTAAAATTCTGTGGTAAGTCCGTTAGATCCTGGTGAACTTTCTTTATTCAATTGATTCAGCGCTATTTTAATTTCTTTTTCAAATACAAAATTTTTTAGTTCTTTTACTTCGTCAATGCTAATTGCAGATTCTTTCATTATTGTCGCATAATCATTTTGCAATTTTTCTGATATGTTTTGGTCTTTTTCTCCCCATAATTTTTTGTAAAAGGCATGGGTTACATCAAGAATTTTATCTTTATCACTTACCAGTTTTTCATTCTCATTCATAAGTTGGGTTATGGTTTTTTGCCGAGCTTTGTTGATCTCAATATTAAAAAAAGATTTACTGAAAGTTTCATTATCAAATTTGTGGATTTTTGATCTGATTCTTGTTCCTTCAAATTGAATTTCATAATAGTTTTGAATTTTGTTTTCCAATTCAGTTTTTAATCTTTCGTCTTTAAGAGAGAGCGAATCTTGATTAATTATCTGTAGCAGCGTTCTTTTATTGTTATGGTGGGTTAACATTTCAGTTTGTTTCAAATCTATCAAGAATTTTTTGCAAATATGTTTCGTAAAATACATTTTCCTGTATCCCACCATTCCAATACATTTGAAAAAAATTGTTTATATATTTTCCAATTTTGCCTGGCATTTTCAATTTCTACTTTTAAGCATGAATGTTTTAGAATCTGATTGTTTAAACAGAAGAGACCTGGACCCCACTTAAATTCATTCGGAAAGTTTAAAGTTATTGTTGGAGAAAGAATATGATCCGTATCAATGGTTGGAAGGAAATCACTTTGGTTTATCAACGATGTTGGGTTTTTAAAAACGGTCTATTCTGGTAGCTACACTATCGCTTTTATGACGGTAGGTATAGACTCTTTTTTTTGATAGAAGTGTCGAAAAACATCTATTAAATTATGTTTGTTTTTCAGAGATTTAAAAGCAGTTTTGTCTGATGTAATTTGGAACAAGTGCAGATTTTTTGAATCTATAGCATCTTCTATAAAATTCAAATCACCTGCTTAAATGAACGGAAAATTATTTTTTTGTTATCGAAAAAATTTTCAAGATTAAGAATAATATCTCTACGTTCTCTTATAAATCGAGGATAATAGCAATTGATTAGGTCAAGGTCAAAATTTTAACTTCTGATCTAAACTATTCGAACTCTGTTCTTAACTAAGTTAATCTCCGAAATTTCCGCGGTTTGTTTAATTTTTTTTTTCAATTAGTATAGCTGTGCCTATTCTAAAATATTTTGGATCTTGCTCTTTAGGTATCATATGATTTAAAAATATCAAGAATTTGTTGGCTGTCAGCCATTTTTCCATATTGGCTTTATCAAAATTATAAATTTGTTGGACAAATAAAATATCCAACTTGTTTTTATTTATTATTTGCAAAGAGTTTAGTTTACGCTTAATTCCATTAATATTGATAGATCCAATTTTTAGGAGTGCTTTTGATAATTGGTTATTGATAATTTTTGAATAGTTATGATGAAGTTGAAAGCTTTGAGTAATATTTAATTAGCAATTTTTGACGGGCTGTAATCCAGTTTGGGAGCCATCTCAAGGCATTTTTGGATAGATGGGGTCAGATCAAAAAATAAAAACATTTAATTAGAATTATTCGCTACAGATAAGTTGGTATCTTGTTTCTCTTCAACTTTTTCATTTATCACTTGAGGTAAGTTCTATTGAATCGTTTGATAAATCTTCTAGTTTTTTTTAGTTCCATTTTCAGTCGAAGTTTTTATAAAAGAAATTGCTTGTTCCTGTATCAGATTCAGGTTTTGATTGTTTCTCGAGTCCGGTGTTGAACATTGAAAAAGATTTTGGATGTCAGGAACAGATTCAGTAGGAGTGTTATTGAAACACTCCGCAGTTTCTTCCCCTGATCCTGAGTCCGTGTTCAATAGTTCGGGGTCCGTTTTTTCGGCAATTTGTTTTTCCTGTTCTTGTTCTTAAATATTGTTGTTTCGCTTTGCTATGCAGGTTTCTTTTTTTTTTGTATCCTCCATTTTTCGTTTTTTTGCCATGACAGATTTCCTTTTTGATTTCTTTTTACAAACTGTTAAAAAACTGGCTAATGATGGATCAGATGGCGGTTGTTTATTTGTGTTTTCATCTTCCTCTGAATCTGATAATTGTTGAAACCTATTTTCGGTAGCGAGGGGTTGGATGTTCTCTTTTTGTTGGGAAGTCCAACGGTATTCTGCAACTTTTCATTTTCCTATTTTTCGACGTTCTGGTTCTTGTTTTGAATGGTATGTGCTATTTGCTGGTACTGTTCTTCTGATTCGCCATTTGGGCAATAGAGCTGATCGTGCTCTTTTTGTTTGTATATAGCACAGGTTTTCTCGCTTTTCTTGGACATGCAAAAATAGCATGTTCCCGAGATTTACAATAATTGCCCATAGGAAGGTGTGCCTCATTTGGTTTCATGATATTGATCCAATGTCCGTACATTTTTATACGGCTGGGGATTAGGTTTAGATTGGCATTTGCAAGAATGAGATTTACATACCCATTTTTTATTTTTGAATTTCGGAGGCGACCGTAAGTGATTCGGTTAAGCCGTCCCCATCCATTTTTCTCAACAACGTTTTTGAAATGGTCATCTTCTATTTCAAATGGGCAGGGGTACAGTGATATTACATCATCAGGTTATGCTGGGAGAGTTGTTGTCAAAGTTATTACGCAATGATTATACAAGACCTTTTTACCTCTTTTGCACATTTCGTGAAAATGTTCTCTGTAGATGGATTTCTTTTCTCGGGTGAAGTCTTTCAGAAATGTAATTAGAATTGTCCTTTCTCGATAACTCAAGATACGAATACCTTCAACGTCTTTAAAATAATTAGGAAATTCTGTTTGTAACAACGGGAAAATTTGTCCGAGATCCGAAAGTCCTTCGACGTGTACAATTACGGAGCGATTTTGAAATAGGTATACCATGATCACTTTATAATGATTATTGATGAAATTCGTGAAAAAAAATAACAACGTATAACAACAAATAAAATAATGTATCAGTAGAAAACTATCGTTTTTTAACGCAAATACAAGGGAGTTGTTTAATAATTGACGTCTTTGTTTACAAAATAAAATGCACTACTTGAAACAAGGTTGTATCAAAGTGTGACGTAATTTGAATAACGCCTTTCAAATTGCGTACGTTTTTGCAGTGACGTCAATAGTCACAAGATTGTTCAATCACGTGATTTATATAATCCAATAGTAGTTAGCTTAGAAATAAGAAATCAGTGGAGCGAAAAACGCTACGCCCAACTCTACATCTCAAAAAAAATATGATGGTTCAAAGATTATCCAATCATACTGTTATAAACAAGCAGAATTCAAATCTAAGGTTAAAGAAAAACGGTTTGGAGTTCGAAATAGTTAATTAAGATAAAAAAGTAAGTTAAGGCAGTGACAAATCAAAACTTTCACCCAATCAAAAAACACACGAAGGTAAATTAAACAAAACAGTGAAATTACTCACCTGTACAGCAAAACTTTATCTACGCTAATGCCTAATAGTAGATACTTATTGAACCTAAAGCTCAAAAGCTAAGTCTGACTAAAAAAGTTTAAATTCAGACAGGGGCTAAATCAGCAAAAATACAAAATCAACGGAATATCTAGGACAAATGGGCACTTGCAAATAAGTTTTGGGAAACCTTAAAAACTTGCCTTAATAAAAACTGATGATAAAAGTACTGGTAAAAGACAAAAGTCAAGGCGCTCTGAAAAGAGCACTGCAAGACTACGCTTTTTTCGAAAAGAAACACTATGCTCACCTAAAAACGAGCTAGAAACCTAGGCTAAACGACTTATTTTTAGGCTGTTAAAAACCATCGCTTATGTAAAAAAACTTATAAAAAAATGACCTCAACTTAAAAAATTTAAAACTTTACTGAAATAAACTGACTACGCTTGCTGTGAAACAACTTTTTAAAGTTAGCGGTAAGTCGATGTTCGGGAACGTCGAAACTTCCTTAATTCAAAACCTTGATGGCTTGTACAGTGGCAAAGGGTTTCTAGGGAATATACAATTTTTCACTTGTGGTACTTCACAAAACAAGTGAAAAATCGCTGTACCCTTGTATTAAGGACAGACATAGGCTATTACAAAGGCTCCCCTCTGCGTGACTACGGAAATCAATACTGAACAAGCTTGACGTCCTTCGCGGTCGACTGCTGGGAAGTCAGAACGACTTCCACTGTCCAGCACTGTGTATCAATGACTCAAGCTGCTGGCGGCTGCAAAGTTGGTGGTTGATCTGGCCAGCTAACTGCCAGTAGAAGTTGTTCTGACTTCCCAGGAGTCGACCACGAAGGACGTCAAGCTTCTTCAGCCACATTTTATTGAAATTTGATGTATTGCACAAACAATACTCATTGCATATTTTCTATACTTTTGATGCTCCGACACACACACATTTTCAACATCACTAAGCATTAGTGGACAATTGGTACATGAACATCATGACAATTCATTGGTGTGCTTGCTGGCAATATGAGGAACAACAGCATCTTCATCTTCTGAACTTTCCAATCCTTGTTCTTCTGGGTAGAAATTTGGTTGTAAAGGCTCATACGTAAAACTGTTTCTACCAGGTGCGTAGCCAGAATTTCGCAAAGGGGGGAGCTTTTTTGGAAGCTTGAAACGACAATAAAATGAACTTGACCCAAATTTTCATCAGTCTTGAATCAGATTGAGGCAGCTTTTCTGTCAAAATTAGGTGATCTCCAAAAAACAAAAAAGGTCTTCACCAAAATTATACGGGTTTTCCGTCCGAAATTAGGTGATCTCTAAAAAAAAAGGTCTTTACCAAAATTCAGTCCCTTTATCTGAGCAACTTTGGGTGAGCTCTCCAATCCCGTTGGGGGGGGCTGTTTTCATTTTTGGAGCAAAAATCGGCCTCAAAAGCACTAAAAACGTGCTATTTTGAATACTTTTCAGGCCAATGGGGAGGGGGGCTACAGCTCCCCCTCCAGGCCACGCTTTTGGTTTCTACTCATGTTTCAAAACTCAAAGTTAACTACTTAACACAAACAACAAAGAGTGACAATAATCAATGATATATCTAAAACTCCAAAAGCAGAAAATTTAGACCATACTAAGGTAGCAAGCAGAATTTCAATCGCACTGCAGACTGTGCAAACGCACTGGTAACATAAATCCTA
This sequence comes from Trididemnum nubilum, assembly GCA_963965965.1. Taxonomy (NCBI): domain Eukaryota; kingdom Metazoa; phylum Chordata; class Ascidiacea; order Aplousobranchia; family Didemnidae; genus Trididemnum; species Trididemnum nubilum. The sequence continues at coordinate 6,014,991 of OZ014483.1, forward strand.
CCTAGAGATGGCAACAGTGCAGCGTACGCGGGCGCGCGCTGTTGTTGGTGCACCGCGCCGCGCAGCGTGGCAACTAAAATCTGCATTACGTCACAGCGTCAGCGCAGCGCCGCATACAATAATTTTTTTACATTTTTTTTACAATTACTGAGGGTGATTTTCTCTTTATGAACAACAATCGTTAGTCTGGATATAACTATTATATGAATTGAAGGCAATGCATGCTACTAAAACAGTAAAAGGTGCCTTCGGTTCGAGTTTATTTTTTCAGAATTCGGAGCATCCTAAAATCGGCTATTTTGGCTACAATAAACTTGGTTTTGATCGGCTGAACGTGTTTTTTGACACCAGCAAAAAGATTTTGGTTTTGGTAGGCTAAACTAGGAAAGGTTTAGGACGTTTGGTGAAAAGGTGAAACAAAGGCAGAAGAAACAGGTTTGAGGGAAACAATCATCAGAGTAGAGGCACAAAACAAAGCCTAGCAACACACCCACCCTGTACGCAGTAGGCTTATGGTATTGGTACAAGCCCAAGGCTAGACAACAGTTTCTACTACACATGCGCTTGCATTTCAGAGTGATAGAGTTAGTTCAGTGTAGCCTATTCGTCAACAGGTCATGGCATCAAGAATTAGGCTTTCGGTACTATGTCTGTAGCCTATCTCAGATCTGGTAGACCTATGTAGTAGAGCACGAAGACTAGGCTACACAAATTCCCAATGACAGAATAGCCTACGTAGTAGCAAAACTTATTCCAAAATCAAACACACATGCAAACGGCAAAGGTATAATACATAGGGTAGTTTCATACAAGTGTAGTAGCTTGTGACAGCATGCAGAGCACGTGCTTCCTTATATTTCATTATTTGAGCTACTGGTTCAGGATTAGTACAGTAGTTGCATGGAGTCATCAGGTAGACTGGTAGATTGTTTTTGATTGCCAAAACATGGTGCAGAAAAACTGATAGAAAGCACACACAAGGCAAATTAAACCTGAAGGCCTAAAACTGAAACGACTGATCTCACGTCGCATTTTTTTTAGTTTTTATGCGGCCATTTTCAAAGTTAACGAGTGCAAAGTTTCTGACTTTTACTTATAACTCGATAATGGTTTGGTCTAGCTACATGAAATTTTGACAGCAGTTTGAGATTCATAAGTTATTTGTGTGTGCCAAATTTCAAGGCAATGAGTCCCATAACTTCAGGTTTAGGACCCGAAAACTACTTCAAAAGTTTGGTGTAAAAAGCGGTCTTATTCAAAAACGGCTTAAGTACGGCAAAAAATATTTCGCATGGTTAATGTCGTAAGATACTCTTTCATCCCTACCTACCCTTTTAGCCGCATTGAGTTTTTTTTCTTTTTTCATTTTTTGCTTTCTAAATTTTGTGCATTTTTCTTCTCCTAAACCACACAACATCAATATCTAATTTTTGTGTAAATTTGTTGAGCTGCAAGTGCAATTTTGTCTCCTGAAATTTTTTGAGGCTTCTCCCCAGAACCCCCCAAAATGGGGCCCTAAAAAACTAATTTTTTTATGTGCTCAAGCTAGGGTGATAGTTTTTTGTTTATATTGGTAGATATTTAAAGGCGGTGAATCATCCAGCCAATTCCAGTGGTTTACAATTGCTAAAATTGTACTATAATTTTTGATATTTTTTGTTTTAATTTTGGGACTGCAGTTGCAAAGATATTCAACAAATACAAAAAGATGTCCCCTCGAAAAAAGTTTTTGGAAACTCTGAGTTTTGCTCTTCCCGCCAAAACCACAGTAGGCCTAATGGTTTAGAGAACTGTGGTAGGCCTAATAGTTTAGAGATAGTTTATTTCCAAATACAGTAGTTTAGGCCTAATTAGGCCTAACTATCTCTAGACTATTAGGCCTATTGGTTTAAAGTTAGTTAGGCCTAATAGTTTAATAAGATTACAGTAGGCCTAATAGTTTAGAGAACTGTGGTTTTGGCGGGAAGATCAAAACTCAGAGTTTCCAAAAACTTTTTTCGGGGGGACATCTTTTTGTATTTGTTGAATATCTTTGCAAACGCAACCCCAAAATCAAAGCAAAAAATATCAAAAATTATAATTCAATTTTAGCTATTGTAAACCACCGGAATTGGCTGGATGATTCACCGCCTTTAAGCAACAAATAGTTTGACATAGTATGGAGGTACCACTCCCCCCAGGAGCACCCAAATGGACTCCCCAGAAATTAGTTTTTTGAACGGCTCAAGCTAGGGCATTACTTTTTTTATATCGACAGATGTTTAAAAAACAAATATTTTGACATGGTTTGAGAGAGCGACCCTTTTGAAAACTCTCCAAAATGATACCCCTAAAATTAATTTTTTATATGTCGTAAGCTAGAGAGCTAATTTTTTTTATGTTAGTGGAAATTTATAGGATATACAACTTGCGGTGCGGCGCGGTGCAGCGTGAACTTAGTTGTGTTTGGGTGCGGTGCAGTGCAGCATGCGGACAAGGTTACAGATGCAGCGCAGCATGCAGATGCATTTTTTGTTATCCGGGCCATCTCTAATCCTACCCTAACCATATACAGCGATATACGGTATCTGACAGCTAACAAGTTAAAACTTTTTACACTCGAATTTGGAACAGTGTGCATTGCTTGACCCAGATGTGCTTGAATTGAAACATCCGTAACTTTATTGTAGCTCTAAAATCAAACAAGGTTGACACTGTTTCTTTTAGACAAATCTTGACTTAGATCTCAAATTCAGACCTAAAGTCTTGGACGCAACAGTAAGATAAAAAACGTGCACTGCAGATTACTGAGCTTTTATTTACAAGTGAATTTTTAAGTTTCATCTCTATCAACCACTTTTTTGCTTTGAGATGCCAGAGACGGTTGAGCTGTAGGCGGTGAAAATAGATATCTTTATTATTTTAATAGACATCTTTATCATTATTATCATATTGTGACAGCCATGAGCCATACAATATTTCACCATTGCAAAAATACAAAAATAGAAAATTATATGTACAAAATTAATTGTCACTAAAGCAGCAAAATATATTCTTAACTTAATGATATTACTCCAATCTAAATCAGACTACTACCGAAACTGAATTCAAACTGCATTAGATTAGGCCTAGCCTACAAGTAGCCGAGGCTGTATAAAGTTCAATAAAATTTAATAGGCTTGCTAGCATCATTGCGGATCAATTATAAAGAGCACAGTATCCGATAGGGTACTTTTTACGAGTCGATGCAATCTCAGATAATTTGCAAATTGCATCTTTTGAGGAAAGTTCTTGCTTTGGTCTAATCTAGTCTTAAACTAGTTTTCATATTCCACCTAAACTTAAATTGCTGCTAATTTGGTTAAGTGTTTATTCACTAAGCAATGCGTCGCACATGCATTTAGCTCGTGCTCTCCCTGTGATTTTTCTATGAACATGTCGTAGGTTGTTTGACGTCATTATAAAATGTGCATAGACAAAGCGGATGTGTGTATCGATGCAATTTTTATTTCCAAATTTGGTAATTGCAGTTTTGTATCATTGCATATTTGAAAGTTTAATGATTCTAAATTGCTGCTAATTTTTGTTTCCAAATTTTTGGTTGCAGTTTTATATCATTGCATGTTTAAACATGTGTTATTCTTTTCGCCTAATGAGATCCTTGAGCAAGGTCGAAACGCGTCGCGATAGCTCTATCGCACTGTGTGTTATAGTAATAAATTGTAAAGATGAATAACTTATGCTTCTAAATGCTAGCCGTGAAGATGGCTTAAGTTACTGGTCGAAACACGAAAACCTATAGTTTTAGGTTGACAATCATTAAATAAAAGATTTTAATGATTCTAAATTGCCGCTAATTTTAGTACAGCGTTATGCTTATGGGTGGTACTAGAATAACTTAGCTTAAGACCCTTTTTTAGCATTAACGCAGGATTTTTTTGTAGTGAAAGTTCAGCATTTACTTTCATTTGTGCGTGCTTAAAGTCAATTGCAATGCAGAATGGCTCACCAGTTAATGGACCGTTCTTTCAGAAGCCTATGTCGCTACTTAGCCCTACCTATAGCAATTTGTTACTTGCTAGTTACTGACTGGTATGTGTAAATCCTTTTGACAATGTTTTTAAGTCTTGGCCTACCTGAATTACGTTTGTTAAGACTCGGCCTGCCTCATCACCAAACGTTCCCATTTAGATTACATTGGAGTTGAAAGTTGCGTGCCGTGCAAATACGTCATCATAGTAGGGATTGCTTTTGGGAGTAGAGCGGATCCGTTGATTTTCTCGTTACCCAAATCGAATTTCGAAGTGGAGTTTTCTCAGTTTTATCAATTGTAGTTTTTAAAATGCCTCCAATTTAGTTAAGCTGGCCTTTATGTTGGAATGGTATCATTTAAACTTGTATCTAAAATACGTATTCACAGCTTGCCTGCTTGGCGTTTGGACCGTATTCAGCTGTTACCTTGAATTACAAGCATGGTGACAACTTGACTCAAAAATCGCATAGATTTTAACTCGAAAATTGCAGAAATCAATGAAAAAAACAACTCCAGGCAAAAAAAAGCAACAAAAAAAACAAACAAACATGCAATTATTGCTGGAAGCCATTTTATGCATGAAAATCACCAGCGATAGGCAGGTTTGTCCATGGGACATATTTTTCTGTCCCATTCCATTCCATAGCAGTTCATGCCTGTCCCATCCCATTCCATGGCAGTGCAATCAAAATATCATCCAATAAAAGTTAATAAATTTATAATAATTTAAGTGCCATGTGTACCAGATAGAACTACGAGCTCGATCGCCCAAAATGGCCAGATCACTATAAATTTTAGGGTTTAGCATCCCTTGCCAATGCTTGCCTATCTATTTAGGTATGACGTTATCAAAAGGCTATCACATGGCTACTGTCCCATAGATCCCATGGGAAACGCAATGCGTGCTGTCCAATCCCATCCTATCCCATGGGACACTTTCCATGGACAAGCCTTGCGATAGGCAAAAGAATGTGAATTGAGTCAATAGGCAAAAGACGCATTCAGGGATCAGTTAAACGAGGACCAAAGGCAAAATCAATGTGGGTGTTTAAAGTTAGACGAATCGTATTAGATTAGATTCGCGTTGACTCCATCCTTTTTGACTCAGTCATTCCAGAGATGTTCTACTTTAAACTCAACGTCGGGGCCACTAATGTTATAAATTTTGATTATTTTTATTGGCAACCTTGACGTTCATAGTCTGAGCGTCGTTCGCAACTCCTTCCAGTTCTAACCTTTAGCAGCGCTGCTCTTAGGCAACTGCGTTGAGTCGCTTTGCTGCGCACTATTTAGTTTGATCTTGTCCACAGATTAGATCCGAGCAGGTAAAAAGAGTAGACTGTTTGGTATCCTGGCGATCTCAGTAAAAATCAAGCTGTCATATACATTTCTGTTGAAATTGTAGCCTAGCCTAGGGATAAGATTTTTATTACCAGGCTACAAACTACAAACTTATACCTGATAATAAGGCTACCAGCGCTCGAGTAGGCCTATTGTATTTGCTTACAGTATTTTGTGACTCTACAATGACTTTTCCATCTAAGTTGCAAACAATGACTTACTACTCTAATGACTCTACTAGCCTAATTATTTTCGCTTGTTCTTAGACGTCTGTTACCTAGTCTTTCGTAGAGTCTACTATTTTACCAGCTCGGATCTATTCTGCTGGTTAGTGCATAGCGAAACGACTCAATGCAGTAGCGTAATAGCGGCGTTGCTTTAGGTTAGAACTGAAATGACGTAGCTAATGACGCTAAGTTTATCAACGGCAAGGTTGCCAATAAAAATTATTAAAATGTATAACATTGGAGGCCCCGACGTCGTGTTTGAAGTAAAATATCGCTGGAACAGCTGAGTAAAAAAGGATGGAGACAACGCCAATCTTATGTGGTAGGCCTAACTTTAGATACCCCCATTGACAGAGGTGGAGTCGAGGACCCAAGGCTCGAGGCCAAGGCCAAGGACACAAAAAAAATCCGAGGCCAAGGCCAAGGACAGCCTTTCCGAGGACAGACAATCTCGAGGCCAAGGACAGGAATGCTCGAGGCCAAGGCCAAGGCCAAGGACCAAGGACACAAGCGCAAGTGCTCTCCAAAAAATAAAATAAAATAAAGGTCTTCACAAAAATTTTTCGGGCGATCTCCCAAAAAAAAAAAAAAAAAAGGTATTTTTCAGGCGATCTCCACAAAAATACGTTTTCCAAAAAATTTTTCAAGCACTTCACAAAATTTTAACAATTCAAAAATTAGTGCTGTCCTTGAGCCGAGGACAAGCCAATTTTCGAGGACTTGAGGCCTCGAGGCCAAGGCCAAGAACTTGACCTTCGAGGCCAAGGCCAAGGACTTCAAAATGTGTCCTCAAGGACGTCCTCGAGGACTCCACCTCTGCCCATTGATTTTGGCTTTAGTCCTCGTTTAATTATACTGTACTTGCAATTTTATATATTTGCATAGCTCTTCCGATCGCGAGTTTTTGGATCGAGATGCCCGACTTGTTCGCGGACGTGGGATTACGACATTTGCAGTGGGTGTACAGGGAGCTCTTGTTCCTGAATTGAGGGTGAGTAATTCTGTTGCAAACTGGCTGAATGAATGGTTACCACTTTTAAAACGGAAAGCACAGGCTCATTTCCGGACCGTTCAAATCAACCATAAGTGTACTGCGTGGCCTAAATCTGATCGGTTATATATTTTTTATATAGTCACCTTTGACTGACAAACATTATAATCAACTACCTTATATTTAGCTTAAACATTAATGCAGGGTGTCGAAGCGTTTCAAATAACGGTTCGGGTTCAGGTTTAGCTCCTGCTCAAAATACAGGGTGGGCCAGAAGTTAGGGGGCAGTGATACACAAGCACTGATTGTATCACTGCCCCCTAACTTCTGGCCCACCCTGTAGTTTAGCGGTTCAGGCTTGGTTCGGGTTCACTTGAGCACCATTTTCGAGGTTCAGGTTTGGTTCAGGTTCACTCAAGTAAAATATTACTGGTTCAGGTTCGGTTCGGGTTCATTGACTTAAAATTTAACTGTCGTTACTCGTTTCGTCCAGAAAAAAAAAGAAATTGCTGATCCTGTTGATAATCACCACTGCTCTTATTGTGCGTGTACCAGCGCCAGCGGACTCCGGATATGGAAAAAAAAATATTCTTACTTTTGTTAGGGGTTCAGGTTCGGCTTGGGTTCACTTGAGCACAATTTTGAGGGTTCAGGTTTGGTTCAGGTTCACTGAAGTAAAATTTTGCTGGTTCAGGTTCGGTTCGGGTTCACCAAAATGAAACGGTTCATTCGGGTTTACGGTTCAGGTTCGGTTCGACTCCCTGCATTAATGTCGTGTAAATGCGTCGCGTTAACTCGTTACACATTTTGACGTAATATGTAGCCTAAACGTTTTTTGTAGTGAAGATGAGACCCGCTGACTCGATACACTTTTCGGCGTAAGGCGCTAGTATAACAGAACGGTTTATGATTTTAAAGTATACAGATTGCATAAGTGGAACCTACATTGCAACAGAGTGAATAAATCTTTCTTTGCAGTTACAATGTCGTTAAAAATAATAACTGACTTTATGGTTCTATACATCTTTTGTGGTAATTATAAAAGCAGAAAGAAAAAATGAGGCCCGGTGTCAACCTAAATGAGGACCAACAACTGTCATTGAATTTTATGGTTAAAAAACCATAAAATTCAATGACAGTTGTTGGACATACTTAGTGTTTGCTATATTTCTGAAATCATAATGCTTGTTTCGTCATAATTGCTAACTCTTGTCATTTCAATTGTAAATTTGAATCGTTCTTGCTGAGTTTAACGTAGGCTAGTAGACACTAAAAAAGTACAGCAATGTTTTAACCTTTTGAAGATTAGTTTATTATTTGATTCGGATTCTTAAAGTTATTATTGCTATTTAGATATTCCTGAAGAGGGCCAGTGGTAGTGCCGAAAACGTTCGTTTAGAGAAATTGTAAATAATGTAAATAAATAAAAGTGATAGGCCTAAGCCTAAAATGCACCAAATTTTGTGGTTGCTGTATATTGCGATTATTTGGTATAAAAAGTCGACCTCTTTACTGAAACTATACAGCAATAATTGCTAAGCAAAATATTTTCGAAAATATGACGTCATAAATGATGATCTTATCGCTTTTTTTGCTCCCATTTGTGCGGTTCGTGAAAAACTTGACACATCTTATCTACAGTATAACATCAGCACAAACTTGGGGCCGTTTTTGTGATTATTTAGTAATATATGACATCATCAATCTGACGTCATAACTTTTTCACCTTCATAATACATTAAAACTTTTTCTAATTTTGAAAAAAAAAGTGAATTATGAAAGCAATTGAAATAAACTCAGTCTTGGATGACAAGCAAAACGCTGAAATACGACAAATATTGCAAAATGGGTGTCATATTTTCAGTGTAACTTATTGTATAAAAATTTTGATCAAAGTAAACCAAATTTATACAGTATCTTTTAATATGCCTGTACTTTGTTCAATAGTAATACCACAGTATATTAACTATACAGTATGTTCACTCCATTGTCAAAAATGTCCAGCATTTTTTTGCCTGTGTTGCGTCATAAGGACTTTTTTGGGTGGGTCACGTCACTACATGGTGAAAAAAATGTTTCCAATTTTTTTCAATTATTTTAATATTGTATATTTTTTTAAAAAACTTTGGGGTTTTTTATTTGAATTAATAGACTTTGTGCTTGAGGAAAGCGCAGTGGGCGAGCGAACTGTAACATTTGTGCCTTTTCAATTCTTAGAAATTGGCACGAAGCATGCTCGAAGATGTCGGGAGCCCACTATGACTTCATAATGCTTGTTAGAAATATACTAATTTCAAGTGTTTTAGTGCAATCGTTGATCTTAAATCAATGCAAGGTCTTCTTGGCTGCTCAAGGTTTTCTATCGAAGTAGACGGTGGACGAGATGCATTTGTGACGTCATAATGCATATATATATTGCTTAATTTCGTATTCATGCTTGCTATTGGACAGCCTGATTTAGCCAAATGCCAATATTGAATAAATGAAAAATAGCTAAAAGAAATAAATCCGATCGAGTGAAAGATGAAATCGGGATACCACTATGACATCACAAAGCTGGTACAAATTTGCCAATGTCAATTGATTTGACTGCAACACAATCCATCATTCAGTACAAGGATTTGGTTGCAGCTAAGTTTTATAGGGAGTAAAAAGGGTCGTGATCAACGCTTTCGTGTATGACGTCATAATCCATTTAAGTTTTGTTTCAATTTCCTGTTTAAGCTTGCTGTAGAATAGTCGCACTACAAGCTAATATAAGCATTGAATAAATTCAAGATAGTAATTGAAGTACGTAGTCGGCAGATCACTATGACGTCATAAAGCTGTAACAAATTTGCGAGTTTCGACTGATTTGAATGCAATTATTATCCATCGTAAATCATAACAAGGTTTTGCTTGCAGGTTGCTGCTGATTCAGGTTGCAGCTGCTTGCAGGTTGCAGCTGATTGCAGGTTGCAGATGATCTCTTTTCATTAGCTCCCCCTACCAAATTATTTTTCTCTATAAACAGTATACGAAATCGATTACTCCGTGTGAGTTTTATTAAACTATTCGATTTTATAATTTAGCAGCATCGAAACAAGAGAACTAACATTTTATCATTAGCCACCCCCAAAATAGCCCATTTATGCCACCAGTTTAATCTTGTTTGCACTACCAATTTCTGAGCCACGTTTTAAAAGCATTATTTTTTAATCCAAATAACCCTAAAATGAAGTTATTTTTGGAAAAAAATTTCAAAATTTTCGAGCGCTGGGGGCTCCGCCCCCAGACCCCCGTGCCTCCGGCGGCTGGGGGCTTGGCCCCTAGACCCCAATTGACCTCCGGAGGCTGGGGGCTCCGCCCCCAGACCCCCAAAACAGCGCCCCCATTGCGAATTTCTGGCTACGGGCCCGTAAGTAACTGTAGTTGAATTTTTTATCAACCCTGCATCATGCGCAAGCGAAAGCGTGATCGGCGAACGTAACCTATGGTTTTATCTCAGCTGATCGCTAAGGCGAAGTTTTTCCACAATGTGCGGGTTGCATGAAAACACTCTTCAAAGCTACTATGAAGCCCAGGCGACGACTCCAATTCCACGTAGAACAAACCAAGTTGATAAAGCGAACCAATAAGATTAGAACTAATTCCAGCTATACTGAGCGGGAACGCCAAGCAGCAAAGGATGGACAACTTGCTAAATCTAAGTAAAAATATGGCAAAAAATTTGTAAAAAGTTAGTAAATAAAAAACTTGCTAACTCTTAACAAAAAATATGCAAACCCATACAATAGCAAAGTTCAAGAGACTTTTCCCCCTATGTGAAGTTTATGTTTAACAAAACTGTGACGCACAGCATCGCGATAAGTGATTGCAGGCTAGAAGTTCAAAGTTTGGATTCGGGAAGTAACTTCGAATTTGTAGAATTTGATGTCACTGCTCACCAGCAATCACTAAGATATTCTACAAGAAGTGGTACGTGTTGACGATTCGGAGTGTCCAAGTGGTACGAGGTCCTAAAAAGGTTGAGAACCACTGGTCTAATCAAATCAGCCGAATATGCGTGGCCTCAAAAAAACCTTAACAAGAGTATGCTTTTTTTCTTTAAAGCTCTTCTTTTTTCCGAGCGTCTGTCCCTATTCTACTAAATAAAGAGTCACCGGCCTGACGGTACACCTAGCAAAGTAACTTGTGTTGTTTTTACTTGTTTATTGTAGCAATTAAGAACTAAGATAGTAATCAAAAATCATTTCTTTTTGAAGAATTTTGGGGCTATCAATGTCACTAGATAGCCTACTTCAAATACTGTAGAAATCAATGGCATATCACTGAGAAGACCTCACCCTTAAAACTCTTTTTAATCAATTAAAAGCAAATTATAATGTACAAAAGAAAAGAAAACGTAAATGCATTATGACATCACACACGAACGCGTTGATCTAGACTCCTTCTACTTGATATAAAATCAGCTGCAACCTGCAAGCAAAACCTTGTTATGATTTACGATGGATAATAATTGCATTCAAATCAGTCGAAACTCGCAAATTTGTTACAGCTTTATGACGTCATAGTGATCTGCCGACTACGTACTTCAATTACTATCTTGAATTTATTCAATGCTTATATTAGCTTGTAGTGCGACTATTCTACAGCAAGCTTAAACAGGAAATTGAAACAAAACTTAAATGGATTATGACGTCATACACGAAAGCGTTGATCACGACCCTTTTTACTCCCTATAAAACTTAGCTGCAACCAAATCCTTGTACTGAATGATGGATTGTGTTGCAGTCAAATCAATTGACATTGGCAAATTTGTACCAGCTTTGTGATGTCATAGTGGTATCCCGATTTCATCTTTCACTCGATCGGATTTATTTCTTTTAGCTATTTTTCATTTATTCAATATTGGCATTTGGCTAAATCAGGCTGTCCAATAGCAAGCATGAATACGAAATTAAGCAATATATATATGCATTATGACGTCACAAATGCATCTCGTCCACCGTCTACTTCGATAGAAAACCTTGAGCAGCCAAGAAGACCTTGCATTGATTTAAGATCAACGATTGCACTAAAACACTTGAAATTAGTATATTTCTAACAAGCATTATGAAGTCATAGTGGGCTCCCGACATCTTCGAGCATGCTTCGTGCCAATTTCTAAGAATTGAAAAGGCACAAATGTTACAGTTCGCTCGCCCACTGCGCTTTCCTCAAGCACAAAGTCTATTAATTCAAATAAAAAACCCCAAAGTTTTTTAAAAAAATATACAATATTAAAATAATTGAAAAAAATTGGAAACATTTTTTTCACCATGTAGTGACGTGACCCACCCAAAAAAGTCCTTATGACGCAACACAGGCAAAAAAATGCTGGACATTTTAACAATGCATTTTGCTTGAAGTGAACCTACTGTATATATTAGTATACTGTGGTAATACTACGGCTCTACGCCAAGTATAACAATAGTAAAAGTCAACAAAGCTAAAAAATTTAGCCAACTTTTGCGGAAATGACGCCATTATGACGTAAATGAGCATGAAAAGTGGGGTGGGGACAACCCTAGCTGGAAACTTCAGACTATACTGAGCATTGCTATACAGGTAAAAATCCGGGGCTCGAAACGCGTTTTTTGACTAGACTAACAGCTTTTGAGATTTAAAATTACAAGAATGACTATTGCTATTGTTGTAACTAAACAATTATTGTTACAGCTAAAAATTAGCTGTTGTTTCAACACAACTGCCAGCAACTGTAAGAAATTTGCAAGTGTATTTAGTGAAGTGACTTTTTGGCTGAAGGATGTTAAGTTCTTTAAACAGTTCGTATATCGTAGACGTAGTAGCAGCCTACGTTAATTTCAAAATATTTAGCTAGATAGTAGATGTTAGAACTTGCCAGAAAGAACATAAAATCAATAGTCATCCACTAGACTGTAGCAGCTGGGGTTGTCCAAATTTTGAACATTTTTGAAAAGTCATGGTTACTGCAGTTTTTCCCAAACCTATGATCTAAAAAATAAGATAGCAAAACAAATTTTTTAAATCGGACATCGTTTTGCTCCTCATCGCCTTTAAAATTTTCCTATCCAAATCGCTATAATTAGAGTATTCCCCATATGTAAAATATGCATTTTTGATTTAAAGCTATGTTATTAGATATCATGAAGCAGATTTTTGGTTGCATATTGTGTGTATAAGTGATGTTAGTTGGAGAGGGGTAGGTTGTAATGTTAACCCAGTTTGGGGATTCCCCGAATTTACCCAAATTTTTCAAAAATCAGTAAATTTGACCAAAAACGCTTTTTTTATAGAGTGTTAGCAACTTAAAAACTGGTAGCACATAAAGGAAACAACAAAATATAAGTTCATAGGTACTAATAAAATACAATAATTTATAATGTCTGGTTTAGCAACAAGCAATACAGCTACAGCGTGCAAGAATATGATGACTGCAAAAATCATATCTTATTAGGAAGCATGCTGGTAAATGTACAAGTTTGCACAACTATTGCTATATCAATACGTCCAATTGTCCAAGTCGAATGTTTAGGGTTGGAACTTGAGCTAAGGTAGATTTTCTAAAATCAGAAGAGTCTTGTCAGTGTTTTTCCACAGCTTGAATTAAACTTGGCTTTTGTCGCTTCTTGCCAATTAGATTGCTGCATAATCTGTATTCAATTTTATGCCGCTTGCGGCAGTGTCGTTAACAACTTTAGGTGTATGCACAGAGCAGTGAATGTCGTTCTGCGTTTGATGTTGAGGCCATTTGCTCACTGGCCATTGTAACCACTCATTGTTCATTCCGAATTCCAGCAGTAAAAACCAAGATTCAGGGCCAATTAAGTTCGCCAAAGTTGTGTTTCGATCAATAATTTGAGTTAAGTTACAAGGTTCACGACGAAAAGAGTCTGGACATGGCTCGGAAAGAAGTTTTTGAGCAAGAGTTTTTTTGTGTTCTTTATCAAGATTGTCAGAAAATAGAGCAAAAGCCACAATTTCTTCAACCAAATACCGTGAATGCTTCAAAAATTTCTTTATTGCTGCAGTCGCAATTACAGCATTAATGCCCTCAAAATCCAGCATGCTGTAAATAAAAGACATATCATTCAAGGCTGTTTCGAAACCATTACTTGATTTAAGCCACAGCGGAGCACAAAAAATAGCAAGAAAAACATTAATTCTGGCAAACAGATTAACACGCTTAGGGGTCGAAACCATTTTTTCGGAATAAAAATGCATCTTTTGATGATAAAGAATTACCCCCAACCACCAAGCTTGAAGAGAGTCTCCTGGTTTTAATGAAGACTAGTTGTGTGTGAATCTGCTGCAACCAATGCAAGAGTATTGGCGACAATATGTGCCAAGTGTCACCAATACTCTTGCATTGCTAGTATTAGTGCCACAATCAAAGAGTATCGGTGACACAATGTGTTAAGTGTCAAATTAACCATACAATCATTGAATGGGGATCAATCACGCATGTTCAGTAGCGTAGCCAGGGTGAGAATGTTGCCCCTCCCATTAGCCTGCCGACAAACATGCAGAATAAAGAAAATACGTTATCAGCACTTCTAAGACTGTCTTTTGCTCTGGAATAAACTCAAAAAATGATTTAAAGCAAATTTTGAAACGTTTATTTAGGGAGAGGAGCTAATTTGTTAAAAATAAAACTCATCATTCAGCAAAAAAAGATTGAAAAATAGCCAAAAATTGGTAATTTAACTTAATCGCTTATTGAAAAATGCCTAAGATAGGTTCCATAAAAACATGTTTAAGCTCAAGAATAGGGGGCGGGGCGAAGGGGTGAGGGCGCTATTCAGTATTAGTTAATTATTAATCACTTTTCCCAAACTTCCTTCCATTAGCCCCCCTTATTATATCTTTCCCAATAAAATATAAACAAAATAGATTACACCTTGAGAGTTGTATTGAACTACAGCGATAGGATTTTATGATTGACTAGCTTGTAAATAGGAGAACTGAAATTCTAGCAATAGCTACCTCCCACATAGTCCATTTATGCAGCTAGCATGATCATGTTTTTGCCCTGCTAATTTCTTTGCCACGTTTTAATAGCATTAATGTTTGTCCAAATAGGCCTAAAATTAAATTATTTTAAGGGAAAAATTAAGGACTCCTTCACTATAACCCCGTGCCTCCAGACCTTAAGCCTCAGCCCCCAGATCTTCAGCCTCCGGTGGCAAGGGGCTTCGCCCCCAGACCCCCGAAAGAGTCCCCCCTCATTGCAGGTTTCTCGCCCCGATCCTGCAAATGTCCATCACAATAGGACAAAATACGAGTATATAAGATTTGAAAACACATAAAAACGACTTGTTGACAATTGTCAACACATGTTCCGATTAAGTTACATAATGTCTTAGTGTCAAGTTTGGCTGATGCAATAATATTTTTGCTCAAAAGTCGCTGCAACTTTAAAGATGAATCTATGTTATTTTAGAATAAAATGAAAAACTGTTAGGAGCTCCTAATAGCTTTTTGATTGACCTTTATTAATTATTTTGATAACTTTTTCAGACCTTTTGAAAGCAAATACCCTCAAAGCTGTTAAAATGAACTAAAAAAAGCGTAATGTGCAAAACAAGTAGATAATATTTGTTAAATAATTGCTTGACTTTAACCATTACACCTGGGCTTCTAGAAAGTATAAAGAGTTGGGTAAATTAATTTAAGTTTTCAATATGAAGTCATCGTAAAGCTAGACTTTGCAATATCTTCTTCTTTCTTCATTGCCCGCTTTTCCGTGAGGGTTGCGGGGGCAGAAGCTCGAGATTAAGCCGCCACCCCTCACTGTCTACCATCACCTCCATCATTTCGCTTGGGTAAAGTCCCAAGCGGTTCCATCCAAGATTCTCAATGTAGTCGGTCCATCTAGTTCTAGGTCGTCCAACTGGTCTTCTCCCATTTGCTTTGGCAAGCAAAGCTCGTTTGGGGATTCTTTCCTCAGGCATTCTGCTTACATGGCTAAACCATCTAAGCTGAGATCTTTCAATTCGGAGAAGTAACGGCTCGATTTTAAGAGATTTTCGAATCTCAGAGCTACGCACCTTGTTAAACAGTGTAACTCCTTCGATTTTTCGTGAAAACCTCATTTCGGGCGTTTGCACTTGTGATCGCATTTTTCGGGCGTTTGCACTCATTTCGGGCGTTTGCACTCATTTCGGTCATTACCCAAGATTCATGACCATAAGTGAGAATGGGGACAAAAACTGCTTTGAAAATTGAGAGCTTTGCCTTTTTCGACAATTCTCGTTTCATGAAAACCGAGTAGTGCAAAGCTCGCATTACTCCACTAGCCTTGCCTATTCGGGTATCCAGTTCTTCGTCTTGCTTTCCGTCACTCGTAAATACAATCCCAAGATACTTGAACTTCTCTACCTGCTTCAGTGTCGCTCCATTTACTTGTAATACGCACTGATCAGGGTTTCTTGAAAGATGAAGTACCTCAGTTTTGGCCGTGCTTATTTTCATTCCGGCGGTGTTGCATGCATCTGCAAAGCTATTTAATGCGCCCAGGACGCTAGATTCTGAGGAAGAAAGCAGAACCAAATCATCAGGGAATAGCAGAAGACTGATTTTGCAATTTCCAATCATGGCACACTCATCAGCATGGCTGCATTTGTCGATCCAATTCATGTAAACAATGAAAAGGAGAGGTGACAAAACGCACCCTTGCCGGAGTCCAACGCCAACATGGAACGGTTTTGATTACTTGTCATTTACCCGAACACAAACCTCCGGTCTGCAGTAGCATGACTTAATAGCGCGTAACAATTGACCATTAACGCCATACTTCCGCAAACCGTCCAAAGTTTATTGCGAGGAACCCGGTCATATGCTTTTTCAAGATCGGCAAAGCATGCAAAGACATCTTTGCCATACTCCCAAGATTTCTCGAAGATTTGCTTCAGAGTGAAGATTTGGTCCCTGGTGCTGCGACCCGGACGAAAACCGCACTGACCATCTTCCAATTTTGGCACTTTCTTTCAAGGCATTTGGCATATACTTTCCCTGGCAAACTGAGGAGTGATATCTCTCTGTAGTTTGTACATGGCTTGCGATCTCCTTTCTTGAATTTCGGAATAATCACACCTGTTTGCCAATCTCTGGGAGTTTTGCCAAGCTTCCACGCAACTTGATACACTTGTGTTAACCAGAGAATTCCTTCTCCAATCAGCGCTTTCAACATCTCGGGTCTGATTTCGTCTTCACCAGCAGCTTTTCCAGATTTTTTCCCTGTAATTGCCGTTGCCACTTCCGCCGCAGTGAAAAATTCCTCTTCCCCTAATTGTGTCACTTCGTGTGTGTCACAAGTCGATGCCTTCACAGGATTCAAAATATTTTCAAAGTATTCTCTCCATCGTAAAAGAATTTCATTCTCATCCGTTAGAATGTTACCGTCAGAATCCTTAATGGAGTACGTGATACTGGATCTTTTGCCACGTAAACGGCGGATGGTCTGCCAAAATACTTTGTTTGCCGAAAAATAGTAGGAATCCAACCGACGACCAAACTCTTCTTATGACTTCTCCTTGGATTTCTTTACTGCCGAAGTTGCCGCTTTTCGCGCCTCAGTCTACCGGGATTGCAAATCAGATGACGATCTGTCCTGTAGCCAGGCATTGAAAGCATCTTTCTTTGCTCGAATAGCTTCTTTAACCTCTTGGTTCCACCAAGGTGTTCTTTTCTCACTATCGCCCGCCACTCTAAGCCGTTTTCACCCACAACTTTCAGCAGCTGATGAAATGATTGCTGATCTGAACAGCAGTCATTCCTTCTCCATGTCCTCGGATACATCAGGAAGTTGTCTGAACTTAGATGATATACTGGATGCAAACTGTTTCCTTACTTCTTTGTCCTCCAAAGCCTCCCATTTGATCTGGTAAGTCACAGACGACCTGTTGGATCTCCTGTTTGGCCAAGGTTTCGAAAGTTCCAAGGAATACTACAAAATGGTGATCAGTTGACAATTCAGCACCTCGCTTCACTCGAACGTCCAGCACATCAGAAAACAAATCTGACGAAACTATGCAAAAATCTATCAAAGATTTTTGATCCATACTAGGTCGATACCATGTATACTTGTGAACCTCTCTGTGCTGGAAAAATGTATTCATGATGCGGAGACCGTTGCTACAACAGAGCTGCAATAAATACCTTCCGTTCTCATTCAGTCCAGTGACTCCATGTTTTCCGATCACACCCTTCCACGTATCTGTTTCTGTTCCAACATGTGCGTTAAAATCCCCCATAAGGGCTGTAGATTCAGTAGGTGATACTCGTAGAAGATCATCATTTACGTCATCCACAAAAGCCTGATATTCACTCGTGGCATTGGGGGCATATACCTGCAATAGGCACAATGACTGATCCAATACCTTGAGTTTCAACATACAGACCCGTGATCCCAAAGGAATCCAATCTGACACACAGTCTGACAAACGGGGGCTTGTGAGAATCCCCATACCCGCTTGAGCAGACATACTTGGATCAGCACAAGAATAGAAGAGTTTCAGATTCTCATAAATTCTCATAAAACAATCAAATTCTCCTAAATTTGTAAGTGACTTTGCAATATCACTTACAAATTTATGAGAATTTGATTGTTTGTTTCTAAATTTTGTTTGTGTACGTATTTTTTCCATGCTAATTGCTAAGATAGGCATTGCTTTGATTTAGGTACTTAAAGTTTGAAAAAAATTACTAGAACTATTCATACATGTGCTTACATTAAATTCTTCTAAAAAAAAATACTGCAATGGGCTAGTTGAGGGTTTAGATTTGATATTAAGGACATAGTGCGTTAATTTTCTGGTCAAGATAATGAAAGTTATAAAATCAAAAAATCGTATTGGGAAAAGGTTACTGTTGAAATATTTGTTCTGACTAGGGTTTTGTTAGTAACCGCAATTTTAACAATACCGCTGCGCTGCTAAGTGAAAATTCAACAAACTCCTTAAAAGTTGAAACAAAAACCAAGCAGAATTATAAAATTTTGATTGACATTTTATAGCTAACTTTTTTAGACATTTAAAGTTTGAAAGCCGTTAGCCACAAACCTAATCAAGTTGACGGAACATTATGAAATTTGAAAGCGATGTATTTCAGATCTGACTATCAACAACCGTATAAACATGCTTAACGCAATATTGTAAAGTTCTTTTGTTAAGTAAATTTAGATACATTCGCAAGACCCAGATATGCTGGCCAAGTCATTTTCTAGTTTCTGAAGAAAAACAGAGGACTGAAATAATTCTTCAAAAATAGAACACCCAGCCGCCTACCTATCAAAATTATTAATCGTTTTCAAACAACAAATAAATAAAAAATTTCAGCTGAAATAAGTTTTCTCAAGATCAACAGGCTCCAACTCGACCTTTTTTTGAAAAGTAACAGGTAAATTTTTTGAAAAGTTTAAGATGAATGAACCACCCCATGAGTCACACCACAAAATAGTCTTCCAACAAAATATAGCAGACAAGTAAATGTTGTGTGTAGACATGTGGTGACACTCCTAAAGTAGTTTATTTATTTTTGAGCAAAATTATGCGTATTACTAAAGCACTGTTCAATCAAACCTCGATTTAATGGACTCGTAAATTAATGTTTGTGTGTTCATCGTTTATAGGATTATTTTTGCAATTTGTGATGAAACAGGTCTAATTCGAGAGTAGTATATGCGTCACTGCCCAAAGCAAAAACAAACTGCCAAAGCAATAAAGGTGCTGACTGCAAGTTCAAAATTTTTAACTACCCCCCTCCCTTTCCCACTAGTTAAGCTCCTGCACGTCTTCGATTTTACATCCGCATATGGAAAAAATATTGTATCAATGCCAAAGCCAGATCAAGGCTTAACTAAACTTATTGATCCCAAAGCTGTATTTGTTGTATAAATAATGTAGACCAGTAAAAAGTTTGACCAAAATTATGTTGGCCAGACATATGCAACATGTGTGTCACGTATAATAATTTTGAATGTCTGAGATATAATTATTTGCTGTGTTTTTAACGCGTATGTGACTGATTTACTACTTTTGCTGCTTTTTTTGATTTAGAATATTCGAGATATTTGAGATAATTCATTTCTAGTATATTCTACTGTCTTCTATTAGTCACCGGAATAATTAGTTGTTTAGGACTTCTTAATTGCTATATTTAGACTCGAAATTTGTGACGTCATAATTACGTCGAAATTTGTTTATCAAAAGCTTGTATTTTTTTTATTGAGACGTATCAAGGATTGTTCTGCGATATTCGATAGCTTTTGCCGTAGTATAAATAGGCAGGTCGTTTTTCATTCTAAGGATTCTAATACTCTAAGAGTGGGTGATTTTTAGATATTAGTTTTGTGGGCAATTAAGCTGAGTTTGTGTATCTGTGGTTGGCTTGTGTAGCTGTATAGTGGGCGATCTGAACCTGGTAGATCGTAATAGTGTGTAGGTGCGAGCTGAACCTGGTCGATCGCATTAGGTCTTTTATGATCTGAATTTGGTCAATAGTAAGAAGTGTTAGTGGAGGGATTTTGCTCAGTGAGAGTGGTTTTGTGTTTCAATCTTAAATAGAAGTGTTAATTTAAGATTGGTGTGCTGCTTTCTGAGATTCGAGAAGCTAAAGGAACTATCAACTGCCATTTTTGATTGGTCAATTAACATCTCAGTCGTTCTCTAGTTTTAGTTGAAGTAAACAATTCTAGAGATTAAAGGTTGTACTCTAGCCAAGTATCAACGATCGCGACAATGTGACTAACTCAACTATATTCTAAGAAACTATTAGCTGTAGCAATCAGTGAACTTTGAATGAAAATCTTGTTCATAGCATGTCAGTAAAAGGTACCGTATTTTCTTGAATAGAAACCGCTCTTGAATAGAAGTCACCCTCAAATAGAAACCGCACGAATTGATTAAAAAAACTATACAAGCTGCCCTTGAATAGAAGATGCAACAGACAATGATAAACCCGCTTTTTTATAAACGAACAATGATACAACCGCAGATTAGCGGTAGGTAGCACGTGAAAACCTTGATTATGAGTGTGTTACAAAAGAGACAATATCATTGTAGATCACTTACTGTTTCGTTTTCTTGTCACTTATGGTAGATAAATTTGAATGCCCACTAGGCACCGATTTCAAGACGAGCACGTTGATGTAAAAAAACTAGAAGCCGTTCTTGAATAAAAGCCGCCCTCGAATAGAAGCAGTACAAAACATTTAAAAATGAAAAAATGGTAGCCGCGGTTTCTATTCAAGAAAATACGGTATGCTTTTCAAAAAGTATTTTCAACTCATTTTGCCTTAACCTTACCACTATGAAGTAAAAAGGAATATATCACTATTGTTTGAGGCTTTTTGGCATTCTATATTATGTTTTTCTGCAACGGACAAAGCTGTTTTCACATTAGCACGTTAAATCCAAGGTTAATTGAATCGATGCCAAAACAACTATTTACCTCAAACTCTCAAATGATAAAGTTCGTTTTCTCAACTTAAGACCCAAAACAGGTCTTAAGTTGAAAAACGGGTTGTTAACAAATATCAATGTTTTCTTAAACGGGTTGTTACCAAATATCAATGTTTTCTTAACTTTTAGACCATTGCAACTGGAAACAGCAGCTCAGGAGAACGAGTTTTCTTTGTGGAAAATTTTCAAGATCTAGATGAAATTGTCAGTCAGTTAACAACCGAAATTTCTCAATTAACTTTGGAAGGTAACTTTATTTTCAGATAATTCAGTTCTTCTAAGTTTAAAAATCGTATCAGCCTGGCTCATATGCCGGTCTTTAAACTTAGCATTTATTGAGACTTCTGTGACGCATCGCATCGGAAGTCTTTAGGTGTTCTTCTGTGCAAAATTAGGAATTCGGCAACCAGAGGTCGAAAATGCTATAACTTTGAAACAGCTAAAGGTAGAAACCTGCAATTTAGAACTCAGATAGAATACATATGAATCATTCTTAGGGCAAATTTTGGGGGCAATCAATTACGTGATACGGGTTTCCGAGCAAAAAACTAAAATGCGAATTGGAGGTTTAGACAGCTCTAGCTCAAAAACTAACTGCAGGATTTGAATAAAAGTTTCAAATTTAGAAGCACTTGGGCATGCAGTTTCAGCTCCCAAAATTAAATTATGACAATTTTGACACTTTTCTTTCTTTATTTATTTATTTAAGCACTTTACTTTATGGAGACAAAAACTCCGAAACCATCAAAGCTAGAAACTTAAAATTCAGACAGATGATATGTCTATATATGAAGTTGTGCACCTGCATTTTGGAGGTGCTGCATTATGTGGTTTGGGGCAGATTCACCCAAAATTGGTGTTAACAAAGTTTATTAATTGATTTTAGTGACCCATGCGCGCGTGCTGCCGTGGCCTAATGGTTAAAGGCTCAGTGCTTGAAACCTGAGATCTCTGATCAATTGTTTAGTGGGCCATTGCTTTTGTCAAATCAAGATTATATTGATCCAAAACATTTAATTTTTTCGATTAGGAGAAAATTGAAGACCTTAGAGGCAAATGTTGTTAAGTCACTTTTTGCTGTTTTGAGTAAATTGAGTTTAAAGGTTTTGCAATGTCACAGATGTCAAACGAAACGTTTTTTTCGTAATTTTTTAGCAATATTTTGTGTCTTTGGGGCGTCCAATGGTACATGTCAAGTTTGGTGCAAATTGCGTCACAAATGGCCGAATTATGGCCAAAAAACGATTTGACTTAACAACATTAACCTGTCACAAGAAGGTTTGACTTAACAACATTTACCTGTCACATTTTGGAGGAGAGTAATATTTCTGTTGTTACGTAATAAAAAATTAAAATTACAATCAAAAATTAAAAATTTTTATGCGCATATATAAGCACGAAAGTGTTTCGATCCAATATTAGTTACAACTAGTTGTACCGGTAGTACTGTAGATTACAAGATAATGAAGCCTACAAGTAAATTATCTCCAGGGCGTCCCTCATGGGCACCGCTTTTTCTAGTTTCGGTTGTTATTAGGGTTGCAAGAATTCTGGTGATTGTTGCAAGCTGCTCAATGTAGCACAGCAGTCATTTTAGAGTTGATTAGCCTACTTAGATAGCCTAGTGATTAGAGATAATATTCCTTGAAACATCAGCTGTACTTGGCTGCTACATTTTGTGGTTAGGCTAAGATAACAAATGGTGTAAGTCAGGGGTGGTTCATTTATTTTTTGACTTCTTTTCAAGAAAATTTTACCTCATCAAACAGCAGGATTAAGCGCCTGTCAATCTTATGAACTGGTAGCAGTTATTGTTATGCACAGAGATGGACAGCGCTGTCTCATCTCATCATCAGCCTTCAGAATATCTAAACTGTCTAAACTAAAAAATATTCACCAGCTAAAAATATTCTAAAAATATAAAAATATTAAGCTAAAAATATTCTAAACTAAAAAATATTCTAAACTAAACTAAAAATATCTCATCATCAGCCTTCAAAAATATTCACTGGCCAAACTGAGCAAGCTTTTTCAGTTATTGTTATTTTATTTTCTGGTTAGCTTAATTTTTTTCAAAATTTATAAGTGGTAGTAATATTCTAGCATTATACAAATATTTTGTGCATAATACTGCATTAACAAAGAACAAACATTAAAAAAATAATCATTCTAAACGTTTTTAGCCCTTTCGAGTCGGATTTTGTTTTAGGTTAACCGTAAAATATTTATTTTTTTCATCTCTATGTCATGTCGAAGGTATGCTGCCAATTATGATGATGATTTTTTTCTAGTTTCTTTAATCGTGGGACACTAAAAAAAAAGATATTACGTATGTGTACGTTTCAATTGCGATCAAGCAACGAAACCAAAAAAGGACCCTTATTAGCTGCTCAAAAATAGCGTTTAAATCCGGAAGCAAAATCCCAAATGCAGTAATAGCAAATGCCTGGTTGTTTAAAATTAATAAGAGCCGCAAGTAACTCATTCTAACTACTTTTGTTAGTATTCAAATCTTTGCTACAAATAAGCTTTGTCGAGGTAATTTGGGGTTAGGAAACCCATTCTGAATATTTTATCAACCTTACTTTAGCTAAAATTTGCTCAGCGCGAAAATAATAGTTTTTTGTTAATCTCTGCTGTCACCTAGCGACAAAATATTTGTGAGGTAGATTGTTTTAGCATATTGTAGTACACAATATCAATTGTAACATATTACAGTTGCAGTACTTAAATTTTGGCGGGAACGCGTCCCCCCATTGAGAGTTATAGCGTCCCTGTAATAATTAAAAGAATTTTTTCACGTTATTCAAAGGATCGAACAGTATCAAACGAGCACAGAAGTGGAGATATCCAAAGTTAGACAAATCCTAATTGATAGCCTTGGCGTTGACATCAACCTTCTTGACTCAGCCAGTTTAGAGATATTTTACTTCAAACACGACATAGGAGCTTCTTTAATCATAATTTTATTGGCAACCCAGACGTTTATTATATCGGCGACGCCATTTTAGTTTATCCTAAGACAACGCCGCAAATCATTATATTAATTAGGATAAGCCGCATAAGCCTTTCAACCAATATACATTAAAGGTTGATCTTGAAGAGCCTAACGGGGAAACAGCCTGTCGGGGGCATTATTTTTACGATGTTAGAGGTGTTTTTATTATTTTTCCTGTATAGGTTTATGTAGACCATACGTCGTATTTTTGGAGGACCTTAATTACGTCGTGTTTGAAGTAAAATATTTCTGGAAAAGCTGGGTCAAGAAGGATGGAGACAGCACTAATCTAATCTAATACGATTGACCCAACTTTAGATACCCCCATTGATTTTGCTTCTAGTCCTAGTTTATGTAAAGTAGGTAATCAATATAAAAGACAGCTAAAATAAAATGTTTTCAAGGAGCAGAGCAATTTACTAATTGATAGAAACTTGTTCGTGAGGCCGAGAAAATATGTGCGACTCAAGCGTTTTATAGAGTGAGCATGAGGGTGGAGCATTTATAAAGGCAATTATAGTGATATTTCAGCAAATAATAGGCTTTGAAGCGCCATTTTGATCAATTTTTGCAGATTTTTATTGCCATTTGAAAGATCTAAATTGTTAAAATTCAGAAGTCATTTAAAAGAGTTAAATTTTCATCCCCTTCATCACCCCTTACTTACAGGTTAAGTACAGCTACGACCAGGGGTACGGGTCCCCTCCATTCAAATTTAATAATATGTTCAGTATGCACTCAAATAACGAGAAATTTAGATACTTCTCCAGATTTTTCAGTCTTGTAAACTTCCCCGTCACAAATTACTTATAAACTTTCGCGATTCTTTTCGTGTCTGAAGTCGTCTTTTAAAGTGACGCTAAAAACACTTTTTAACCAATCAGCAGTGGTCGAATGGATAGAGCGTCTGCTATTCAAACAGTAGACTCGAGTTCGTTTCTCGGCGGGGTCAAACCAAAGACTATATTAGTTATAAAAACTGGTACGTATTCACAACTTTTCTGATTGACGTTCAGCAATAAAAATTAAAAAGGAAGAGTGTGGAGCCTCCACCGTGTGTAATAAACAGGTGGGCAGGTGGCAACTTGATTCGGAGACCGAAAGGCTCCTTCGCTGTCTTTCAGCCAAGCCAATTTGACAAATAAACTGTAATTGCAATTTCAAAAACTAATCTCAAGAGTAACTTAACCAAGGGATTTTTTCTTTATAGCTTTGCTCAACTGTGAACAACTAGGCTATACTCTTTCTGAGATAAAGTCAGAAAATAGATCGTATATTATAGGGATATTTTGCGATAAGCTGGAGCAAAGTATCCCCTGTTGATTTAGAGGTCAACAAGAATTTCCGAACTAAGTAGATCCACCTTCATTCAGCAAACAAATGTTTGGTCGACACGAAATTCGTGTTTCTTTATTGTTGAAATACACTACATTAAATACAAGTAGCATTAAAATAAAAAGCACACGAAAGAAAAAGTCGGTGTATAGCTTAATATATAGCTTGACACTAATAGTTCTCCAAGTTTTAATATGTGATCTCTAATCTACAATAATTTCTATTTCATATAGCGCAAGCTCAGGTGCTTGATATAAAAATTCAGAACTTATTGATATCATACTGTAAATTAAATAAAAATTGGATGAGAATTAGAAGAAGAGCTTGGAAAATAAGTCACCATGGTTTTTCATGGTTGATTTTTTTCATTTTTCATGAAAGCTGGCAATCATGGAATCGTGATGTTCTGCTAATCAAGTTTTGTGCATACCTAAAAAATAAAACTTTTTATTGTTAAACTCCAAAAAATAAGTATGTAAAGATACCGGTAAAAAAAAAGTAAAAATATACAAGCTGAAGTTAGTACCGCTGGAAACCGCAAGTCTTTATCATGTAGATGTGCTAACGATACAATGCGAGGCCATATACAGGGTGTCCCAAAATAAATGAAAACAATAACCTTGCTAATAAATAACTTGATTTATTGAAACCCTATTTTTGCTATTTTTCAGATTCAATAGGAGTTACAAATAACAATTTTTAGTTAAAATCCCCTAGGCTTGGAAATCAGAAAAAACTTTTTTTGCGTTAAGGCTTAAATAGAGACTAGATCTAATAAGACTGTTCAAACATGTTTCTGCAGAAAGTTTAATTTCAACACTTGTCCTGGAAAATACCAAATATTCTTGTGGTATCGTAACTTTCCAACCTACAGAACTGTTAACACTAAAAGCCCGGACCGGTCATTTTCTATAGTTGGTGAGGTTGTAAGCTGACGCACGTGCCTGGTATACAAGTATGAAACAACTAAGAGGCCCTGGCTATTACAACATCCTCATGTGCTTATAGATACTGTACCACTGGTAAGTACAAGGT
The DNA here is from genome assembly GCA_963965965.1 of Trididemnum nubilum. Taxonomy (NCBI): domain Eukaryota; kingdom Metazoa; phylum Chordata; class Ascidiacea; order Aplousobranchia; family Didemnidae; genus Trididemnum; species Trididemnum nubilum. The sequence continues at coordinate 6,041,395 of OZ014483.1, forward strand.
TATCAAAAACCAAACTTTGTTTTGCTGAAGACCGTGATTCAAGAGATAAGCTGCAACGCCTCCCCTCCTCATTTACAAGCTACTGTGAAGCTTTTTTTACTCTTAAAAGTACAAAAAAACTGTGAAAACTTAAACTTCGTTTAACGGCCGGAATTTTTCTAGGGCTTGTTATTTTATTCTTGTTATAGCATTCTGTGCAACGTAGTGCCTAACAGTTTTCAATTCTTAGGTATGTAGTTTTAGTTTTGCCGATTTTTTACACCAAATATAACTACCGAAGATTTTAGCTATTGGGGCCAAAATTGAAATTTTTTTGTTAAAAAAATCGCACTAATGTTTTAACAAAGCCATAGTTTCATTTAATGCATTGATTGAAGGCGTGAAATTTTTTATACCCACATTAGGTTGTACATTCGTTATCTGACAGTCAATTAGTTAAAAATTGAGACCGTTTATTACGAGTGTGACATTTCCAAAGCGAAAAATTCCATAATTTCGGCATTTATTCGATTGCGTATTTGTTACAAAGGTAACTTGCAATATTATCGGCAATTTTTAAATTCTTATTGAACATCTATTAGTTGAAGAATTATGACGAAACACAGCGAAAATGAAAACTTTTACTACATGCATTTTTATTGTGATAAACGAAAATAAGGCAAGAAATGAATAATTTTATTTCACCGTCAAATAACTTTTTATTGGCAAAAGCACAAATATCGATTTCAACTCAGTTTGGTTAAAAAAAATAAAAATCAAATTTCAAAACATTAATTTCGTTTTGTTGTCAAACGTTGTTTCTCATATTATCAGTGCATTTTACCAAAAAATATAACCATACTTTGAAAAAAATTTTGAAATTGCGTTTTCTCTCGTTTTGTACTTGGCCTGTATGTAAGGGAAACGGGGGCATGAAGGGGCTGGGCATCTCAATTCTTCAACTGGCCTTCAAAATTTAACACATTATTTTTTTCAGATGGCTCTAAAAGATACCAAACTTGATTCGAATGGTGTTCCAATAGCAATTTTGTTTTCAGATAGAACATAAAAATTGCTCGGCAGCTTTTGGCTCTACTTCCAGACCCCGTCTGTGATGTGCATGAGTTAAACCCCTTTGCTTAGCACGGCGCTCAAGTGCGACATTTTTAGGAATAACTTGATCTTTGAGTTTAAGCTCCTCCAACTGCCTGAACAAATCCTAGTTGCGCACCTGCAGTGAACACTACAAATTGTTATATTCATTCTTTTCACGACACTAAAAAAATGATTCCCAAATAGCAATTCGTTAAGAAGTTTCTATTCATTTAAAATATTGCTGAAAACTCGTCAAAAATCATGTAAAATGGTTGGCGTGCGAGCTTCCGTGTAATCTATACGCCGAAAAAAAAACAATATTCAACATGAAACGCTGGCAAGTAAAGCCCAATAAAAGAGAAAGTTAGGTTGCTGTGATTGTAAACTGACGCACGTGCCTGGTTTACAAGCATAAAACTTCTAAGGCGTACAAACTATTACAACAGCCTCATTTGCTTGTAGATACTGTACCACTGGTAAGTACAAGGTTATCAAAAACCAAACTTTGTTTTGCTGAAGGCCGTGATTCAAGAGATTAGCTGCAATGGCTCCCCCTCCCCTCCTCTTATACAAGCCACTGTGATGAAGCTATAGGTTCTTTTTACTCTTGAAAGTAAAAAAAAACTGTGAAAACTTTAACTGTGTTTAACGGCCGGGATTTTTCCAGGGCTTGTTATTTTATTCTTGTTATAGCATTCTGGCGACGTACTGCTTTACAGTTTTCGATTCTTAGGTATGTAGTTTTAGTTTTGCCGATTTTTTTACACCAAATAGCTACCGAAGATTTTAGCTATTGGGGCCAAAATTGAAATTTTTTTGTTAAAAAAATCGCACTAATGTTTTAACAAAGCCATAGTTTCATTTAATGCATTGATTGAAGGCGTGAAATTTTTTATACCCACATTAGGTTATATAATCTTGATCTGACAGTCAGTTAGTTAAAAATTGAGACCGTTTATTACGAGTGTGACATTTCCAAAGCGAAAAATTCCATAATTTCGGCATTTATTCGATTGCGTATTTGTTACAAAGGTAACTTGCAATATTATCGGCAATTTTTAAATTCCTATTGAACATCTATTAGTTGATGAATTATGACGAAACACAGCGAAAATGAAAACTTTTACTACATGCATTTTTATTGTGATAAACGAAAATAAGGCAAGAAATGAATAATTTTATTTCACCGTCAAATAACCCGTTATTGGCAAAGGCACAAACATCGATTTCAACTCAGTTTGGTTAAAAAAAATAAAAATCAAATTTCAAAACATTAATTTCGTTTTGTTGTCAAACGTTGTTTCTCATATTATCAGTGCATTTTACCAAAAAATATAACCATACTTTGAAAAAAATTTTGAAATTGCGTTTTCTCTCGTTTTGTACTTGGCCTGTATGTAAGGGAAACGGGGGCATGAAGGGGCTGGACAACTAAATTCTTCAACTGGCCTTCAAAATTTATCACATTATTTTTTTCAGATGGCTCTAAAAGATACCAAACTTGATTCGAATGGCGTTCAAATAGCAAATTTCCTAATAAAAAAAAAATAATAATACTAATTGCCCGGCAGCTTGGGGCTTCACCGCCAGGCCCCGTCTGTGATGTGCATGAGTTAAACCCCTTTACTTAGCACGGCGCTCAAGTGCGACATTTTTAGGAATAACTTGATCTTTGGGTTTAAGCTCCTCCAACCGCCTGAACAAAATCCTAGTTGCGCACCGGCAGTGAACACTACAAATTGTTATATTCATTCTTTTCACGACATTAAAAAAATGATTCCCGAATACCAATTCGTTAAGAAGTTTCTATTCATTTAAAATATTGTTTAAAATTTGTCAAAAATCATATAAAATTGTTGGCTTGCGAGCTTCCGTGTAATCTTTACGCCGTAAATGAACAATATTTACATGAAACCCTGGCAAATAGAGGCCAATAAAAGAGTACTTTAGGTTGCTGTGATTGTAAACTGACGCACGTGCCTGGTTTACAAGCATGAAACAACTAGGGAGTGCAAGCTATTACAACAGCCTCATTTGCTTATAGGTTGTTTACCACGGGTAAGGTCAAGGTGAATGATAGCTTTTGGGATTGGGCAGAAATTATTTGAAAAATATTCGGTCTAAGCTATATAGAGCTGGTTGAAATGCTACTGTGTTACGCAAGTTATTTAGGGTCACTATATTTCCTCGTTTTTGTTTTTTTTTGTTCGAATATCGTGGCCGTTAGTTTTGTGTGGACTTGTGTTTGTGCTTGGTCGTGGATCAAATGTATGGAAGCGATTTAGAATAATTTGGCTCGCTTTGATAATGTTTTTGAGTTCAATTTTGCCAAAAAAAATATTTCCAGCTTGTTGCAAGCTAAATTACCGCGAGTGAGGCAGCACCATAAGCAAAGGTGTAAAGTAACGAAAGGAGCTCTACTTAAGTAGCCTACTCAAGTAGATTTTGTCGGTAACGGGCACTTTTTAAGTAGTTATATTTTTGGATACTTTCTACTTTCACTTGAGTAACATTAACGTAACATAACGCTACTTACGTACATTTTATATTAAAAGTACTTTGTAGGCTTGGTAAGGCATACCTAATTTTTTTTTTTTTTTTTGGCAACGTCGGGCAAAATATTCGAACCGTGGTGAAAATCGTGAATGAGCGCGAGCTCGACTAGTACAGACAGGTCCAAGTCTGCGCTTTTTCACCTTAAGGTATTGTTGGAAAAGAGACGAGATTTGCGTACGGCACTAGCGATTACTGCGCCACGGGAATATTAGGTTAGTTACTGACTACTGTGTAACAAAGTAAACTGACCATAAGTGTGGCTGTGATGCTCGGTGCTAGTGACGTGATATTTAATTACGAGGTTGAAAGTTTCTTAGTTTTTAGGCTAGGCTATAGATACCAGTAGCCAATAGTCAAGGCCTGCATGCTTGGTAAATTATTTTACTCGGCTAAAAATTGCAAAACTGCGCAAGTTAGAGTAGATAGTGTAGTCAGTGGTCATGTTGCCTTAGTTTAACCCACAAAACCTTAGTTCCTAGTAGTAAGGAACATAGGCTGCTGGTGCAGTTACTGTAGCCTGAAGCATATCGGTTGGGTAAACACCATGAAAGCTGTAACATTTTGATATTAACAGAGTGGCTATTGCTCAAGTCATTTTGATGTTTCTCTGTTTTTTTGTGTATACTGAATAAATTGCGCAGGTTTCATATATGACGACATCATAACTCATCACAATAATCTAGCGAGGAAAGGACACAGCTTGGTAATTAATATTAGTAGCCAACTAATCATGTTGCGTTACTACTATTAAGTGTTATAATTGAAATACTTTACCACATTCATGCCTTTGGTACGATTAACAATGGAGCCGTTTATAGTACTGAACTACTGATATACGTCCGCATTCATAAATTGCTAACTTTTGGGCAGTTATAGTGCTTTGGGCTCTCATTTTAATGCGCGATATCGCATATTTATACGTGGTATTTAGCAACATTCATAGACCAGGATGCAGAAAATACAAGGGTCTTGTGAAAGAAAACTTTCTGCTTGGCTACTTGAGTTGCTTAAAAACCTGTTTACTTTGTACTTTTACTTGCTTAGTTAAATGGTTTAGTACTTTCTACTCTACTTGCACTATATACATTTGATCGTCAGTAACAACACTTTTACTGGACTATTGTTTCTGACTACTTTTTACACCTCTGACCATAAGCATAACGTAGGTATTGGCTAAAAAACTAAAGCTTTCGAAAAGATTTTTCACTCTGGTTTTTACGCTCTTGCAGAAATTTGCAAATCAAAACAAATCTTTCATCAAACTTTTGCTGTTTTCGCCGAAGCGTGTATCTAGTTAAAAGGGCCCATCTCCGCCTCATTGCGCCTGCGCAAACACAAGTTCTTTGGAAGAAACGCAACAGCGGTGGTAAGCTGTTACTAAAATTGTTTCCGGTTTAAGCGGCCAAAGATTTGAATCCAGCGCTCCAGAGACGAATGCAATACCGCTCGACCTTCTGGACAGCGCAGAAATTTGCAATAGATTGTAATCATTGCAAACTATTTGTGAATTATGATAAAAAAGTTTATATATGTTTGTAAATTATAATCAAAGACGCGCCTTACTTTGATTATAACTTACATATAAAGTGATTCATATATAATTCATATACAGTTTATAATAATAATAATCTTATTCCAAACTTTTGCAAGTGCGATGTGTATGAAGAACAGAGCTTTCTCCATTTAATTTGCATAGCCCCTTTTCCCACCAAAAACTTTCCTAAATGCATTGTTCCAGTATTCAAATGGAATTGAAAAATTAAACTATTTGAAAAAGATAATAATTTATTGAAAAAATCTGCAGTAATAAGCTGAGTAAACTAGGCTAAAACATACCTGTTTTGGATTGTTCCTGGGCAGCGCAGCTGTTTCATATTAACATCGTCACAAACAAACTCGACGTAGTAAGATTACTCGACTCTTCCACAACACTTGAATTTGCGATCAAAATTCTTTTTGAATAATTAACAGTACTGCTGCATGTTGCGGTAACAAACAATACAATTTTAAACGACTAAAACAGAGTCGATGCTAGCCAGTGGAATTATTAAATATGTACCTGTCTTTGTCAATCAAGTTTCTTGCATTATAGTCTGCACTGCATTGCTATTTCACATTTCAAAAGAAGATTTTAAAACGATTTTGAATGAACAAATGCATCATCCAAGGGAGATTCAAATAAAACAAAAGGTCATAAACCATTCAAATAAAACAAAAAGTTCATAAAACAAACCTCACTCACTCAAGCTATTAATAATAAAACAAAAATCAATTATGATCGATTTTGTAGCTCTTTGTAACTTGTCAATACTTGACTTTAAACTTGAAACGACATTCGTGTAAAAAATTTTCTTTTCCGTTTTCTGTCAAAAGATATAGAAATTTCTTGAAATTGTAATTTCCAAGTTTAAACCTACCCTTTCGATATTTTTCTATTTTCAAGATATGCTGCAGGCTGACAGTCAGTGTTTTACTTCCAAAAGTTTTAATTGAAATCCAAAAAATGTATATTGTTAATTCCCAATTAGTGTAATTGTGTCAGCGTTGCTGTCAAACAAAGTAAAGGATTATAATATTGTAAAACAGCAACTTTTGCAGTAAACACTTTCTAAATTTTAAACAATTATAATTCAGTTTCTTCGGAAGAACTGGCCTTGCACGACTGCAACATACCAAACGCAGACTTTGACTGCAGGTATCGCGTCTCGAACACAGCATAGGCCTACAGCTTTCTTTTATACTGAAGGCTGCAAAAAATTATCTTTGCAGCGCGTGTGGTTACATTCCAGGATCTCAATTATTTTCTTCTGAGTGTTCATCTTTTGAGTCTCTTAAAAAAACGTCTTTGACTCTTCCTTTTTGTCTCTGATCTCTGATCCAGATTTTAGGCTGTGACCAGCAGGCTGGTGTGTCTCACCGGAGTTTCTCTGCGCACCAATTTTTTGGATAGTAAAGAAGCAGTGGCGCAACTATAGATTCGAGCCAGGTGATACGAGCTTAGACCAAAGAACCTACTTACTATCGTTACCTGCGTATGTGACAATATACGCATAGTGACGCAAAAAAAAATCTGAGCATGTAGTGGCAGGAGCAGGCACGCAAGCAGTATTTTTCCAAGGGGAAGGGGTTTGAACCAAAGGTTAAAATTTTTTTGTTTGAAAATGGCTTCGTTTGTCGAGCAGAATGGCCCCATTTGTTGTGCAGAATGGCCCAACTCAATCGTATCATACGCGAAAGCCCCAGCGGCTGGGCGATTTTTGTACATTTTCGAAAAAAAATCCATCTGAATCACATTTCACGCGTTTTTAGAGCTATTTGAAAGAACAAAATTGTTCCGATTCCGAAGCCATTTAATATAACTCACTTGCCCGACTCCTTCAAGTTCCCTTTTACTTACGGTCAAGTCCAAGACACATTTAAACGCTTGAATTTTTAAGATCGGGGAGATGGCTGCAGCCCTCTTAACTTCCCTGGTCGGGCACTGCCCAGGAATAACGTAAGTTCAGTGGGAATGCCAATTTTATGCTAAATTTGGAATGTGGAAAAATGTGAAAAACTGTTTTTTCTAATTTCACTTATACGGTATCTTCTCTTCTTAAATAATTGCTTTGAAAACATATTATTGCAAAAAAAATTTCCAAATTGCTATTTTTCCGACAAAAATTACTAACGTTGTTTAGCGGGGCTTGGGAACTTTTTTGCAGTCGCCCTCAGAGCTCCGTTTTTGTTTCTTTTTTTAAGGCCAATAAAGACTAGCGCTCACAACTACGGGTACGTCAGCAGCATGGCCGAGCGGAACTGAGCGCTGATTATTGTGTAAGCAATACTGTGACCCGAGTTCGATTACGGCTGCAGGCCGCCTGCTTCGACACATACGCGGATGGCTGGAGACTCGAAGAGCGCAAGCTCACTTCCCGTCACCCTCATCTCTCCGTTCTTATTCAGTTCGTTGAGCTGTAAATCCTCAGTTAATTTATTTATTTATTTATTTACGGTGGTACCTCAATTGATTAATTCAAATTAAGAAAAAATATTTACTTTGTAACAATTTGAGATATTATCGTATAATTAAAAAAAAATTTGTTAAAATAAATAAACTAGAAATAAAGTTTGCGTTTGAAAAACTATTAAAAAAGTGGGACTCCATTATCAGTGGACTTTGCACTGGACCCTCATTGCCTAAAAATATATCATTTCCACATTTAGAATTAAGTTATTCCCTAGCACGAGTTACCGCCATCTTTTGTTACGGTTTTTACCACGATACTGCTTCGCAGTATACAGGGTGGTTGAAAAGTAACTAGGCATTAAAAATTTGTAATAATTTCCAAAATTTGACTTCAAGCTGAATGAAATACAAAGGAGCATATTGAATATTACAGGAGAAAGTATAATTGCTCAGTTGAATTACTTAAAATTTGTAACAAAGATCAAATATTCATATTTCAACGTATGCACCATTTGCTTCAACTAGCTTCATTAAACGACCAGGGATAGAACGAACAACTTTTAAAAGAATGTCATTGGGGATAGCATTCAAAACTTGTTGGATTCTTATCTCCAAATCTTCCAATGTGCGAGGTTTTGTCTTGTACACTTCCTCTTTTGTGTAACCCCACAGGTAAAAATCACACGGTGTAAGATCTGGGCTTCTCGGAGGCCATTCATGAGGTCCGCGTCGACCCAGCCATCGACCTGAAAAGTGTTGGTCTAACCACGCTCGCACAGTGAGAGCAAAGTGGGGTGGTGCACCATCTTGCATAAATATTAAGTCATCGATGTTATCCCAACCAGACACTGTGGGCCACACAAAAATATCAAGCATGTGAAGGTAGCGCTCCGCATTCATGGTATCTGAACACTTTTCAGGTCGATGGCTGGGTCGACGCGGACCTCATGAATGGCCTCCGAGAAGCCCAGATCTTACACCGTGTGATTTTTACCTGTGGGGTTACACAAAAGAGGAAGTGTACAAGACAAAACCTCGCACATTGGAAGATTTGGAGATAAGAATCCAACAAGTTTTGAATGCTATCCCCAATGACATTCTTTTAAAAGTTGTTCGTTCTATCCCTGGTCGTTTAATGAAGCTAGTTGAAGCAAATGGTGCATACGTTGAAATATGAATATTTGATCTTTGTTACAAATTTTAAGTAATTCAACTGAGCAATTATACTTTCTCCTGTAATATTCAATATGCTCCTTTGTATTTCATTCAGCTTGAAGTCAAATTTTGGAAATTATTACAAATTTTTAATGCCTAGTTACTTTTCAACCACCCTGTACGTATATCGAAACTGCTGCCGACGCGTGAAACTTCAAAATGGCGTCTGGAGTCATTTAAAAAAACAGTACAACTCTTTTCAAATTATCATCAAAAACTTTAACGAAATGCAATATCTTAGGCACTTGGGCACCCTTTGCCTTTTGAGAGCGGCTGTCCTCAAAAAGTCGGTCCAAGGCCTTGTCCTCGGACTTTTTTGAGTCCTGGGCCTCAAACTTTGGGTGCTCGACTCCACCTCTGATAGTGTGTAACTCCAAGAAGTTCATGCGTATTCATGCACTGCAGCATTAACCAACCGACTAAGCTGCTTATAAATCACCACTCGGAAAAAGCACTATAGTTTAAATCAGCTTAGCAAGATACGAGAAGCAGTAGTAAACTTTTATCGTGGCCCATATCTGAGCTGCCAGAGGAGAATTTCCTGAATATTATACTACAGCCTAGAGACTAAATTTAACAGTATCTTTATGGTAGCATCAGCACTACATCAGGTTTAGGCGGATTAGTGGAAACAATAAGTTGGCTATTATAATTCATCTTATCATTGCTCTTTTCACTGTTTCATGTTCATTCGCCTAACAGAAATGCAGGGAATAGGGGGCAATTTTAAAATACCAAGTAGGGCACCGGTATATTAAATTACAGTGCTCTTGGTTTTCAATTGACTAAAAGTTTTTATCCAACAAACCTGGTTTCCGCCGGCTGAACTGTACGGTGTTTGGTCACAAACTGGAGATTTGTATTTCAAGACCCATAACCCAGTTTGTGATCTAGCCCGACTTTAACCCATGACTCGGAAATTCTTTCGGCCTAGCCAGACCACTGCCAGTACAAATGCCACGTTTTGCATTAAAGTAAATTGATTTTCACATGTTGCTTGAATTTTATACTAGGCATAACTAGATACTAATGCTGACTCTATGGTTGTTGTTTTTTTACGATAGGCTACAATTAGATCTTTGCTTTTTGATAAGTCTGAGGCCTAACAGGTTTGGAAGCGAAAACTGCTGTATACTGTTAGAAACATTCAGCCTAGCTGCTTACAGTCTACTGTTTTTGGTTTTCCATAGCCCAGTCCTAACCTGTAAGTTAACCTTTCTCCATTTCTTAAAACTGGTCGGGCGGTAATTTTTGAAACGTAGATCGAATATCAACAGCAATAAACCTAATAAATCCTTTTTTCCAAGTAGGTTTGTCGGTACTGCCGGTAAAACGCAACTGATACTGAATTTGTCTAACCATTGATTTTTAAATTTCTTAACAATCACATGTCTCTGTTACATCATAGTTACGAACCTGAAAAAAATAAATTGACTTGTCAACATTTTCCTCTGACAACGGGACCTATAAACAAATCTTTGATCGCTAATTTTTCAGGGAAGGAAACAAGTTTTTTCTTCAGAATTTCGCCAAAAGTTGTATTTTGCACCACAGTACCAGAATATGATCATAACTCAATTTGTCAAAAAACTGACTTAACAACTTTTGTCTCTCAGGTCTTCAATTGCTTTCAATGTTTTTTGTTTTGATACTAGATTTGATCAGAAGGTATCAGGCTTCCTTCTCTGTGAAAACTCCCGAAAATCAGTTTTTTTAACAGCTCAAGCTATCGCGCTAGTTTGTTTTTTTTTGCTATCAGTAGAAAATTAGAAGACAAAAAATTTTTGATATAGCTTGGAGGACCGACCCACCAAAAGCCCCAAATTGACCCCCCAAAATCAACTTTTTTGATGGTTTAAGCTAGGGTGCTACTTTTTTTGATATCAGGAGATTATTAAGAGACAAATACCGCGACATAGTTTGGGGGTACCTTCTCCACGGAAATACTCCCAAATGGACCTCAAAAAATCACTTTTTTGAATATTAGGCTAAAGCGCTAGCTTTTTTTTGGTATCAGTAAAATTTTAGTTGAAAAATATTTTGACATATTTTGGGGGTATCAACCACCTGGAACCTCCAAATGGACCACCAACAAGCAATTTTTTGAATGGCTTAAGCTAGAGTTCCAGTTTTTTTGATATCACAAAATATTAAACAGACAAATACTTGGACATAGCTTAAGGGTACCACCTCCGGAAATCTCCGTATAAACCTCCGAAAAATGAGTTTTTTGAACTGCTTAATCTATGGCTCGAGTTTTTTAGGATATCCGTAGTTACGTAACGAACAAATATTTTAACATAGTTTGGGGGTACCACCCCCCGAAACCCCGCCCAAATGGACCCCCGAAAATCACTTTTTTAAACGGTTAGGCGAAGGCGCTAGATTTTTTTTTAATCAGTAAATATTTAATTGAAAAATATTTTGACATAGTTGGTGGTACCAACCACCCGGAACCCCCAAATGGACCACCAAAAATCAATTTTTTTTAACGACTTAAGCTAGGGTTCTGGTTTTTTTGATATCAGTACATATTTAACAGAGACATACTTAAACATAATTTGGGGGTAGGCTACCATCCCCCAGGAAATCCCCAAATAAACCTCCAAAAATTGTTTTTTTCAACGACTTAAGCTATGGCTCTAGTTTTTATTGATATCAGTAGATGTTTAAGAGACAAATATTTTGAAACACGGTGTTTTACCACCTCTTCGGAACCTTCCCTAATGTACCCCCAAAAATCAATTTTTTGAATGGTTTAAGCTAGAGAGTTAGTTTTTATGGATCTCAGTAGATATTTAAACGATAAATTTTTTTACATGGTCTTGGGGTACCAACCTCCAGGAACCCCCCTATAAATGAGCTTTCCAAAAATAACTTTGTGGAAGTTAATGTAAAAATTGATTTTAGTCAATTGGGTTCATATGCTACGCTGGCATGGTGGTAAAAGGCGCCGTTGTTTGAAATTGTCGTGATTGAATGGAGCTGGATTCAAATACTTAGTTGGACATCCGTTTCACCCAAACCACAAATGATTTAAAATCAACATTTTTTTTTCATCAAGCAAAATCACTTGTTTGAATTGCATACGATTGAGTTTTTCAGAAATATCGGTCACCTTCAAAGTATGAAGTGTAGAATGCTGGTGAAAAAGAACTGGTGGAGGTTCTAGTTTGTTTTTTTTTGATTTCACGAAATATTAAACAGACAAATACTTGGACATAGTTTGAAGGTTCCACCTCCCGGAAATCCCCAAATGAACCTCACAAAAATGAATTTTTTGAACGGCTTAATCTAAGGCTGCAGCTAATTTTTCTAAAGGCGTTATATGATAGAAAACGCTGGGTCTTCTTCGTGATCTAAGCATCATTATCAAAAAAAGTTGAAGTTTTTGCTATGCTGCCCCTTCAACACAGTTGGAAAGCTGGCCAAAGTTGACTTGCGGCCAGTGAGACGGGATCTTGGGGCAAAAGAAAGTTCCTTAGCCCTTAGAGGGATATTGGTACATATGTGTACCATTCGCATCTTTTAATTTTTCCAGCACAAGGTTTAGCATTTTGCACCTCAAATGTGATTAATATCTACTTTACACATTTGCAACTAAATATCTTTCTAAAATGGCAACTCGATTTTCATTTCTTGTAAAAAATTTGCATAGCTTTTGATGTTTATAGATAATCGTTAAAGCGAATTTTACTCGTATCAAAAGTAAACAAATTGTACGTATTTCAAACAATTTTAAGTTTTTCTTAGAAAGGAAGTCTTACTACATCCTTTTATACGTTTTAGTGAAAATACAAATTATTTTTCAGCCAAAACTAGCTTGTTTTTCATAATGGTACGACTGTGTACCATTGTCCCTCAAAGGAAATACCGGTATTGATAATAGTCAATAAGTAAAACCTACGTTTCGAAGAATTGGTAGCAGTCGATTTTTGTGTATTTACGATAGAAAGTTTATTAGTCTCAAAGCAAAGGAAGAGGCTACGATACTGCTAGAATGTTTGACTCTGGACTAGCCTTCCAAAGGTACCGGTACCAGTAACATAAGTAGTCACAAGTGTAGAAGGCTTAGGCTACTGGTCAGCTAGTACAGTGAGATCATACCTGTACGCATTACTAGTACAGCATCGCATAGCCTACTTGTTGATTTGCAATTGAATATTTTTCAGAGATAAGCACTGCTGTGTGCACATTTTGCTTTTTAGGCGCATTTTGAGGTGCAAAATTGTGGTCAGGAACTTACTAATATATTACAGTATGTCTGATAATAAAGATGGAGTTTTTCATCTAAATGCTGCTGAAGTCAGTCCAATATTATTTTATGATGAGAACGAAAAAGGAAATGCACTTCCACTTGATGATAGAGACATAAACTTTTTAGAAAATGACGTAAATTATGTTGGTAGCCAAATGGAATTTGCTACTGAATCTTCCTCCATGACACATTGACCTGGGTCCGTATTACGAGTTCTTCTCGGTTAGCTTCTCGAAGTGAAAAACGTTGAGTCATTCCGCTAAGTCAATTCGAGCTAATATGAATTTCATTTAGCGATAAAACTCGCTCGAAAAAAGCCAACACTTTTCGAGCGTTCAATCGTGCTCGGTAAGCGCCTCGAGTTGCTAAAAGCAAGGCAAAAGAGTGGCAACGCTTTAATTTTGGCTAAGAACGGCAGCATATTTCGCTCTTGCGCAACAACGAAGATTGCAAAGGCAAAAAATTGCGTTGATTCTTTGATGGAATTATCCGATGTAGAATTAATAAGAGAGTATAGAATGCCGAAAGCTGCGATTCTTGAGGTTTGTGCAAATTTGCAAAATGACTTGGAATCAAAACTTCAAAGCGAAAGAATTTTAACTGTCCAAGAGTAAGTATTTATATCGTTAAAGCTTCTTGCCTCCGGAAGTTTTCAAAATTCTACAAAAAATAATATAAATGTATCGCAGCCGACAGTGAGCTGCGTTCTGAATAAATTTATGAACAGCCTTATTTCATACAAAGAAAGGTTTATTCAGATGCCAAGTGTCACTGATATTCCAAAACTTAAGCAGCAATTTTACTCAAAAGCTTGTTTTCCCGGTGTCATTAATGCAATTTATTGCACACAAATTGCTCCCAAAGATGATGAACATTTGTATGTGAACCGAAAGCATGCCCATTCTATAAAAATTCAGGTATGTAGGCTACTACCGCCGTTTACGATTTACTGCTAGCTATACATCTTAGCAACTTTGTAACACGTATACTTTCCTACAAAAAAAAAACACAATGAAGTGCTGATCGAATGTAGTCTGTGGTGCTTTGCCGGTACCTAGCTTACATTATTATTAGTTACATTTTGATAATCTTGAAAATGCCCCCAACACATGCTTTTGGTTGGCTTCAATGCCACACAGTAGAGATGGTGCAGTGCGCAATATTCTTGTCCGCAAACTGCACCGCACCGCTCAATTCTATCCGCATACCGCACTGCACCGCAAAAAGTTTGTGAACTTAATACACCGCACCGCAAATTCTATCGCAAGCCAAGATATAATGGTTAACAGTATTGCCTAACACCAATACTGTATCTTACTGCATGCAAAATTACAAACCAAACAGGTAGGCACCCCATGGTCCAACTAATGCTAGTTAAACAATACCTTCAGATAATGGTTTGGTCTAAATTGTTACTTAACTAAACAAGCCAATTAACCCAACCCTTGATGATAGGTCTCAGTTCAATTTTAACTTATAAAAAAATATCCCAATCATGAATCAAACCATGGACATTACCGGTATGTTTGGAATACTGAATATATTAGCACTTCTACTTTAGAAGTTCCAACTGCCAAAGTTTGATGGCTGCATTCATGCAAACAGTAGCACTGAAAGCACAGTCACATCTGCCATTACTACCAGGCTTGCCAGAGTAAGGGTGCGTTTAGACTGGACGCGAAGCAACGCGAAGCGACGCAGAGCAACCAAAATTTGACGTCATCGACAGCTCGCGAAAGGTTGCGACCGCTCGCAACCTTCGCGAGCAGTTGCGCAACAGCGCTTGCTTTCAGGCTGTAGTAAGATAACCAACTAATTCACTGATTTGATTTTTACGATCGCAGTTTGCTAGAAAATAATATAAATAGTTCATTTGTATGGTTTAGCGCCTATTTATCAGTCCAAAGAGTAGGCCTAGGTTGTTGGCAAAGTTAGATTCGCGGTAGCCCTAGGCTAGCCAAGTTAATTTGGATCTAGACAGCTAAGGCTGTAAATCCTAGAGTGATTTTTCATAGCTATGCTGGATTTTAAAGCTTCATTATAATGAATGCACCAAAGCAGTAGGCCTAGCCCCACGACATCTAGCTTTTAAACCAAAACTTTTTATTCTGTGCAGCGTAGCAGAAGACCAGTCCAGTAGTTCTTTTGGCTGAGCAGCTTTTGCTTTTTTGTCTTCAAGTAAACTTAAACTAACAAGATGTTTTTTTTCAGAATATAAAATAACCCACCAACAGGCTAGTTTTGAGTGTGTTGATAGTGTTTTTACCCATTGTTTGTTAGCTTGTTGTTTTAAAAGTAACCACAATTGAACAATTGCTTGAATACTGGAAAACTCGCAAAAGTTTTTTCACTGCCTTTTTGACCAAGCCAACTTGGTGAAAAGAACTGTATTTAAAATTGGTTTCAAGCTACACTGCTACATACAAGAGCTCGATAGATACAAAAAATCGAAAAATTCCTATGAGCTTTTGGATTGGCCTAATTAGTACCGGTAGTCACTTCTTTGAATAGCTACAAACATGGAATTTTTTCTTCTGAATGTCCTCTTAAAAGTCTTCTTGTTTCTGAAGGATTGTGACCGTGATCAAGTTGAACTGGAAGCAATGGTTTTGGACTACCCCAAGTTTTATAATTACGAATATTGTAGTCTGGTAGTGATTTTTCACTCCAGTCCTAATTGATGAAAATAGAAATGTCAAGTGTGTTAAATATTTATTTACTGTGTCTTTGTGTAATATCTGAATTTAGTTGTTTGTGAATTTCATAACATTTTTACTGTCTCTTAAAATTTTTACTGCTTTACATGGTGAATAAAGTGACAAAGTAAACAATTTTAAGTCTGAAGTTCAATCATTGCAATTGCAGTCAGTGTATTTAGATGAACTAGAAAGCCAATATATATCTAACCAGTAGAAAGTGAATTCTGTTTTTTTGCTGAGGTTACCATTATAGGTAAAGAAGTACCCGCCAAGCAAGTTCATTACTATTGTTCCATTCTCTAAACTAAACAAAAAACTTGATACAGCATTTATAATAAAAATAATTGGACTGGGGAAGGAAGCGTCAGTTACATAAAAATGTGAGAACTAACAACACTTTTATTCAGATGCTTGAGTAACAATTTTCAAATGAAAAAATCTAAATGTTTTTTTTTTATCAGGGGCATAACCAAAAACATGCTAAGAGGGGGCTTGACCTTACTGCTATAAATTTGTCTGTATCTTACAAACTGTGGTTTAAAGCGAAGCCCTTTGAGGTAAACGCAACCGTCGCAACGTAGCCTACTGGTACCGCAAGAAAATGCAAACTAATAAAATGCTCTTGATAGCATTTAACTTCGCACTAAACATCGATAAGCGCTCCGCTAGCGAATAAAACACCAAACTTAGTTTTAGAGGCTGACTTTTCCTCAAAGCAACTGCTGGTATCAGGTATCACTGTGCTAAATTCTTGTCCTTCGATGATAGTGTCAAATCATGCAAAAACTGCTATGTTTTTTTGCTTTCTCCAGCAAATCAACACAGCAATCCATTGCACAATAAGCAAAAAATCCACTACATAACTGATAACAAATCCAGCTTTCAGTTTCACTCATAGCGTTAACATTGGGAGTCTTCATAAACAGCACTAAATAACACATACAAACAACTGTTTAAGCTTACTACAGGTATCATAACATGCTTGCCTGAAAAAGAAACATCACATCAAAAAAACAACATAGTTAATGATTTAAATGTACCTGTAGACTAGCCTATTGGTTTACACTGGTAGATCTACCACTACCATAATGAGACATTGATGGTGAAAGCGTTTAAGGATTTGTTAACTGAGTAAACACCCAAAGAGAACTTTTGACATCTGCTTTCAGCTTTTTGCGTTTCTGCATTAAAACCCAGAACTGTCATCGTCAAAACAGATTATGGCAAGTTTTCAGTGGAAGGAACTAAACAAATTATTGATAGCTAGTAAATAGGCCAAGTACTACTACGTTTTTGAAGAAATGACTTGCCTTTTCATTTCCAAATTCGATCTACTGTACTTCGTTTTTCACTTAAACTTTACAAACTTTTTTCTCAAGATTGTTTTGTTACCTGAGCTATTACTCTAGACTCTTCTTCACGGTTATTGCGTGATAACATAATATAAACTCAATCTTTGTTTTACCGGTAATTCCAGCGCGCTATGACGAAACAGAACCTGTGATTACTATAATAGCGCTTCAATAATAAAGTACACAAAGCTTTCTGCTCATTGAATACATTTTAAAAGTAAGTTGTTAAAATTAGCCTATGAAGCGACCAGTCGCGAAGATTAGCAACCACTCGCGAAGACTCGCGAAGGTTGGCAACCTTCGCGAGTGACGTAATCGACCACTCGCGAAGGTCGCCAACCTTCGCTTCGCGTTGCTTCGCGTCCAGTCTAAACGCACCTTAAGTCATGGTCATGCTTGATATAGTAAGTTACAATGTACCGCTCAAAGTTTCTTAAGGTAAAGAATTGTTATGCAAAAGTAGTTTTGACCATTCCATCTTATTTTTTGTAACCGGTATCACATATGCTATGGGAATACTAATAAGTATAAATTAAAAAGGTGGTTTAACGTTAAGCACTTTGTGCTTCTGCACAATCAGTCAACGAGCATGGACATGTTGAATTTGAACCATAATACAAGTAATTATTACTAACTATAATATCTATATCTATTGTCATAGGTGGGCAAGTTAATGCAAAGCGTTAGGCTTGTTAACCACTAGTCCGTTAACAAACTTCACACTTCCGTTAACGTTAATCAGTTATTTTCAGCTTTAATTAACGGAAGTTAATACAGCCCATTTATTAGTTAACATTTTGCGTGTAATTTACATTTCTTTTTCTTCATTCGCTTCTACAACACGTATTGACGTTGTTCAGCTGATTGTAAGGAAAGATTTATTGCTATAGTAGTCTTTTTGTGTTTTGGAAGTTGCATTTTACAGTCTAATCTAATTTTAGGATAAAAATAAGTTCAAATGCACCAACAAAGCTGCTACCAGAAAATCTTTGGAAATAGTGATCAGCGATAATTAATCATAGTCACTAAATATAATACTATTATATTTAGTGAATATGAATTAATTGACCTAGGAGGCTGTAGCTTATTATTTGCCCCAAAAAAGAGCTTCTTTCTTCTCTAAAACTGGTGTTGATACACAACAAGTGTTACCAGTGCAAACTGGTTTGTACCGGTACGATGAATGAATGGTGCAAGATGTTAACGAAAAAAACCTTAACGGAAGTTAACAGAACTTAGCGGAAGTTACTTTAGTCTGTTAACAAAACTTAACGGAAGTTAATTTAGTCCGTAACATGAAAAAACTTTTTAACGGATTAACGCGTTAATGAAAAAGTTAGCTTCGTTATTAATGGATTAACGATTAACGGACAAGTGCCCACCTATGTCTATTGTTGATTTCGAATGGAGAGAAAAAGATACACTGACATCTCAATATGGCTCCTCTTAAAACAGTGAAATCTGAGGCTACTTTACGCTGTACAGTACAGGAATAGGTTGGCGAGTGGGGTTCGGTAACTGACAGTGATACTACCTACAATCACACAAAAAAATTTCAAACTATCAATCTGAAATTCCTAACTCACTGCTCATTCTACAATACTCTGGTACTGTAGATTCAAGCAAGCAATAAAATTTTGTCATGCTCTCAGTAGCCTACCACTAAATACTAATGCTTCAATGATAAACTTTAATTTTCAATGTAATGGAACCTTTAGTTTTTAGAAATAGCCACTAGCCTGCTAGCCTTGGAACTGTGATACACTGGCATTAATGCAACAAACTCAACTTTACTAGGCTACACGTCAAAAAGCTAAAATAGACTTACCGTACCAGACTACTAGTACACAGTAGCCTAGTCCCTGAGTCGTCAGTAAGCAACTCTGTATATACTGGTATTTCATTAGGCCAACCAGTATCACATATGATACCAGTTTCAGGCTACAGTATTGGTACAAGTTGTGTACCAGTACTTACAAGTAGTACCGGTAAGTAGGCCTATCGGTACCTGCTTACATAATATTAATTGTCAAACTCTATGCAGGTAATGATATCTACGTACGAATTGTAAGTATAGACTTGTGCCAAATACTGTAATAGGCTAGTAATATCACCTTATCTGTTAGTGTCTGGTGTTATGCAGTATAGCCTATACCGGTGTGCAATTGCCTAGGGTATTACCATAGGTACCGGTACAGAATTAACGACTAGTGCACCAGCCTATCCAGCCCAACTCAGAGCTTACCGGTACAAGCTGCATTACTATTACCGGTAGGGCGTTAGACTGTAGATACGCTCGGTAGGCCTATGATTTGAAGGTTACTCCTAGGCTACCGGCACACCATGGTACCTAACAGGCTACATTGAGACTGAATTTAACAACTGAGATAGAGTGGCTGATTCCTAATCTAATCCTAAGAAGTGGTCTCATCCTCCACGCTGCAGCTGCACTGCACAGCAAAACTACTGGAATTTTTCACGCGGCGCGGCGCTGTTGGTCTACCGCGTACGCGGCCGCGTACGCTGCGCGGCTACCATCTCTACCACGCAGCATTGCGTCGATTTCGTCCTTTGTCCACCGTGAGCGTTTAATCTTCTTTTCATCTTTCATTTTGCAAAAATTACATTTAAAAAAGCTAGCCTATGCTGTAACTACGCAGTTTATTGCAAAGATTAAATTTCGTTTTAAGCCTTGCTAAAAATTTCCGAAAGCAGCAAAAAGTAGTCCATAAACAGTGGTGTAAAAAGTATTCGAAAAGTGAAACCAAGTAAGAGTTTTGTTGCTTGAACAAAACAGTACTTGCAGAAAAGAGCAAAGTATTGACCAAAAAAAGTACTTAAGCAAAAGCAACGAAGTTGTCGTTTTAGATGTACTCAAGTACAAGTATTTCTGAAAGTATTTAAGCAAAATAAACAAATTATTCAATCGATAAATTGTAGTGTATGATGACTACCTTCAAATCACTGCCACATAATGCTTGGTCTTATAACCCCTCATTCTCTCACGAAGTCATGAATTACTAATTGATGCAAGTTTTTGTTTTCATAAA
Source organism: Trididemnum nubilum (assembly GCA_963965965.1). Lineage (NCBI taxonomy): Eukaryota > Metazoa > Chordata > Ascidiacea > Aplousobranchia > Didemnidae > Trididemnum > Trididemnum nubilum. Next base: position 6,061,548 of record OZ014483.1, read on the forward strand.
ATCTTTGGTAACTTAACTTAATCGGACAATTGCCGGCAGAAAACTCCACCATTCTGCCGAATTTGTGCTTCAAATTTAAAACTTCAGTACTTTGTACTCTTTTGAATCAAAATGCTACTTTAGTAGCGTTTCTTCACTCTATAAGTAAGCAAGTGAAAGTAGAAAGTATCCAAAAATATCATTACTTTAAAAGTACTCGTTACTTTACACCTCTGTCCACAAGCATGTTAAATCAATGATCTCGTGGTTTGCGGATAGCATCTAATGTTGCAAAATCGTTACCGCCAAGGCTTGTCCCGCGAAAAATTTAATAAACTTGTTAATACTTCGAATGTCCCGCTAGAAATTGGGAGCAATCCTTAAAAATCTGACGTATTTCCTCATTTCCGCGCCAGAAGTTACACACATCCTTGAAAAATGTGACGCAAGCTACGCATTTTTACGCTAATTATGCGTGTCTAAAGCGCCGCTGCGTTTTTACGGGCTCGCTCGAGTATTGCTGCACCGAGACGAAATCATAATAGCATTTTGCTTTTCGAGCGATCTCGCTCGAAAATATAGCTCGTTAATTCACACCGAGAAGTCTCGTTATGGCAAACTTCGTAATACGGGCCCTGATCAAGATAGTTCTGATAGGCAGTCTACTAACATGACTACTTCTGAATCAGAGTTACCTTCAACTTCATCATTACCGTAAACAACAACAACAGCAACAGTGCGCACAAACACAACTTTCAAATGGAAAAAAATAATTAAACTAAACTGTTCGCATCACTCTAAACTGTTCCCATCAATAGGAAAAATTTGCCTGAAAGTGAACAGCTTCCTAGCGACAAAGAAATAGCTAAAGCAAAGGGGATATGGTTTGTATGAGCAGCAACAACACTTTTTTCACCATAGACAACAAAGCGGTACACATGCTGTCAAACTTTCGCGGTACCAATCCCATTTCACAAATCCATCGCAAGTCATAAGGAACAGCTGAAAAAGTTTCCATCAGTTGTCCAGCTGTTGTTCGAGAATAGAGTAAGCACATGGGTGGTGTTGACCTAATGAACCAGAAAAAAGTCACATATCAATTTGATCATCGATCCAAGTACAAGTACTATTTACATGTTGTTAATGACATGATTGATATTGAAGTGGTCAATGCTGAGATCATATACAAAAAAATGTGCGATCCTAGTGACAAGTTAGACTCAAAAAATTATCGATCTGCCATTGCTCAAGCATTGACCGGCTGTTATAGCAATCGAAAGCGTGAATGTTATTATCCAGTACAAAAAACTCAAGGCGTTCTAATCTAAAGAGACTTAGCAATGATACAACACCACATACCATGAAAAAAGTAGACAAACGTCAACGTCGCAAACTTTGTACTAGCAACAAAATTCAAAACCGAACCAACAATGTTTGTGCGGAATGTTTTCTAAACGACCGCAACTGTTTTGCATTGTATCAAGGCTAAAGTTTGTTTTATTTTTTTTCTTATATTTGTTTTTATGCCAGCAAAGTTTGTTATTGTGCCATAGTAGCAAGGGGAAGTGTTGTAATCTGGACACAGAATAATACCACAGTCCTAAAACAAATTAGAGTATAAAAAATGTTAGCTCAAACAACTCCTATAAATTAGATATGATACAGTCTTATCGAATGAGAAGTCCAGGCCTTCTTCATTCATCAGATGAAGAGTTTTTCCATCCATGTGATGGTGGTTGTAGCTAAACTGCATTAAAAATATGCTAACTTAGCGCTTCTTTTTCCGAGAAGTTTTTTTTTCTCTAACATCAGATCTGAGAAAAAGAGCCTCAGCTCCTCCAGACATCAGTTGAGGAGCATCTGCTTATCGAGTCATTAAATGAGAAGCCTTCAAAATAGAATTAGTGTTTGTGTTTTAGCTCTGCTAGAAATACCCCCTACCCAGGCATCAGGTGAGAAATCTCCACTCCTCCAGACATCAGATGAAGGACATCCAACATAAGATGGGTGATCACCACTTTCGTATTTAGAAGGGGCATTAGGCCAGGCTCCCCCCTTCGGGCTGAAAAAATTTTGCTCTTTTTTCAAAAATCACGCCGTTTTTTTGGCAGGTCCGCATCTCCGACAAGAGCTCTTTAAACTCGTTATTTTACCTCCTTGGGGGACCAAGTGCCTATAATTTTTTTAAACTTTTTGATGAAACTCATTAGATTATTCTTTTTCTTTTCCAGAAACTAACAAAATTTTTTAGAGGTTGGGGCTCCGCATCCTCAATATTTGTTATAAAAAAATGTGTGGTGCTCCCCCCCTTCAAAAATTCTGACTACGCTACTGGTGATCACTGGTCATTGATTTTCTACCAACTGAAAGTAGCGTGTATCCGTCGTAATTCAGTTCAAAAACGTTTTTATATCGATATGCATAATTTGAGCTTTTAAGTGAAATTTTATTTTGAGGGACAATGGTACACATATGTACCATGCTGTATTATAATAAATAAACAAGAAATTAAAAAAAATTTTACGACCTAGACATTACACGTAACTGCAGGTCAAAAATCATCAAATTAATAAAATTCGATTTGCAGAATTTTTGTTATCCGTAAAGGGTTAGAGCTTTCACAATTCAGTATATATATCTGCCAGCCTAACGATATGACTTTAGGTCTTTTAAGACGGTTTCATCTTTACCTTAAACGTTTTGGGGCCACAAACTATGGCCTTCGGAAAAGCACGAAGTTTCTTGTTTCGTGAAATTGGCACACTATCCTCTTCGATACGAGTAAACTTTCCGAATCTTTGTTTCGAAAATATTGATTTTTTCCAAATAATTGTAAATATTTCACGAACATTTTTTTTTGTTTGGCCGAAAATTTTTTCCATTCGAAAATTTTTACGAAGATTTTGAATTTTTTTTCAAAAATTTTTGTGTTCAGCCTAAGATTTTGTTGTTCGTTGCTAACGTTTTTTGTTCGTACTAACCTTTTTTTTCTTTGGAAAAAAAAACGAAAATGGCTCAAAATGTTCGAGAATTAGCCCGAATCTTTGGATAAATTCAAGTTTAATCTAAGACCACGAGTAAAATTTTCCGAAGATTTTTTTTCTGGCTATTGCACTTGTTTCGCCGGTTGTTGGTAGGTAATAGAGGAAAAAGAGCGTGTTACGCATTATTGCTTGTTTCATCATGGCTTTGTTGTATGAATTTATGAATGAGGAGAAAAATTTTGGAATGATCAAAACCCCATAGTTTGTTAGGGGGCGAAACTCATCAAGAGTTTGCAGAAGTTACTGTTTTGCATGGATCACCGCTTCTCTTTGATAGTTCTTTATTGTAAGAGTCACGTATTTTTTTACCAACGAATTTCTTCAAATTGAACCAATGCAGTTTGATTCTTTCTACTGAGAATGAATTATCATCTGTGCAATCCATGGAATTATCAATCCACTTCCCTATTTGATCCACTATGCCTTTCGTCTTGTAGATGGTAAGCAAAGATGGTTGATAGTCATAATTCTGACAAACTAAAGATGGATTTACTCAGTATCCGCTTATTGTTTGCGTGTGTACGTTTTTTCTTCTCAATGAAAAACTATGTTTTTTTCGTCCGCATTCTTACATGTCCATATCTACACTAACCAGACTGTCACATGCTAAACAAAAGTTTTCCAAAAACATTTTTTGTAAAGGTGTACTGCTCTATTTTGAAATATCGCTTTTTGAACAGAATTTTTATCAATATGTAGCAGTCTAGTTGGTGCGAAAGTAGACTTATCAAAATACGGAAGGAAAAGGTCATACTTTTTCAAGAACAAGCAAAAACCAATAAAAAAAGAAACGGACGAAAATCGAATACTGTCTAAATTCTTCTTAAGCTCACATGATTCACTGCTTGAGTTACATCTGCGACTCATTTTTGATACAATTTGTATAATTAACTTGACAACAATTTTAAAAGAGCCAACTTTAGATTTAATCATTTTAACCCAAATGTAACACGTGCACAAAGCAAAAGAGTTGACCAATACTTTTTGTTTTTTATCAATAATAGTCAGTTATTTAATGATTGCTACACATTTATTGATAATTTTTATTCGTGTTTGAACAAAAAAGTTAAGTAAATTGCTTTTACCAACACGAAAACGATGATTTTTTCTTTGGAATTTATTCGAACTTTTTACAAAGAATTTTAACCTCTTAGTTATTTTAATATAGCTCCTAAACTGAACAAAAGCTTTGCTTTGATGCACCCTGACTTTGAATCAAATTTAATAACACACATTTTTTGAAACTTTAGGATCAGCAGGAATAAATGGAAGTGTCGTAATTTTTGCCTTTGTCAGAGGCACCTAAAGAGTTTCATGCAGTTTTGAGCACAATGCACGTTTATCAGGGCGCTTATTTTATTCTTTGTACTGCGTATTCATTATTGATGTTAATCTTTAGCTGGAATAAAATACTTTAGTTACTGATAAATGCATTGCATCATCATTACGTCATTGATGATGTCCTAATAATTCAAAACTTTTGTTTTTTCTGCTGTTTCTCGAAATAAACTGCGTTTGCATAAAAAAAATATTCATTTTCATCAGCTGTTGAATGATGTAATGAAAACAATACTGCAGTATTCTAAAATTTTGTGAATCATACTGTATCTCAGTTACAAAAAATTACAGATAATAATTAACACATTACATTAAAGGTCACGTCATCATGCACATGACGTCATCATACATGTGATGTCATCATCTGCAGTGACTTTATCAGAGATGTCTTTGAAATAACAAAAGTCCAAAGTGAAAATTATTTTTAGCAACATTTAGACATATTTGCGTGCTGTTATAGGAATTTACTGGTTTTGATGACGTCGTTATTGTTTTTGTGACGTCACAACCTCAAAATATTCATTTAAAAAGATTTAACGAAAAATAGCTTCAACAAGCAAAAAATCTTACTTCTGACACCTACGAAACAGTTTTTAGATATGAGGCAAATTTGCCCCCCTCCCACCGGTACGAATAGAGTGTAAAAATAGCCCAGTAGATGTAAGGTTGAAGCTACGACCTTGTTTTGGAAACTAATTACAATGCATATCCGAATCCGAAGATTTTTTAGTTGTTACTCTTTTTTCACAGAAATGTCAATCACCAAACAAATAGAGTTATAATTTTACGAAAAAAAAATATTTCAAACTTTCAAAAAATGGTCGTCAAAATCTATTTCGAAAAAAAATTGAAACCCGAAGGACTTCCGAAACACAAATGTTGCTGCTTTTCCAAAGACCATAGTACACTTAGGATAAACCCTTTTGGGTTCATTTTTGAATTTCGCTTTGACTGGGTCATAGATTTTTGTTTTTGACTGAAATAATGGGAAATCTATTTTTTTGAAATCGGACCCCGTTTAGATCCTGCCCCCTCCATTTTTATTTTTTGCCCCCCTCCTAAAATATGCTTTTTCTTGTATACCTGGTTATACTTGAGCTAGATATGTGTTGTTGATATTCATGTTGATTGTTTTTCAGAGAGAAAGCCAATTATGCTATTAAAAAAGGTTTCAGACCAACTTTTAATTTTAAAAATTTTTCATTTTCTCAGACATGTGGTCAAATTTGCATCTTAGCAGCGTAACTTTTGCAATAAAAATGCACACCATAGTTTCTGAAGTAAGAATATTATTTTGCAATAAGGTTTTACAATATTATCAAAGAAAAACACCATAGGTTGGCACAAGTCCGTTAATCGTTAACCCGTTAATAACGAAGTTAACTTTTTCAAAACTCGTTAATCCGTTAAAAAGTTTTTTCATGTTAACGGACTAAATTAACTTTCGTTAAGTTCATTTAACTTCCGTTAACGTTTTTATCGATAACATCTTGCACCATTCATTCATCGTACCAGTACAAACCAGGTTGCACTGGTAACATTTGTTGCGTATAAGCACGAGTTTTATAGAAGAGAGCGAAGAAAGGAGCTCTTTTTTGTGGCAAATAATAAGCTGCAGCCTCAAAGTTTATTAATTATCGCTGATCACAATTTCCAAAGACTTTCCAATCGCAGCTTCGTTGGTGCATTTGAACTTATTTTTTTCTTGAAATTAGATTAAACTGTGAAAGGTAACTTCCAACACACAAAAAGACCACTTTTGGTAATGTTAAGCGATGAAGATGTTAACATTCGAGCTAAAGCTGTAAGAATGATTGTAAAATCAGGCTCACTCAAGAAGCACGTGAACAGCAATCTGAACATGTAAATGTGAGTGAATTCCATCTTCCTCAATGCAACTTCGCCGCTCACTCTTATACAGAGATGGTTACAATACAAGAGAAGGGGCGCAATGCAACCATTTTTTTGTCTAACGAGAAAGGAAATATTGATTTTGCATGAACCACCATTGGTTAAGGATTGGTTAATGAAATATAATATTCAACACAATATATTAAAGATGACGTCATCATGCATGGGAAATCATCATCTGCGCCGACTTTACTTGAGATGTCTTTGAAATAACAAAAGTCCAAACTGAAAATAATATTTAGCAACATTTAGACATATTTGCATGCTGTTATAGGAATTTACAAGTTTTGATGACGTCATTATCGTTTTTGTGACGTCACAACCTTAAAATATTTATTTTTATAAATTTAACAAAAAATAGCTTCAACAAGCAAAAAATCTTACTTCTGACACTTACCAAACAGTTTTTAGATTGGGGGCAAATTTGCCCTCTCGCGGTACAAATAGGGTGTAAAAATAGCCCGGTAGATATAGGGTTAAACAATAAATATTTTGACATGGTTTGGAGGTACCAACAACTAGGAACCCCCAGTCACATTTTGGAAGCTAAATTAAACAATTGATTTTAGTCAGTGGGGTTCATGTGCGGTGCAGGCATAATGATTGAAGGCGCTGGTGTTTGAAATTGTCGTGATTGAACAGAGCTGGTTTAAATACTTAGTTGGACGCCCGTTTTACCCAACCCACAAATGATTTAAAATCAAACCTTTTTTTTTATTAGACAAAATCGCTTGGTTTGCACTGCATGCGATTGAGTTTTACAAAAATATTGGTAACCTTCGAAGTATGAAGGGAAAATGATGGTGAAAACGAACTGGCGGAAGTCCCGTATTATTTTCCTTCGGGAAAATGAACATCTATTTTATTTTATATTTATATCGCTATTGCCTGGTTTTATCGAATTAAGCTTTTTAGAGTTGATCCGTTTTTACTGTCAGAAATCAGCTCTTCGTTTTGTTCTTAGACCAAAAGTTGTAAGTTTTTTAAGTCTTCTCGTAGCAAAGTGTCCTAAGTGATATGAAAACACTCTAAGAGACTTTTTGATCTTTAACAATATTCCATGATAAAATTAATACAAGACTAACTTTAATGAAATACTGTAAATACAAAACGACTTTTTGGTACTGATGCTGTCTCATTCGCACTTCTTTCACTTGCGACACATTTGGAAAAAAGTACAACAGTAGTTATAGGCAAAAAGTAATAGTTTTACACTCAACCATACAGGAATTATTGTAGAATAAAGATTTGGTAGCTGATTTATATTATTATCTATCCAATTGACGGTTACCTCAGCAAAACTTTCAATTTTGTCGATCACTTTGGAAAGTTTCACCTCCGAAACAAATACTGCTTGTAAACATCTTCAAATATGATTGGTTGCTTAATAGTTTTGTGAATGAAGTTGGTTGAGGTTGAATTATCGATAGTTTTCTGAAGTTAAAACTGGTTAACTACAGTACATATTTGCATTTAGGTACCGTTACAGGAGATGAAACCACCGGATTGAGTTTGGCACAGTACGGGTTTTCTATACACTCTTCAATTGGGGTAAAACTAAAGTTAATAATAAAAATTTTGTTTTGTTTAGTATTGCTATTTTGCCTGTTGTCTATGTATTTTGTTCTCTTTTTGGTGGTGGATAGTGTTTAAAATATTTTATTGCAGAACTTGTATTTTGTCTGGTTTTGTGCTTTTATTTTTTGTTTTGTCTCTGTATTGTGTCTTCTTTTTGGATTTAATTCATATCAAAATTTTAGTCCTTAAACAGGGTCAGAACGATGTTTGAATTTTATTAGAAGTTAAATAAATCACAACTATGAAATTTTCTAAGGTATGTACAGAGGTGGGCAGTGTTGCGGTATTTTTGTATCGCGGTATTTAGTAGTATCGTTTTTGGTATCGTCGGTACTTTTTTAAAAATGTATCATTTTTGGTACCGTCAATACTTTTTCTCACTTCTTTGGCCGGTACTCGGTACTTCTTTTGTCATTTGTCCGGAATGAAGCTTTAATTTATTCAAACTACTTACAAATCAAGTAGAGAAATAGTGAGGACAATCGTCGACCTTCTCTACTGGCTGCGATAATGCGGTTCATGCGGCTACGGCATTACGGCAGTTTGCGGTGTGACGAAAAGCACAACTATATGTAATGCAATAGAAAAACACTTTGTGACATCACAACGGATTTTTAGTCATAGTTGAAAGCCTGTGTGGGCTTTACACAACGCCGAGTTGACCTGGGCCAACATCATAGAACTTGTTAGCGAGCTCGTAAAGGCCATTTTTGCTCGCTAAAAGGCGTTAGCGAACAAAAAAACTTTGTACACTACGTGCCATTTCCGAACCGTCTTGCTCAACATGCATTAAAACTGCTTGCTTGAATTTCTTTGCAAGATGTTCGTAACCTGTGATAGAATGTATTAAATACCTCATTGTGACGTCAGATGCATTTCTACCTCAAAATCGTAATCCGTTCAAGCGTACTAATGCACTGCATTGTTATGGAAAAAGATATAATGAGTCATGCCTTAATATTCTAAGCTTGCAAATTCCTCGACTGATACATAACTAGTTAATGAGTGACAGAATTTAATTTTTTTTTTGGATTAATGTTGAACAAGAACAACTTTTTCTTTACTACAATTTTTTTAATGACGTAAAGCGCTCTTGAGGTTGTTGGTGGGTAAACTTACATGTTAACAGTAACTTAAGGTTTCAAGATTTTTCAAAAGTGAGCAAGTCAAAGTGCACTCTTCTTTTTAAGAACCGGTAAATCTTGAGTTGAGACTGGTTGCTTTAATTTTTAGCCGATTTTCAGCCTCAATTGTCTTGATTTTTTACAAATTTTGAGAGCAGCAATGTCAATTTTAGCGTCCATGTTTGTAACACAGTGTAATTTCTATTGCTCTGTTTACTGAAGTGAAGGCTTTTTTTCATGCTTTTGCACCATCGCAAAATTGCAAAAGGGAAAAAGCAAGCTTTTTTCAAATTAAACAACTGCCAAAAATAATTCTCAATTGCTTGCGCAGAGTAACAACACTCTATAATCTTGAATAGTTGCAATGTTGCTGGTAAACACAAGAAAATCAAAAAAAAATTTATGGTTTTAAGTCAGCACAAAATGTAGCTTCTTTTATTAATCTAAATTTTTTTGTTTGTTTGTTTTTGTTTTATTTTGTTGCCGAGGCTGGCATTGTTTTTAATTTGTTCTTAAATTTTGAGCAAAAATGAGCCTCGTGTTCTGAAAAAATTGTTCTAATAAAACAATTGTATTGCTATTTTTGTGAGCTGGCGCTACTCAATATTTCTACTAATCGAAACAGCAAATGGTTTTCAATGCAATTCGCCTTCTTTTTAGCAATCTAATAGCAAACATGGCGACTATACTTTAAATAATTTTCAGCAAAAATTCACTTTAGATAGAAGTTTTCAACATTTGTCATTAAATCTCTGAACCAAAAAAGATTCCTCGCTCATTTTAAGAGTGCTTCAAAATCTTTCTTTAGTTGAAAATGTGAGGCTTTTTTTACTCCAGTTATATCTCGCAATCGATCCAAGCAACTTAGCGAACGAAAATAAGGTTACCAAGCTCTCAGAGCTTCAGATGCACGCGCAAAAATAACCTTTTGCCTTTAGCGAGTATTGCGTTTAGTAGCGCCTCTTAAAAATTATTAATGCACACAAGATTAATGCAACTTTAATGCAATTCGTTATTAATGCAAACAAGAAAATTTCTGTCGTGTGGGCCCTGGTTAGAGGTTACTGGCTAATTGCTGCATGGTTAGGCAGGACATGGCAGTGAATATTTTGCATAGCTGTTATGTTAGGCTAGAGCTATGAGACCTATATACTTCTGGAACAAAGTAAATTATTACCTTTTTGTTTGTTACGTCTGTTTCCCATTTTCAACAGCAACATCACAGATAAAGGAATTGGTGGCTATCCTACTCGACCCTATGGAGAATCAAATTCACAACCTCTGGACTGCTGTCCTAGTACCGTGACCACTTACCGATCAGTGGTGGAGTAGATAGAGTGTCTGCTACTGAAGCGGTAGACTCGGGTTCGATTCCCGGTCGGGTCAAACCAAAGACTACAAAAATTGGTATTCACAGCTTTCCTGCTTGACGTTCAGCAATCAAAGGGAACAGTGTGAAGCCTCTGCCGTGCGTGGTAAACAGGTGGTCAGGCGGCAGCTTGATTCGAAGACCGAATAGTCTCTTCGCTGTCTCCTGGCCATAGCAACTTGGTAAATAAAATGTAATTACAATTACTTACTTCGCAAACAACCAACAGCATCCGCAAGCAACTAATAATAATACTGCTTCTAATATTTAAGAAAACAAATCTAAACTCGCTTAGAAGTTGTCGGCTTCTTGAGGTTTCTAGTTGTATTCTTGCTTCGTTAATGTGCTGCTCGTAAGATCGACCAAGCAGAAATAATTAATCGTCGTAAAGCATCTTATCCAAGAATGCAACAAGTAACAACGCTTCGTAGAGAGTAGAACCACTGGCCTTGCGATCACGGCCGTCGTTAAAACGAAGCTTCTGCCCACTGCGTCACCCAGCTGGCTTACGTGACATAGCAACAACGCATTCTGCGTTTCACCGGCAAATGCAGCAATAACATCGAACAAAATAATTACTAAAAAAAAACAGGAAAAAATAAACTTTTATTCAAAAATGAGTACCTTTGTTTTGCAATTTTAGGACCAAATTTTTAAAAGAACCGAGACCGGTACCGAGTACCGTTATCGTTAGTCAAAAAGTACCTAATATCGTATTGTCAGTACTTTAAGTATTTGTATCATTACCGTCGGTACTTTAATAGTATCGAGTGCCCACCTCTGGATATGAGCAAAAAATTATTTCTCTCTGTTTCATCGTTACTGATCGACATCATTTCAACCATCACTGAACCATTCCACAAACTAAAAATACTAGAAGATAGTTATGCAACAGCCACGCAAGCAACCGCAATCAAGTGTAACCTTCTATGGCTTTTTTTCTCATACGTTTGGTTTAAATACGGCATTTTGAGATAACAAGGTTGCGTCTGGCATAGTCGAGTAGTTGTCGCATGCACCTCCCTAGCATCGCAACCGAGTTCGATTTGCGCTCGGGTTTCGAACACAAGAAGCTAGTCATTCAAAACTTGTGCAGGGAGCCGCACTAAAGCGTAACGGTTTGTTGCTTTTGTAAGCGAAAAAGCTGCTGCCACATAATTGCTATCCCTCAAGCTGGCATCGCTGCCTCTACCTTAACTCTAATGCAAGGTTTTCAAGCACAAAATATTGCTTTGTTCATTTTCTTTCCCGCTCCTGCATACTGCGTTTATACTCTGTATACTTCCATTCCACGCATTTGTAACCCAAGCGCAAATTGAACCCAGGTACGATGGTTGGAAGACGAACGCGCTAACCACTACACTACGCAGCTCGCAGCAATGCAGTTGCAAAATGTCGTATTTAAACCAAACATATGAGAAAAAGGCAATAAAGGGTTACCCTTAAATGTGGCTCTTTGCGTGACTTTTGCATGACTAGCTTCTACTGGAAAAGCTGCTGCCACATAATTGCTATCCCTCAGGCTGGCATGCTGCCCCAACCCTAACTGTAATGCAAGGTTTTCAAGCAAGCAAAAAATTTCTCCATGCATTTCCTTTCCCGCTCATGCGTACTGCGGCTGTACTCCGTATACTTCCATTCCACACGTTCCTAACCCAAGCACAAATCGAACCCGGGTGCGATGGTTGGAGGGCGAACACGTTAACCACTACACTATGCAGCTCGCAGCAATGCATTTGCAAATTTAAACCAAATGTATGAGAAAAAGGCAATAGAGGGTTACGCTTAAATGCAGCTGTTTACGTGACTTTTCTATGACTAGCTTCTACTGTTCTGAGTGCGTGGAATAGAAGGACACGGAGTGTAGACGCAGTAAGTAGAAGTGCGAAAGGTGATGCACGAAGCTTTTTTTTTTTGCTTGAAAACCTTGCATTTCAGGTAGGGTTTGGGCAGCAATGCTAGCTTGAGAGATAGCAATTACAAGCCAGCAGCTTTTTTGGCTTACGCGGCTGCCTGCGTGACTTTTGCATGACTAGCTTCTCGTAGTAAAAATTAATGTCACAAGCTTCCGAAATTAACGTCACTAACTTCTGCCTCCGCGTCACAGGTTGTTGCAGTATGCTTGTTCAATTCAATTTTAGAGCTTCGCTGGTGAGGTAGGTTAGGCTTGAAAATAAGGAGTATAACGAAGCAAATTGAAGTTGAAGAATGAAATGCTGTTTTATACAACCTATACTAGGCCTGGTTTAGGTTAGTACTTGTAGTGAGGCCTACCTGTAGTGAGACCATTCAACAGTAGGTTATGCTGAAGTTGAACTGCTAAAGAAGGAATGCTGATGCTATGCTAGTAGCTGTATTCAAAGATTGGTATAGCCTACTATTGCATTGACAAACAGCAACTGACAAGAAAGTAACTGATTTTAGGCTACCAATGACCCGTAAATGAAGTTTTCTTGTTTATAGGCCTATGCACTAAACAGTTAAATGCAGTATAGTGCCATTTACTGTACCAGTAGCCAACTGATGTGAGATAAAATTGCAATATGGTGCCATTTACACATGCAGTATGGCGCCATTTACAAGCAGCCAAGTGATGTGAGATACCTGTATCAATTTATTTGTGGCTCTTCCCCACGTATCAGCTAAGCCATAGAAAATGCTAGCCTTAGTGTAATACAAAATTGGTATTAATAATTTTAAAGTATAGCCTACATACTGTAGTCGATTTATGCTAGTCAGCTAGTGGTAGGCTTACCTTAGTTAATTATGGTTTTTGTAGTTTTTTGGTTCGGCCCAAGTCTATTTATTTTTTAACTTTTTTTTCTCCGGTGCGTTCAACACAAGAGTTTCATTTTTAACCTGTATTGTTTGATTTGGCCAAACAATCAAATTATCTTCCTTTTTCTCCTTTTGTTTTTAGGAAGCACAAGTTCTGAAGCAAAATCTCCATAACGTACCGGTAAAAGTGAATCAGTGCATCTTATTTTTATATTGTAAAAGTGAATCAGTACATAGCATCTTATTTTTGTTTAATATGTCATTCTGTTACTTTTCCTCACCAAATACGCTAATTCAAGTTTCCCAAAGACCTGAAGGTACAACAAAATTGGATTCAGTTTGTAACAAATGTAAGAAAGCTAAATGAAAAGAACAATGCTATTTATTGCAATCAATCACAATATACAGGGTGGGCCGTAAATAACGCACCAAAGCATATTAAACAATATTGATAATAATAACACCAAAGCATATTAAACAATATTGATAATAATAATAATATTTCACATCACAATTTACTTTTAATTCTTGGGTGCGTAACTTACGGCCCACCCTTTTGTTATAATTATCAGAATTGTTTTATATGCTTTGGTGCGTTATTTACGGCCCACCCTGTATATGTAGAGCTCATTTTTCCCAAGTAGATTTTGCTAATTTCCCTGAATTTCGTTCGGGTTTTTCCAAAAGGCTACTACTAAAATAAAATGCATGTCCATCTGTACAATTTGAAAGCAATGGTACTAGTATCGATGCAGTCATGATTGAAGACAATCAAGAGTCAAATGCAGTACTGGTAAGTTTAGACAAATTTTTTATCTCTGATCTCCAAACATTAAATCTGAAATCACATATTAAAAAGTTTGCAGTTCCTTGTTATTTTGCACTATATTTTTAGTATGCTTGCTAATAAGTACAAAGTGCTAAACCTCGAAGAGTCGTTTTCAACTAATTTAAAGAATATAATTTTGGCAAAGAGGTGGATTTGCAGAACCATATTAAAGCAATAAGCAGCAACTTTGTTGGATTTAACATTTTTATTAAAAGCAAAACATATCAAACGTTTTCGGCTTAGAACTATTAAGCCCTTCTCAGGATAATATAAACAATAATACATAAGCATATGCAAAGGAAATAGAAGCTTTACGGCAACATAAATTACGTATAGCTGACTAATAATGTACATTATATGAGGAAATACTTAAAATTATTATATCTAAAAAATTCTTAAGTATTTCCTCATATAATTTCGTTATTAGTCAGCTATACGTAATTTATGTTGCCGTAAAGCTTCTATTTGCTTTGCAGATGTTTATGTATTATTGTTTATAATATCCTGAGGAGGGCTTAATTGCTTTAAGCCGAAAACTTTGATGTGTTTTGCTTTTAATAAAAATGTTAAATCCAACAAAGTTGCTGCTTATTGCTTTAATATAATTTAAAAAAGTCCTTGATGTCTAAAAATCGTTCCACATTTTTTCATTGAATGCTAAAATGATTGATGTTAAATTTGTGTGAAGCATCGAAACAGGGTTAGTACCACAAACAAATTGCAATAGCAGACAAACCAGAAAAATTAATAAAGAAAAAAATTTAAATTTTTGAACAAACTTTAAAAAGTTTATAACAGGGATGTGGATGCAGTCAAATTTTTAATGTTTCTGCTTCCAGCTCCTCTTGAAGTTTTATGCTTTTGAGCTCGCTTCAGCTTCCTCACCTTTGGAATTTTTTGCTTCCGCTTCCAGCTCCTCTTGAAGTTTTATGCTTTCGAGTTCGCTTCAGCTTCCTCACCTTTGGAATTTTTTGCTTCCGGTTCCAGCTCCGGATAGAATTAGTCGCTTCCTTGTTCGCTTCCGCTTCTAGTCTCTTCCATCAAAGTGCTTCCGCTACTACAAAAATTTAACCACTTCCACCGCTTCGGCTACCAGGTTCCGCTTCCACATCCTTGTTCGTAACAGCTACGTCTGGCTAAGTACAAGGTTTCATAAACTACACTTGACACTACTAGGCTTACTTGGCTGTGCCACTTGCTAGCACGTGCAGCAGCAGAGGTTGAGTCCTCGAGGACGTCCTTGAGGACACATTTTGAAGTGTTTGGCCTTGGCCTCGAAGGTCAAGTCCTTGGCCTTGAAGCCTCAAGTCCTCGAAAATTGCCCTGTCCTCGGCTCGAGGACAACACTATTTTTTGAACAGTTGAAATTTTGTTGGAAAACGCCAGAAACCTCGCGGAAAATTTGCGAACACCTCTTTTGTTTTTCTCAGTTGGAGCATAGGCGTAGCCTTGAAATTTCACCAGTGACAAAAATGTGACAAAACAGCCTATTGTTTCTTCAGTTTCGGTTTCTTTTTAGCATTTTTTGCTAACAACAATAACTAACAACAATATTGAAGACCAGAGGCGCTGGGCCCCCCTCAATTTAATTTTTGCCAGCCAATTTTAACGTATATCCGAAAGAAATGGAGAGTTTTTGTCCTAAAATTTGCTATCTTAGGATCACATCCAGCCTTTTTATGAACGTAATGTATTAATCAGGGCCGGATTTACCATAATATGGCGCAGTACCAGCTAGAAGTCCCGCGCTAAAATCGTATGACTTTTTTTAGTCTTCACCTATATTTGGCGGAAAGATGTTGCGAAAATCTACAAAGTGCCAGGGGCCCAGCGTGATGTAAATCCGGCCCGGCAATAACATGGTTAGTATGCGTAACCATCTATTGTACCATTTTTTAATAACAATTCAGTAATTCACTGCTAAGTCATGAGTTGACAGACCAGCAAAGGCTTCTTACACAGACACGGTCTGAATTGATAAAACAGCGTTCTGAGTTCTGCTCCCAGTTTGGAGTTATCACTGCCTGGAAAATCAACTCATTTCTATTAAATTGCACGAGAAACGAAGAGGAAAGAGTCAATTGGAGACACATCAACAAATTGCGAGCCTTGGGATTATCATCGGATTTGGAAGAACCAATGGTGGTGCGCAATTTCTCGGATAAAATTTTAAACTCTACCCAGCTGCATTTACTAAACCAAGGTCTAAACCACAGCATTTTTCCGAATAAGCTTAACTTACCGGATGTTCAGGCAGAATTCGAGCTATTGTACCAGCAATCTCGAGGCTATTTAACTGTAGAACAACGGCTCAAACTCAAGCAAACATTGATGAGTCTTTTTGCAAAATATTCCTCAACTTTTTTTCATGAACGTACGACCAACATTCATGCCCTTTCCCTCACTGAGCTAAATAGCTTAAAAAGATTAGCAAAAGATTAGCAAAAGCCCTTTCCCTCACTGAGCTAAATAGCTTAAAAAGTTAGCAAATTCGACAAAGGAAATGGGGTAGCTATATTGAACACCTCAGATTACGAAGAAAAAATGCTAAAAATACTAAATGATCGCACCAAATTCGTTCCGGTTGGAAAAGATGATAATCTTCAAAAACTGGATCAATTTCAAAGATGTATCCGCTACTTAAAAGGAAAAGGCGCTATTACCAACGAGGATTACCAACGAATTTACCCTACCTCAGCTGCAACACCAACTATGTATGGGTTACCAAAGGTACATAAAGATGGAACACCCCTTAGACCAATTCTGGCTTCTACTGGGTCTTTCAATCATGAGTGTGCCAAATGGCTTTCGGATATCCTCAGCCCACTGCGCTCCCATTCAACAAATTTGAAGGATACTTTTTCCTTTATTGATAAGGTAAAAAATTTCTCCCTCAATGATTCGGTTATGTATTCTTTCGACGTAGTTAGCCTTTTTACCAATATTCCACTTCAGTTCACCTTACAACTAATTTTGGATACAATTTTCAAAGACAATATTGAGACCTTTCACAACCTGAACAAACGAAGATTAAAAACCTTACTCAATTGGGCAGCATCAAGCACAACTTTACAATTTCAAGGAAAATACTACAAGCAAGTGGATGGGATAGCAATGGGGTCTCCCATAGCTCCGAGTTAGCAGACGTATTTATGAATCATGTAATAGAAGAGGCTCTCTCTGCATCACAACAAAACAGGCCGACGCTACTGCTGAGATACGTGGACGATTTGTTTTTGGTATTTTCAAATGATGAGGAAGCTCAATCTTTCTTTGACGTAATGAATCGCATTCATAAATCTATAAATTTTACACAGGAACAAGAGTGCAACGGACAACTTGCCTTTCTTGATGTACTCGTTTCAAGAAATACTGGAAATGTAGCACAAACATCCGTCTTTAGAAAGAAAACTCATACCGGACTGTATTTAAAGTGGAACAGTTTTGTCCCGTACCGATACAAACGCAATTTCGTGAACTCACTACTACAACGGGCCTACAAAATTGGATCTTCATACAAACTGATTCACAGCGATTTCATGAGAATTAAAGAAATGCTGGCAAAAAATGGATACCCTAGGACATTTGTTGACAATTGCATTCGAGGTTTTCTAAATTCCAAACACACGGATACGAAGAGAACAAACCAAATTACTACTCAACCTACTCAAAAGCATTTAACTTGCAGGCTTCCCTATCTGGGACCAATCTCAATGCAAGTACAGCATGAAATCGGCAACTATTTTGCAAAAAATACAAATGGGAAAATCAAAGTTAGAGTTATTCACGACACATTCAAATTAAAAAGTTTTTTTCGAGTCAAAGAAGGTCAGCACTACTACATCGGTCAAATGTGGTCTATCATATTCATTGCTCATGCGGCAGCAACTACATTGGTGAGACTGCCAGAAATTTGCTTGCACGACTGAACGAACACAACCCCGGCTCCAAAAAATGTAAAAACACTGACGTTACCAACCACCTCTACGAAAATTCCGACCATAAAATTGACTTTGCAAAACCTAAAATACTTGGAACTGCCAGGAACCGAACCAAGCTATTCATTTTAGAAACTTTAAGCATCGACAAACTGAAACCGGACATAAACGTTGATCAGTCATCGATAACTTTGTATCTGTTCAACACGTGATTGCTCTTTGTTTTTCCTCTTTTCTCATTCATTCCACTACGCTAGTATCACAGAATTACTTAGTGTGTTTAGCAGAGGAACAGCAGATTGTTTACATCAGTAGGTTTTACTCAATTGCAGCGCTATGTATAACTTTTACTGAAATGTGTCTACTTTCATTCGAGACTAGTTGTTTACTTTTTCACTGTTTTAGATTTTACTTTTTACTGATGATGGACATAGCTAAGTCCGAAACGTTTAAAAATTTCATTATTTTAAATAAGGCTTTACTGTTTTTAATCAAATTCAGTAATTCACCTCCAAACTCGCCGGTTTTTATGCACAAAATACTTTTAAAAAAATTAGCCGTGGAAAATGTGTTTGAACAAATCATTGAACTTCAGTTAAGTGGGTCTGGGCCCCCTGGCCGAACATGTTCTCCCATAACTGGTTATTTTCATGACAAAACAAAAGTCTCTGCAGAAAATCTTCGAGTGGATTATTATTTACTGCTAAAATGTTGCAAGAGACAATGCACCTTACTTCCCCCTACCTGGACCAGATCACTTACAATTAAAATTTACCCCCAAAATGCAAGATGTTAAACGTGTTTTGGACTTAAATTGTAAGAAAAAGGAGGATTAAACAATTTAATTTTTTCAACTGGCTTTCGATTGTTAAAAATCTAGTGCTTTTAAATGGCTCTGAACACTTGCGAAATGTGATTCAATGGCATTAAAATAGCTTTTTTTTCCAAAAATTAAAAAAAAAATCGCCCAAGTTTACAATAATTTAAGACAGCACAAACGTTAAAAATTATGGCAGTGACTAAAGTCGAAATTATGCACATATAGGTATGTACCTAGAAATAATATTATTATTGTTAGATTTTACCCCAACGGTTGTAGCCAGTTTGAAATTCCGGAAGCGCCTGATTTGAAGAAATTGCGTCTGCTTCCAGCTCCTTTTCAACACTTTTGCTTCCGAGTTCGTTTTCGCTTCCAACCTCTTTCATCAAAGCGCTTTCGCTTCCACAAAAAATTAACCGCTTCTACTGCTGCAGCTTCCACACCCCTGCTTTAAAATAAATGTATTGATTGGATATTTTGGAGTTTTAAGAGTTCATCTACACGAAGTAGACCAGCGATGTGCAACGGTTCCACTCAGTATGAAGATCCCCTTACCAAAGAGACACCATCCGAGGGTTGCTAGACCGAATCCATGCTGATGGATGCTTTATCTCAATGTGCTCCAGTCCAGGGTTTTGAAACCTTAACGTCAATAGATTCTCAAAATTTTGATAGTGAAAGGATGGGTAAGAATGAGCTTATTATTTTTAATGACTGGAACTAAACTAAAACCCCAAAAAATGATTGTGTACAATGGTGCTTTTATACACCAGTGATATAGCGTGCTTTGTTTTTCCATTATACTTTTTTAAATTGTGGTGGACATTAGACAGTGAGAAGATGTCAGCTTTTCGTTGTGAGTTTTTGCATCAATCTATCCTATCACATCACAGATCCTCGCAATACACTGCCAACACAGCTCACAACAAGTATGCAATTCAATTACTACAACGTTCAAAGAACCAAAGTTTCACAGATAACAGCCAAAATTATGATCAATACGCTACGCAGGCTTAAAGGGCAATGTCAAAATGGTAACTTTTTACAGTGAAACCCCGCTTACCTGACCACCTATGGGATCGTCATCAAGCGGTCGCATTAGAGGGGTTGTCGTGTTAGCGAAATTTGCTTTAGAGCGCTGAGCAATTTTTGCTTTGTATTAGCACAACCTTTTCTTTGATTAAAAGTTCTCTCGGTTTCTTTTTACTCAGGGCAATTATTTTTATCAGATACCTGCTGTATAAATTTAAGCAACTGTAAGTACTGAAGCTTATCTTATAAAATTCAGTTCAGTTTGCCACACTGGTCATTCATTGCGCAGTTGCGATTTCTTTTGTGTGTGTACACTGTACACGCGTGCATCTAACCTTATTGTTCTGATCACAAAAGAAATTTAACCTTGCTTTGGTCACAAAAGCAAATTATTGAGCACGTGTGGTCGCTTTAGTGGAGTTAAATTCGCAGTTTTGGACCTAAATACGGCGGTCCTGGTCTGGAAACAGGGGTGGTCGCGTTTTTGAAACAGAATGCTACGCATTACCACAGTAAATTACTTGGGACTGCACTAAAGTGATCCTGATGAAGAGGTGGTCGTGTTATCGAGGTGGTCGCCAACCAGGGTTTCACTGTAATTCAAATTTGTGTATTATGTGCCAAGGCTAGACATCGTGTCTTTATTTGATTTTATTCAAAATGTATGTTATATAGGTCAGAGGAAAGCCAGAAATTCTTGAACCAGGTAACGTATTTATTGCAACTTTGGCAATTGTAATTACATCTTTTTTCCCATTTATTGGCTTTAAAACAGAAGCAATAAATTTCGAGAAGCCATCAAAGCGAAGTGCTGGGAGCAATTTTCTCGCCTCTACCCCCAAACAATCGAAATTCGATATTACCAGCATTTCATATCAAAATGATTCAGTGGGAGATCCAGAATGATTATACTTTTTATGAAAGCATGGATTTGGATTCAAGCAAGTACGAATTCTTTCCTTTTATGACTGCGTCCCGGTACTTAAAATAATGTTTGAAATATTATGAAAAGTATAGATGATGTTAACTGTTGAAAGCATCGTGAAAAATTTGTCAACAGCCAGTCTAGCAGGGACTTCGAGTACTAAGATTTCAGTCCAAATTCTTAAAGCCCAGTAGTTTAGGTGGTGTGATGACGTCCCGTAAGCCCAAACTTGGCTCTTCAGAACCAATTTGATGTCTGCAGCACAGTGTCAACGCTGCCATTGGAGAAGTTTGAATCACAGTATATGATTTTGTACGTAAAATGTTTTGATGATTTTTTACCAAAATATGTACCAACCAGCAGTTATTATCATTATCAATGAAAAACAAAAATTGAAGTTAATGCTACAAGTTTAATCATTACAAAAACATGCTCGTTTAGGATTTTTTCTAGCCGCTATTACCATCCTCTTTTGTGTTTGTGCTGTGCTAAGATCGTATTTAGTGTGTTATTAAATGTGCTTTGCACATTGGTGGGCAAGTTAATGCAAAACCTTAGCTTCGTTAACCAATAGTCCGTTAACAAACTTCACACCTCCGTTAACATTAATTCGTTATTTTCAGCTTTAATTAACGGAAATTAATAAAGTCCGTTAATTCGTTAATATTTTGCGTGCAATTTACACTTCTTATTATTTACTCGCTTCTAGAACACGTATTGGCGCTGTTGAGCTGATTGTAAGGAAAGGTTTATTGCTATGGGTGTCTTTTTGTGCTTTGAAAGTTACATTTTACAGTCTAATCTAATTTCAAGATAAAATTAAGTTCAAATGCGCCAACGAAGGTGCGATTGCAAAATCTTTGGAAATTGTGAACAGCCATAATTAATAAACCGATGAGGCTGCAACTTAATATTTGCTAAAAAAGCTCCTTTTTTCGCTTTTTCTTCTATAAAACTCGTTTCAATACGCAATAAGTATTACCAGTGCAAACTGGTTTGCACCGGTACGATGAATGAATAGTCACGATTGTGCAAGATATTAACGATAAAAATCTTAACGGAAGTTAAATGAACTTAACGAAAGTTAATTTAGTTCGTTAACATGAAAAAACTTTTTAACGGATTAACGAGTTAAGGAAAAAGTTAGCTTCATTATTAGCGGATTAACGGACTTGCGCCCACCAATGGCTTTGCATAATATTGTTTAATGTTTATGCTAATAAGCATTTATTAGTCTTATACCTTTTTTTAAATCTGAAGACGGTGCTGATTTATTTTATCACATGTTGTTGCGGACCCTCAACAATCTCATCATCTGCAAACTATGATAAAAAGTTTATTGTATTTTCGTCTGGTCTTTTGGAGTTGTTTGTTTAGTGTGGTTGCTGCGATTCAAATCGCTGTGAAGTGCGTATTGCAAGTTGCTCAGGAACTTGCATAGCTGTGGGGCAGGTCTGTAATGCATGTAATTATTTTCGTTGATGGTTAAGCCAGTCAAACATCACATTTTCTAAAATACTAGCAGGAAATCTTCTCGCTGGCTCTATATTGGTTAGTGGGCTACCTTTCGCGAAAACGCTGAGAATGTTCAAGCTATTCAACGTATATAGCTACTACTTATGAAAGGACATTTTACAAACTGGTTAATCCATGGGTTCAGCGAGTTATCCATTGGCTGTGGAAAAGCGAGCAAAAAAATGTAACTGAAAAAGCGAAGAGTTATGGGGGAGAATTGGTTTTGGCTGGAGATTGGGCGTGCTGATAGCCCAGGGCATTGCGTCAAGTGTGGGACTTGCACAATCATGAAAATATCCCTGAGCAAAGTTCTTGATTTACAACTTGTTCAGGTAATTGTGTTTAACTGAATACCAAAGTAGAATAGGATAAGCATTTGAAAATAGGAATTTGTTACCAAGTGTACAATACAGTACAGTAAAACAGTTCGGCTTACTCTGCTTGGAACAATACAAGGGTCGTCTGCACCAAGGTGAATTAACTTTGATCGGCGGATTATCAACTTTTTATCTTCTATACCGATGAATTTATTGCATTCAAATTAACTGAGCTTGCAAACCTAGAGACGCTATTCTTAAATTAGGTTATAATATTACTCTATGCTAATTTTCCTAGCCATTTGCTTAAAATTTTTGCATTAAGTTTTGTAGATTTTCGGATGCAAGCAAATGATAAAAATTTCGTCGTGATCAATAAAAAAAGTCAGCAAGGCGCCTTTTGCCGATCACGCATATTTGCGCGCCGAAATATGCCGTCATTTAACTGTGTGCATATTTTTTTTTAATTAAATTGAAAAAGATATCACGTGTATTTTCGTTCGTAGATATGCTTAACCGGTAAAAGCTTCATAATATGTCACAGGACGTCGAGTTATTGATAAAAATATTTGCGGAGTAATGAGATTAATGGCAGCAACAACATGGAAAAACGGTTTAATTCAAGGTTTGGACACTGCTGCAACATCCGAGTTACACGTGAATACAATCGTAACGGATTGGCATCCTCAAATAATGAAGTATCTACTTGAAGAAATGCCATCCACCGAGCATAAGGTTGACGTTTGGCATGTGGTTAAAGGTACGAAGCCTGTAACTCAGTAAGCAAATTAAACTTGCGGCGAATTTCAAGACGCATAATTATTATACAAACCTTACGTTTAAGAAGACGTTTGCACCAGTGCCCTAACGAATAATCCCCGCTTAGCGTGATACCGTTAAAGAGCGTAATCAACATTGCCGGTAATGCGTAAAACTACAAAGTGACGTCAAATCAGTTTGGAAACGTATTTTGTTCTTAAATTAATTGACAAGAACAGCAGACTATAAATTTACAAAAATCGTGTTTTTAAAAATTGCCTAGGTTCTTTTTTGCATCAACTACTTTTGTCGTTGGCCTCGAGAGCGGCTGTTGTCGAAAAGTCAGTACTAGGCCTCGGATTTTTGTGGTGTTTTTGGTCTTAATCTCAAACATTGGAAACTTGACTACACCACTGGCTTCCAAGCTCATCTCCCTCCTCCCCCAGGCAAATTTCTGAATACAGACCTAGTTCCAAGCGCAAATAAATTTTTATAACAGCAATAAGTACAACAAACATACATTATACATTACAGTATAAATATTCAAATCAAAAAGAAAAACCAAAAAAGTTTATTAAGTTGAAAAAGAGCTCAAGCCAAACAACAACATAAAAAAAGAAAACTTTCAAGCTCTTTCTGAGAAATTATAAACTACTCAGCCTGCAATAGCCAGCCATTCTAAAAGAAAACACCTAAACGTAGAGCTGGTAAGCACCCGCTACTTGAAAAGCAGCGGCGCTGCCGCTGATCTGTACTTAACTAACAAAGTTGCACTGCTGCCTCTACTTGCATACAAAACAGCGGTCGCTGCCGCTTGTCGCTGCCCATCACTGCCTAAACGTCCAAATACAATGCGGTACCGAAAAATAATGTCATGATTATGCTCACTACTAATTTTCGTAAAGCGACCATTAAATAACACGGTGGCAATCAATAGCCAGCTTCTCTATGAATTTTTGTTTTGAATTTGCAGGTCTGCGCAAGCACTTGGTGAAGTTGGGCAGGAAAAAGTCTTGTTCTGCAATAAACGGATGAATCTCGAGTATAACGAACCATTTGCATTAGTGTGCTGCATCATTGCACGGAGTGCCAAAAGAAGTAATTGTGGAAAAATGGAAGTCCGTTACGCGTCATGTCGTCAATGTGCACAATCACGACAGCGCTTTGTTACCGCACTGCGAATATGCCGATCTCGGTCCTGCAGAAAAGCACCAAAAGAAATTGCTAGCTGAAATGCGATATAATAGTAGGCCTACTACATTACCAAAAAATTGAAAAGGAATACCATTTAAAAGGTACACTACGAACGCAGTCGAACAAACATCAAAATTCAGAGAAAACATTACTAAAAGGCAGAAGCTGACAACAAAAATTATAAGTTGCATACCTAAGACAGCTGTTTCGCCTTACGTCAAGTGAACTACATTTTTAAGTATAATTACCAGGTGACGCTGCTTAGCAGTCATAAAATAACTGGTGTATCAGCATTCAGCATCCATACAAAATCATTGTAATTTCTTGACCAAATACTATCCCAGCGCTGGCAAAGAGTTGGAAGGACTTCTTGATTTGGCAGTCTGAAAACACAAAACAAAAAAAAAAACAAATAAATAAATAACCGCATTATTTTTCTTGAAGAATTATTTTGTTTTCAAAGGCTCTGAAGTGCATCAAAAGTTAGAGCGAATTGCCCTGAGCGAAAGACTCCTCAGAGATGTAGGGATGCTAAGCACGATGCACCAGACATTAATTTCAAAGCTTTTCACAGCCTTATTTTCAGTTTTGTTCGAAACTGAATGCATTTTTTCTTTTAGTGAAATGCGTATAAGATAAGTTATTCATAAGCTTAGCCATTTGTAGCTTCGGGTGGCAAATGAGTGAAATGTTTGGTCGCAGAAGAACTATTTGTTGATATCGTGTAAGAGATGGAATTTTTACTTTTTTGGCTGGTACGGAAACCATGAAATCTACTATAGTTTAACCGGATATTATGCAATGCTTATGCGTAGTTTTATGAATTAGTGCTTTTGTAAAAACGCTTTTTTCGTATGTTGAACGAAGAACAACAGAAATAATCAGAGCGTTAAGCAATTAGAAGTACGTTATTTAAAAACTTTTAGAAATCTTTTTTAAAACATGAAAATTTTTGTTGCAGACAGTAACTAGTGGCACTCCATTACAATGAACCAAAGAGGAAGCACAAAGATAGAAAGTTTTCTAGAGAAGAAAATAACCTCCAGCCGCTTATGGTTAGTATTTTTGGGAATAGGAAGTTGATAAAAAAGTTTTTCATTCCAATTTCACCCAATGGGATTGCAACTTGAAACCGTTAGGCTTTTTGTTAAAGCAGGACCTGTCACCAATAGTTATATTTTACGTGCTCCAAGAAGCAACAAAATGAAAATTGGTGAAAGGGGTTTAAGTGAATCGCTTAGAAAAAAATATTTTAGTGATAATTGTACCACTTCTACTTTTGTTTTGAACAAATTTATTCCTTTTTGAACCAGTTTTGATTTACTCCCATTTTAAATAAATTTACGAATTTTGTTTTGAACGAATTTCATATTTTTCATAAAAAGAATATGATAGAGACATGGAACAAGCCAATAGAATCGTATTATTGCAATAATCTATCTGCTGCGTTATCTATCGGTAATTGATTTCTTATAGGAAGATTACGAAAAATAATGAAACTACTATCAAATGAACAACGGCTTTCAGACGATGTCTATTCTGATTGGATTTTAATTGCTGTTCCTCCAACTTTGACCTCGAGCTTCTCACGACCTTCATCCGACGTTGCCACCCGAATATATTCGCGATACTGCAGCATTGCAAGTACCAGCCGATAAGTTATTCATGGTTTTCTGCGCTGATTTCGAAGGTGTTGTTTTTTCATAGAAGAGAGTCACAAACCAAAGTCATATAAATTTAAGTGTAATTGCAGCTTATGCTACTGCTAATTGAATAATTTCCTACAGTTTTATACAAGCAGTAGATGAGCATTTGCCTCTCACTCATACTTCTTCTTTGAGCAGGTGTAATAGGACTGCGCTGCGGTGAAAGGTCCTGCTATATCAAAAAGCCTAACGAAGTCGTGTTGCTACCTCTTTGGGTGACTATGGAAACGCAACAACTATTACTCTCAACAACTTTCACTCTTTTACTTTAACAAAAAGCGCACAAAATCACTGATTTAAATCCACTCGGTTGCCTCGCACCTGCGATGAGTGGGGGCGGTGGGTTCGGGCACCTCTCACGCCAAAATCTACTTTTATTAGAGTCATCAATGTTACTACGTTTTGGTGACTGCTGTTGACTAAGCGATCATTAGAGGCAACTTTTCAGTCAAATATGTTTCGCGTCACTTTATTTATATTGTGCGGTTGTTAACATTTTTGTTTGATGAAAATTAAGTCGTTTTGGTTGAAGTAAGTTACATCAAGTTACCTTACCTTTTCATAACAGCTATTATTTCCTCAAGTTCGGTAAAGCGAATTCAGCGTAATTGCCTTCAGCAGATTCATTACGTTGCTCGCTTCCTTGTCACGACATCGGAAGGTAGACATCGGTTGGTACGGCCTAAGTGTCCATAGATCCACTGTACAAACTGTCGATACGATAAGTATCTAAATTGAAAAATATTACTGATTTTTAGCGAAAAGTAAGTTATGTCATTTTTTGATCAAGTTTCGGAACAAAAACTAAAACGGCTCGTTATTAGTTACTTATGCTTTTGGCTTCTTATTGGCTGCGACGCAAATTCTATCTTGTACTGAAATTGAGCGGTCTCAAACACCAATGCATATAAGTAAGCCTCATCAAAACCAGGATGACTTGTTGTGCATTTTACCTCAGCACTTTCTAACAAACATTTCATTCTCGAAGCCTCGCACTCAACGCAGTATTTGCAATCTGATTCTTCTTTTATTATAGAGCAGTTAGGGCACCTACATACAGTATTTTGTCTAATATCCAAACTTTATATCAGTGAAGTTGTTATTTTTGTTCAAGCAAATTTTAATGAAATAGTATTTGCAGCTTTCGTTTTTAGCACTTCGTTCGTATGAACCAGGCGACCTTCGTCTGGGTAATCATAGACTCTGTAGCAGAGGTGGGGTAGAGGACATAAGGCTGGAGACCAAGAACACAAAAAAATCCGAAGCCAAAGCAAGGACCGACTTCTCGAGGACAGTCTCTCTCGAGGCCAAGGACAGAAATTCTCAAGGACCAAGGACACAATTTTGCAAGTGGTCTTCAAAAAAAAGATCTTCACCCAAAAGTTTCGCAAATTCTCCGCAAAATTTTTGACGTTCTCAAAAAAAAAGGTCTTCAGAAGTTTCTGTGAGGTCTCTTGTGTGCTCCAAGACGTAGAAAAGAAAATGGTCATGATCTTGGCCCATTTTCAACAAATCAAAAAATAGAGCTGTCCTCAAGCCGAGGACAGGGCATTTTCGAGGACTTGCAGGCTTCGAGGCCAAGAATAAAGACTAGACCTTTTAGGCCAAGGCCAATGACATCAAATTGTGTTCTCAAGGACTCCAGGTTTGTTCTTTAGAAGTGGACTGGAAACTGACAGTTTTGGCTGTTTTTTCTTCACAGTTCATTTCTCTAGAATACGCCGATTCGTCGAATCAGCGTGACTTTGTTTCTTCTCGGTTCACTCGAACTAAGAATATGTCCAATCAAATCAGTCGAATACGCGTGACCGCAAAAAATCTTCGCAAGAACTACAAACTTTTTCTCTTCAATGCTCTTCTCTTTTTCTGCGCGCGTCAGTTTCCAGACTACAAACAAAGAGTTTATGGTCAAATAGATACTTTTATTTAGTAAACTAGAAACAGACGTGCCGATAAAAAGAGAAAATTTTGCTGTTGTAGCGAAGTTTTTTGGCGAGCACGCGTATTCCACTGATTTGATTGGAAACATTCGTGGTAAACCATGAAGAAAAAAGCCATGCTGATTGGACGATTCGGCACATTCTAGCGCAAGCGAACCGTGAAGAAAAAAAGACAAACTGTTATTTTCCAGTCTACTAACAAAGAGTCTATGGTCAAACTGTAACCAAGCCAACGCTCAGCACTATATTGGGCTTTTCAGTTTGCAATTCTTTCGTCAAGCAGGGGCGCTGGGACACTACAATTGGGAGACTGATTGACCGCATATGAAATAAGGCTAAAGTGTTTTTCCCAAGAGCTCACTCTTAAGCACCAATGCCCCCTCCCTTGGTCTCCGTTATAGAAATGTGCACCGCTCCTAGGAGTGGCAAGATTTGCGTTTATTGGAATGTTTCTAACATCGTTACCATTAAAAAAGCGTAACGAAAGGTAAGTCAACATTTTATATTGTACTTACTTTTTAATAAATTCCAAAACTGCACTTGTTTTAGATTTTCCTTTTTGGAGTGTTCGATATCAGATTCTCAATCAGGGATTCACAAAGCAATTTGATTCATCAATCATTTTTTTCTGAAAGTAAAACATCTCCAAGTGGTTTCCTGAGTGTTTTTAATTCACCTGGTGTTTCAATCTTGCGAGTTATATTGCTCCCTTTTTGTGTTTTGTTGTATTCACCTGTGATTAAACTAAATCTAATCAACAAAAATCCCGTAACAATTGGCGTAGTATATAGGCACCCTGATGATTCAACGGCACGGATAGACAGGTTCACTGATGAACTAAATGAGCTCTTTTTTATGTTAAACAATAACAAAAGCCCATTTTATTGTGTTGGTGATTTCAACGTTAATTTGATGAACATATCCAGCAAAGATGCTGTTCGCAGGTACTCTAATAGCTAATCAGCTGTAATACCCGGTGTCTAATTGGTGTACATACTCGAATCGGCCAAACTTCTAGTACGTTGCTTGATCACATTTACCCTAACGGTCTGACAAAGCCTATTTTTTCAGGTGTGCTGACAAATCCCGACTTAAGCGACCACTACAGCATAATCGTGATCATATCTAAAAGGACATGTCACAAAAATAGACAGGGTGTAGCTTATAACATAAGAGATATGACCCAATTCAACTTGGACAATTTTTTAAAGTGTCTAGACTACAAACTCGATCAGCTCCCTATTGAAATTTCCACTCAATCCAGAAAACAAACCTTTCAAACTCGTTTTGCTTACGTTTGCAGAAATATTAGATCAGTTTGCTCCCAAGAGAAAAACAACTCAAAACGAAAAAAGACTTCGGCTTAAACCTTGGATATCACAAGCTTTACCTAAATCAATTCAAACAAAAAACAGACTATTCAAGCAACTGCAAAAAAGAGAAGATTCTGTTCTAAAAAGTAAATACAAAACTTACAAAAATACTTTGAACCGTGCATTAAAGTTGGCAAAGAGTAATCACATTCATAGTGTTTTAGAAAAACACTAAGAGGACTCTAAAAAGGTATGGGAATTGTTCAATATGAGTGCCGCCTGTGACTCTGCTCACGTCGAGTCGGTATTCGAGCTCGTGCCAAACTCGCTGTAGCATGTCTTTGGTAACAGTTTCCAGTGCAGCTGTAATTCTCTGTTTCATTTCTTCAATGTTAGCTGGACGAGGAGGTAAAAAGACTAGTCCTGTCACATTACCCCTGAGGAAAAATCACACGGAGAAAGATTGGGTGATCGTGGTGAAATGGCCACCACGATCACCCGACCTTTCTCCGTGTGATTTTTCCTCAGGGGTAATGTGACAGGACTAGTCTTTTTACCGCTTCTTCCAGCTAACATTGAAGAAATGAAACAGAGAATTACAGCTGCACTGGAAACTGTTACCAAAGACATGCTATACAGCGAGTTTGGCTCGAGCTCGAATACCGACTCGACGTGAGTAGAGTCACAGGCGGCAGTCATATTGAACATTCATGAAAATCTGTCATAGAGCCAACAAATAATTGTACTTTTCTTTGTAAATTTAACCACTAAAACTTATGATCTTCAACATAAAATGTATTTAGTTTCATTACGATCCATCAAGTAGTTTCCGAGATATGGGTATTTAGAATGGGGTCATCCATTTTGGAACACCCTGTATTTCATAAAAAATTTGATCATTTTTATACCCAAAATCTGGAAAAGAGTCAATTTACTATTTTATAGATAGAGGCTGACGTACTGATCAACCTGCAAAAATTTTTTTGTTCTAATCGGCCCAGTGGTTGCTGAGATATTGAAAGTCACCACTAGATGGTAGACGCGAGTATGAAAAATTTTAAATTTAGCTTTTATGAGTTTTACTAAAGGTATCGACTTTGTTTTTGTGTCTAAATACATGTTTTGGGGGGCAAGGATTCAGAATTTCAGGGTGTTTTTTTTGATAATTTTTCAAGAAAATCTGTTATTTGAAGTTTTTTTTTAATTTTGGGGGCTAAGTTGAGGCCCGAAAATGGGAATGAAGGATTGCACAAAATAAAAAAATAAAAAATTGCTTTAAAGTCTTGAAAACCAACATTTTGTTATTGTTTTTTCGTTTTTCCATGACAATTTTAGTCTTCATCACCTACTATATGCAGTGTTTTTTGAAACAAGCTTCCAAAAATTCATACTTTGTTTTTCAACTTTTGAATTTATTGCTTACTCTGTATGAATACAAATATTGATTGTTTCAAAACTATTACAGTTGTTTCATAATTATGCAACAAAAATACGACTGGTCTATTTATCAAAGTCAAGAACTTTACCTTATTGAGCAATAATCAGAGATCATTCTTTCCAGTGCTTCATTATGAGTTAGTTGCCATGAATGATTTTCATTTGATTATATTTCACCAAATGTCATCAATTAGTGATTGTTTGTGAAAATTAGATTATATAAAATGCTAACTAAAATTAATCAAAGTTATTTTGATCATTCTCACCAATTTCGCATGCATTATTTTAGAGCTTGCATGCAAAATATATTAATTTTTTAGTCAATTTTAGAGCAAAATGTTCACTTTTAGTCATTATTTCAAAATTTACACTATACATATCAAATAACTGAAAAAAATTAACAAACCTAGTCTGTTAATGGTATTGATTTAATAAAAAAAGTCAATTAAAGTTTGCATCTCAATGTTAAGGATTAACTTTTTTAGTTGTGCTCATTATGAAAAAGATGTAGGCTACAACAAAGAAATTATTAAAAAATGCCATATTATGAAACATCTGAATTGCTTACTCACGAAGATCAATACTCATGTATTGTAATTTTGAGTGTGCTTAGTTGCGCTGTTTTCTATCAGGACCTTGATATTCTTTTGTGCATGAGATTTCAATTGTCATTTAACTTTATCAAATCAAAACCAAATCTTTCTTTATACTCGTTGTATAACGCTGAAGCGTGTAATCAGTTTGCGGGTTCATCTCCGAGTCATTGCGCCCAAGCAACACTGCTCCTATCGAAGAAATGTTGCAGCAGTAGTGAGCTGTTGGCAACACTGTCTGACTTGACTGGCCCAAGATTTGACCTTCCGCTCCAGAGACGAACGCGTTACCGCTCGACCAACTGGCCGGTCATTTAATTTCATTCCAAGTGAAAATCCAATTGTACTATAAATAAATTTGCAATGCTAGTTTCTTATTGCTTCAAATGACATACAGTATCAGTGATTTGGAGATGAACCCACCTGTATAACAGTTTATCATTTACATCAACATATTTGCTCATTTTTGTTTAATTGTTTTGCTTGCTTCTGGCCTAAAGGCCACCTACCCAGAAGCGTTGGGAAGAGCCACCAAAACGGCGACTACAACTTAAAACAAGCAATGCGAAAAAGTTGTCTTCCCACAAGATTTGAACCTGCAGCCTTTGGATTACCGGTCCACTGCTCTACCACTTGAGCTAGTAAAGACGTCTTCTCGCATGCTTTGTTTTGGCTGTTTAAACCCAACAACTTGCTTGTTCTATGATTTTAACATCGTAATTGACTTATTATACTCGTATTATATCATACTTGTTATATCAAAAACATCATAATTGACTTAATATTAAAATCATAGTACAAGCAAGTTGCTGGGTTTAAATAGCCAAAATTAAGCTTGCAAGAGTGTCTTTTCTGGCTCAAGAGGTAAAGCAGTGGATCGATAATCCTAAGGCTGCAGGTTTGAGTCTTGTGGGAAGACAACTTTTTGCATTGCTTGTTTTTATTCACCGTTCTGGTGGCTCTTCCCAACGCTTCCGCGCTGGTAGTCTTTAGGCCAGAAACACTTAAAACGATTAAACATTAAAACTCTGGCCTGCAAACGTCAAAAACATCATGATTGACTTATTATTGAATTATTATTGAATTATTTGCTCATGATTGTTTTGAGCTAAACTAGGTAAAAGGTGTACACAGGATGTTTCAAAAAAACATACCGGTATATTATAGAAATAATACCAGTATATTGGTATGTTACTTTTGAAACACCCTGTGTAAAGGATTTTGCAATGATTAAAATTGTATTTTATAACAAAAATGCTTTAAGCACCATTGCAACAATGACACCAATCTTGTGATTGACTAGCATTTATTACATGAGTCAGCAAGATTGACAATGCTACAGTATGCATAATTTGTGACCAAAACGTCTGCTAATGTTCGATACGTGTTTCATGCAACTGTATTGTTATTTGCTCAGCTGCATTGTATGAAAACCAAAATACTCAAACTTTGTCTCTTTTCATATCCATACTTTCATTTCACTTAAATGAAGAAATTTTTATGCTCTGTTTTTATCACATAATCTTGGTAGCTGAATGGTGAGGTTGTGATATAACAAATTGTTCTGTTTACACACATTGCTAATCAATTGTCATTGTAAATTCTGTATCAAAAAAAAAGAACAACTTTTATGCTACCCCAAAATATTTTTGTTTCAAAATTTTATTCAATCCTTCATCCCCAATTTACCCTCCAAAAACCTAAAAAAACTATCAAAGCACAGTTTAATATCAACATTAGCCTTAATTAAACTCCAAATTTAGATTCCCTACCCCCAAAAACATATATTTTGACACAAAAACAACTTTCTGCCATAAGTAAGAGCCTCAAAATTGATTTTTGTATTTTTACGTACTCTCACCTGACATCTAGTAGTGATATTCGATATCTCATCAACGGACAGTCCGATTTCAAAAATTTTTTTTTATATCATTTGTCATCCTATATAAATGATCTATAAGCATTTTACATAAATTTTTCGATCTAGGGTATTTGGCATTTGTGGAAACAAAATGGAATAGCCCTTTACCAACTTGCAAAAATAATACTTTTTATCTTTTTTTGTTGTTTAGCTATTTCTAGGTATGTACATAATTTACTTATTTGTGATTAAAATTGTTGTATACATGTAACTTATTTATTCAGTACGTTTTTCATTAAACTAGTTTATAACGAAATATTGCAATTAAACTTCACTTTACAACAAAAATTTAAGCTTTACAACAAAAAAAACTTCACTTTACAAAAATGCCAATGAACCCAAAATTTCTTATTTAGGTCATTGACATCATGTAATTTTAAGCGATAGATCAAAAACTATCGCTTAAAATTATGATCTATCGCTTAAAATTTAGTTTTTGATCTATCGCTTAAAATTACATGATGTCAATGACCTAAATAAGAAATTTTGGGTTCATTGGCATTTTTGTGATGAAAAATGCGTCATTAGCTGCAATCGTGTTCTTAGGAACGACTAATGTCATTATGTGGCACTCACATGTGCACTGTGCAGTACCTAAGTTTGGCTTTTATGGGGCATTTGAGTGCATTATGATGCAACTAACAACTTCAACCTTTTTAACGTTTACGAAACTTAACATACAGCTTAATTATTTTTGTTGAATATTACGTATAATACGTTTTTATATGCTTATTTTCTCTTACAGTCACAAAGCTGTGCCAGTATATCAAGAGATAGAGAATTACATTGCAGTTAAACTGAATGATTGCTCTGCACTTGAAATATTGCAGAGTTGTTAAGTATTTACAAAAATTGTAAGATTGTATAGAAGAACTAAAAGTGCCGTAAAGAACCATTTCTTACGTCTTACTTTGTAGTACTTTAATTTTCTATTTTAAATATTTGAAAATGACTTTCAATAAAGTCGATTTCATTTTGCTTTCGCAATAAGCTTTTCGGGCGGTACTCTTCAGCTGCGATCTCTGTCTGGTTTGGTCTGTGGTGAGCTCACCACATACCAAACCAGACAGAGATCGCAACTGAAGAGTTCTGTCCGAAAAGCTTATTGCGAAAGCAAAATAAAATCGACTTTATTGAAATTCATTTTCAAATTCTCCACCACCTCAAAATTGTTCATTTTAATTATTGTCTTATTTTTTTATGCTTTAAACTTTTGCGTTTAAATCACTCCATAAATATTTACTTTGAGGGCACAAAAGTTTTATTTCAAGTTATTAGTTATTATTGTGACAATAGGTTATTATTTTATCCATTATGAAGTTATTTGCGTTGTTTGTGCTTGGCAAGATTGTTTCAAGCTTCAGCATTCATAAAAATGCTCGTACTTTTCTTCGCCCTAATGATTCCGCGATTCGTGATGATTAGGGCCCGCTATAGTCAATAAATTAATTTTTTTCTGGGCTTTG
Source organism: Trididemnum nubilum (assembly GCA_963965965.1). Lineage (NCBI taxonomy): Eukaryota > Metazoa > Chordata > Ascidiacea > Aplousobranchia > Didemnidae > Trididemnum > Trididemnum nubilum. The sequence continues at coordinate 6,096,374 of OZ014483.1, forward strand.
TCACATAACCAAACTTAAACTAGAATTAGCTTTGGTTGCACAGGAGTTGTTTTTAATAGGGTTTAGGTCAAAATAAAGACAAAATTTTCAACAGTCAAAATTTGTTAAAATCGTCTTTCATGAAAAACTTCTAGAAAAAAGAACAAAAAAAATTAATTTTTTCTTGATTTTTCTAAATTTTTGAGCATCTTTCAATATTTTATAGCTCGTAGTGTTTTGTTTTATACAATTTAAAAGAAAGTCTTTCAACTCAAAGTTACGTAAAATTTTACAAATGTGTTGCAATCAAGTTCGCAATATAATTGCGTATGTACCTGTACTGTAAATACACATGAAAAAATTCAAATTCTCAGTTCTCGTTGTTAAAGCAAAATTCGTTATTGCAACACAATCACGCAGTCCTATAAAACCGTTACGATCTCTACACATGCCCTTTTTGAAATTGTATACTGTACTTTAGAAAATTTGGTTGGATAAAAATGCCAAAACAAGCAAAATCGTCAACAGCAAAAGTTAGAGAAATATGCCGCTAATATCCAAATGAGTTTGGGAAAACTCCTGCTGGCGATTTACAATGCAATTTTTGCGACGTGTTTGTCAAATGTGACAAAACATTTTTTGTGGAGAGTCACCGAAAAAGTAAGCTTCACCAAGCTAATTGGTAACGACAAGTAGCTCTCAAGGTAAGCAAACCTATATGCAACTCGATCAAACAAACTTCATGAAAAAAGTAATTCTGGAGTCGAAATTAACTTTTTCAACAACTTGCCGGTTGAGATTGTTATAACAAACGTTTACTTGCCCGGGGAAAACTCGACTTGCCCAAAAAAAGAGGCACAATGCATTTTGAACTTGTTTAATTTTGAAAAAGTGAGTAATAACTACCGAATTTGCATAATATAATATTTGGAGAAAATCCAGTTCTTGTGTGAGATTTTTAAAATACAGTGACGTTATAGATACCGTTTTTCTGGGTAGGCAATTGCATTGCACGCTTTTCTTTCCCAAAAATGTTTTATCCAAACACGCAATAGAATCCACTCACATCTATTATCGCATGAGGAAACTCAACAAAAAAAATTTTTAATTTTTTGCGACTGATTATCTTGATTTTTGTCTTTATTTCTGTTGTTTTTTCTTTCTTGTCGTAAGTCACATTTTAGGCAGAAGTTTGAGAATGTTTTGGCATTGGCCACATCACTATCACAATACGTATATTTAATTAAACTAAATCCTCCCCTGGCTGAGCTTCAGTTTACGTTATTTTGGATAGCAAATTTTAGTTTCAAAATTTTAATCATAAAAATTTATCATCGAAAACTAGTGGCGAGTTTATCGCATCGAAAAACATTTAAATCATACTAAAAAAATCATATCTATTGTTTTACTCTGCATCGCAGTTCAGCTGTCTAGCGAAACAAATGTTGCAGAAGTCATCAATGCGATTGCCACCCCTGCTTTTTTCAATCATTCAATGTACAAAAATTGATTTTTGACTTGTAATCATTTCAATTGTTACGTCAACAATAATTCACGTTGAGTTTTGCTAAAAACACTTTTTGCTTTTCAATCACGAATATCTCGCAAAATGCACCAAAAAAATAGCTGAACTTTTTGGGTGAAAGATAGAGGAACTAAAGATCTTAAAAAAAAAAGTTGCCGAATTTTCAACCTCGCTTTTTTACAGCGCAGGTTAGTACTTATGATACCCGAAAGAGCAATTTACGGAGCGCCGTTTGTGCATCCTAATTTGTGAAATGGTTTTTGGCATATTTAATTTGATAATCATTTCAATTAAATATACAAAAGTATATAGTCAAAGTTGAAATAAATAGTCAAACAAATTGCGCGCAAAATAAACTGGTGCAAAAATGACTAATCAAAAAACTGCACAAAGTAAGCCGTTGCAAATAATAAATAGTCAAAACAACTACGCACAAAATAAAGCGTTGCAAAAATGCGCTGCAGACACTATTGTATATTTATTGGTGGAGCGTGACGAAACGTTCTCAGCTGCTCTTTGATGCGCTCTCAGTTGCTCTTTAATGCGCTCCAAGAGCAGCCGAGAGCGCTTCGTCACGCTCCATTAACAAATAAACAACAGTGTTTGCAGCGCATTTTTGCAACGCTTTATTTTGTTCGCAGTTGTTTTGACTATTTATTTTTGCATCGATTTACTTTGCGCAGTTTTTTTGACTATTTATTTTGACTTTGATTATATATTTTTTATATTTAATTAAAATAACTATTTAATTAAATATGAAAAAAAAACATTGCACAAATTAGGGTGCACAAACGGCGCCTCATAGCGATTAGTGCGGCATACGTGGGAAAAATTTTCACTGAAAAAAAAAAACGAAACATTTTGCACCAAAAGAATAGCAGAGCTCGTCTGAGTATCAAACGAATCTGCGAGCGACTAAGAAGTGCTGATTGCAATTAATGATGTGTGTGCGAATAAACTAAGTGTTGAGTACCGTAATTGCACTAAAATATAGCAAGCAAAAGCTTACTTTAATTGCATTTATTTTATTGTACTGTACCCAGATAGAATTTATCTCGGATTTATGTAGGATCTTAAAAGGCTATCTCGGATTATCTTGGAATTATTTCCGGTGGCTGGTGTAAGGCAAACTTTTTAAGAATCTTCTAAGATATACCTACGTTTGTCTATATATAGACAAACAATTTTTTTACGTACATTGGTGAATATTGGTGCTGCTCCAAGCCATGTCAGAAACTAATGTGTATTATCAAAGTTTATTTTATATGGTGAGTTATCTTTAAACTTTCTACTGTAAGTTTTAAACTAACACGTGTTCTAGATAAAATGAAACACTTTTTTAAAAACATTTTTCGGCGATAATAAAAATGAATTCGTTGAAATTTGAAAACACAATAACCTTGATAAATTCATTAAAACTTTCGCAAAAAAAATTAAAGGTCGTCAAATTCAAAACCACGTAGCCAAAAAATCGACCAGAGTAAAATTATGGCAACATAATACTTGAATAAAAGCTTCTTTTGATGCTTGAACACTATCAACATATATAATGCAAGAATGGAGTATCATATTCATGTCTTCCGTACTTCATTCCGTTTCCCAGAGGTGGAGTTCTCGAGGACACATTTTGAAGTCCTTGGCTTGGGCCTCAAAGCCTACAAGTCCTTAAAAATGCCGAATTATCGAAGAAATTTTTTTTATTTTTGGAGGACGCCTGGAAAATTTATTTGAAGGTCTTTTTTTTGGAGAACACTTGCGCCTTGTGTTTTTGGCCTTTGAGAGGGTTTCTGCTCGGAAAGTCGGTCCTTGGTCTTGGCATCGGATTTTTTTGGGTACTTGGCCTCGAGCCTTGTGTCCTCGACTCCACCTCTGCCTTTTCCCCCTTATTTTTTCAGTAGGATGACCCAAAATTTCTTCCTTTGCTTCATTTTGATTCGTCTTGGATGGGAGGAGGGGGTACTGTGGACCCCCAGACTTTTCCGCTGTCTCTTTTTATGAACGCTGTACTCACCTTTTGTTCCATTACCCTCTTTTTTTTCCAGTTTTTACTTTGTTCCGTTTTCAAACAATGTCTTTCTTGTGACGTTTTGCTGTTACAAATGAGCAACTTTAATCGCATGTGCCACCAGTAGTGCAAATCGTTGTTGAGCATTGGGGAGGGATAATTTGCAATTTTACCCCAATTTTGCCCTTTTTTCAACATTGGCGGGGATGAATCTCGACCAAGACTTTTTTCAGGTGAGCAAATTATTAAGTGAAGACCAAAAAAAGGTCTTCAGCGGAAATGAAACACTTTTTTTCCCCGAATTAAAAAAAGGTTTTCACCAGGAATGGAACACCTTTTTTCCCCGTATTCAAGTACAGACCTGCGCTCAGATGCACACCAGAGTCAAATTATTAAAGGGGATGCAGATGAAGACCATACTCAAAGTGTTGAGGGGGGATACACTCAAAATATTTGGGGGGATATATCCCCCCCTCCCCCCCCCCCGAGTTTCGGTACCACTGTGTGCAACGTGGTTCTTTTCTTCCTGGGATCCGCAATGGAACAAAATACTTTTTTCTCAGCAGACAAAAAAGTCTGTGCTTTGCGGAAACAGAAAGATCTACTCATTATTAAAACGCCCTGTGATACGGCTAGCATTTTGTAAGAAAATTTTGGTGAATTTTTTCCTGTGTTAATTGTGACAAAGTACGATGCCAACCCAAATTTCCACAATGCCAAAACAATTACGCCCTTCGCGAAAGCAGGCGCAGTTGCGCTTTGAAGGAGTATAAGAATAATAAGACAAACAAACCAAACAGATGAAATAACAAGTACGATAAACCTCAGTCTTTGGTCAGGGTAACTTTTATTCTTCTCCCAAAATTATCTTTTTACGCAGAAAATTGGCTTTGTGTATTGCTTGTTTCTTTCATTGATATATTTTCATTATGACAATTCATTATGAAGCTAAAAGTTTTTATTTACTATTAGCAGTACTTAAATTGTAAAATTTTGCGCTGTTGGACGCTTTTGCAGCCTTGACCAAACGCATTTCGCATGCGAAAGTAGTTTAGTGGAAATTATGTATTTCCGTCGCCGAAACTGAATGAAGAAACAAAAAAAAGGTCTTCTCCGAAAATTGAAGTGTTTTTTCCCCGGATTTAGGTGAAGACCAAAAAAAAAGTTCTTCGCTGCAATTTAGGACTATATTCGGCCGAAATTTGAAGGATTTATTCATGCTGGCTGGCTATTTTTTGTCTAATCATCCACCGCTCAAATCTTGATGGGGGGACGCTAAACCTCGATGGGGGGGACGCTAAATCTTGATAGGGGGAAGCTAACTTTCGATAGGGGGAAGTGTTCCCCCACGACCCCCTACAATTTAAGTACTGACTATTAGCCGAGTCACTTCAGCCAGGAGAAAGCAAAAGAACCAAAGGGTTTCGACTCAAGCTGTTAACACCTGCTATCGCTCTACGCATAGTCTACCACTCAAAGGTGGGGAGTTTCTTCAAGGGCTTCTCTCGGCGGCACAACAAGTAAAATTACTAACTTGGATTTGTTCTCTACACAGTCCCTATAAGCTTAATTCTGAGCTTGAAGCAGTGCAAGTGTAAATTATCAATTTTTTTTGTGGTAAGTTCGGTATCGAACCCCTGACTTTAACCTCAAAGGTAGACAATATCCACTCAGTCGTCTAACCTTACACCCTTTACCAGGCGCGTAGCCAGGATTTGGAAAAGGGGGGGGGCTATTTTGAAAGAGTGAGAAAAGTGCAATCGACCTTGACCCGAATTTTCATTGTTCTTGAATCAGTTTCACACGGTTTGCCCGAAAATTGAGACGAAATTTCTCGGAAAGCTCGGAAATTCAAAGGTTTTTTCCGCCCAAAATCAGGTGGTCTCCAAAAGAAGAAAAAAAAAGGTCTTCTCCGAAATTGAGACTAACTTTTCGGCCGAAATCCGAAATTCAAAGTTTTTTTTCGCCCAAAATCAGGTGTTCTCCAAAAAAAAAAAAAAAATCAGTCTCAATCTACTACCGAAATTGAGTCAGATTTTGAGCTTTTCGGTCAAATTCGGAAATTGAGTCAGATTTTTCAGACTACCGAAATTGAGTCAGATTTTTCGGTCAAATTCGGAAACTCAAACGTTTGAGGGGGGCTGTTTTCCCAGGGGGGGGATATTTTCAATTTTTCACAAAAAATCGGCCTCAAAACCACCAAAAACATGCGATTTTGCATACTTCACAAGCTAATGGGGGGGCTCGAGCCCCCCCCCGCCCCCCTGGCTACGCTACTGCCCTTTACTTAGACTAATAAAGAGTCTATATTCTATCTGAGCTGTAAATTATTTTCGTACTTTTCTGCAACTAATGAACTTCTTTGGTCGACCTGTCTTTTCACCAACGCCTGCTCGGTCTATTTGTCTCGCATTTTCGGTAAACTTTCTTTTAGTTTTGCATTTTCGGTATATATTTTGTAAAGATACTGTTATTATTATCGTTAACTTTGGTTTTTAATGACAATCAATTGTGCTTATTTGTTTATTTTTTAATTTTTAATTCCGAAAATATTTTGGTCACGCTTGAGTAATGTTTTTTGAAAATTATTTGCCTCTTCAAAGATAAATTTGACTATGCCTGGTGAAGTAAGCTGGTAATCGTGTGGTTGAGTTAGGGACGAGGAATCCCAGTCGCCTAACTGGGTGAGAGAAATTATATTTCATTAACCTTCAGTTGTTAGCGAGTTTTGTTCTAAGAATCGCAATATGTTTGATATGACTGTGATATAGCCTAGTTCTGAGCTCACTGTAACTGTGAAAGTTGAAAGACTAAGATGTGTAGGCTATGTTTCTCAATCATCAAAATAATATGTGTCTATAACGTGCACTAGTTCAGAGTTAACAACAAACGCAGAATTTAGAATCAAGAACATAAGATATGACTGGTTTTGCTATGCAAGTACTACCTATACTGTAAGGTAGATTTACTTGTCACGAATAGACCTAGCCTAATTTACAAAAATTAGGTAACAAAATAGGCCTACAGATACATAAATTGAATTACTTTAGGCGAACACTTAAGTTTAAAGGTACTGTTGATCCAGAAATCACAGCAAGCCACACATTTTGCAACAAACTAAAACTGCTTATCTGTTATACAGTTATAGCACCGCATCGATAGAGAGTTAGATCTGAGTGCTACCGGCATACCGGTAGTATTCTAAAGCAAAAGTGAAGAAAGACAAAAAATTACAACTTAATACCGGTCCTGTATGTTTGCATTTTTGTCATCTGCTCTTCTTTTAACATTTTAGCACTGCTCTTGTACCTAAATCAGAAATTGTATACCGGTATAGCTTCTTTTTTTTGAAGTGACTTGGCGCACAGAACGTGTGCTGTTAAATAAACACAGAACAAACATTCTGATGATATCACTCATTTTCAGAAATTTTTTGATTATTGCTGTTATAGGTTAGGGTTAGGTTTATCGCTAGGGTTAGAGTTAGTTTTAGGAGTTAGGGTAAGGTGTTTTAGGCATTATTACAAAATGTCTGCTTGCACGAAATGTGCGCCAAGCTTTTTCCTATTTTTATTGTTTTTGTGGTAGCTTTAAATAGGCTAGTAAATAGCCTATGTAGTTCAGCCTATCGGTTTTAAATAGGCATGGTACTGTGGTCTTTGGTATGCAAAAAAGGTTTAGATTAAGGTTGGCCTAGGGTTAGACTGTTAGGGTTGGTGGTGGCATTTAGCAGCAGCATAGCATACTAGGCTATGAAGCAGGACATCCTGACGCAAGACTTTTCACGCGGGAATTCTGACACCATGGACATCCTTTAGGGTTAGGGAGAGTGTTAGGGTGAGAGTTAGGGCGTCAGGATGTCCCTGGCCTCAAGAGTACCGGAGTGAATTTTTTCGCGTCAGGTCGGTCGCATCAGGATGTCGCAGACCCACTAGCTATGCCTAGTATGGCGTGCTTTGCTTATTATGCAACTTTTGACTATGATGCTTTAAGCATTAGCTCTTTGCATACTATGCTTGTTTATAACAATCTCAGGTCTGTAGATTGTCTGTTATTGTTCAAGGTTTATTGTTTGTCTTGCTAAATTGTACTCTTTTGTTAGTGTGAAATTTTTTCAACCTCATGCTGATTCTGTTTTGTCTATTATTCATTGTTACGTCAGTTTTATTGTGACTACTTAGCAAAAGTAGGCAGCGTGATCGAGAGGGTTAAGGCGTCGTTTTCACAATAACCCTGATCTGGGTTCAACCCCCACCTTGGTTATGTTGTTGCGTCCTTGGATAAGACGCTAAATATTTCACAATCCTCGCACATTTCATTGCATCGACTATTTTATAATTGGAGGAATTCACACCTGCCTTGGGAATTTCCAGTGATCCAATGTAATGTTGCTGTGAATTTTTTCAAATTCTTGTCCACTGAAATTGCTGCTTGTTCAAAGCCACCAAGCAGAGATAATTATCGTAAAGCATCTTATCCAAGGACACAAACACGTGACCAGTGTGCGGGTTGAACCCAGATCATGCAATCAGGGTTGTCATGAAAATGACGCTTCTACCCATTCGGCTATGCTGCGGACTTTGGCTTGACTTGGTCGACTTTGATTTGATATGTCAACTTTGACTTGGCTGAAAAGGGCAACTATAGGAATATTTTATTCCCAGAGCTATTCGCTTTAACCCTCTCTTTAAGTAGAAAAAATAACTCAACTTGTGTACAAGTAAGCACTGCCATTTTCTAACTTGGAGTGAAAATTAAACTTAGGACCTCTTGCATATGAAGCGGCAACACAAACCACTTGGCCACTGCTTAGGCTGCATGCTAACTTGAATGATTGCGTATGTAAACAAAAGGCTACACGTATCATTGACTAATCATAATCAATTTGCTTACTGGACTAATCATGTCACTTTGACTTGGCATACAAATAAAACTGTTCATATTTGTATGCTATCATACAACTAACCACTGCCTTAAAAAAATTGATTTGTTGTTTTTGACTTGTAAATGTGTTTATTTCACCATTATAGGATAAATTGTTTATAACACTGGTCATAGGTTATTAGCTATTGGGCTAAATATTGTAAACTGTCCTTTTGACTTTCAAATTGCAGATTTAGCCCAAGTTTTTTACATTCTATCACTGTTAAAATAGTTTAAATCTAACTCAGTTAATACTGCATTTTTAAAATATCATGCAATTATGCCTCATACTCATAATAAAGTGTCACATCATCGTAAACCTTATTCAACCTTAAGTCGGCAACAAAGATGGATACGTAGGAAAGAAAAGTTACACAATAAATGTGAAAGTACTCCATCAGTAGTTTTTGAGCTTTGCATTACATCTGAGGTGTTATCTTTGTCTTGTAATCGTAATCCTGAAAGTTCAATTTGTACTGTTGTAAATAGACAAGCTGTTGGTACTTGTGATAAAAAGGTTGTGCCCAACAGTATTGTTGATGCCAAACAACAAAGTTCTGCTATGTTTAATGCCGGTATGTTTGTTTCTGAAATATTAGACAACCAAGTATTAACTGCAGAATCATCAGATACAGTAAAATGCATGTGTTCTAGCAGCATTCAGGAGATTGTTTCTCAGTGGGCAGTGGAGGAACTTAATGTGCCCAAACAGTCAGTAACTAGATTACTACAAAAACTAAATCTTGTATTTGGCAAATTGCCTGTTTCATATCATGGATTAGTCAGCAAGTCTCATCTGGTATATGAAAGAATGCTGTGTGGTGAATATTGTCATTTTTCAAATTGGACTTCTGCTTTGAAAACACTACTTGATTTTTATTTTACGCGTAGTGCAAAAAACAGTGCAATTACTTATTTTTTGTTGGTCAATATTGATGGCCTTCCGCTGTTTCGCCATTCGCCTGACTATAAATTGTATCCTATTTTGGTTTCTATTTATGGTATTAGCAAGAGGCCCTTGTGCGCAGGTATTTATTGCTCCAATAAGTGTGAAAATAGAGAAATGCCACCACCTTCTATATTTCTGCCAAAGTTTCTTGATGATATAAACGGCCTTTTTGCTAACCCTATTGTTATAAACACTAGAACTTTTTGCTTGGGCAACAAAGGTATCTATGTATGTGATGCACCGGCCAGAGCCAGCTTGAAACAAATAAAATCTCATACCGGATACAGTGCCTGTGAGCGGTGCACAGTTATTGGAAGTTTTTGCAAAACCTCTCGGCATATATGTTTTCTGGATTGCAGTTGTAGTGTAAGAACTAATGAATCATTTCAACTGCAAACTGATAAACAACATCATCGAGGAAAATCAATTTTGTGTGATTTTGGTATAAAGATGGTTTCCAATTTTGTATTAGATTACATGCATTTATCTTGCTCAGGAACCATGAAACGATCATTCATGTGGTGGTTAGGAAAACGTTGCAACAAAAAAAAGAAGGGTAAGCTTCCTCCTTCTTCTCGAAAATTGCTTGACAATGCCATTTTATCAGCAAAAGATTATATTTCGTGCGAGTTTAATCGTAAGATGCGAAGCATCGCTGATATTTCTTATTGGAAAGCAGCTCAACACAGATTGTTTTTGCTCTATGCTGGATTGATCATTTTAAGAGATAGGAATATTTTGTCAAAACAACAATATGTACATTTTTTTAAATTTGCTATGTCAAAGCGGCATTTGATTAGTCGTGATACTACGAATGAAGTTGAATTTAATTGTCAAATAATGTTGAAGCAGTTTGTTCAAGAATGTGTGGATTTTTATGGCTCAGGGTTTGTTTCATACAACACGCATTGTCTTATCCATGTGGTTGATGATTTCATCATGTTTGGATCTCTTGATACAGTAAATTCTTTTCCATTTGAAAGTTTTTTAGGTCGTTTAAAATCTTCATTGCATGCGGTTCACAAACCGTTTCCGCAAATTTGTCAAAGAGCATTTTTGGAAAATGAAAATTGTCTAATTTCTGCTAAATCAAAGGTTTCTTGCGCCAATTTTGTTACAATGAAGAAGAGATCACGTAAGCTTTGCAAGAATGGTGCAAGCAGCGTAGCAAAAGTCATGCTGCCGAATGGATGTGTCATTAAGAGTCAGTCAATCGCTGACTCCACAATAGGAATTCATGATGCACTTTATTACGTGCGAGATATATTTCAAGCCTTGGACGGCAAAATATATTTTGCATTGCAGAAATACATGGAAGTTAGTAGCTTTTTTAACCAACCTGTAGAATCCAAGTCTGCTGGTGTTTTCAAAATCAACAACGTCAACAATGACATTGAAATTATTCCACTTAATGAAAACTTTAGAAAATGCTTTTGCATGCCTTATAAAAACTTGTTAGTTGCGATTGAAATTCTTCATTCTTGTTGTGTTACTGAAGTTTAGATTTTTGATACAGCATTTAGAGGCTATTTTTAAAATATGAAGTCGAAACATTTGAGCATTCGGCTGAGTAGTTTTTTGCTGCAAATGTAACCACTTTTTTCACTATTACATTAGTAATAAAGTGAATAATAATTTTTAATCTGTGCAATTATCGTCAAGTCAAAACAGTCAGATTGTTTGTGATTGTCTGTGAAATAATGTTAGTGTTTTATTTGCTAAATAGGCTACCTAGTACCCACCCGCTGTCCCCAAACAGTAATTGTTAAAGCTAAAAGTTAAATCTTGTTTCTGCCCTTTTGTTGATATTTTAGAACTTAAATATGATATGCATGGTTGGTTGACTATATTTACTTCAAGATTATATACACCTACACTTATACACTATACTTTGCTTGTTGATTGGCTCGTATGTAGTGTTAATGATAATGTGCTCCAACATTTCTAAATGATAACCAGCTCCTAAATTGCAATGTTTTCTGGTAATACAACCATTTCATTATAGGTTTAGTCTATTCCTTAGTCTTTAACATTTAAGTAGTTAAATAATGAAAAAATTTGCTTGTGTTCAATTTAATGTGAAAGGCAAAATCACCACCGATATCATTTGCCGATCATGGATGGTAAACCGCAGGCTTTGTTATTGGCCTCCTGCACGCATGCAAAAAGATGACGTAGAAAACATGGTGAAATTACAAAAACCGCCTCAAAAATTTAAATGGAAAAAGTACAAGTGCACAATCCTTTGTGAATCTAGTAAGTCTACTTGCTGTAAAGGATTTTTGCATAAAAGTGATCGTTATGCCAATATCATTGAATGGAAGAGTTATCGTACGTTTTGTTGCTGGTCGAGTGAAACAGGTTATAAGGTGTCTACAGAGGTTTTAAGTAGTTTTTATTTTGTGTGAAAAAAGAAACCAAGAGCCTGTTTTGGCTTGCAACTACCACGAATTTGATTGGATAGCATAACAATTGCGGTCATGCTTGGATTTGCGTTTCTCCAGTAAAAATTTATCTCGATTTATGAAAATTTATTGTGATAATAAAGGCGAGCTTTTTAAATTTATGTCAGATATGAAATGTAGATTGGGTACAAGTTACAAATATCACAAAAAGTTTCGGCCTTTTTGATTACCGGCATGCATATTGCGTAATTGTTGTTTCTTAGATTTGAACATATTGCTTTGCAGACTCATTCGACAGATGTTTCGAGAAAGCATATATAAATTCAAATCTTGCTTCAAGCACATCAGCTGAAGAGTCGGACGTTTCTCAAATAAGAACTAATGATGCTGTGATGGAATTCATTGATATTCCCCCGCTTGAGAGAACTGATAGCTCCAGTTTCGAAGCACCCATTAGGAAGTTAGTAAGCCTTTGAATACATTTTTCTATATCCTAATGTAGTAGTATTAATTTGATTTTCAAACTTGGGGGTTAAAACTTAAAATATATCATTGACCGGGTGCCATTTGTAACAATCACTGCAAAAAAATATTGGGAACATTGGACGCATTTTTCATCATTCGCATCATGTCTGCAGTTTTATAATACCGTCTCGCACCAATTGCCAAAATTTTGTACAAAAATTTTACTCACGGTCTCATACCTACACTCGTTTAGCACTAGTTATTTTGAATGGTAGAAAATAAACTGTGGTGAAATCTTGACGTTAAATTGCTAACGTCGTTATCCTTCGCGCACTGCCGAAAAAAACGTTTCTTTTGAGCTTTTGATTGCATTTGTGCGGTATAAAGTTTCTGCGTCAAAATTAAGCTTGGAACAATAAATAACTCCGTCGAAGACCCAATGTGGCAATTTATTACTGCATAAAAGTTGCTAAAAAAGCATGCTTTGCAGAAACGTGTTTCGAAATATGTACAACTTGTGATAAAAAAAATACTATGTCGTTTACTTAACACATAACGCTTTCGTATTTCTTTCAACGTCGCTACAGTAGTGTTATCACGCAAAAGATTTATGGTTGTGCATATTTTAGGCTTGCTTCTATCTGTACGTCTGGGACTACTGCTAGACCTCCCACCAATCGCGGAAAAAGTGATACCATTGTCAAGAAGAGTGACACTATTGCCAAGAAGCTGGATAACATTGAATCAAAGTTAGACATAATCTTGGAGAAGATGAAGGATCATGTAGACAGTTTAGACTCCATGGCTCAGCTGGAAGTGATTCCTCCGCCAGCGAAAACAGAGGAAGAATTGGAACAAAATCTAGCTTCCTTTAAGGTGTGTGGTTATAACACCAGTGTCAAATGACTATATGGTACAAAGAATTGTTAAGCGCTTAATTCGTTCACCGCTTAGTACTTGGTAATTACTATGTTTAGTAGTGATAAAGGTCTTTATTTCCAGTAATAGCCTATACTTTGATGCATGTATTGTATTTGGCGATTGAAAAGAATTTTCCATCAAACTTTCTGCTATAATGTTCAAAAACTATGTACAAGCAAAATCAGCTGAGGTTCGCCAGTCTTTTGACATTTATTTAGGTATTTGCTTTGGAACTTCATGCCACCTGGTTTTGTTACAGCAAACTTAAAAGATATATTTCTCGTAATTGGTTTTAATGAAAAAAATGAGCACTATTTGAGGTAATAAAGAGGTGCTTCGAACCTTTTTCCACAATTGTCTTGATTCGCGAAAATCCGTTTGACTGTGTACCATTGGCAACCCTGCATTTCGCAATTTTGTGACATTACAAAAGGCATGATTTTAAAATGCTAGCTGACGAAGAAACGCGATACTGGTATAGCAGTGAGTAGCCTAAGGCCAAATCTGAAAATTTAGCTACTGCTACTGGAACCTTTAGACTTAATATAGGTTATCAGTATTGATCTACAACACGCTTTTTGCGATGTCACAAAATTGCTAAATGCAGGGTTGCCAATGGTATGGAGTCAAACGAATTAAAAGTATTTTCCCGAAGAAGGGAAAATGTGAAAAAAGGTTTCGAGCACCTCTTTGTTACCTCAAGTAGTTCACATGTCTTCAACTAAACCGATTTTCAGCAATATGTCTTTAATATTCCGTAATCTTTTGGTTGTATGTAGTATATTCCATTCGTTTTTTAAATAATGGTGACAAAATTTGCAAGCACAACCTGTTTTTTTAAAGTATATTTCAGTTCGAGTTAAGATGCGGTAACTGCGTAGTAAACTTTTAGACAAAATTTTATTTTGATATCCGCTAGCCGATGGCGACGGGTCTGCTAAGCTCTCGCAGGCTCCAAAATAATAACTCGCTGTTTTTGAAGCAGAAATAACCTTCATATAGACTTTTCTTCGGATTGTTGAATCTTTCTTTTACTTTTAGCCTCCCTGATTAATTGCATTTAATTTTTTAGAATGTATCATTGATAGCAATTAAAGTAGAAGACGAAGCACTGAGAACTACAATTCGCAGTTTCATTCGTCTTTTAATGACAAATAAGCTAGCCCAAACCTACTCATAGAGTGGGATGGGATTGTTACGGAAAAAAACAAGCTTTAAAGATCATCAGATGTATGTTTTGCTTCAAAGTAAGTATTTTTGAATTCATGCAGAGTCATTTGATTCTGCTATATTAAATCTACATTTCTTCAACACACTTCTATGAACTACTGCTCGCCTACATGAAGCAGCTTCAAGAAGATTCATCCATGTTTGTCCTCCACTCAGGAGGAAGCAACGGTATCGCTTTTATTTGTGAACGAATCCTTTCCCGCTTTGGCGTTAACCATTCTTGTTTTTCACGGTTACGAAACAAGTTTTCCGATTGACGTTTGGCTTCTTTCCACGTAAAACTACTACTTCTTCGAAGCCACCAAGCAGAAATAATCATCGTGAAGCGTTTTATCGAAGGACGCAGCAACGTGATCAGGGTGCGGGTTGAACCAAGATCATGCGATCGTGGTCGTCGTAAAAACGACGCGTTTACCCTTTCAGCCTCGCTGCCGACGAACTTGAGATTGTAATAATAAGTCAATGAAGATGTTTTTTGACGTTTGCAGGCCAGAGTTTTAATATTTTAATCGTTTTGCGTGCTTCTGGCCTAAAGGCTACCAGCTCGGAAGCCTAGGGAAGAGTCACCAGAACGGCGACTACTTAAAACAAGCAATGCGAAAAATTGTCTTCCCACAGGAATCGAACCTGCAGCCTTTGGATTACCGGTCCACTGCTCTAGAGCAGTGGACCGGTAATCCAAAGGCTGCAGGTTCGATTCCTGTGGGAAGACAATTTTTCGCATTGCTTGTTTTAAGTAGTCGCCGTTCTGGTGACTCTTCCCTAGGCTTCCGAGCTGGTAGCCTTTAGGCCAGAAGCACGCAAAACGATTAAAAAAAAAAAAAAAAAAAAGAACTTGAGATTGATGATATAAGAGTTTCTATTGCTGCAAATTTCTAAATTAAGTTCGATTTTGTCCGGTTATCTGGACTCTGGAGAACGATAGGTGTTCTTAGCTAATTTCTGTAACCTTTTTTTGGATTTTTCTGTTGTTCATTGCCTGCAGGCGTAGTGCTCCGTTCATCCATGTGGTAAAGACACGTGTTACGAATTAGGTTGTATTTGTGTTGTATTGTGATATTGTTTATTTTTTCTAGGAGTTCTTCAAAAAACAATGCACCGGAATGCAAGGACGAGTGCTGTTGTTGATGCCATTCAACGGGCATTAAACGGTGTCAAGGATTGGGAAGGAGGCCGGCGCAAAAATATGACATTATTGTAGTGCCTCTGGTATCATGATGTGAAACGCTGAAACAGACAAACAATTGTAGTCGTTTCATTTAATTTTTTGCTTCCAAGCAAAATTCTCCATTAATTTCCAGCAGTTCTTCTAGAGTTTTGCTTTCCTACAGCTTAAGGCTCACAGTGCGAATCTTCTGTCACTTCACCGCTTTAACGCTCTTTGCACTGTCTCTTTTTAGGTGTAATTTGTTTAAAAAGAAAAATTTTCACACATTTCGATGACTCGTTTTTACCTGACATACAAATCAAAATACCCTAATAATCATAAATTAAGTTTTGCTCGTACTTTTAAGCTTTTTTGAAAGTTTTTACTGCTACATGCATGCTATCAATTTTTTTTATATCTTATATTTTTTTAACGAAAGTGGAAATTTTTTTTTGATAAATTTATGTCTTCTTGTCACGAGAAACCAACGGATGCGCTATGCTTGGGACGAATCTAGACTCGTTTAACAGTAGCCGTTTCTGCGTTGTCCGCTTAAAATTGGATTTGTGCTGCTTGTTAAAAATCCACTAAGCAGAGATATTAATCGTTGTGAAGCATCTTCTCCAAGGACGCAACAACGCGACTTGAGTTTAAACATAACTTCGTGATCATGCGTAGTTTCAAGTATAGATGCTGAGTATTGCCATCATGTGGTGTTATTATTATTACTGTGCTGGTGTTATTATTATTACTTAATTTTTGATGGAAATAAAACGTTCGTTGGCTTTTTAAATCTATGTTCTTTATAGTTTTGATCGATTAGCATGATTACGTCCTGATGGCATTTGGGCTGCATTGAGTCTACAATTACGTACGATGTTCTATTATAACTTCATAAACTGAAAGATTAATAAATATAAGGTACACTGGCACAGTCTATGCTACTCTATGCGAATTATGGTCTTTAGCGATAACTGCATGTATAGCGCTTTCTTGCACATTGTTGCTTTATCTCTTAAGATTTTATTAAGAATTATCCTAGGCGTTTCGGCAAATTGGCGACTAAGACTGCAAAAGTAATCTAAAATTTTACTAAGTTTATGGCATAAATATACTAAGGCTTTCGCAGATAATCTTAGATGATCCTGTCTTGTAGCGCTAGATATCACAGAGATAATCGGCGATAAATCCTGTACTTAAAATAATCTAAAATTTTACTAAGTTTATGGCATATATATGCTAGGCTTTCGCAGATAATCTTAGATGATTCTGTCTTGTAGCGCTGGATATCACAGAGATAATCGGTGATAAATCCAATACTTTGCTGCATGTTTTACGTAAGATTTTTCTCAGAACATATGATACGCCTTACAAGGTCGAAGATAATTTTTTTATCTGGGTAGCAAAAGCTGCAATTCGCGGCTGTAAATAAAGCTGTAAATTGATCATAATGAACAGAACAACATTTTGGTTGGAAAAAAACGAAAAATAAAGAATCGAAACGAAAAATAGCAAAAAATAGCCTTAGAGCATTCTGTTGCTGTGGCAGTTCTGCTATGAAGCGAAAGTTTGCAACAAAACAAACAAAAATGCAGAATTTTTACTTGATGAACAAATTTTCGCATAAATGCGAAATCGGCAGTCTGTCGGAAATCACATTTGCGAATTCAGCTGTGAAATGGTTACTTGGTTAGTAACATAAAGAGTCGAAACGGGTCAAAACGACCCGTCAGATAAATAAAACACTTATCATCAAAAAACTATTAACTACGAAAACCTTTCAAACGTGCCACAAGTCCAACCCACTAAAAGAGCCAGCTATACAGAAAAACAGACAATTTCGAGGAGCAGCAAAAAAGCTAGTATTAAATATATAGCCTCATGGGTCAAACAAACCCGTTTCGACTTGTTAAAGGCTGATACTGGTAAGAATTAAACTATAAAAAATTGTTTTAAAAAACGAACATTTCAAAATAATAGTAAACTAATAAGTAACTGATAACCACCTTCTTGGAAAAAAAAGAGACATGAAGTCCCAAACTTGATCATCTTTTGGTTGTCAGAAAAAACGACTCGAATGGAATCATTCGAACCCATGCCCGCAACAATCAGACTTACCAGAGACATACACTGGTTTCGAAGGCACGGCTCTCCTTCAAAACGAAATTCAAATCAAGTCTTTGAATGTTGACCAAAATGTTTGGATAAGCCTTACATGCATTCTCACCAAATTTGAACTTTCAACATTTTGCCATTTTCAAGATATTGGAGTTCAAATTCAACAATTTTCGTTTTACATTAGCGTACAATTTTGCCTTTATTGTGGCAAAATATTAACTTTTGGAAAATTGGTTAGAATTTACTTGAACAGCAGCTATAATTTACAATTCCGACGCTTTACTTCGCTTTGGCAACAACACCGCCGAAAATACTTATTGAGAATCACAAAAATGCATAAAACTGTGGGACCGCAAGCCCAGATTAGTTTCTTTTGACAACACCGCCTTAAAACACTTATAAAAATTCACAAAAGTCACAAAACGGCAATCCTGGCTAACCTTTTAAGTGGAAAAAAGCCTTTCTAAGGAGAAATCTAACCTGCCTTATCTTGGGAACAGAAGGTCGCAAAAATCTTAAATTTTGTGAAGCTAGTTTTCAGATCTGTCAAAATCTTTTGAGAGAAAACCGAGCAAAAATGTTTTCAACTTGAACGCCCTTTTTACTTAGGATAGGCTCTACAACACTCCGCTACTAGCTTGACTAGTCACAATAAAAATGAAGAATCTACTGCGGTTTCGATGCTTGCTATGCAAGTGACTATCACGCGAGCTTGCTGAGTTACAGTCTACTTAAAGGTTAAAAAAAATTTAAAGTCACCTTCATTCTTTTTTTACTCGTTCATTACTTCACCGCGTATAAACGTTATAGCATTTGTTGAATATTTGCCGAATCGCCCATTCAAAAGAAACTAAATTAATATAAAAGCTGATTTCCTCGAATCTGTAACAAAAGATAAAAAATCATCCAGTTTGCTTTTAACTATATCCACTTCGTACAGCGCCGATTCGTGGAAATTAGTTTGGTAGCATGCAAATATGGTAAACTTATTCTTCTAGTCTTGAGCTAAAACAAGTATTGCCGAAAATTAAAAATGCTTCTTTCAGAGCTACAGACAGCGACGATCTGGCAACAACAGCTGAATATGTTTGATCGCTCGGAATCAAGATATTTGCTGTGGGGTTAGAGAATCAAATATTGCCCAACTACGGGAAAGTGAGCTAATTCACAAATTTCAAGACCGTTTATTTCTCAATTAATTCACTTTTCGGATATAAACCAGCATAGGAAGAACTTTCCGTTTTCTCCATTAAAATCTCGACGAGGTTATTTCCGCGTTATTTTCCAAACGCGCAAGATTCTGCCCTCTATTCACAAAGATGCTGTGCCCACCACACAACAAAGCTTGGTCGTATGTACCAATCCGTGTGCTGCTGTGATTGTCGGTACATGGGTCGCACATCCTTAAAATTACAGGAGAGAATCACTCCACATATTTCCAAATCAATTCCAAACAAAGAAAAGCTAACAAAAGTTCTGCTTAGACGAAGCTGCAAAGCCAAGACTCCTCTAAATCCATTGGAATGTGATTTGGCCATTGGACTTCACTTACTTCAAAATCCTGACTGCGCAGCCCATTATCATAATCAACAATTTTCAATTTTGGCAAAGGCAAGAACTCAATTTCACTTAGCAGCTCTAGAAGCTATTTTTATCAAAACACAGCAACCAATTTTGTGCCAGCAGAAAGAATTCGTCTACTCTCTTCACATTTTACAATAATCAATGATTAGGTGATACATACGAGTTTGACAATCATTCAATCAAAATTATTCGTGTGATATATTTTTTTTCTTGTTTAGGTGAAAATTTCGACGTCTCGAAAAACTTTAAAAGGCCGCATTTTTTTACTCCAATTTATTTTTGCGTTGATTCTCGACAAGCGCGAGACAAAAACTGTTCGAATCTTTTTTTTTTTAAACAGCCTTTTTCAAGGCTACCAAAGTTTTCAAAAGATCGACAATGAATCCAGCAGTGATCAAAGCAATCTTGAGTTAAAAGAAGAGATGCTCTACTCGCTGGTCTACTTTGAGGTTGGTGTCTTGGTATAAAGAAGCATTCTTGGAAACAATGGGTACAGTGCCTGGATGGTAAACTTCATCCGTGCTCAAAACTACTGATCAAAGCGCTTTAACGAAAGTGAAATCTGAAAAAGCTCCTCGAATATGAACGTTTAAAAAATTGCAAACTATTCTGACTATAAGTCTTGAAACAATTAAACACAAAATTGTACCATCTAATTAAGTAGTTAGTCGAAAATATAAAAGCACTTTTAAAACGCATAAATGAGTGAAGATTGAATTCCAGTAATGCAAAAAGTTCTCTGCATAGCAGTGCCTATACATTATAAAACTTATACAGTGCTCGACACGTGGAAGACACTAACGATGATTTCGAATGCGGGTGAAACTGCCTGTAGGTTTTTATATTTTAATTTTTTAATATTTGAGCATGTGACAAATACTGTTTAATCAAAAACCATAAAAATATTTTTTTCAAAATACAACTGTAATATAAAAGAATTTAGGTAAAACTGTTAAAAAAATGACATATTTTGTACCTTTCTTGTCAATGATTTCCATAGCATGGGAATAAATATCCCCTTATTTAAAAGCTTATTTAAAGCTACTATTAAATCCTGTTTCAGTAATGCAACATTGCGACAAGCCAAACAACAGTTAACAATACCTTGTAACTGATGCCTATTCACAGAATTACAAAACTGTGGTATGTTTATGCTTTCCTGTGTTATTTGCTATAGAGAAATGACATGTTGTGATTTGGCTACTACGTTTTGCATTACGAGGTAATTTATAACGAATTTTCTAAATGCTAGCATCTTTCGAGAAATCAAATGCCAAAATTAATTTATTAGTCATAAACCTTTCTCAATTTCTCTCAGTAGCTTTATATGAACACTGCGTGTTCTTTCACAGAATCAAATTAATTGCATTACCAATATTTTTATATAGCAGTCTAAATTTCACCTACAAATATAGGCTACTCTTTAGCGCGTTAATGGAAAAATTACACTTGATCTAAAAAAGTATAAACAGGTTCCGATGCATCACGATTGATGTAAAAATATTTGCTGCTTTCAACAAAAAAAATGTTCCTAAGTTCGCTTCCGGTTTATTCGGTCAAATTAGGCCACAAACGTCATTTCTGCTTTAGACAACCAAAACGTTACACGTTTCCGAATTTGTCTCCGCTGTCATTTACGTAACTTGTCGTGTTGCATGCGTTTTGACCAACATTGGAACGTTTCTATATATTTCACTTTAGTATTTCTAGTGATTACTGCAGTAAATTAACTAGTCTACCAAATGGTTGTTCGATTTCCATGAGGGCCAATCACACCGAATTAAGTGATCCGTAGACAGGCATCCGTTTAACATAAAGTAATAAAAATAGGCCAAAAGCGTGTTAAACGTTTGTCATATTTGATTCACGTGAAAAAAATAGCGGTCGAGCTTCAACCCCCCAATGTTTAAAATAGCGCAAAATTGGGGTAAAATTGCAAATTATCCCCCCCTCCCCCAATGCTCAACATAAATCGGCACCACTGCACTTAACCATTATAACCAAATCATGAGTAGAATGGCGTGCAATAATTGATCATTGTCACGTACAATGCTGTAGCAACAAATCAGCATGATTATACAGGGTGTCCATAAATTATCGCTGCAATTTCAAAAATTCACCACAGTCTTATTTCTTAAGATATTTTCAATCGGATTGTTTCATTGTGAAGGAAAATGCTTCAATTTTTTTTATTCTTAACTGGTAGTTGTGGAAATATTAGGCTTAAAAATTACGACTTGTTTTGTGATTACGTCGAATATTTTTGAAAAGTAGCGAAAGTAGAGTTCATGAAAATGAGCCCTACGCAGGAAAAGGCCCAATGTGTTTCCTGGTTTATAGAGACAAAGTCAGTCATCTAAGCACAGCGAAACTTTACACGCAAGTATGGAAGAAAGCCACCTGCACGATCTACCATTAGAGCATGGCATGAAAAGTTTATGGAGACTGGTAGTGTGTTACAGGGAAAAGAAGCTGGCCGACCTCAAATATCAGAAGAAGAAACTGAATCTGTGCGAGTGGCATATACCAGAAGCCCTAGAAAGTCTATTCGCAGGGCTTCTATCCAATTGCAGAACCCACGCTCCACTATTCACAAAGTTTTGCATAGAAATTTGCGACTTTATGCATATAAAGTGCAGCTACTGCAAGCCCTTAAGGCAGAAGATAAGCCACGACGAAAAGAATTTGCCGTGACGATGCTAGGCAGATTAGATTCAGACCCAGGGTTTTTGAAACGTGTTTGTTTCAGTGACGAGTCAACGTTTCACGTTTCTGGATTAATAAACAGACACAACTCAAGAATACGGGGCTCGCTGAATCTACATGAAACCTACGAGCTTGAACGAGACTCCCCTAAACTAAGTGTGTGGTGTGGAATCATACAGTACATGATAAAATTATTGGTCCGGTTTTTTCGCTGAGAAATCAATTACAGCTCAAATTTACCTCGACCTTTTGACCGAATATGTGTCACCACAGCTTGAACAGTATCAACCACAAGTTATTTTCCAGCAGGACGGTGCACCCCCTCATTGGGGTCTTGAAGTTCGTCAATTTTTGAATGACACATTTCCAGAAAGATGGATTGGACGTGATGGTCCCATTCCATGGTCGCCACGTTCCCCTAATATCACACCGTTGGATTTTTTCCTGTGGGGGTATGTAAAGGATATCGTTTACCGAACCAAAGTCAGAGACGTTAGTGATTTGCAACAACGAATAATTGAAGCACTTGATACAGCAATTACTGTGGATATGTTAGCAAGAACATGGCTAGAAACTGAATATCGATTGGATATCGTACGTGCGACTAATGGTGCACACGTAGAAGTATACTAAAGCATCTACGTAAACTTGAAGCATTTCCCTTTACTATAAAACAAACCGATTGAAAATATCTTAAAAAGTAAGACTGTGGCGAATTTCTGAAATTGTAGCGATACCAGATAACAACAAACGGTGATTTATCCGGGTGAATCAAATTTCAAAAGCTTTGGCTTGTTTTTTGTTTATGTTTGTGCTGCCTATAAAAGCGTTATTCTATACCTGCCTGATTTGAATAATTCTAGTTTCCAAAACTATTAATTTTGTGTCTTTTTTATCTGGGGGTGCGCACGCTCAGATTAGTTTCTTTTTACCGAATTAAAAGGTCGAGAGGAAAAGGAGTCAGAGATGGAACCACTGACTAAAATATGTTTCATGCTTTGGGCGAGGCAAACACAACAGACTTAGTAAACCAAGAGCAAGAATTGGTGCAATCTTACAATATGATTGTGTCGTAAAGTCAATGTACAATGTACAATATGATTGTGTCGTAAAGTCAATGTACAATGTACAAAGCCATATGACTATAACTACAAAAATACAGCATAGCTCTATTTGGTAGAAGTAAACTTTAAGTAATCACGTTATTAACATTTTTAGTATTCAATTGCACCTATTTTAGCCTCTAGATTGTGCTGCTAAACCGATGAATTCAAAAGTGAACAAGTTATGAATTTATGTTCATCAAGTTTTTTTTTGTTTTTTTGCTTGGAAAAAAAGCATATCATCAAATGGGTTTAAAAGCGTAAACATAAATCCAATTTTGTAATTCCGCAAATGGATCAAATGTTTTTGAATTATTACTTATTGTTGCACTGTTTCACAACGTTTTGTTTCTTTGTTTGATTAGTGTTTTATTTGATGTAATTAATAAAGTTAGTAACAAAAAAATTGTAATTTGTGTTAAGCTATAATTTGCTGCGGTGGTTCAACTTTTTTTGTAATAGCTGAACTATGGTCAAATATAACATTGAAGTGAAACCAAAACCTTTTTGCTACAGGTTATATCTTTACCTGCAGTTAAGCAGTTTGCAAAAGGCAAGGGGTCGAACATACACCAGGGGTGTTTAATCTGACAATCTACCAAGAGATGGATCTAGAATTCTTGGAAAGGCGAGGAAAAAACCAAGTCAGAACTTTTGCGAGAGTAAAATAGCTTGTCGTAAGTATAGACCAAAAGGTATTCATGGCTTGAAATCTCTAAAGTCCATCTGGTTAAAACCAGAAGTGCGAGCTTTCTAAATGTAGAAGCCCCTTATGATATTCCAGCTCCGAATAAGTGTCTTATTTCCTTCTCTCTAAAACCATCACGGCACTGATCGCTACGTTGTCTCCAAAAGCACTTTCGCTTGAGGACATAACTACTTCATTTTTTCTATATTTTTATTTATCAAGTTGCCTAGGCCAGGACGTAGTGAAGCAACCTTTGAATCTTCGAGTCAAGTTGCCACCTACCAATCTGTCTTTACCAATGGTCGGCAACTTTTTGCATTCAAGAGCCATTTTAACCGATATTCGATAAAATAAAAGTATTTAGGAGCCGCGAAACTATTTTCACAACAGAAAAACAAACTGTGCATTTAACTAAAATTAGCAGCAATTCAAATTCATTAAAATTTTTTTTATTCAATGATTGTCAACCTAAAACTATAGGTTTTCGTGTTTCGACCAGTAATTATGCCATCTTCACGGCTAGCATTTAGTAGCATAAGTTATTCATCTATACAATTCATTCTTGTAATATACAGTGCGAATGAGCAATCGCGACGCGTTTCGACCTTGCTCAAGGGTCTCATCAGGCGAAAAGAATAACACATTGTTAAACATGCAATGATATAAAACTGCAACCCAAAATTTGGAAACAAACATTAGCAGCAATTTAGAATCATTAAACTTTCAAACATGCAATGATACAAAAGTGCAATTACCAAATTTGGAAATAAAAATAGCATCTTCAAGTAAAGGCTGAAGTTTGTCATCTTTACACATGATTGCAAGTTGTCATCTGCGAGACGTGTGCGATATCTGTTTTTAATGTAGTTCATGTTTGAGAAAAGTTGCCACTTAAGTATGTAGATCAAGAAATCGACAGGTTTTTAATTGCAAGTTTTTTTATGCTACTGTATAAGTTTAAAGAAGAGCTGCATTTCATGTTTCGAAAATCAGCTGAGTTGATTTTGAGATATTTTCAATTTTTCTCAAATTGTGAGCCTGAGAAAGATTGGCCTTCTAACGGGCTAACTCTGCAAGGTAAAACATCAATTAAAATAACAGAATCAGGCGTTCAAACAGAAGTTTGATAAGGGGAATGAACCAACAGATATCTTTGTTCGAAAAATATTTTATTTGAGCGGAGTGCTGAACAAATCGGTGCAACTCAAGCATATCATAAACGGGGTTTAAGAACGAAGCCCTCAGCCGCTGGGCGATTTTTGAGATTTTCAGCAAAAAAATAGTCATTTTAACGCAATTTGGATGACATTTCGCACGATTGTCAAGTCATTTGAAAGCACCAAACTGCTAAAATGGAAAATCATACAAAAAAATAAAATGTCCAACACCTTCAATCTCCCGTCACTAACAGATCAAGTTCGAAACATCTTTAAACGCTAGTATTCGACTATTTGAGGGTAAATTTTCCAAGTGACTTGGCTGGGGGGGGTTAAACCCCCTTAGCTCCTCTGGTTGCGCCACTGAGCAGAATGAATAAATCACAAAATTAATCAAGCACTCGTATCAGCAGCTATTGAATTTTAATAGTTTCACATTTAGAAGTAAATTAGGCCTACCCTTTATTTTCTAATAGTCACAAAGAGCCGCAACATAAGGACCAAAAAGCCGCAGGTTGCCGACCTCTGGTCTATACACACGGCGATGGCTTCCGTCAAGTTAGGAAGTTGTTAATACCAATGCTTATAGATTTTGGTTTGGACCAGACCGGGAATTGAACTCGTTTCAGCAGCAGAAGCCGTTTCAAAAGCTCTATCCATTTTAAATTTCGTTTCCCCAAAAAAAGAATTTTGAGCGCATTTTTGTCCCATTTTTTGTTACTCTGTAGGGTGTATATGATCAGTATATTTCATTTGTGCTGGAACAAACTTGCCAAAAAATTTCATTTGGTATTTTACCGTACCCGAGGTTTATTTCAACAATTATTAATCACTAATTACAATTTATACCACTGGCATAAAATGTTGCCTCGGATGCTATTTGTTTTCATACCAAAGCAAAATTACGCGGAACTTTAAAATCTGAAATACTGCATGCATTTCCATTGTGGCTACTAATAATATTGTTAGTTTTAAAATTAGAAGTAAAGGTTTAATAACTTTTTACATTATTACTGATATGTAAAAAAATTTGCATCATGTCATGATGCTCTTAAACGAGAAAAAGTAGTCTAATTCGTAAAGTGAAATTCACCACAAATCAATTTTTTTATCAAAACCCAAAGGTACATTCTTGAACTATTTATGGTTTGATGCACAGAGCTGGACATCGCTGTTTGGAGCTATTAGCTCTCATCAGCAGCCCTCAGCATATCTAACCAAAGGTATTCCTCAGTTGCACAAACCTCTCGGCCAACTGGACAAATCTTAATCGCCTGCACAGAGGCAGAGGCTTTTATGGTTTTATAGATGATAACAATAAACGTACATCTCTATCAGCGATTAAGTTCACCATAGCAAAAACAATGCTGCTTAAGTTTTAACATCAAGCAATATACTGTAGTAGCAACCATACACACTACACAGCACAATAAGAATACATTGTATTGACCACAATCATCGTGTTCTGACGCAGAATGATTAAGGCGTTGCTTTTCGAATTCTTAAGAAAGCTATATCTAACCGCTAAAAGAATTCCTTGTAAACCTGAAGTGACCAATCTAAGACCATATTATTCAATAATGTGTGTTTGATTACGCATAGTCTACTTGGTTCTATGAAATTGACGCACAATATTTTTTTTTCTTTTATTCGTTGAATTTTGCCACAAAGTTTTATCCAAACGCCCTTAGCAAAGTTGGATAGTTATGGTCATTTAGTTCACCCATTCATTACAAATAATTGACTTCGGCAGCTTGCAGAAATAAATATCAGATGTTGGGGTGAATGTGATGCAACATTACTTGTATTTCGGAGCAGAATTATTTTTCTCAGTTCTCTTTTTTTAAACGAAAAAAAAGAGAAAAATACGAGCGAGTACAGTAGAGCATAGGATCTTTATTAGTAGACTAGAAACTGAGAGTTTTGTTTTCTTTTTTTCGCGGTTCATTTGTTCTAGAATATGCCAATTAGTCCAATTGGTGTGACTTTTTTCTTCACGGTTCACTCGTTCTACAAATATGTCCAATCAAATCAGTCAAATACGCGTGACCGCAAAAAATCTTCGCAACAAAAGCAAACTTTTTTTGTTCAATTCTCTTCTCATTTTCTCCGCGCGTCTGTTGCTAGTCACTAAATAAAGAGTCTATGGTCAGAGGATCAAGATAAAAGCTAGTAATAGAATCATCAGGACAAAGAAAAGAGAACAATTCCAACGATTCCGCGATATTTGCTGTTACTGATATATACGACTAGTTCCGTGTTCTCAAAAAAGAAAAAGACAAGGCTAAATCGTTAGAGTCTATTACCACTAATTTTGCAATCGTCCAATAAGCTCATTGTGGCCATAATCTTGTATTTTCGCAACTCGCCCACCAAAACTACATACGCATAAAAATTTAACGCAGAACCCTTAAACGGTTATAGCAAAAATAAGGCGAAACTAAAATTTACATACAATTTATTAGAAGTGCTCGGCGTTTACGCCTAAATAAATTATCTCATTTAACCCTTATCAGAACAGTGTTTTTGTGTAACTCAATCGGAACACATGTTGACAAATGTCAACATGCCGTTTTTATGTGTTTTTCAAAGCTAATGCGTGGTGTTTTCAGATATATACTTTGTCCTTGTGTGATGGACATGCGCGATTGATCCCGATCCATTGATTGTACGATTAATTTGAATTTAATAAAGCATTACACTCTTGAATCTAAAATTCAGAGTATGCTTCCAACTCAATGTATAATTTGAGCTTGTTTAACTCTCAGTTAATTGAACTACAATAAAATTTTAACAAACGCAGGGTGTATTTCAAACACAAAACTGCACAAACATGTAGTGCACCCACACATTGTTCAACATTCTGAGCAAAATGTGCTTTTTGGTACCGGTATTTTTTTGTGTTGCGTGCAAACACGTCCACGGCAAACCAAGCAAGCTAGGCAAGTACCGGTATGCTTTCTAATCTATGACTTCTTCTCCGTTTAATGTCTTTTGAACTGTACGGCTTTTTTTCTGAAAATACTTTTGTTTCACTTCTCGATTTTTGGTTGCTTGTATGGTTGAGCAACTGAAAGCTTGGTTGCTAGCGAAAATTCTAGCTATGTAACTCTAGCAATTGTAGAATAGTATCATTCAGAGCTGCCTTCTAAAACAAAAAAAGTGGGTTGACTCCAACCAACAGGAAGTGATGGGGTCTGAAAACAAGAAGTAGGTAGGCTCCAACCAAGAAGTGAGAAGGTTCCAACAACCTCCGTCCAGAGATTTGTGTTGAGTATTTTGTCTCCGTGGCTTTCTTTTGTCAAGTTTAGAAAAAAAGGTCTTCATAAAAATTAAGTAGTTTTTTTTATGTCTAATGTAGGTGAAGAACTAAAGACCAAAGGAAAAAAAGAACTTCACTAAAATTCAATAGCGTTTTAGGAAGGTCTCCGTCAATTACAACCACGCTCAGTGGGTTGGGGAGTATCTGAGCCTACGCTGCCAAAAAAGGAAGGTAGCCAAACCTTGGAAAGAAGATAGGCTCGACGGCAGCACTGGTTGCATTAGTTAGTACTTCAAGCGTAGTGCACGCAGGGGTACTCAATTAGTTTTCGCAAAGATCCAGACAGAAAAGATAAAAACTCGTTTGGTGCAGGCCAAAAAAAGGTCTTTACCGCAATTTAAAACGTGTTTACGCGTTTCACGTAGCACAGGAAGACAATCAGTTTCCGCCCCAAGGAGTGTGGAGATCCAAATTTAGTACTCCAGATGTCTGGATGTAGACCGCGGTCCTCTAGTTGAGTAGCCATGCTAATAAGCACAGAGTATGACTATCTACTGGTATTGATTTTATGTTATAATTTTACAGGAATTAATACCTAGATAAGTATTTAGAAATGTACGTAGGCTGCTACCACGTCTGAGACATAAGAACTGCTGATAGAAACTTAACATCCTTCAACCAAAAATCACTTCACTAAATGCATTCGCAAATTTCTTACAGTTGCTAGCTTTATAGATAATTATTTGCTATAGCAATAATTATTTAGTTACAACAATAGCTACAGTTATTCAGACTAATTTTACATCGTAAAAGCCTTATACCTTTGTTAATCTGATATTGTTTCTATTTGTTGACATTTGTCAACAGGTGTTCTGATTAAGATAAAACGCAAATAACTCATTGCTGAAACAATATTGGAATTTCATATCACTGCAGTACGAAGCTAATAAGAAGTTTTGCTTCGTAAGTTAACGGCGCTAAGCTAGCATATAGGGGGCGCGTGCAATAAAAAAAAAAATTAATGTTGACAAAAGTCTACGGATGTTCTGATAAGGGTTAACCGAAATTGAATAGATTAAATTGATTTCATTGATTAAATTGATAGAAAATCCATGCAGCCTTTTCACCTTCACGGAATCCTCAGAGAACACTTAACTAAACCATCATGTTACTAACATAATTAGAGTGCACTGTTGAAATCACCCAGACAAATATCGAATTCATACAGAATTGCATTAATCTATAAAATAGGAAACCGCTACAGCCTGTTTCACTCTAACGGGATTTTTAAGGGGTGATTCTATTTAAATAAATTTTTCATTGAGCACTCCTTTGATGGCAACGTAAAACTCCACATAATTGAAATCAAAAAACTATGAAGTAAGACTTGACTTAAAAGTGTTAAAAGGACCTAATGTAACAGCAGGCATCATCATATTAAGTAATTTTTAAGTTTAAAGTAAGCTACAGGTTAGCTTGCAATGCGTTGCAAATGCATTAAAAATTCACGACATCCGTAGAAAGACCTTCGTATTTTGTCAAAGTCTAGCTTTTTTTTGACAAAAACTTAAGACCGGTCTGTTTGTATTGCACTGCACTGTACTGCAATGCAACGCTGCTGATTTCAGATTGATAAATAATGTCATGATCAATTAATTTAAATTGATAATTGTCGGATCACAAATATACAAACAATATAAGGAAAAACTACGCTGAGCAGCTAATTTGAATGTATCCGGTTATGCTCATTGTAATAAACCGTGATCTTCATCATGAAGCGGAAATTCGCCGATAGTCTGTGAGCTCACAGATATTTCTGATGCTGCAACAATAATTTGAAGCACATTTAGGCAAAAGTTGATAAGTCGCATTTCGCTGTTTCGAGAAAGTCGCGTTTAAAGTTTTTAACTTTTATTCAGTCTTGTTGTCAATTGCAAAATACTGTATTAAGGTATTTTTGATCAAAAAATTATTAAAAATTAAGCTCATTTTTTTCTCATGAAAACATTTTTTCTTAGGAAGCAGTTTTAAATGACTTGAAAAATATGAAGAATTCATTTTTGATAAAATGCCACTTATGAACTTTTCCCAAAACGAACTTCTTCGTACTATTACAGGGGTCAAATTATTTCAAATGAAAAAAGAGAAAAAAATTATGTCAAAAAAAGAATGTTTATAGAACGGATCAACCCCTTATCCCCATACGCAACAAAGAATCAACATTCGGCTTCGGAACCTGATTTTGAACACCGCAATATAGAGAGGTTCTGATTGGAAAAAATTGAGTATTACTCATGTAAACTCAATATGCAAGCTCCAAGGCAGTTCCATAGTCCTAGAATTGTTTTTAAAACATCGCAGTAATTTATTAAGTTGTCTTTACAGTCGAGTGCATTTATGATTTAACCAAAAAAAAATTGCAACAAAAGGTTTTTTAACGGATTTCAATGGTAATTGATCTACTAAATGGCATACTAAAAGCCTACAAAAATCTGACAATATCAAAGTTGTATTTTCTGACATCATTTCCCACGTTCGGCTGAAGTAATACCTAAAAAAACGTATAATTTAGCATCAAAACGTCTATTTTTGTGTTTGGAAGAGATTAATATGATAGTTCATCAGTGGAGTAGAGATGGGGCGGCCGGGGGACACTGGCGTGCTCCGCTTGGTTTTAAGGTGTCGATCGCGCGTCAAAATTTTGGGCAATTTCATATATTTCGGTTAATTTTGCTCAACAATTATATTTTATGTAATCAGTTTTGGGCTGCTAATTATGTTATTTTTTTGGTCATTAGGCTAGTCTAGTTAACAAGATAATTTCTAGGTTATTTTGCTGCATCGGTAAGTGTCGTGTCATATTATACCTTCATTGGCTAGTAAATTTGGGACCAATTTCTTATTTTTTGGGTAATTTTGCTCACTAGTAATCATATTTTCATATCGTCTGTTTTTATAAATGTATATACTTCACATTTTTATACCGTAAATCTAAAAAAGCTCTTAAAAAAAGTTAAAAAAAAGTTTAAATTTATGTTAAAATAAGTTCAGAACTGTCACACCATTTTATGAGTCCCAAAATTTAAATTTTTATCTTGGAAGCCTAATGATAAAATTTAAACTTTGAGACTCATAAATTGTATCTGAACCTATTTTAACATACTCTGTGTGATGTGTCCATGACATCTTTGGGACATTAGACAAACGTGCCCCTGTTTTCACCTAATTTTCTCTATTTCCACTTTGTGGTCAAAATCAAGGAAATTATATTAATGCTTAGCTTATAGTTTGTCCATATGTTCATTCATACATAATGTTGCAAATACTAGCACTAAACCTCAGCATGGTTTAATCTACATACAAATTAAGGCCAATGACTTCATTAATCACGCTATTTAATTCCAGAAAACGCTGAACTTGACTAAAAAACTTGCAAAGCTAAATAGAACCTAAATCTTTTACGGAACCGCGAATTAAATTCTTTGGCATGGTGCTAAAGTTTCAATTCATTATAACCGCTTGTTTTTCTGTATTTATTACAAATACAGGTATATTTAAGCTTAGATTTCATTACATTCATTTGAACTTGCTGGATTACCGTAAACTAGCTATTACCCCTAACAAGACTGATTGAGCGGTCTTTTTAGGCCTCCAAAAGGCAAAATAAAGTAAAAAAATAAAGTAATGTTTTTGATTGGATTTTCAAATAAGTTGAGCAAACCTTTGTGCAGAAGATGAAGCTCTTAAGATAACGAAAAATTTAGGTGACTTTTTGAAAAACCACCTACAAATCGATTTTGAAAATGCTGAAAAAAATGTTGTATACTTCAAATAACTTGATAAAAGTAAGAAACTTTCATAAACTAAAACTGATTTTCTGCAAATACAGCAGGATATTGCGAAGGAAATTTCAATCATCATGTATTGAATGTGTCTATACGGTATATTGTAATAAGTTGCTTGATTTTACCAAAAACTCCATGTTTTTGACAAACTTGAATTTGAAACATGAAAAAACCGCAAATTATGGAGCTTTAATTTAATGTATTCATGTAATAATTTAATACTAGGAAACAAACTTGGAAATATTCGAAATGGCCACTACGGAAAAACAAAGTTTATACAAATTACAAGTTTAGTAAAAGGATTCATAAAGCAAACATTTTGCAAGGCATTAAAAGGCTTAGAGCAAACATTTTAGTTAATTTCTATCCGCAATATTCTTTAAAAACTAGCCTCCATACCATCAAATTTGAATGTTTGACACAAATATCTGCACAAAAACGCAAAGAATAATTTCGTTTTATAGCCGATTTAAAGATGCTCCAATCACCACAACTTATCTTTAATATAGCTTTGGTAGAGAGGTTATTTCAGTAACCAAACTGTAACACAACTCAGAAACACCACTCCATTGATTATATTACTAGGCGATTTATCATTTTGAGCGAGACTATAACTTGATATTTATTCGAACGTTTACGGCTTTTTAGAGAGTTTTTGGACGTTTTTGGCGCCGAAAACGTTCGAATAAATATGAAGTTAGCCTAGATCGAAATAATAAACAGCCTAGTTATATGATCATTGGAGTGGTGTTTCTGAGACGTGTTGCAATATGGTAACTTTATCTTCGCAGCAAATACTATCATATCCCAGTTCTACAATAATTATGTTTCTATATGTCACTGCGGTTAGTGGGTTGTAAGTCGGGCCGGGCTTTTCGGATGGGGTTCTGGCCTAAAGTTGACAAGAATTTATGGCTTAATTTGGGCCTGAGACGTACTTTTTGTCTTAAGTGCACAAAAATATGATCAAAATAAATTGGCAACATTGCTAAATTTTTCAGATCCAGTTCAACTTTCGGGTTTTTTCGGGCATGATTTGCGCTTCAAATTATAGTTTTCGGGTTCGGGCTTATATTTTCGGGTTTGGACCTGAACTAGTCGGCCCATTTACAACTTTGTGCGGTTTTGCAGCTCAGCTAATCAAAAAGACAGACAGACAGAATTAATTTATTTGTCAAGTTGCAGAAAACCAAATATGAATGAATAATCAAAACAAAACAACAAAAAACAACAAGATAACTTAAATAAACTAGATACTACAATCTTGACAGGAGACTGCGAAGTGACCAGTATTTCAGGTCTTCGAGTCAAGCAGCCACCCTAAAATTGCAGTCGCTTGAAGCGACATTATTTTTGAGAAAATTGCTTGCTAATGCATTATAATGATAATATAAATGTGGCAAATTAACAATAGCTTTCCAGTAATTTCTTTTTGTACTCAATCTTAAATTTGTGGAATGTAAGTTGTTTAATTTCAGTTGGGATCGAGTTCCATATTTTAGCTCCTTGATATTTAAAAGATTTTTGGGAACGCGCTGTAGAAAATTTTGGAATGTAAAGTTTGTTTTCAGTTTTTGCTCTAGTAAATCGCTCATGTACTGAGGAAATAGGGGTGAAGAACGTAGAAAATGGTTGAGGAAGGTTATGGTGGGAATATTGGTGCATAAGTTTAGCTATTTCCAAAGTGTAAAGCTCAGGCAGTTTCAATATTCCTAGTTTGTAATATTGAGGGTTAGAAGACATTCTTAACTTGGAGTCTGTAATAATTCTTATTGCTTTGTTTTACAAACGTTGTAGTCTATTGAGGTAAGATTGATTGGCGTTTCCCCACAATGGGAGACTAAATAAAAGATGAGGGTGAATAAGAAAGTAATATAGTAAAAGAAGTGCAGAAGAAGGAAATAGGTAACGAAGTTTGCTTAAGATGCCGACAGATCTGGCCACTTTGTTTTCGATAATGCATATATGGGATTTGAAATTAAGTTTGTTATCAAGGTTTACACCAAGATATTTTGAGGTTTCAAAACAATTAATCGGGCATTCGTCATAAAATATACTCAGATTTGCTGTTTGTGCATTTAATTTAGAGGGAATTACAATTATTGCAGACTTTTCAGGGTTTATCTGAAGTTCGTTAGCTCTAAACCATATTAACAGTTTATTCATTTCTTTGTTACATTCATTTTCCAGAATAGTTAGTGAAGGGCTACTTACGAGAAGACAAAAAGGTAACCTAAAGTCCTAAAACATCAAAATAAAGAAAAATTGATGTCTAAAGCGAACTTTTAAATTAATACGATTTACAGGCTGAGATTTTGGTAGACATTTTGATTCAGGTTTACGTTTCGTATCCCAGTTCGGGTAGCATCATCAGAACAGTAACACATTTCTTGCTTGCAAAAATAGAAATGAAAATAATGAGAAAAACACACCTAACCAGGAATAAACTCTTGTAACGTAACAAACAAAAAATATACAACATTCGTTGTTACAACACGCAATATCACAGAAAAATTATTACATCTACCAAAAGTATTATATAATTTGTTTTAAGTACGTACAGCCCATTTAAAAAAGATTCACTATCAAAAATACAGCATGAAAATTAATCCGTACGCATGCCATAAACAACAAGCATGTTAGCGCCTTCAATTCTGTTTAAAACGTTTACGATCGCTCTTTGATTTACGAAAAAACTCTCTGCTGTGCAACGTTCTATGTAATTGGCTTCCATTTTTTAAATTTTAGTTTCATCCCAAGCTAAAAAATGATCAAAATCTACAAATACGTTTGTTAGCACAAAGTGGATTTTTTTATATTCATTCTTTTGACTGCATCAAAATGTTCAAGTTTTCTGGTTTTGAAACTACGACCAGTCTCCTCAATATACTGGATCACAATCACGACATGAAATTTGATACACAAGCCCACTTTTTTCAGAATCCACAATACGATCCTTAGGTTTGGGAGAAACAGATGACAACATACAATGTGGTTGCAAAGCTACGGATCGTATAGTGGTGTCCGAAAAAAGTGGGCTTGTCTACTGTATGAAATTCCATGTTGTGATTGTGATGCAGTCAGAGACGTATTTTGGAGGGACCATAGTGCCATAGCCCCCCCTTTTTGGGGTGTCAGTAATGCATAAATACCTAAGAATAGTGCGCAAAATTGAGTCATGCCCCCTTTTGGAATTTGGGCAGAAAAATGGGCTGAATCTGGGTAAAGATTTTTTTTTGGTCTTCACCCAAATCTGGGCAGAAACATGGGCTAAATCTGAGTAAAGACCTTTTTTATGGTCTTCATTATTCTCAAATTTCCTGCCCCCCCCCCCCCCCTTTCGAAAATCCTGCGTACGCCACTGGATGCAGCATACATTGGGGAGGCTAGTCGTCGTTTCAAGACCAGAAAATTTGAACAGTTCGATGCAGCCAAAAGAAGGGATATAAAAAAAAGTCCGCTTTGTGCCAACAAACATGTTGTAGATTTTGATCATTTTATAGCGTGGAATGAAATAACAGTTTTTAAAATGGCAGTCTATTACATTAAACGTCGCACAGCGGAGTTTTTTCATAAATCAAAGAGAGACTGAAGTTGTAAACGTTTTAAACAGAATTGATGGCGCTATAATATCTTTCAAGAAACCCTGATCAGTGCGTGTTGTAAGTGAATGGAGCAACACTGAAGCAGGTAGAGAAGTTCACGTATCTTGGGATTGCATTCACGAGTGACGAAAGGCAAGACGAAGAATTGGCAAGGCTAGTGCAGTAATGCGAATTTTGCACTATTCGGTTGCCATGAAACGAGAATTGTTGATAAAGGCAAGGCTCTCCATTTTCAAAGCAGGTTTTGTCCCCTTCTCACTTGTGGTCATGAATCTTGGG
Organism: Trididemnum nubilum; assembly: GCA_963965965.1. Classification (NCBI taxonomy): domain Eukaryota; kingdom Metazoa; phylum Chordata; class Ascidiacea; order Aplousobranchia; family Didemnidae; genus Trididemnum; species Trididemnum nubilum. The sequence continues at coordinate 6,132,270 of OZ014483.1, forward strand.
TAATGACCGAAAGAGTGCAATCACAATGGCAAGCGTTCGAAATGAAGTTTTTGCGAAGAATCGAAGGAGTTACACTATTTTACAAGGTGAGTAGCTCTGAGATTTGAAAATTTTTAAACATAGAGCCGTTACTTCTCCGAATTGAAAGATCTCAGCTTAGATGGTTTGGCCATGTAAGCAGAATGTCTCAGAAAAGACTCCCCAAACAAGCTTTACTTGCCAAGCAAATAAGAGAAGACCAGTTGGACGACCTAGAACTAGGTGGACCAATTACGTTGAAAATCTTGGATAAAATCGCTTAGAACTTTACCCAAGCGAAATGATGGACGTGATGGAAGACCGTGAAGTGTGGCGGCATAATCTCCAGCTGCTGCCCCCGAACCTTTATGGAAAAGCGGGCAATGAAGAAAGAAGAAGAACATACTCGTTATTTATGGTATGCTTATGGATTAATTTTCATGTTGTATTTTTGATAGTGAATCTTTTTTTGATAGGCTATACGTAACTTAATATAAATCATATAATACTTTTGGCATATTACAAGATTCGCATAGGCTAGGAAAACTTTGATTGATAATCGGTACCAGCAAAGTCCAAAGCATAACTCTTTTGTTAAGTCATAGAGCTCGGTCAGTTTCTTGACCGAACTACCACCAAGCAAAACAGTCGTGCGGCGAAAAAACAAATTATTCCCTGTAGTAAAGAGAATTTTGAGAATAAAACAACCCTCCATGCAATGGTCAGGATAGCGCTGATTCGGTCAATGCCAAACCTCGTCAGCTGAGCTGGCATGAATCGAAATAAGTAAAAAACAGAAATTTTCTCACTATTTATAGAATTTCAGGGAGCTGTAAACAGCCCGAGCCGAAAAAATAGAAGGCCGAAACAAACTAGTAGAAAATCGGCAAAGCCAAACCATAAGCTCCAAAGTCAAAAATATCGTTTCGCCTGCAATCAAAATGCAAATGAAGCGTTGCAGTGTATTTTAGTGAAGTTTCTAGCCTTTCATTTGGTTGTTTCTCCGATTTTAAATCTCGCGACTAAGCAATTTACTGCCACCCACGTCTTTTCGATGGAATTTATTTTTGTGATTCCCACTTTTGTGGCCGATCCCATTTATTCTTGATGAATTTTTAGACCTATCCAATGATTATCTTTGGCAGATGTAATAATTTTCCTACGAAAAAAAAAATTTTTTTCTGTGATATTGTACTCTACAGTATGCTGTAATTTTTTTTTGTTACGCCACAAGTGTTTATTCCTGGTTAGCTGTGTTTTTCTTACCTCAGTAGTTTCATTTTCATTTTTGCAAACAAGTAATGTTCTGATGATGCTTCCCGGACTACGAAGCGAAACGCAAGCCTGAATAAAAATATACATCAAAGAACATTGCTTCAATTAAATGTATCATCCCGATGAACGCGCTCCAAGTTTCGTTTTCAGACTTTTAGTATATTATTTAGCAAAGCTCATACCATCGAAATCAGTCAAGTAACCTTTAGCTGATTTTTTAGGCGTAAGCCCTATTTCTTCATAAATGCACTCAACCATTATAAAAGCAATAAAACCAAATTATCAAAATTATTAAAAAAAAACTAAAAAACAAACGAAATTACACATTAGCTAGCTAAACGTTCGCTTTCTTTGTACTACGAAGCTCATGTGATTATGAGTTAAAATTTAAGAATTATTTTTTGTTGCTTTTATCATTTTCCTAACAAATATTTAAGTAGAAAAAGGTACCAAGAATATCCGGGTGCACGAGGTTTCATTGTGCAAAAGGAAAAAAAGGAAGTAATGATTATGAAATCACCATTTAACGGAACTGTTCTGCCTTTGGTAACGTCATTGGGCATTCGTAACTGGCCGCCAAATAATTCCTCTTTTAGTATCGTACGTTTCTGCGTATAATCAAACAAAAGTTTCCGCTTTCACATGTAAGGCTGGCAGTTATATCCGCCAAATCTGTATTCTGTACATAAACGCCGTGTCCACGAGCATTTAAACATTTTTTTTCAGCAAAATTATAGCATACAGTGTTAGACTGCGCAAAAATAGAGAACTAAATCTGAACTTTAAACGTACTATATATCAGCTGATTCAGAAACTAACTTACTCACAGACAGAGCAAATGCGTTCACTTCAAAACGGCAAAACCACTCCAATATGTCTAAAATAGCTGTATTGCTTCATTAATTATTTAAAATTTCTAGAATCGAATTCTTTCTAACGAACAGTTTGTAGTGCAAAATAAATAACCGTATTTTGCATTTATCAATATTCAGGTTTGGAATAATTGAAAAATGATAGGTCAGGGTAAGATAAAATTGGCTTCAAAGAAGTTAAAGATGTAAAATTCGTTACTTCTGCGTCTTTTCACAGTCAGTAAGAAATAAACTGCTGGAAAGAATTGAACAAAAGTTAGCTTACACTAGTTAGCAGTTTAATAATCCAACATACAACTGTTTTGATAAAATGTACCGGCACTACTAATCAGAGGTGCCGATCTTTATTGAGCATTGGGTGGGATAATTTGCAATTTTAGCCCAATTTTGCCCTATTTTCAACATTGGGAGGATGAACCTCGACCACAATTTTTTTCAGGTAAGCAAATTAAGTAAAGACCAAAAAAAAAAGGTCTTCACCAAAACCGGAAGACTTTTTTCCCCTGAATTCAAGTGAAAGACCTGCGCTTAGATGCAGACCAGAGTCAAATTATTGGGGGGGATGCTAATGTACACCATGCTCAAATTATTGGGGGGATACAGCCAAATTATTGGGAGGAATATATCCCGCCATCCCCCCCCCGCGGGTTTCGGCACCCCTGCTACTAATTTATAATAAAATACATCTTAAACTATACGCCGAAGAGGCAGCGACGCAAAGTTGCAATCGCAATGATCAGTTTTATTCAATTTTCAATGTTGCGGTTTCGATAAGAATTAAGCAACCAGATGCCAAATCAGAGGAAGTCAAGTTAAGCTTAGTCAATTACGCACGGCCTGTTATAGGGCATAGGCAATGCCCGTTAGTCGTTAAGTAAGAGCATTAATTTGTACGAGGGTTGGAATTTGACGGTTTAAATAGTCTTTAAATTGGCTCGGCAAATCTAGACTGCATATTATACTATACACCCTATATACGTACTGTATATTTCAAATGACAAAGGTTTTCATTGGTCGGTATAGCAATCGATGAAGAGACGTAGTGTAATGGACTAAGCATGTTTCGGGAATTTGGGAATTAGCACCGTTACACTCTACAATAACAATGACCGCCCAACCAAAAATTGTCATTTTTTAAAACGGTTACAGTTCTTATTAATTGCCATCATTTTTAACCGTATTTTGGGCCTTTTCATACGCATTTTAGCCATGAACAAAGAGGCACATTAAAAGATTTTGTTGTTGTATGTACACTGTACAGGGTTAAACAATTGATGCAACAAGCTAACGTCACAAAAATGACTTATTTTCTACAAAAGGCATAGTATGATGTAGTTCACATCCAAATCTGTAATTTTGCTAGACATTATAAGTTCATTCTTGTACGTAAAATATTGATCGTTGATCCTATTTTCAGAAGGTCGAAAACAAAGAACGTTATAACATTCATCACTTTTATTCATACCATGCATTATCATAATAAAAGACTTTCTGATAGACTTACACCCGATTATTGAGCACATCATCATAGCTAAGTGTTTAATTTGGGAAATTATTTTTCGTTTTTTCTGCCTGTTTTAAGTCAGCAACAATATAATCATCAATAAATCTATAGACTCTTGAGAAATATAGTCCTTATGTCATTTCCCTGTAATACTCAAAAAAAAAGTTTGTAAATTTTGGAATACGAGTTATTACTGTTTCCAGTGAATTTCGTCAGTAGCATAAAGTTTGACTGAAAAAATAAGAGAAGAATAAGGAAGCTTAATTGTTAAACGAGAAATGACCATATACACTGTCGCGAACCAATCAAAGGATTCGACTATTTTGATAAATTTGACTATTTTCAGCAGAGAAGATTTCGACAGAGACAATGTAAAACTTTTTTGAATGTATACGTTGTCTTCATGGTGTTATACAGCCATTGATGAAAATGGATTAACGCTGTTGATTAGCAGTTTAGCAATAAACCTTGAGTCAATAATGAATCACTCCATGAATATAATAGGAAGTGCTGAAGAAGACGTCCAAACTATATAAACGACAAAAAACGCCGATTAATTCTTGTTGGAGATGACAAGATCTGCCGTGGAGATGATCAGAAATAAACAAAAAATCCAAACTAATTTGTTTTTCTTTTTTTAGTTTGTCAGTTACATTCAAGTTTATACTGCTGTTGTAGATTGTATTGAAACAGGATTGAAATAATATCTGCAGCAAATGGAAGATAGGTAATAAATACTACACTCGACAAGGTTAGAAGTTGCTATGAGTTTTCAATGATTGAGCCAAATGATCTCTTGAAACAGGAGCGTAAATGTTTAGGCAATGCTTTCGAAGAAGAGAAAATTAGGTCGACAGTAATTTAAAATACGTTGTGGTGCTATCAGCTGTGCAAGCTGCTCTGGTTCAAAATATAAACTGATATTACAAATAAAATACATTATAACGGCAAAAAAAATTAAGTAAAAATTTTTGTCGACAACTGTATATTGGAAAATGTAACAGTTCTAATTGGAGCTAAAAATTTATTTCTCTAGACTTGCTTTAGATTAACAAAATATTGTTTTCATTGAAAATGCTGCGCTTTAGTTTATTGTTTGCTTTACTCAAGATTACATTAACTTATAACCTCCAATCCAATGGACCAACTCTTCTTCGGCCACAAGTACAATTAGTAGAGCCACCTAGCTTCTTTGGATACGACCTTAAGCTTGGTCAAGATGAAAACAACGAGTTTAGGTAAGGAATAACAAACAGTAACTTACTACGTTACTAGTAGATGATTACACTGTTTAGGGAGTCCACAAAAAAATTTGTTCTTCACGAATTTAACTTAAGGGCATTGCATAAGTTGAAAACACAGCGTCGTACAAAACTTGCTCGAACAAAATAGCCGGAACCTTTCAGGGAGATAAGAAAATGGTGTGACAAAACATCATGCTATAAAATTACAGAGATGAAAAAATTGGAAAATGGTCATTTTCGTATCACCTCGAAACAAAATCTAAGCTCATCGTCACCTTATATAACAACCGGCATAGCTCTAACTATCGGTCATTGTTTACGACCCACTGGGCGAACAGCTTCGGTACTTTTCACTAGATAAGTAATCATTTTCACATAAGTGGGCGACAAAGAGTTTGCAGCGCTCTGCGCACCTCATTGACTTAAAGCGATCATTAAGTACCTAGCGGTCACTTTAGACAACCTACTGGGTGCGCGGCTTTAATTTGGTGTAGTGCACCGGTAAAATATGAATTGCATCATACTACTATGACGTAGTTTTTTCATTAAACAACGTAAATGGTATATGTTTCACAGAGTTTAGCAATTACTGGCATTTTATTCCAGCAATTATATGCGATATAATATTGATGAGTGGAATTTGAATTCAACCGACCAAAAAAGCAGAGGTGGAGTCCTCGAGGACGTCTTTGGCCTCAAGGAAACATTTTGAAGTCCTTGGTCTTGGATTAGGCCTCGAAGCCTCAAGTCTTCGAAAATTGCCCTGTTCTCGGTTAGAGGACAACATTATTTTCTGAACCGTTAAAATTTTGTTGGAAAACGCCAAAAACCTCGTGGAAAAATTGCGAAGGCCTTTTGTTGTTTTCCTCAATTGGAGATTGCCTGAAAAAATATTTTTAAAGACTTTGCATTGCCTGAAAAAATTTTTGAGATTCTTTTTTTGTTGGAGATCGCCTGAAAAAAATTTTAAAGACCTTTTTTTCAGAGAACACTTGCGCCTGTGTCTTTTTGGCCTCGAGAGGGTCTATCCTCAGAAGGGCTGTTCTTGGCCTCGGATTTTTTTGTGTCCTTGCCCTTGGCCTCGAGCTTTGTGTCCTCGACTCCACCTCTGCAAAAAAGTGTTGGACAGCGTAGGCCAAAGTGAACATCATAACATAACACAGTACACGTGAAAAATTAAAATTTAAAAGGGCATTCAATTCTATTTTTGAAAAACGGAGGAAAAATCTTAAAAAATAATTTTACCAACATGACCCCATTGAAATCTTGCAACTGATTAGGTTAGAAAGTCTAATCGAAAAAATTTCATGTTATCGCCTCAGAATTCAAATTTCGGCCATTTTGTTTCAAGCAGATTGCGCAAAAAATCAGTTTTAAAAATTTCTCGTATTCCGAGTCTTGCTGAGTACCGGGATCCTAGGGGCTAGGTGAGTGCTGAACGTATTAATAAATGCATTAGTGAAACAACTGCTGCTTGAATTCAGAGAGGTTAGACGTTTTCCCTGAGCGCTTTTGCCGCCAAGAGCTAACAAAGTATTCGGAATCAAGATATAGTGCTTTATGTGAAGTAGCCTATAGCCTATTGTGGCTATTTCTTACTAAACATAGCCTATCCGAAGAAACGATTGCATGTTGAAGGCTAAAGCATCGCAGATGACTAGATCTTAGACTAAAAATCCAGTTTTTAATAAGTCAGTAAGTTTTATGCAATTATTGCGCGATTGCAGTAGTTTAGGCCTAAAGGTCAAAAGGCTAGTTAGTTTTTCACGGAATTATGTGATTGCAAACTTCAATGCATAGCATTTTAGTTAACAGTTTTTGTATAGGCTTGCTACAGTTATCAGCTGGTACCTACAAAGCCACGGCTTGACAGCTGCAGCTGTAGTCGGTCATTTGGAAAGGTTTTGATGCACTATTGCACTTCCGTTAGATTCGGTAATGTTCGGAAAGCGTTTCATTCTCGTCTAAGGGAAAAATAACTGCAATCATCTTACAATATTTTGGCCGAAAAAAATCAAAATTGGTGCAAACAAATCTAAAAAATTGCCAAACTTACTCCTTTGTGGTTTTACAGTAAAATTTTTGAAAACGTCCTAAATGCTTTTTTTAAACCTTATAATCTATTTCACCCGTAATCGGGATCATCAGAGGTATCTTATTGAAAGAGTATGATGAAGATTCTACTGCTGAATAAGATACCCCTGATGACACTGATTACGGGTGAAACAAACTATAAGGAAGAGCTGGGCAAGTCCGCAAGTTAGTCCGCAAGTCCGCAAATCCGCAATTGCGGACTAACGAAAAAAGTTGCGGACTTGCGGACTTTGGCAGTTTAAATTGCGGACTTGCGGTTGCGGACTATTTTTAATTTTAGTCCGCAATTCCGCAAGTTTTATACAAATATTGAAATTTCTTACTATTTTCGTAAAATATTCATGTTTTTACCCAGTCAAACATGAGAAATCAATTTAAGTTTTTCGAGTTCAACTTCGGCAAAAATATCAAGTTTTTCGAGGTCAGGCTGACATAAATGCTAAGTCTGCTTTTCGACTTAATCGCTTTCTTTTTGTTGACATGCTGTTTGGTAACGTGAGAAACGAATACATGCCGCGTTTATGCAATATAGTTTATGCAATATAGTTCATGCAATCTTTTATGCAAATAGTTGGTTGATTTTTTAGAACATTTTAGAACCCCCTTTTGTGCTTGTTTTAAGAATCTTCTAGAACTGTCATTGTGGTAATTTTAACTGTATTGTCTTTAGACCTTTAATCTCATAATCTTTAACTTTGCAACTAGTGCTCAAATTAGATAGTCTTCCACAGTACGAGTGATGTGGTGTCTCAAATTTTCGTAGTTTAGTGTATCAAGTTAGATGTGTATTAAGTTGGTTGCTGATGTTTCTATTTCTATAGTGAGACCTCGAAGCAGCAGTTTTTGAATTGTATTTAGTAAAGTCTAGCATAGTGTTAGTATAATCAATAGCGTAAATTTTGGTCTTGTAAGTTTTAGTTAATTGATATTGATTTGGCTAGCTGATAATTGACTTCTTGTTTGGCCGTGCTCCTTTGGATGAATCAAATTTTTGGTGTTCTGTGAGGAATAACATTGTATATTTATGTCCAAAGTGTAATATGACTGCAAAAATATGAAGGATACGACGCGCGGCGAGACAGGCTATTACAAGCGGGTCTAATGTGATTCAAATTGTAGTCAACACTGTTTTCTAGAGTTCCGCAAAACAACCGACATTTTTTGGGTTTAAGTTCGAATTTGCAGCCCTGGTTCAAAATATGGCTTTGTTGTTTTTTACCGTGAGTTTACAAAATTTGCCACTGAGGTATCATTTTTTGAACTGGTAGCCAGTGCCGTCGCTACGATGGGGCCAGGGGCGCCGTCCCCCCCTAACGACTGCTTGTGCCCCCCCATTTTGGTTCATTCAGAATGCTTTTTCGGAGCATCGCGTAACGACAAGACAACAGGCAATAATGGAAAAAGGAATAATAATTTTCAAACATGATTCTCGTTTGAAGTTTTCTCGATTGTTTGCAAAATTGCTGGCCACCAACTGCTTTAAATAAATGTGACCCAATAATCCGTCTTATTAACACGCCTTTACGGATGTGTCGCGGAATAAGGGATGTATAACAACAGAAGCGTTACCGGTATTTCGTTTGTGATTATGACTTGAAACAATACGTGAAAACATTTCTTTAAAAGACCAACTGTTTTTTTTAGAGCACACTCAAGATTTTTTTAGTTCGCAGTCAGTGGCGCAATTAGGGAGATGAGGCTATAGAATCATCAGTTCCCTTTAACCAAGTCATTTAGAAAATATAACCAAAAAAAGAATAAGCGTTTAAACATGTTTTGGACTTGACCTAATGCATATGGGGGCTCAAGAGGCTAGACAATTTAAATCGTTCAATGACGTCTAAATTTTAGAAATTTGCTGTGATTATTGATATGATTTTAAAACGTGCGAAATGTGATTCAAATGGCGTTAAAATTGCTATTTTCGCCGCAAAATTGCAAAAATCACCCAGCAGCTGAGCCCCCTCTGTAACACGCTTGAGTAGCAACGGTTTGTTCAGCATGGGACCTAAATTAGACGATTTTTGTGCAAAAAATATTTACTTTTGGTTCAAGCCCCCTCTCTCTTAATAAAACCTTAGTTGCGCTTCTGGTCGCATTCACTCTTGTAGACATATTTTTCAAGCGATTATACCGGCCGCATGCGAAACGAGCATATAAACGCTGCCGGGCTTATATGCATCTTTTTTCAAAGATGAATACAAAATTGTGGCTTTAAAATATCAGTTTTTATGCGCAAAAGCTCAGTCCATTTTCGGCTAGGGTCCTCTCACTTCATTTGGTCTCGCGACGGCACTGCTGGTAGCGTGTGCTTATCTCATTCCTAGAGTATTTATTGAAACTAGGGACTAAAAATTTAGTAATACGATTAGTGATATGAATGTTTTTTTTTTGCCTTCTTCTGCCTTTGCCTTTTCCTGCCTCGAAAAAAATTGTTTTCTTAGAATATATTGTTGCAAGCGGAAATGCGGATTGTGCTTTGCTATTTGATGGCTTCTCACTGTAATCCAATGGCTTTTAATCACCGAATCCCTAGCTTCATTGTAGCATTTTTGAGGGTTCGCCGGAGGGTTGTGCATTATGCTTCCACGCAGTTTAGGCACCTACTGTATAAGCAGAAGCGCAACCAGGAGGGCCGGGGGCTAAAAACCCTTAGTCAAGTCACTTAAAAACTTTAACCAAAAGTACAAGCGTTAAAATCTGTTTTGAGTCGGGCCTGAAAGTAAGAGGGGCTGGGCTATTCAATTCTTAAGTTTGCCATCCGAAAAAGCAGCTCAATAACAAGTCATGCTGTGGTACATTTACTACAATCAACGATTGTGAGTATTTTCTTTTATTACGTGGAATGTATTCACCATACGTTTGCTATACTTCTCACAAGTCACAACTTTTGACTTATTTTTGCCAATCAACTCTGAGCAGTTCACTTCGGGACGTGGTTGATTGCAAAACTTTTTCACTCGGTTCATGAAAAGTTGCGGACTTGCGGTGCGGACTTCAATTATTACGAAGTTGCGGACTTGCGGTTGCGAACTTCAAGAATTACGAAGTTGCGAACTTGCGGTTGCAGACTTCAAGAATTAGGAAGTTGCGGACTTGCGGTTGCGGATTTAAGAATCTCGAAAAGTTGTTGCGGACTTGCGGCTGCGGACTAAGCTTTTAAACGTCCAATTGCGGACTTGCGGTTGCGGAATAAGAAAATTGAAATTCGGTTGCGGATTTTCGGACTGCGGACTTAAAAAAAACTTGCGGTGCCCTGCACTGCAGTATAAGGGTTTAAATTTTTATTTTTGACGTATACTTTGTTATGTTACGATATAATTGTATCCCAGTAATTTTTGTATGATGCTGTGATTTTTGAATAGCATAAGCTGAAAATTTATCCAATTTCAGTTGAACTTTTTGTTTTTGGCAAAGTTAAAGTTGTTTTACTTAAAAAAAACTATAGGAAACCAGCCTCAATAAATTCAAAAACCTAATTTTAAATTTTAAGTCATAAAATTGATTTCGACCCAAGCAGGTATACGTACTGTACATTAATTCTAAATGACTAAGCATTGATTCTTTGCTACAGCTTTACAGTCGGATCTCCCCAACCTAAAACATCGGAGCGAGGAGAGATCTTCACTTGTCCGGCAACAGACTTCAACAATCCCACGTGCTCATCTATTTCTACCCCTGAAGAGGCTGGAAACTCTGCTGGTTTATCTATATCATCGGACAACAACCAAAACCTTCTTGTAAGAAAATTTTAACCTTTTCTTTATCTGTGGCATTACTTCTGATAGTGTAATACTCTGAAACACACTAAATGGAAGTTGACTGTTGTATACCACTATGCAAGGCTTGGTATGGAATGGAAAATGGAATGGAACGGAAATTTCGGTATGGAATATGGAAGATGTCGGAATGGAATGGAAGATTTCAAGAATGGAATGAAAGACAATCTTCCATACTTCCATACCAATTCTATACTAGATTTCGCTCATGGCATTTACAGAAAAATATATGCGGATAGCGATAACTAAAAATATTGGGAAGCGTATAGCAGCTAATCATTGTCGACAAATTAATATGGTAATTTGGTCATAAACATTTTGCAAACTGTGTAGGCATTTCATCATCAGATCATACAATATGTTCATTGAAATTTGTTGCTGCATTGATACTGACTGGCTCAATTTTTGTTTTGAGAAGGACGATTTGTTTTGTGCCGTTGCCAGAGCAAACGAAGTGAGGGGCACCAAAATAGACTGGACTGTTTCACATTAAAACTGATTTTTTTACCCCTGCAAATCATGCGCAATTTCAAAATTCTGTAATCATGTCTAAAAAAGAGACATGTAAGTCCGGTAGTGTTTCTTAGTTCCTTTCGTTACCGGCCCATAGTCATTCGAAAAGTTTATCAGCAGCCCCGTGACTGCGACCTAAACAATCTTGAGTGTGCTCTAAAAAAACAAAACAGCTGGTCTTTTATAAAACAAATAAACGATTTTGTTGGTCTATATTTCTATTCTATACGATACACCCATAAACAAGCGTGCAACCAAGATTTTGCTAGAGTAGGGGGCTTGCATGTTAAAGTTTTTTTGTTTGAAAAAAGCCTGGATTGGGTATCGAGCTAAGCAAAGTGCTGTAACTCAATCATCTTGTATAAGCGGAAGTCTGGGTCGCTGGCCAATTTTTTGTTTTTAAAAAAAAAAAAAACTATTGCAACGCCATTGGGATCACATTTCGCACGTTTTTAGAAGCCAGTGGAAAAGTTAAATTGCCTAGCTCATTGAGCACTTATTTTACCCACAAGTCATTTCAAAAACACGGGTAAACACTTACTTTTTAGGGTTAAATTTTTTGTCTTGGCTTTGGACTGGGCTGAAACCTCCTTTGCCCTCGTAGTTCCGTAACTAAATCCGTAAATGCTTAGCGGCCCTTTGTGTATACCTACTCATAGTTTGAGAAACACTGGCTTCGCGCTTAGAATACTTTAAATTAAATGCAATGCAAACGTTCATAATTTTAAAATTGATATGACTAGCGTAATTGGTACTTGATGACCTATTAGTAATTAGGTTTAGAGGTGTAAACTGTGGAAGTTTAATCTGGTGTTTAAAACTTGAACCACTATACTTTCGGTATTTAAAAACCTTAATATATTGCTAATGTAGGTAACTTTAATCAAGTAGGTAGGACTGACTGTTATTATTCATTTTTGCATCATTTTCGGTTTTCTTGACCTTACATGATGTTTCAAAAAACGTAATTTTAGTAAATCATGACAGAGGGTAAGGCCCCCCTGCCCCCCAGTAGCAACGGCACTGAATTTTCGAAGTGACAAAACTTTTTTTCCACAGTAACAAAATTTTGCATTTACTTTTTTATTCTCTAATGATCTCAATTTTTTGTTGCTGTTGTTTTTTTGCGTTTAAACTTTTTTCGGTATTTTTCTAAAATGTTTTTGGCAGTTTGTCTGCGCCAAATTTCATAGTTTGTGTGATTACAAACTTGCAATCATTAAAATTAGTGCTTAGTTGCATACCCATCAACCTATTGCCTGTTGATTGCGTGGTTAATATTTTCATGCTGAGTGAATTTTTATGGTAGCTCATTGCGATAGTGCTTCAAATAAGGGATGAGATGTATCGTACCATATTACGCTGCTTACCTTTGCAAGCGACTACTTGCAAAGGTACGCTTAACGTTGCATAAGTACAATGCAAATTACGCGTTGCTTCCGGTCTAAACTTGCTTTGGTGTGGAAGTATGGAATGGAATATGGAAGAAAATTTTATATGGAATGGAAGATTTTTAGTATGGAATGGAAATGAAACGGAAGAAAATTGCCAGCATGGAGAATGGAAAATTTGTCTTCCATTCCATTCCATACTATGCCCTGCCAGCATGCAGCTAACCGAATACAACCATAGCATCCTAAAAAACATACTTTGGTCGCCTAATATAACTAAACATACTTTGGTCGCCTAATAACACATCCTAAAAAATATAACAACTTTTGGTCGCCACGATACCGCTTAATGTTGTCAAATCACTTGCTTGTTATTGTGCAGTAAAACTAACTCGCAGATTTTGAGCCGTGTTCTAATTATGTGTTCTACATCTCACCTTGACGTGGTCGAACCCTTCAGGAAGTTTGTTCCGTCATTTCTACCCACCACACCACCACATTGAGGTAGCTAGATGTTAGTGCAGTCATTCTGACATCACTATAGCTGCTGCATGTACAGTGTACAGGAAGCCCAGGGAGCCCGCCCCCCCCCCCAAACAAAATACCACCAATAATAAAAAATCATGACAACATAGCCTAGCGATGTTTAGTTGCAGTTACGGACAACAAGGGAGCCCCGGGGTTCCTAATCAACAACCAGGGGGCCCCAGACTAACGACGAGGGGGGCCCTAACTAACAACTAGGGGGCCCCAAGGCCCCTAAAGAACGACCAGGGAGCCCTGGGGCCCCTAGTCGATAACCACGGAGCGCTGGGACCACTAACTGACAAACGGGAGCCCCGGCACCTCTAACTGATCAACAGGGGGCTCTGGAGCCCCTAATTGATGACCAAGGGCCCCCAGGGCCGATAACTAACAACCACCTGGCTCCGGGGCCTCTAACTGACAACCAGTGGGCCCTGGGGCCCCCAACTAACAAACGGGGGCTCCGGGACCTCTAACTGCTGAACAGGGGGCCCTGGGGCCCCTAATTGACAACCAGAGGCCCCCAGCGTCCGTAACTAAAATCTAGGGGGCTCCGAGGTCCCTAATCAACAGCTAGAGGGCCCTGGGGCCCCTAACTGACAATCATAGGGCCCTGGGACCCCCAAATAACAACCAAAAGGCCCCTAAACAACAACCAGGGGGCTCTGGGGCCCCTAACTAACAACTAGGGGTCCGGAGCCTCTAACCGACAACCAGGAGGCTCCGGAGCCCCTAACTGACAACCAGGGGGCCCATAACTGATAAACACGGATCCCAGGCCAGAGGCCCCGTAATTCAAATTTTTAACAATTTATATGCAAAACCTATGAAAAATCTTAGAGTTTTGTGCTAAAAGTTGCAATCCCAGACCCTCGTTTAACGTTATGATGAACTTAATGCTATAACACAGGCAGTAATGCAAACCCTGTATTGAAATACTACCAATGATGAATATAACAAGAGCATAGCCAGTATGTTGTCCTTGTCCGGAATTGCCGTTTCTGTAGTTTAGGATTTACGCGTACAAAAGTGAGCAATAATAATGACGATCACCTGTCCAAGTCATAATAATGTCATGCAATTCCTGGAGGTTTCAAAAAACTGTCAAGTGACGTGACTCGAGTTCTCCACGATTAGAAAAAAAGTATTTTAATTTCGCTTTAAAGGTTTTTTTTATGAAAGAACTTAAGGGCTTGATCTTATTCCAAAATCATTGGCGTAGCCAGGGGGTGGCCCAGGGAGCCCGGGCCCTCTGAATTAAATTGCCACCAATGACAAAAATTGACCAAAAAAACCTTGTTTCTTCATTTTCAGTTTCTTTTAGCATCTTTGCGTACAACAGTACACGTGTACAACAGTAATTAACAATAAATAATATTGACAACCAGGGGGCCAGACGCACCTCCTTAATTCAATTTTTCCAACCAGTTTAGACGTATAACAAGGGTGAAATCCAGGGTTTTTGTCCTAAGAGTTGCTACCTCAGGCCCTCATCTAAACCTTTCATGAGGGTAATGCAATAACCTGGGCCGTATTTGCCATATGGCACAGTGCCAGGCCCCAGCGCTCAAATAGTAGGACTTTTTTTGGTCTTCGCTTAATTTTGGCAGGAAGCTGTTGCAAAAAACCCTTAAGTGCCAGGGGCCTCGCGCAATGTAAATCTGGCCCAGAAATAACATATTTAGCAAGCGTAACCATCTATTGTACCACTTTTCAATAACGATTCAATTCCACCTCGCCAGTTTTTACGCACAAAATTCGAAAAAAATAGCTAGGGAATATACTTATTAAACAAATTATTGAATTTCAATAGAGGGGGCCTGGGCCCCTTGGCTGTACATGCACTACAGATGGTTAACTTCATGACAAAACAAAAATCTTGAAGGAAAATCTTCGAGTGGATTACTATTTACTTCTAAAATATAGAAGGAGGCAATGTGCTTTACTTCCCCCTACATGGACCAAATCACTTGCAATTAAAGTTTTATTCCATAATGCGAGATTTTAAACGTGTTTTGGACTTTAATGGCAAGTAAAAGGAGGATTGAACAGTTAAATTTTTTGGATTGGCTTTCAAATGCTAAAAATGTAGTTCTTTGTAATGGCTTTGAACACATGCGAAATGTGATCCAATAGGATTGAAATAGCTTTTTTTTCCAAAAACTTACAAAAATCGCCCGGCGGCAGGGGGCTTTGCCCCCAGACCCCCATATCCTCTGGCGGCTGGGGTTCCGCCCCCAGACCCCCGTCTGTGATACGTTTAAGTACGCTAGTTTACTCAACACGTCTCCTAAGTTAGATTAGCACTTTCCAACTATATTAGTTTTCGCCCCTTCCCTTTACCAAAATCCTCGTTAAGTGCCAACGGGCTACAGTTTCAGATCTTCCATTCTACGATATCTTTGCCCCACAAAAAGTTCCTTTTTTGAAAATTTCTGATGACGTCATTGCGTGTAATTTGTGGTTTTTGGACCCCTCAATCAAAAATCCTGACTACGCCTATGGAACCACCCAATGTTTATCAAAACCGAATTTCAGAAAACCAGCCTAATAAATCAGTGCAACACAAGTCTAACAATGTGAATTTAGATTTTTCTTGCTCCTCCTATTTTGTTGCGACTTGACATTCAAAATAAAACACGATCCTTAACCTTCTTACCAATTTGAGCTTTCACAAATTAATTTCCTAAATACTGCACAGTTCCTGTTGAAGCAACTTTTAAATATTTCTTACATTTTCTTGCTGTTTAGTATAAAAAATAGTTCCTTAGAACAATAAAATGATTTATAAAATATAATTTAAAAGTTTCTGCCATAAACTAAAAAGCATATAACTTTACTTCGTCTTTTCAAATTTCAGGCATGCTATCCAAATCAAATTGCAAATTGTACCACCAATTTTTTTGTCCCTGGATTTTGCTACCGAAGAACTAACAGCGCTTCAGCTTGGAATAGATTACTTCCGAATTCCACTGCGGAAGGTATATTAGCATATTGCAAACAATTAAGTGAAATCGCATTTTTTATGGTATACTCATAAAGGCGTACCCTTAATTTAAAAATCGGGAGTAACTATTTCACTGGAAATTTTTTTAGTTAAACCAAAATGAGGAATATTTATTTCCGCATTTTTTATTTCCGTTTTTAAGAGTTAAGATTAGGATTGGACTAGGTGTTAGTTTTAGAGTAAGGATTTGAGTTTGGTTTAGATTTAAGTCCGAATAACAAAAAATGAGATAGAAATTTCCGGTGAAATAAAGTCTTCCTTAAAGATGTGCATTTATAAAGATGCTCTTGAATTTGTTTAAGCGGATTTCCACGGGCATTACTCTCTGGCTCTGTGAACAAAAAAAACTTACTCACTAATCAGAATGTCCTTGCTAAAGCGATCAAAGCTACGGCATTGTTAAAGTTCTTTATTACTGCAATATCATAGCAAATTTAAAAGGGGTGATTTAATTCTACAGTCTACATTGAAGAAGACCTTGCTACACCAAAGCGTTTGATTAAGACAAAGACTGCTGTTGTTTCAAATACCGCAAATCTGCACTCTCCGATAGCGTTCATAATGCCTCAAAGCTAGAATTATTACTAAAATAACTCTGATAACTAACTTCTTTTATGCAAGATATCATAAAGTGTTCAAAAATGATGCGAATATTTATGTTGTAGCAGAGCTTGTAATTAGCTTCTTCTTTTAGTTTGTCCCAGAGCAAAAAACACAACATTGGATCTAATCTTTTTGCTGGACGGTTCCTCGTCTGTAGGCCAAGAAAACTTTGATCTTGTATTGGAGTGGGTTCAAAACGTAGCAGATAATTTTCTGCAAATCAAAACTTCTAGAATTGGAGTGATTCAGTATACATTGGCGTAAGTACGATGTATCCTAACCACAACTTGCTGTGACAAATAATAATAGAATACAACAAAACTTGGAATAGTAACACATGCACATTTTTATAGCTTTCAGTAAATTATTTTGCTATTTGGTATATTCACAGCTAAAGCTATGTTATTGTAGGGTTTTTAAGGTTCCTCTGCAGATGTTTCTTGACCTTGTGCTAAATGATTTGCTGTCTAATGCAATATTATAAGTTTAACATTCGAAACTAATGGTAGGTTATGAAAAAAAGCTATAAGAGGAGTAAAGCTAGGAATTTTTTTTTTAATTTCTTAGCGAATAAATAAAATTTGTGGTTCTTAGTTTACTGTACTGCATGGTGCTTGTGCACGCAAGATAGAAAACCTTTAGAAGACAACAATATCATACAAACTGCAGTAAACTATAGAGATAGGAAACCCTTACAGCCCGTTTCACATTCATGAGATTCTCAGGGGGTAATCTTTCTCAAATAGAAATCTTAATCAATTGAAGTAGATCACAGTATTACAGTACATGATAAGTAATACGACATTTTGCAAGTTATATTGTTTCGTACCGGCCAGCTGGTCGAACGGTAAAGCGTTCGCATTCTGAGCGGGAGATCTGCGGTTCAAACCTCGTGCAGGTCAAATCGGATGCAGTGTTGCCAACGTATGCTGCGACATTTCTTTGAAAGGAACTATGTTGCCCGCAGGCGCAATGACGCGAAGATGGTCCAGCAACGTCGTTACACACTTCGGCGTATTACGACGCGTGTAATGAAAGATTTGATTTGATATTGTTGTTTTAACAGTCCAGAAATTGAGCTGCGGTTGAGGAACCACAGAGATGCAGAAGATTTCAATGTAAGTATAAATAACAAGCAGCAGTTATTCATGATTCATTCTTGATTCATTCTTCTAATCCAAAAATAGCAAAAACAAATCCTATGCTCATCAATCAAAAGAATATAATGGAATTCCGTATTGGCTTCGTTGAAACTGAAAAAATTTTTCTGGAATTTTTTTTTAACGCTTTTTTAGTGCTTTTCGATTTTGGATATCCGAGAGTAATTATGTTTTTTGTACGTTGGTGAAGAAACGATAAAATGAAACACCAAAAAGTTATTATCAAATCAGTTCTAAAAATAAAAATTTTAAAATGCAACTGTAAACGTTTGGCTACTTGGATGATATGGCAGCTTTTGAACGTAAAAGTGACAATATAAATTTCAATTTTTGTGGCTACGCTTTCAGTCACGGAGTGTCTGACTACTTTTCTATCAAGCTAACAAAGTCTTGTAAAAAACAGAATCGCGTATATGAACTAGATTGTGACATCGCTAGCGATATCTGGGGACTTCGCGGCATCATCCCATCTTTACTGAAATTTTTTAAGCTATAAAATAGTGATCCGATTGATGTGAATTTTTTAAAATGTGGTCGTTGATAGTCAGAACAATAATTTAAATGCGCCCGTTTCAAATTTTGTTTCACTAGCTTAAATCGCTTTGTGGTTATTCGAAATTTAAATCGCTCGAAGTTATCAAAAATAATCGAGTAACGTGAATCAAAAACCTCGCATAACAGTTAACAATTTCATTTCAGCACGTCAAATCTCAGCACTTTTTACGAGTTCTAAAACAGTTTTTCACTCCATTTGAAATAACATAATGCGGTCTTAAAAATTCCAGCGACACACAAGCAAATATTGTTACGTCAACTACAGTAAACTTACAGCCGTGTATGATTCCGAAAACGCTCCTTCGCATCGCAATTCAACATAAGTATTGATATATCGGTTGTTTCGAAATTAAAGCCCCTCTCCTCAACAGCATACACCAACATAATAAAGTGCTAAAATTATGAAAATTTAAAACAGGCATTTATTTAAGTTTTTTATTAAATCGTTCATGCCTTGGCCACATAGACTTCATTCTCGAGTGCATAAAAAGGCGGAGAATTTGACAAACTGCAAAAACGGCGGAGAATCAAAGTTTACTTTCCCTAGTTAATGCTTCACTCACAAGTTGCACAGGTTGATGAGAATAACTACAATAGGTAAACAATTGCGGTTTTCTATACGCCCTTTAATTAACGCGATCTTTTGCGATGACCACCCAACATGCTTTTATGAAGATTTAGGTTAGAAGGTGAGAGGTGCTGAGAACGTACTGGCATGTCAGGCTTTTTATTGTTTATTAATCCATCTAATTTCCTCTGAATCATTAGCTATGTGGGTTTATCTACTTCAGTTACTCGACATGAAAGTGGAAGAAATTTGAAACCAAAAAAAGCTTCGTAGAAACTTACGATAATGAACTTCAAACCAGTCGAATGAAAAAAACTTCATAAATTTTCATGAAAGCGAAAGAGGGAGGGACCCTAACTTCAAAACATGATGTTTAATTATTAAATCCATTATTTAGCACTAACACTTTTTTACTTAAATTCTTGAAAAACCTTCTGCCATAACAAAAAGCACGCTTTCTCAACGTCACAGGAGACAGTTTTATAAAAAAATATCAGCCATGTAGCTCTTAAATTTATCAAAACCATTTAGCTCAACTAGAGTATGACATCGCCAGCGATATTTAGGCACCTCTAATTTGAATGTTTCGATGTTAGATTGTGTTTGAATTTTGTTTTCTTGTCTTTGATCACAAAATTGTTGTTTATGATTAAATATTTGATGTTGTTTTGTGTATTTAGTTTATGACTCTGTTTAGTAGTTAAGTTTACTTTACTTTTTATATCTACTTATTTCGAAAATTTGATCCATTTTTGTTTAACGGTTCAAAAGTTCAAAAATTTGGTGCCTTGTTTGAGGGGGCACCTATTTTGGTACCGCCAAGTTTTGTCAAATTTTGTCTCTTTTTTATATTAGCTTACATTGAAAACTTCATATGTCTAGCATCACTGGTTAAAAAATTGAATTTTGGTAGCCCCATTTTGGGGAAAATCACAATTTTGATCCGCCAAACTTTGGTCAAGTTTTTTTTATATATTTGTTTACATCAAACACTTCATGTTTCCAGCTTGAAAAGTTAAAAACTTTAAACTTTGGAAGGCCCTGTTTGGAGGGACTATTAATTTTTGAACCCCCAATTTTTGTTAGGCTTAGTTTATTTTTAATATCTACCGATTCCGACAATTCAATACATCTGCCTTTAATGGTTTAAAAGTTCAAAATTTTGACGACCTCGTTTGAGGGGAACCCCCGATTTTGGTAACCCCAAATTTGGTCAAATTTTATCTTTTTTTATACTTACCTACACTGAAAATTTTGTGTGCCTAACATAAGTGGTTAAAAAGTTTCAATTTCGGCAGCCCCATTTGAGGGAGAAAGCCTAATTTTGAGACTCCCAAATTTTGTTTTTTTTCTTTCCCTTATTTTTACTTTACTTCAACAATTCATGTTTCTAGTTTTAAATTTTAAAAAGTTTAAATTTGGAGGGCCCGTTTGGGGGTGAACCCCGCTTTGTGGAATCACCAATTTTTGTTGGGTTTAGTTTATTTTTAATATCTACCCATTTCGAAAATTTGATTCGTCCAATTGTAACTGTTTAAAAGTTCAAAATTTTAAAAGACCCGATTGAAGGGGATCCCACTAACCTGGCACCCCTGATTTCAGTTCTACAATGGTCTTTCCTGATATCTTCAATCGCCCAAAACTTTGAATACAGTGCGTTAAGTGGTTTAAAAGTAGATAGCCGGAGAAGAAAAAGAAAAAAAAGTAAGAAAAAAGAAGAAGCAAGAAAAACGAAAAAAAAAAGAAAAAATGGTATTCAGGTTGGGTAAACGAACATATTCAAGAAAAAGGCGGTTAATAGTGTGCTCAAAAACCACGAACCATTTTCCATCAAAATTGGTATTTACCGAGCTAGATCGGTTTAAAATTGTCCACTTTATGCTTATTTTCGGCCTGTAACATTTTGGCCACGTAACCGCGCCCCCAAACTCAGTTTACATAAATAATTTATAAACACACACACATTGTGTACAAATCTCAGCTTTAAACGTTGAGTGGTTTTTGAGTTATAAGCGAAGTAATAAATTTTGAAGACAAAAATTGCCATTTTTTATTGTTTTTTGTACATCAATTCACGATCACGTGACCTAGGATCCCCAAAATCGGCACACATGATGCTTTCAATAATTCTTATGATAAGTTAAAATTTCAACTTTCTAGGTTTAATTGTTTGTTAGTTATGAGCAAATCAATCCTCATCTTCAAATTTTGCGAACGAAAACAAAGATACTGCGCGCTCACGCGAAGTCCCATAGACAGAATACACTATATGAGCGTATCATAAACTGGCATTTTGGTGTTTCGAAAATCACAAGTGAATGGACAATAGGGTGAACTGCGCAAAAACGCAGTAATTTCGTGTCCAATCCTGTAAGTAATAAGTTCATAAAATATGCGATCAAGTACCTATCCATACTTTTATATTTAGAATCGGGTTGCAGACATCCTTTTTAGAAGAGGGATAACCAACACTGCAAGAGCTTTGAATAGTTCCGTTGCAGAATTTCAAATATCCGATAGATACGAAAGATCAGACAACTCGAAAGTTCTTGTTCTCCTTACTGATGGAAAGTAGGTTTGAGTTTGAATTATCTTTGGCTAATGCAGAGCTCATTAAGTCTGACTTGACTGGAAATTACAAGCTCGTTAAAAAGTTAATACACAGTAGATGTATAGACCAAGTAAATTGCTATAAATATAAAATATTCAAAAGTACTGTCTCTGAACCAGCTTATTTAGTTTATTTTAATGTAAAAAGTTCATTGGCATAAAAAATAGAAAATCGGTATTCCGAGAACCAACGTTAATCCACATTGGTTTATGCGACCCTTGTTGTGGCTGTTTAGCACGAAAGCAGCAACATTGGATTAACGTAAACCTTTGATAATTCAAGATTAGTTTCCTGCAGTTAACCAAACCAAAAACCGTCTATAATTCTGAATGACGTAACAGAAATGAAAGTTGGAAATTCTGATAATTGAGTGATTGATGTCTAAAATTAACGTTTCGTCACCTATTTTACGTTTCTATATGCTCATGATTTGATGTTTTACTTTCTATATGGTAAAAGGATGTGCTGTTATAAGCCCATTTTTATTTCAGATGTTGTTATATGCTTAACTTTCAGAGCTTGACTAAGTACGGTTAATTGGTGGGGAACTTCAAAGCCCACAACGTAAATATTATTTGATACAGGTCACGATGAAGCAGTTTTTCATTTCAACCAATTGTTCAAAAACGAGCTCGATAGTTGGAGCTAGAGCCAATTGGGGTGACGCTGCACAGGGCTGTATTTATGTTGTAGGTTACATGTCGTAATTCAGTGTAATTTTTACAGTGCAACTGATAGTTCAATGCTTCCAGTTACTGCAAACTACGTGAGATCGCTGGGAATCCAAATTGTTGCTGTCGGTGTCGGCCAAGCAAACATCAATGAGCTGAGGGTTAGTGTCATGGATTATGACGTATATAAATATGCAAACAAAGCAAATACTGTAATCTAGGTGAAGGTCTTCTCCCATCCATTATTAAAAATCATTAATACATTTAAAAAATTTTTTTTTAATTATTGTACAGCTTAACTTGGAACTTTACGAAAATTGACCTTGATCTCCATCAGTAAACTTTGTCAGCGATACAAGATTTCTTCGGAGTCGAAGCAACTAATTGTTCACTTTAGTGAGTTAATCAAAGGCTGCAAGACTAACTAAAGTTAATAAATCGGTGTATGCAGATTCTTGCTTTAATTGCATTGGTTAAGACATACAGTGTGGAGCCTCCAGCGCGGGTGGTAGGCAAGTTGGTAGATGGCAGCTTAGGGTACCGGTACTACTGCAAGGTCAATTTTCCCGCTTCACTTCATGCATGTAAGTCAACCACTCCGCCTCTGTCTTACCAAACCAAGCCGTAAGCACCTGCATCTGTCAGATGTAAAACTTGCACACATCTTCTCAAAAAAAAGTGATCTATTCGCTGTCTCCTGGAAACCGCGACTTTCGGAATAAGGACATAATAACTGTGGTTTTCTTGATCTACTGCTCAGATAATATGAGATAATTTGCAATATTTTACAAAGTAAAACTAACTAGTAATATTCAGGTGATAACAAACTCCAACGACAGCATTTACTTTGTGGACAACTTTGACGCATTGGAAGGAATAGCAGAAAACTTGAGACAGCGAATCACCAACTTTGCATTGGAAGGTGATTTTTTACAAATAATTTATGCTTTTCCATGAAAGTTGGTTCATAAGAACACGTTTGAAAGATGTTTTTTGACTAGTAATCTTATTGCAAGCGAGTTTGAATTTATATCTAAGGTATTGAATCGCAGCTTGCATAGGATGTTACGACGCAATCATATTTCGAAATATTTGTTTGTTTTACATGTGGCCTACTTTCAATGTCCCTGCGGTTAAAATTTTGAAGTAGCCGGCGAATAAGTTGAGAGAAGTGTAAAGATTCAGCCAATTTTAAAAAAATAAAAACTTATGCAGCATATAATTTTGCTATTCTCCGGTTTCATGAATTTATTAAGTTCACGTAGTTGAGCATGGCTGTTTTGTATTGTT
Organism: Trididemnum nubilum; assembly: GCA_963965965.1. Classification (NCBI taxonomy): domain Eukaryota; kingdom Metazoa; phylum Chordata; class Ascidiacea; order Aplousobranchia; family Didemnidae; genus Trididemnum; species Trididemnum nubilum. Next base: position 6,155,950 of record OZ014483.1, read on the forward strand.
AAACATCTCATCAAAATCTCAAAAGAGTCATATACATAAGCGGGGATTGATAAACGGGGATTATCAATTTTATTATCATCTGCATTGTTGAACTTATTAGAACAAAATAAACTGATTTTCAAAGTTGCGTATTCTTGAATTAGTAGTTACAAGAATTGTTTGGTTATTTGTCCCTTCTTTTTCCCAAAAAGGTTTTGCTAATCCGATGATGAAAGTTAATCCATGAGGATGCATTGACCTTAAGAACTTTAAAGTTTAGATGATCTAAAAATTCTAAACCATACAAGTGGCAGAAACAACGCGTAGAATAAAAGAAAGTTCAGTTCAGTTTATTTTGGTGAACAAAAGTATAAAATAATGATCACAAGAAAAAGCTAATTTAGTAATATTGTTGCTACTAATTAAGTTAGTTTGGCTTCCACGCTAGACAGACTATATTGCTAAAACCTCCAACCCGTACTTATTATTCAGGTAAACTGAGCTAATACCACAGTCGAAATAATTACTAATTATTTTTCTCTAAAATCAAACAAAATGATCTTAATTTTACTCTTTTGCTTCAGGGGGATCAAACATTGGTAACTCCACAACGCCATCTAGTGAACTTGAGCTAGCACAGCAAGGGTTCAGCTCCACACCAAGCAATAGCCGGAATAACGTAAGTAAAAAACTGCAGGTTTAATGCCAAGTTTGATCAGAAACACAAGAGCCAAAAATACATGATACTATGGCGACTTATAAAAGCATATCTGATTTTGACCGTACCGTGGATGACAAATAAATAAATAAATCAAAAACACGATTTCGGTTTATTCTTGAATTTTTGTTAATATGATTCCAATAAAATCGGTTTATTTACGATGAAATATTTTAAAACTAAACTGAAAATTTTCGGTTTCACATATGCATCATTGTTCTTGGTTCTAATCTTTTGATCAACTTATCAGTATGCTGAAGTAAGTATTTCACTTCTTTTTACACTGAATATTTTGGATCGTGTGTTGGATTGCGTAACTTGTTCGTTTGTTTTGGTGTTAAGTGTTTGTTGAGATTTTCATGTTAAGTTTATTGTCTACAGTATTGTTTGTTTATTTCTCGTCCGTTATGAGTTGTTTTGCTCGACAATATCGGCGATATTAGTGCTAGAATTATCTCCATCTTGACTGTCCTGCCTCCGAGCTTTAACGCAAATCTATCTTTGGCTACACATCATCTATTTGCGACCTTTGGTCAGAACCTCGGGGTGCAGCCAATTACTGCTGGGTCTCCGCAGAGCTCCTCCTCATTCCTTGGAAGGGATCGGAAAGGACCACCACCACCATTTTAGTGCTGCATACGACTCAGGTTTTCGAAATACAACTTGCAATAATGTAGTCACAACAAAAGCTCGTAATTCTTGCAGAGCTGCTTGAGCATAAATGTACATTGTACACAGCCGTTTAACCGCATACTACTTATTGTTAATTCAAGTTCTTCCAACACTGATCATTATTGCCTTATTTATTTCGGTTCCTCTATGAAGGTGTGTCTACTACACTGGACGCGAAGCAACGCGAAACAACCAAAATTCGAAGTCATTGACAATTTACTTGCGAAAGGTTTCAACCAGTCGCAAACTTCGCGAGCGTTGGTTGGTTAACTTGACTTGGACAAAACTGTTTTTGAATTGTTGGCCTATTTTGAGCAAGTTTTTGAGCAATTTTCGCTTCGCGTCCAATGTAAACGCACCTTACACTAGTAGCACATACGGTAAGAGCGGCTCTATAGCACATCGTTTTTTTCTGAAATAAGACGCTGTTGCACAAGGTAAGGTGCAGACTGCAGAGGTATATCCTTTTGCGCGATCACATGTATTAAAATGAGCAACGAAAAAGAAATCAATCTCCTGATGGAAGAAGTCATATTGATGAAAAATGCAGCCAGCGTCAAAAACTTTAAACTATTTCATTAGTTAAAAACATTTGATGGTCAAGCAAGTAAGTCTATTTCAAAGCTGAGTTAAGGTAAGTGTCTTAATTGTTGTGCATAATAACAAAGCCAATCACTAAAGCGACCGTTAGCCGTTGATTAGGCTTCCTTTACATTTCCTTATTGTTGTCCGCTACAAAATGGGTAACATTCTGAACACTTAGATTAGCAAATTTGAATATAATTTTGGTAGAGAGGTGAATTTTAGCAAAGTTGCACAAACTTTAACTTTAAGTAACCATATTGATGCAAAGCTTACAAACATCAATCTATTTATCATCTTACTATGCTACAACAAGCCAGGTTCACTTTACATTTTCATAGTTGAAATCAAACTTTTTCGGCATTTTCAGAGCGTCCTCACCAGGAAACTAAAAGTACGGTAACGTGAATAAAATAATACCACTTTCAAATAAACTGAAGCATAGTTACATTTTTTTTTTCTCAACATACAATCATTTTGTGATTAACGTCATAATTGTATTTTCATAAATTGCTAATTTTGAATTACCTAACGCTAAATGACAGTTATTATTAAAATACGAAGTTAGTCTAGCTTGTTGTAGCATAGTAAAATGATAAATGAAAAGGTGCTTTTTAAGCTTTGCAGCAATGCGATTTTAAATACTGGCTCATTATTTAATACAGTATTATTGCCTCAGGTTACTCTGTGAAAAGTAATTCATGAGATCACTGGTTAAGTTGCGGAAGATCAGTAACTCGCAATCAGGGATTGATTGGAGCAGATGCAACACAGACAACAACACTGGTATGTACAACTACTAGCTTGACGTCAATATTGTTCGTTTTTCAACCAAAGCGCGGTATACTATTCAAGTAAGCAAGCGCTTATAGTTAGCTGTGCAGTCAATTTATTTTATACTCGTTCTTTGTAGCTAAAAAATCTTGCAGGTTTCTCACGAATCTCTCATTTGAAAAACATCATCTGTTGGGTGTTGGCTAACATAACATTTTAAAAAAATCAACTGTCAACTTTTTGAATTTTGATTTCGCCTTCGTATTATAAATTTGTGCATTAAACAAACTAAATAAAATTTATAAAAGAAATTGTTTTCAAATGAAAACCAATGTTGTCCATACTAAGATAAGTTACCTTATTTATTGACAAGTTGTCTTCATCGAGAAATAACGAAGTGATTCTTCAACAGATCACAGCATCATAATCTGTGAAAATGACAAGTCTGACTTTGAATAATTTAATAACTTTAGGTTTGACAATGCATCGCTTTAACGTTCCAACTACATCAAAAAGCTGCATTAATGAACGTAATGCACCTTCATGCGAGTAGTTCAAGTTTTTATTCCAGGACCGGTCAAATCAGACACAATGTAGGAAAAGCCTCCCCAAGGTTGCAACCCTCACGCAGTACATCAGACGCAATGCCCAAATAGAAAGGAAATCATGCGCATTGGCGGACAGAACTTCAAAAGTTTTTAGTGTAAAATGCATTTTGTTTTGTGTTGAGTTTTACGTGAATAAATCGCAAGCTGATGAAAAAACAAAAAACATTGTTTGAATTTTAAAATCTTTAAAAAGTTTTAGTTCCTTTTTTGATTAAGCTAATAAAAACTAAAAATTTTGAATCATAAAAAAAGAGAAAAAAATTAAATCAACTCCTTATTAAGTTACCACAGCTTTGACAAGAAAACTTGTTCACTAAAATGTCAACTTTAGGGTAGGTCCGGTCAACACTTGACATACGACGAGTATGGTTTATTTATTTTGACTTGCTGCAATTGTGTATTTAGTGTACGCTAATAAACCGATACACTGTGGCAGTGAGCATGCAAATTTTTGTTGGAACTAAACCAATAAAACAAGTCTATACGCTCACAATTTCACATTTGTAGACCAATAGTAGAATAGTCTGTGCCTGGTTCAGTAATTAAGTAGACGTTTCGGAGAATATTAATCAGAATAACCTCTTAGCGATTTCCGGCAAAAGTCAGTTCCCATGATTTAAGCGTTATGTGCATAATAAAAAAGATCGTTTGAAATTTACGGTGTAATTCATTGCTTTATCCATATTTTCTCTAATTTTCATAAACTTTAGCAAGTTGCTATAGCTTATAAAATCTATCTGAAAATTATTTTCCAGCAAAAACTAAGCAGTTAAAACTTAATATGATTGCAAAATAATTTACTGGTTCCTTCAAGATCCCAGTTTCGACTTAAAGAATTACGTGGTACCGTAAAGACCAGAGCTGAGTGCAGATCCCCTCTTTTTGACGCTAAACGTAACATGTGAGTTTAAAAAGTTTCTGAGTTTTTAGCACTTGCAAGTTGAAAAACCAACAATTTACATTTACGAAATCAGCGTAATTCTTTCTTAATTTTCGAAAGATTGTCGCACCTTCCGCAACTCAATCTCGATAGTGGCAGCGCAGATATGCAGTTATGCACGTTGCACTTACGTATTGACATTAAGCACTGGAAATAGCATTTCGATTTCTAAAAGCGTCTCAAGACAATTAGCTTGAACAACTGCGATATATAATTGGTGTTATATTGATAATATTCAATGAATAAAATACGCACTTTTAAAGCTAGGTCTTACGATCAAAGTACTGCTTTTACTGAAGCTGCAGAGCACTTGAAAGGAAATTTTTGAATTGCAAAAGAACAATCATAAATGTCGCAAATCTGCAAGAAATCTAAAAAAAATTTAAGCAGTGTTTTTTCTTTTAAAAATTTTAAAAAACAAAAAAAAACGAAAGGGTTGCAGAAATTTAGTACTTTAAATCTCATTAGTATGCAACAAAATTCAACATCACTGGCAGTTATGTCCTTCCGCAAAATCCAAATCTGTCAATTTCAAGATTGTTCCAACAAGATCGTACATAGATAGGTAAATTACATTGCTTACTATAATGTAGGAAGCCATGAAATTACCAATAAGCAACTTGGCTTTAGAAATGGTTTAAAATTTGTACTTCCAAATTCTTCAAATATCAAAAAAAAATTAATAATAAATGCGTTTATTGCAATAGAATTTGCTTCAACCAACAATCTATTCTCGGATAATGGAGGCCAAGACAATTTTGAAACGGCATTTATAAAAACGAGAAGTATAATAACTTTAATTAAAATCAGCTGGCATGACAGCTATCTATAAAGAGTAAAGTTTTATAAATGCTTTTTATAGAATGCTGTCGAGCCAATCAATTTTAATTAAAGTCTTTATATTTCTCGTTTTAAAACTATATAGTGTTTTTATACCCAGTCATTATCAGAAGGCCCATTTACGAAATGCTTAGTTCAGTAATGGCAAAATAAAGCACATCATGGAAAAAGTCATAGAGTAAAGGCGCAGTTCCCCCTTGAGACCGCGCACCTGCAACTACGTTTAACAAAAGGAAAAGTTAATAAACTGCAGCCTGAAGCTCACTATTAGGACGCCACCTTAATTCTTAAATTGGCAACAGAAGTTTGTGTAACTACTGTAATTGCGATTACAACTTTATTTTCAAAGTTGCTTTGGTCAAAAGACAGCGAAGGGATTTTAAGGTCTTCTAGTCAAGCTGCCACTTGCCCATTAGTCTATCATTGACGATGGTGGCTTTAACGAATTTTTTTAATGGTCAACATCAGGCAGAGAAGCTGTGAATACCTATTTTTATTGTGTTTGATTTGAACCTGTTGGGTATTAAATCGAGTCTACCGTTTCAGTAGCAGACGCTCTATCCACTCGACAATTGATCGGTGTAACAATGCGTTATAGGTCTGTTTAGCCGCTTAACTTTTGTCGGCCACAGAAGTTTTAAGTTTGTTAAACGTTTTCGTTGGGTATATTTTTTCATATATGGAGCACCACCGTAACAGTGTAAAGAGTATTAACAACAAAACAGCTCTTTTCGGTTTTTTTAGCGGCTAATTTTATAATTTATTGTATGATTATTTTTGTACAGTTCGAACGTTGTCATTCATCAATGTTAAATAATTTCAAAAGATTCAATAAAAGTGAAATGGTACTGACTCGCATATGCTTGCGTTTAATTTTTAGAATAGATTAAACTAAACAACTTGCAAATCTTCGGATTATCCAAGTTAGTAACATTAAATTCATAGTTATGCAATACGCATCCACGTGCATTATAAAAAGCAAAAATTTTGTCCAGTAGGTATGATTTTAAATGTGCAGCATTGCACAACTGCTTCGCGAAAAAACGAAACTTTTCATCATAGTTATTGGTCGAGTGGTTACAAAATTATCAATCTTATAGTTGGTATGTCTTTTTTTATCAGCACCAAGTCAAATTACACGGCACTAATTTTCGTTTTTAAGTAATAAAACTGTTTTAAGGGCATTTGCGCTTTGAGTGATAAAATTGAAAACACACTGAATAATAATTCTATTTTTCGTTGAAAAAGTAACACCCTATTATAAATAAAGATTAAGTCAGTAATCGAGCACAATTAGTTGAAATTTTGAGAAGTTTAAATTGCGTTAAAGTACATTACATTAAAGCAGTGGAAGTAAAAAAACAGATCAACCAAGAATTCACAAAATGATATAATTTAGAAAAAGTACTGAAATCACTAATTAGTTTGAAGGACATAATTTGCAAAAAAACAGCAAAATGTTGCTGAGAAAAACAAATATAGGATATTCAGCAATAGCAACATCAACAAACGAGCAATTGCAAGGACGAGCTTTAACAGCAAAAAACTATAAACGAATCAATTGAGGAAGGGACGTGTTGGTTATAAGTGCTTGGACTTATGGATTATGTTCTATTCTTTGTAACCGTAGAAATTTTTAACGTTAATTGTCATCTACATCTTAAACCGAATAGACGTTACAGTAGTCCTATTTGCTCAATAAAATTTCAATTTAAAGAAGCATTTTTTGTTTCCTTTTTGTTAAGTCTCTCGTTAGAGATAATGAAAAAAGAACAATTAATTGTAGAAAATTTAAAACAAACAAAAAAGTACGATAGTATATAATTTTCCTGTGAAATTGGGCTTGTGAGTTCTTTTCAACGAAGATTTTGCTATAGAGTCTAAACTTTTCAGCATTAATGGAATTTTTAGATAGCATATGTTTGTTAAGCGTAAACTTCAACGATATTTGGCATTGTGATAAGATATCTAAAAAGATATATACAAGAAGGCCACACCGAAATGGAATCAACATGCCAATTAAACGGATTTTGAAAATCAGCAACGCATATAAATTGTTGACCTAAACTTACCTCTTTGATTAAATATAAGAAACCAATAAATAATTTTTCAAATCGACAGACTATTAATCCTACTACTTAATAAGAGATATACATTCTAGAAAGACAGTCAAGAAATGCATGGACCACTCTATGAGTCACACGACATGACTGTCTTCATAGCCTACCCAAAAAAGCAGCAACCTAATACAGCGGCTGTTTCAAGGAACATTACCTCCAAATCGGTTGATAGACTTACTTCGCTAACCTAGCTGATGAGAGGTGATAATACTTAAAAGTTAAACTTGCGGGTAGGCCTATCACGACAGACATGTGGCGTTACTTAAGTGGTGTTTCATGTATTTGATGCCCATTGAACGTTGGGGTCTAGATATCGAAAATCAACACGGACTGAATGCGATGTTTGTACTCAAATCAGACGCATTATTAAGTCCTTCAGATTTATTCCTTTTGTAAATTTTGTAGTGTGAAGCAATGTGCTAAAAGAGAAATATTCAGCTGTCAAGTTGAACAAGATGTTTACGATATAGTGTCGACAAAAATATTAACTGCCAATTGGCTTAAAGTATTAAAAGTGCGCTCAAAGGTTCATGGAATTTTGGATATAAAATTACACGGTTCTTACGCCAATATTTACGTCTAAAAACAGTCCAAAAATGTTCCTTGAAATCAAAAGAAATGATTTTGCTGATGCAATTTTCAAAGCTCAAATTTTGCACGCTTATAGAGCTGGACAGCAGAGCAGAAGTCTCGGTCAAAATCTTTGAGGCCGAGACCGAGACGAGACATTGACGTTGCGAGACCAAGACGAGACCGAGACTTTGAGCAAAAACTCGAGACCAAACCGAGACTTGAACGTGCCGAGACCGAGACGAGACACGAGACTTTTGAAACCAAACGTTTGCAATACTTTGCAAGTATTTTGGCACTAAATTTTGGACATTCGATAAACTTCCCAACACATTGCAATATAGATTTCTAGGCATTTCGCTATTATATAAAGAACACAGAGTTGTAAACGGGCCGACAAGTTCAGGCCCGAACCCGAAAATTAATTTGAAGCCCAAATCATGCCCGAAAAAACCCGAAAGTTGAGTTAGGTCTAAAAAATTTAGCAATGTTGCCAAGTTATTTTGATTATTTTTTTGTACACCTAAGACAAAAAGTACGTCTCAGGCCTGAATTAAGCCCGAAATTTTTGTCAACTTTAGGCCCGAACCCGACCCGAAAAGCCCCGCCTGACTTACAACTCTGAAAGAACAAGCTAATTAAAAAGTTATACTACTTAAAAGATAGACGTTTGTTTTTAATTAGAAAGCTTTTTGGCGTCGCTTATGGTTTTTAAGGTTTAATACTATCATGACCATCAAAAAATTTTGTTAACTAAATGTGCAAGTTACAAAATGGAAGTAAGTATATTTACGTAGAACTTAGAATAATATTTCAGTCCTAACTATTCCGCTGTAATATTCACAAGACAAATGTTGTCACATTAATTGTTATAACCCACACCTTTATTGCCCCAAGGTGTGATACTATAGTAGGTGTACCATTAATTTGGTCTTTTCGCACAAATTTTGTCCTGATGGTTCTTTCAGAGAATTGTGATTTTTGTTTAGCAAAGCTTAATTCTTTGAAGAGCGCAAGCTTACTTCCTATCATTTCTCCAAGTTCATTTTATGCTTGTTGATTTGAAAATTTCGATTTGATTTGTTTGTGATGATAAGGATTTTGATAGCAACTATAGCAAAATTCAAACGCAAACCGCTTTAGAGGTCTTCTTGTTCAGAATGCAAAATCTTTCGTGTTACTTCGTGTGTAGAATGCGAATGCATTTGGCACAGCCTATCTCACTGCTTGATTCCTTTTTCACAAAGTCATAGAGATAACTTCGGTATTCTTCCGGACGCAGAATAAGCCAAAGAGTAAAACCGGTACAAGAAAAGAGCAGCCGTCTTATAGAAACGCAGAAAACTTGCAGTTGTACCTCTAGTAGTAGAGTAAAAAATACGAAATTTATTGATAATAACATTTGTCTAAACCAATGGTAGCGAAATGTTTGATATCTCAGACGCTCTCTACCCCTAGTCCATATTATTGTGAATCAAAATACCCCCTTTTAGGATTGCACAATACATTAACTCTAAAAAATATCTTTTTTTGATATATTCAATCCCCATGGGCTATTAAGGTATAACTTTAAGAACCCTTGGTTTAAACAGAAAGGGATTTGTTCCAAAGCGAAAATTAAAGCCAAAACTAACTACAGTAGAATATCGTATGTCAACAAACAAAGCAATCCAAATTTTTGAAATGCATATCACTTATGCCCTTTTTGAATTACATACCGGCACAATAGGCCTACATGGCGAACAAATAGACGTAGCATTAACTTCACACTGAATTAAATTTTAGTAAAACACAAAAGTCAGTTATTTCACAAATTTTAGTAAAACACAAAATTTTGAATAGTTGGATCAAACAGAAGTTTACAAAACATTTTCATTGCATTTCAAACATGTCAACATGCTCAACGCTTGGGTTGGAAATATGGCCGAGACATGCCCATTTTCCGAGACTTCGAGGTGCCGAGACCAAGACGAGACCGAGGCTTTAGACCTTCGAAACCGAGACGAGACCGAGACTTAGAAAAGTAGTGTCTCGAGACCGAGACATGTCTCGAGACACTTCAGCTCTGCTGGACAGCCTTGTCAATAAACGTCGAGCACATTCAACCCGAATTTTATGTGCCAAACCTTCATCAACAAAACTTTTATTTGTTTTCTTTTTGTAGTTGTTTTAAAATTATTTAGTTTACAGCGTTTTGCGCAATGTTGCTTCTCGTCACTTTTAGCGTCTTTCTGCAAATAGTAGTAAGCTTCAACATCAATCCAAATTTGCCAAACTTTTTGCATCCTCAAAGACCAACAGCGGATTCTGGAAGCTTCTTTGGATACAATTTGAACATAGGGCAAAATAATATGAATGATTTTACGTAAGAAAATTTAAATTAAATGCATTCTGTCAATTATACTGTGTGGACCAATCGTTACCAAAATGTCGTGGCCTTCGGAACGTTAATTTCCTATGGCGGTCAAGCAGTCTACTTGTTGTGACGTATCAGCCCAACGAAAAACTTGCAAAAATAAAGTTCTGCTTTGATGTGGTTAGACAGATATGCAGAGCGTTTGATTCAAATTGCCCCCGGCCAGCTGGTCGAGCGGTAACACCTTTGTCTCTGGAGCAGGAGATCTGAGGTTCAAATCATGGGCTAGTCAATTCGGACACAGTGTTGTTCAAAGGTTAGATACCACTGCAACCTTTCTTCGAAAGAAGCTGTATTGTCCTTGGACGCAATGAGGAAGTGATGGGCACCGCAAACTCGTTAAACGCTTCGGCATAATACAGCGAGTACAATGAAAAATTTGTTTTGATTTGATAAAATCACCGGTTTTGCAAGGATGCAACAAAATTTGTACTTGAGCAACTACAGTAAGTTTAAACTTTTATGAGTTGGTCAGGAAATTTAATTAGCGAAAGACCTTTATATGAAAATTCTTTCTGTGCCAAAGTTATTCCTTATAAAAAGCATGTTTACTGCCAAAAATAACTCAAGAATTTTCATGTAAAAATTTTCATTTTACGAGAAAATTCTTGAGTTATTTTTGGCAGTAAACATGCTTTCAATATTGAATAACTTTGGCACAGAAAGTGTAGTACTTGTGCCAATGTAATTGTTTGTATGAATTTCCACGCTGGCTTAGTTTTAGTAATTTTAGGATTGTTGCGAAGATTAAGTCTTACTAACAACTGTAAACTTTTAATAGCGTCGGAGTTATCATTTCCACCCTTTGAAAAATGGGTAGCCTTGAAAAAGGCTGTTTTAGATTGAACATTTTCGTCTAGCTCTCTTCATGAATCTACGCTGGAATGAAAAAAAACGAAAATGCAGTGGTTTAAAGAGGTTGACTACATTGAAATGACAATGAGTTGCTATTATGACGTAAGATGCAGCAAATATCACCTAAAATAGCATAAAGTCAATGCAAAAATCTAGAAAATATAGATATTTTTGCGTCGTACTGGTCAAAGTTGGTCATTTTAGCAATTTGATTGATAGAAAAACATTGTTTCGTTTTAGTCGAAAATGTGAAAAAAATTAAAGTGAAATTTGGAGTGAATAGACGAATTTTTTTTGACGGCAAAGAATAGGCTGTAAGGAATTGATGTAGGTTGCTTCCAGAACTGATAAATGGAACAAAGATCTTGCAGTAGTCATAATGGAAAATTGTACATCGTTGTAATGTTTGGAAACAATATTTTTCCACCAATCAAATCGCCAAAATAATCAATTTTGACCAATCATAGTACGAAGAGAAATTATCTAGATTTTTGCATTACTTTATGCTATTTTAGGTGATTTTTGCAGCACCTTACGTCATAATAGCAACCCATTGTCTTTTTAGTGTAGTCAACCACTATATATACCTCTGCATTTTAGTTTTTCTTTATGTCAGCGTAGATTTATCAAGAAAGCTGTACGAAAACCTTCAATCTAAAACAGCCTGTATCAAGGCTACCCATTTTTAAAGAGTGGAAATGATAGCTCCGAGGCTATTGAAAACTATTTTTGAAATACTGTACCACTAACAAGCTTTTCAACTGTATAACTACGTTATTCGTAAGCTGTTAGCATTACAGTGAATGTTTTTGCACAAGATTATAGCTTTTTGCATAATGTGATTGTGGCATGTGTTCAAATCCCATAATAAGATTCAATTTATCACCTCTTTCATTTTGTTGCACATGACGGTGTATTGTTCTTACCTTTAAATTAGTTTGCTTTTTCAGCTTGATTGAATTTTGATCAGTTAGCCAAATGCGAGTTAAAAAACAAAAAAACGTCAATCAAAAATCCAAAACGGTTTTGCTACTATACATATGTTATAATTATCGGTTTTGCTAACTATTTTTCACGATAAATAAAGTCTGGGACTTCAAAAGACTCTACGTAATCATTCAGTAACTGGAAGTATCAAATTGAATCTTAAAAACTTAATGCAAGTAGACAGGTGGGCAAGTGGCAGTTTGACTCAAATACCGAAAGGTCTTATGTTGTCTCCTGGCCAAGGCAACTCGGTAAATAAAACGTCATTACGTTTACAAATACTTGTTAAACTTGAATTGATAAGCAAGAACACCTGATTAAGTTGATAAAAATGTTAGGCCCATTAAAAGCATTAAACCCAGCAAACGTAGCCTCAGACTTAATTTGCTGAACCATTTTAATATAACTTATAGCAAGTGAAGAAAAGGTATTGTTATGATTTGAAAATCTTAACGTCAAAAATTCTTCTTACCTTTCAGCTTCCTGATTGGAGCACCACGGGCAGAAGAAACTAAAAATGAACCAGCCAAACTCCACCAATGTGCCATAGTTTTCACGGCAACATCCTCCCACTGCTCTCCCGCTTCTCCACCATCCGAGGCTGGATTGCGGAGTGGACTTTCACTAAGTCTAAACAACAATCAAGATGTTCGGGTGAGCTTTATAATCGCTTTCTGACAACACAACTAAGAGCAAAATATTTGCTGTGTCGTTAATTTTGTGAAAAAGACATTTTTCAACTTTAAACAAATTGATTTCCAGATTCCAAAAGAACGGATTTATTTTCTGTAATGATGTACTGATCTATTAACTCTTTCCCTGCCAATGCATCACATGTGATGCACACGCGTGTCTGCTGAAACGTTCGTGTATCACATGTGATGCACAAAACATGTTCAACTTAAACTTTTTTTTGTTTAAACTTTTCTTCAAGACTTCTATTTTGATTCGAACGTGTGAGTTATTGGTTAAGCTTGTATGAATACCAAAATCGCACAGCGTTTTTTTCATTTTTTCAACGAAAATTTATTTATCAAGCATCATTCAATTATTTTCATTCAGTTACTCATTTGTTTATTAATTGTGTTCCATTTTGTTGTTCTATTTACACTTATGTACACAAGTTACGTTAAATAAAACTGTTCTTTTAAAGTGGTGCACCAGAACTGCATTAGTCTTGTCACTAATCCTTGTCGTTGAAAAAGGGTTAGCAAAATGAGTGCTTGCATACGGTACATTCTGCAGAACTTTGTTTGGCTTTTTTCGTGGCTTCGCCATCTTACCTTCTCAGTGTCTCAAGCATCCATGACATTGTGCTCGAGTAATTTTTCTATTAGCTCTCCTTGGAATTGTAGAAAGTTGATGTGGGTGACAGATTTGTCTTCCAAAATGAGCAACTGGGGCTTGGTCTTCTGTTTTAAGTAAGGACATTGTAACTCTCTCTACATATGATCCAAGTGGTATTTTCCTTCCATTATTTCCATCGTAGTATCTTTTGCAAAGTTTCCAGCTATTTACAATTGCCATGTTGATGCGTTCCGTAAGCACTTTTCTGAACCATTTAACATTTTTGCGTGCTGGTGAATAATAGACGATCATTTGATCTGAAAGATCAATACCTTTTTTAACCCTATTGTAATCCAAGATTACAGTTGGTTCGGAGAGGGCTTCTCCATTTCGATTGCTTCGTCCTGTTTCCTCTGTGTCGACTGCATGGAAAGTAGAAATCATATAAACATCTCTTTGATGTTTCCATTTTACTACTCTGATTCCATCGGAATTTATTATTCCTTTTTAGTGACTCTTTTTTACTTTTGTTGATTTTAGTTGACATGGCAATCCATATCTATTTTTTCGCAAGGTTCCACAGTATTTGGTATTGCGTTGCTGCACATACTTAGCCAACGTATATTGCTGTACCAGTTGTCAGCAACAATCAGTCTGCTCTCATTCAACAGCACTATTGTCATCTCTACGGTGCATCATTTATGTGATGCGCAGGACGTACCAGATAGAAGTTCACTGTTACACGTTCTGTGCATTACATATGATACACGGATTATTATCTTTGCACAATCAGGGTTGAAAAAGTTCCAGAAAAACATCACACACAATTGTTATGGTTTTGAGATGTTATGATGCAAATTCAGGGGCGGACGTAAGCACATTAACTTGTAACTTGGCTGGACAAGGAAAGGGTTAAAGCGTTTGTTATGCTTCACTAAAATAAAAACCTAAAACTTGTAATTTGTGGGTACAAAAAAGCACAAAAATTTAATTCATTTTGGTCTTAACTAGCCAGTATTTACTACAGCAGTACAATATTTTATCACACTAATATTTTTTATTATCGACTAAAGACTTTCTGTCATCGCTCAACCCCAAAATGATTTACTGCGCATCAATAATATTATTTTTCTTTTTGATAGATTTGTTATCCCAATAAAGTGTTCATGTGTCCCAACTTGCAAACTCAACCCGGATTTTGCTACCAAACTAGTTCCAACGGTGGTTTATGGCAAAGAGTTCATCCAGTTAATGTCACAGAAAATGGTAATATTCATATTTTGATCTACAATCTATAACTACATGCACTTGGTTGCAAAATCCGGTATATTCGTTAGATAATTTTCATCAATTACTTCATCCACTTGTGATGAAAGTTGAAACATCTACCGGCAGCTGAGGAATGTAATAACTAGGTGAAACTATTTAACTCGAGCTAATGCGCGACCATTGGTTTCATGCTAATACAATCATCAGGCACTTTTATTCTTTCATTTAAATCGATTTTTTAAATTCTTTTTTTCAAATAGGTTTTTTTTTGAATAAGATAATTAATGTGCCGGATGATTGTATTAACATCAGCCTGTTTTGACATCGAGCACTATTTGGAGGTGCTTTGAAAGCCGTTTACTCTTGAATTGTTTACGTAAGTACATAGTTTGCTTTAGTGCCAGACATCTGTGATTTGTACGTACGTTCAAAGCACTCAGTACTGAAACGTAATGCATTTAAAGAATAAAAAAACAATCAAAAAACAAGAAAAATAAGAAAGCAATTATAGTGCTGAAAGCAGCCAATTCTGGGGTTGTTATAGTGATGGCAATAGTTTTGATATGTAATCGAGCATTTGCTAGCGCAATTGTACAAACCAATCCTCAAACGCACATAGCCTTCATCAAAATGCGCGGATTAGAATCGGATTGCTGGTGGAACAACTAAAGATGGATTTACACAGCACCCGTTTTCGTCCTCTTTTGTCCGTTTTTTCTTCTCTATGAAAAAGTACTTTCTTTTTCTTGCGCATTTTTGTATGTTCATATCCGCATCAGCCAAATTGTCGCATACTGGACAAAAGTTTTCCAAAAAAATTTGAAAACTGGTACAGCCCTATTTTGAAATATCGCTCTCATCGTGTACAAAAAAATTATTGAACAAAATTTTTATCAATATGTAACAGTCTACCTAGTGCGGACATCAACTTATGCAAACACGGATGAAAAAGCGCATAGCTTTTCGTGGAGAAGCAAAATCGCAAAAAATGGAGAACTGCGTAAATTCATCTCAATAAATTTGCCTGTTTTTTTCAACTTACTTGGCTTCAGAATCGTTTGCAGGAGATACGGAGATAAATACAGTACATAACTCTGGCATTATGATCCAATGTCAGGGATTCCGAATTCTTTAAAAAATGTCTAAACCACTAAATTTACGACTAAAATGATTTTTTTCAGTGTGTCCCTCGATAAATAACAATACCTTAGACCTCATCTTTTTGCTGGATGGTTCCACTTCCGTAGGAATTGAAAATTTTGGAATTGTACGAAATTGGGTGCTGAACGTATCAAGAAACTTCAATATCTCCGACAGACGTACCCAAATTGGGGTTCTTCAATACTCAACCTATAACACAAGGCCTCCGTAAGTATTTCTACTATGATTAGTTATTGTTCAGTGTGAAAATGGTTCCGCCATTGAACGCTGGATCCTGAGTTCTATGGGCTGCTCTAAAGATCGGCATATTATGCAGCACGTGTCTGCACATTTGGTTGCCAAAATTGCGCATTGGTGTAGGCAGTGAACAGTCATGACATCACTAAAAGGTGATTTATTTCAATACTCTGTATAAGATTTGGTATGATTTGGAAAACCGACTCGTTGCTGTTGATGAGAGAATTGAGTAACGAAATACCACTTTGTGGCACAACCGAACCCCAGCAATATTGAGACGAACCCGAGATAAAAGTGGCTTTATTGACGCCACCCAAAGAGTGGTATTTCTAATCACAGAAACAAATACTACTGATGATTCTGTGACCAAAATCCAGCAACTTAACTTTGGCTTTGATGATTAGCACTTGTGCTGGCTTTACCACATTCCCAAAGCATGAATTGCCATGGTTAAACTTCGTCAGTATTGTCTCCTTATTTCTAAAGTTTCCATAGAATAACAGAAAAAAAATCGTGATATTTTTTACATTTCATTAAAAATTTTATTCAATGATTGTCAACCTAAAACTATTGGTTTTCGTGTTTCAACCAGTAACTTAGGCCATCTTCTCGGCTAGCATTTAGAAGGATAAGTTATTCATCAATACAATTTGTTATTGTAATACACATTGCGAATGAGCTATCGCGACGCGTTTCGACCTTGCTCAAGTGTCTTATCAAGCGAAAAGAATAACACTTATTTAAACATGCAGTGATATAAAACTGCAACCAAAAATTTGCAAACAAAAATTAGCAGTAATTTAGAATCATTAAACTTTCAAAAATGCAATGATGCAAAACTGCAATTACCAAATTTGGAAATAAAAATTGCATTAATTAAGGCATCTGGTTTGTTAATGATTCTAAATTGCTGCTAATGCTTGTTTCCAAATTTTTGGTTGCAGTTTTATATCACTGCATGTTTAAATTGTGTTATTCTTTTCGCTGGTTGAGACCCTTGAGTAAGGTCGAAACGCGTCGCGATAGCTCATTCGCACTGTATATTACAATAACAAATTGTATAGATGAATAACTTATGCTTCTAAATACTAGCCGAGAAGATGGCCTAAGTTACTGGTCGAAACACAAAAACCTACAGTTTTAGGTTGACAATCATGGAATAAAACATTTTAATGATTCTAAATTGCTGCTAACTTTTACATTTCAGTTTCGGCAGACCGCAACGAGATTTCCGGGTCGAAGTGTCGTTGGGTAGCGTTACGGAAAGACAGACATTTGAAGTAGGTGACATCTTCCCCTTTAAAAAAAATCTAACTCTCTAATCTGCCTATACTATATATTGTGACTTAAAATACCTATTGCTGAGAAATGCAACAAAATGTTTTTGTGATTTGGAAAAAGCAAGAAAAGAAAACAAGTAAAACTAGCACATTTAAACCTAATGCAACCCTTTTGTTCAAAATTTACTTCTCTAGAATGATAGCAGATTCTACCTAGGTTATTACGTTTCATAATATGTTTTACCGAATTGGTATTGTTACACCCAAGAAACACGTTTTTTTTATCTTTACAAAGCATGTGTACTGCGTAGAGTCGTGTAGAAAGTACATGCGCAAATTATACATTTTTGCCACACATGTTACAGTATGAAACTTCAAGTTAACTCTGTTTTGCAGTAGCTTGCCATTAGGTACGAAAAAGAATAGCTCGTACGCACATATCCTGCAAGACAAGTGTAAAATCAATTCCCTTAAAAATAATTCGGCAATATGAGGTATTTTGATGAACAAAGTAAGGCACCACACGTCACCAAACAGTTATGAACTTCAAAGTTCGGTTTGTTCATACTTTAACATTTACTTCTTACTCTGAAGTCTCTCAATATTGTTTTCATGAAAGTAAAAATTTAAAATTTTCGATGATTATAGCAATGTATCAATGAAACAGAAGTAGTAACAACAATTAAAACAAGACTTTTTTTTCAGAATCGAATTAATAGGATTCAGTATTTACGGGGACATACATATACCGCAAGAGCACTAAATTTCTCCGTTGCCCAATTTCGTCGATCCAGCAGATTTACAAGCAAATCAAACTCAAAAGTACTCGTTTTACTAACAGATGGAAGGTTAGTTTGGGACTAATTTAAGCAAGAAACAGCACCGTAAACAGAAGGCTCAACACCATCAAAACAAACCAAATGCTTGTTCGTAATTTGGAGGCAAAGAAAAATTTGAAGCGTACTTTACAGTTTATAGCAATGTATTATTTAAAATTTATGTATTCAGTTAATGAGTAAAAGCAACTCAAACTTGATACGCTGAGCAAAAACCACGTGGAAATGTATTTTGAATGGACGTGGTAAGCATTGAATCCAAAAGTAGGAACGATATTGGTACCAACTAAAATAAGACTATCTTTAACTAACTATATGTAATACTGTCTTATTATACAGCGCTACCAATCCACGTTTACTGAACGATGCGGCTCGGTTCGTTCGGGGTCTTGGAATTAAAGTTTTCGCCATCGGTGTTGGCGATGCAAATGTGAACGAATTGAAAGTGAGTGCTTAGAGTGATGTCATTAAATTTACGTTGCAACAATCCGGCAGAAGTGACCATGCTTTTTTGTTTTGTAGTAGTGCTATCATAGCAGCTTTTATTCATGTATTCGCATGCACCAAGCATTCTCGACAGTCTAACCACACCAACGCTAAGCAGCAAAGCACCCTTTTTTGAATTGTGTTCGTAAGCCAATTGGTTGGCTGGGCCCCAGACTGCTTGGCCGCAATGAAAAATATGCACTGTCTTTCGCAAGGACACAAGACGCAATGCCATTTCGGGAATCGAACTCGGAGTCAGCCACCTTTTGATTTCTAACCTCACCCTCCACCAACTGATCTATCGCCCCGCTACGCCCTATCATTTGTTACCTAGGCAAACAGGGGACTTCAAGACAATGTTGAAAATTTTGTGTTTTTTCAGCTGATTGCAACTGGAACCAACTCAAACACCAGTGTATTTTTGGTAAACGATTTCTCTGCTTTATCGACCATTACAGAAAGATTGAGAACAGGCATCAAGGATTTCGCGCTTGAAGGTAAATATATTGTTTCCAATTAAATAAAACTTCTCTAACTTCGCGTTTATAAGTTAGTTGAAATAGTGTAGCCACGACCTTATAAGGCGCAAATAAAATCAGTTGTAAAAACAGAACTAATATTATTTTATTAAAATAGATTTCATATTAATTTATTAAACTTCAATGGTTATATTGGTTTATTAAAATCGATTTATGCTATAATTATATATTTATCAATTTAATAACATTTATGCGGTGGTGCCCCGCTGGGGTGAAATTAAATTTAATAAAATTTCTTAAAAGTTTTATCATTAAATAAGACATACAGCTTATAAGCAGTGTCTGAAATTATACGTCTTTTTGCAAAAGTAGAGATTTGTGGCTATAATACTCAATAGTTTTAATATTCCTGGTGTTAAACAGTAAATGCAACATGTTCTTTAATTTTTCAAAATCGGTTTATTAATCAGTGGTCGAGTGAATATAACGTTTACCTTTAAAACGATAGACTATAGGGTTCGATTCCCTCTTGGCAAGCCGAAAATCATGAAAAGCGGTATACAGTTTCCCATGCCCATTATGTCAGCACTGAGCAAGTGGGAGCTGGACTCGTAGACCGCAAGGTCCGTTCGCTGTCTCCAAGCAAAACAACTAACAAAATACAATAAAATTGTAATTGCAATTTACATTATCGCAAATGATATCAACTTTGAATAATACATATTATTGTTAGTTGATTTTTTTTACTTAAATTGCATAATACTTAAAAAACTAAACATTGAAATTATACTTTAAATTTTTCACTCTGTGATGATTAGTCTCAATCATTTCCTCCAACGTAATTCAATATTTTATAGGGTCTACAAGCAGCAGTAGCACAAGTTCTTTACCTAGCAGAGATTTGGAATTGGGTGAAGCAGGTTTTTCAATCGCGAATAAACGGAATAACGTAAGTAATCGGTATTGGTTTCAAGTTTTAAGTTTTATTTTGAATTTTTTTATTATGCTGTTTTTTGTCTTATTTTTGTCTTATCCCTATTGTGTTGTCATTTGTTTGCCTTTGTCCTAGTTTGTTACTGTTCAGCGAGTTGCTGCATTTTTGTGTTGCAGCATTTCTTATTGTGCGATTTGTTTCACCGTTTAAATTATCTCTTTTTATACAGACGGACGTTTGTTTTAGTTTTGGCAGTTTACCCTGTTTCAGACCAAACTTTTATATCAGGTAAGTAAGTTGCAGTCGGCCCCTACTTGATTGGTTTGTTCTTGGCTGGATTTCCCCCCTCCGAAGTCTGAGAACTTGGTACAACGGAATGTCACATCAGAGAATCAGTAACATACTGAGGACCCCGAAGTAGACATGGTCATTTTCACGCTACTCCAATTGCGGATATCTCATCATCGCACTAACAACGACTACTGATGGGTATTCTTTCTAACACATCTTAGTAAAGGTCCACGAAGCACACTGGTCGAGGTAATTCTAACATTTTCCTTCAATGCGCGTTAAAAAGCTTTTATAATTCGTTTAGGCCCGGTCTATGTTTAGGCACAGTGTAGACAGGGCTTTAATGTCGGCAGCGTGGCTGAGAGGGTAAAGGCGTCGTTTTTACGACTGAGAGGGTAAAGGCGTATGTCTAACTACCCTGATCGTATAATCTTGCTTCAACCACACCCTGGTCACGTTGTTGCGTCCTTGGAAAGATGCTTTATGATGATTATGTTTGCTTTGCGGCTTCGAACAAGCAGCAAATTCAGAGACAAGAATGCGAAGAAATCCACAGGAACATTGGATCACTGGAAAGTCCTAAGCAAGTGCGTATTCTTTGGGTTACGAAGTAGTTACCGCAATGAAAAGTGTGCAGATCGTCCAATAGTTAACATCTGACGCTGTCCGGCGGCAGGAGGATAAATATGCACTACAACAACACACTATAACAAGTTTCATTTTTTAGCTTGTGCAATGTCTAGCGTATATCTCTAACCCTAATTTATTAGGTACTTGTACTACCGGCAGCCGTTTTGCTATTTTTTTTTTACGTTAGGCCCAGTTTTCCGTTTCTATTGCATTATGGCTATTTTTTGTTACAAGTTAAATTAACCTAGTAAATTTAAGAGCGTTTTAGAAGTGTTTTTGAGTTGATCGCTCGAGGAACGCGAACTCTAAATTCAACAAGCTTGGTCTTCCAGCTCCATACTGCAACAATGCTGAAGAAGTGATATTAACAGAGTACAACAAAGATAGAACTGCAAAGTTTTTGATTGTAGTCATATTTGATCGAATATTTTTCTCTCATTTTGTAGATATAAAACCATTACATTCTGTACAGTGAAACTGATATTTACATTTGAATTTGCTACAAATACAGGGATGAAAACAAAACTGATTTTATTTTATGCCTGTGAACTAAGCACCTTGCGTTCTGTTTAATCACACCAAAGCCAAACATGCTTTTTGCATTTTGTTGCAAGTCTTTCGTAAGGCTTGGCTAGCACAACAAATAGACTGCTCGGCTCTAACAGAAAACATGCTTAAAATGTCTTTCTCAAACAAACACACAATGATTATAGCAAAATCTTTGACAAAGCTTGAAATCGACATTTTTACACTAGGTGACAGTAGTTAGCTACGAACAGTTGGTAAGATTATTTTAAACGAGGACCAAAGGCAAAATCAATGGGGGTATTTAAAGTTAGACGAATCGTCATATATTAGATTGGCATTGACTCCATCCTTTTTGACCCACCCGTTCCAGAAATATTCTACTTCAAACACGACTTGGGGGCCTCTAATGTTATTAAATTTAATATTTTTATTAGCTACCCTGACGTTGATAGCTTTGGCATCGTTAGCGACGCCTTTCCAGTTTTTAATCTAAATCACCACCGATATTAAGCTACTGAATGGAGTCGTTTCTCTGCGCATTATCGCTGCGCACTATCACTTCAATCTTGTCTGCACAGCAGATCAGAGCTGGTAAAAAGAGCAGACTGTTAAGTAGCCTGGCGATCTCAGTAAAAATCAAGCTGTAAAAAACATTTCAGTCTAAATGATAGCCTAGCCATGGCAATAACGCGTTAATTATTAAGCTACAAACTCATATCTGATAATAAGACTAACAGTACTTGAGTAGGCCTATTGCATTAGCTTAAAGTGTTTTGTGACCCTAGAATAAACTTTTCATTTAAGCTGCAAACAATGGCATACTTCTCTAATAACCCCACTAGCCTTACTTTTGCTTGTTCTTTGACGTTTGTTACTTAGGCTACAGTACAGTCTATTCTTTTGTTCCAGCACAGATCTACTGTTTTGCTGAATGGATCAAACTGATTGGCTCGCAACAAAACGATTAAATGCAGTAGCCAGTGTTTTCCAAACTTTTATGGCGTTTTCCAAACTTTTAAACGTTTTCCAAGCAGTAGCTGGTGTTTTCCAAACTTTCCAAACAGTGTAAGCCAGTGTTTTCCAAACTTTTATGGCAGCGAAACCCGGCACCAAAATGGTTTAGAAAATTGGTATTGAGTTGATGACGTAATTTTAGTGACATCACGGCCATATTTTAGCTAAATGACGTCATTTTTTCTATATTGTCATTGGCAGTTCAAATTTTTCTCATTGGGTTGATTTTTTAATCTAAATCATAAAATGCCTAAACCAAAGTGACGTCACAAAAACGCCTATGACGTCATGGAAGTTAAATATGAGTCAAAAAAAGGTTTAGATTTCAGCGAATGACTTCGGGAAACTTCAGAAGTGGAAGACTTTCTTCTACCTTAGCAATTCCGAATTTTCAAGAAATAGTTATAAATGAATTCGACTCTAAGTCACTAGATTTATAGGAAAAATCTTTTCTCTGAAAGATTTATCACAAAAAACAAAGAAACCCACTACTCTATCCAAATCTAAATGATAGCGATTTAGGGGTCTTAATAAAAAGCAATTTAAAGAACGAGTACTCATAAAACTAAACAAAACAAACGCGATGTCATAATGAGATGCTTACTTTTTAAGTGCACACAACTTCATTGCCAAAACCAGTGAAGTGAAGGGCACAAGGTCAAAGTGAGAGGGCACTACAAATAAAGCAAATTTTGCTCATCAAAACCAACTATGATCATTTGTTCGTAATCATAAATCTAAAGGGTTATTTTGGTTGAAAAAATACTTTGGCAGCTAGTTACTGTAACTAGTTACTTTTTTAGTAACTGTAACTGTAAATTTGTTACTTTTCCAAAAAAGTAACAAAAGTGGGAACTAGTTACTATTTGAAGACATTAAAAAGTTACTAGTTACAGTTACTTTTAGTTTTGGTCCTGTTAAAAAAGATTCTTTAATCGTTAGATTTTGGTTGAATGGAACACTTTTATGTAATCCCTATTTGCGCTACAGATGACAGATTTTTTATTGTGCACTAACATGGCAACCCTAACCATGCTGTGAGAAAATATTAGAACGTTTTTAAATTACAGACCTCCTTTTAACGATCTAGTAAGTTACGGTATATCAAATAATAATAATAAGGATAGAAGGGTTTCTATCATAAGTACCAGCGAAAAAGATAGATAATAATTCCTTTGCTGATGCAGCACTAAAAAAACTGTTCGTCCAGTACTGTACTTCTTTGCCCTCAAGCGCTGCAGTTGAAAGACTTTTCAACATGGGCAAAGACATTTTGAAACCAAAACGTTTTGGTCTCAGCGATGAACATTTTGAGATGCTTACTTTCTTGAAAGGCAATTAAACAAAGTGCATCAATGTGTTACGTTGTATATTTTTGTTATAACAACAGCAACAATAGCCATAAGCAGCTTTTGCAGAAGCACCACATGAAAATTAGAAAATGAATGGAGAAAGAAATCTGTTAATTCCGGAGCCAAAGTAGAAAATCGACAGTTTCCATACTTAATTCATACCGGTCACTACATGGGAACCTGCTAAGAAGCAATCTCAGTGAACGACCGACGCATGTTGAGCAATGAGATTCTCAAAAACAAAACTTTCGCTTTCCCGTTGAATGATTAATTAGAAACATTTTCTAGGAAAAGAGGGTTTGGAATTTCAAACATTGTCAATATATATTTAATTGACAACATAGCGTCTGATCATATTAAAAAAACAACCGATCCAAGGCTAAGCCGTTGGAACTATATAAAAATATTTGTTTCTTAAACAACTGCTGATATCAAAAAACTAACGCTCTAGCTTGAGTCTTTTTAAAAATTAATTTTTGGTATACCATTTGAGGTCTCCATTTTTCCTTTAAACTTTTATTTCCTAAACAAATATTTGTCTCTTAAACAACTGCTGATACCAAAAAACTAACGCTCTAGCTTGAGCCTTTCAAAAAATTGATTTTGGTGGTACCATTTGGGGTCTCTTGTATTGGGGGTGGTACCTACAAACTATGTCAAAATATATGTTTGTTAAATATCTGCTGATATCAAGAAAACTAGCACCCAAGATTAAGCCATTAAAAAAATTGATTTTTGGGGGGTCCATATGGGAGGTCTCCGGGGATGGGAGGGTAGCCCCAAACTATGCCAAAATATTTGTCTGTAAAATATCTACTGTTATCAAAAAACACTGGCAACAAAGTTAAGTCGTTCAAAAAATTGATTTTGGGGGGACTTTGGGGGGGGCACTTTTGAACTATGTCGAAATATTTTTCTATTAAGTGTCTGTTGATATCAAAAAAAAAAAAAACTGGCACGCTTGCTTGAGCCGTTCCAAAAATTGATTTTTGAGGGGTTTATTTATGGGGTCCTCGGGGGGGATGCACCCCCAAACTGTGTCAAAATATTTGTTTCTTAAATATCTACTGATATCAAACAACACTGGCACCCGAAATTAACCCGTTCCAAAAACTGATTTTTGGGGAGTCCATTTTGAGATGGTCCCCTGGGGGTGTTACCCCCAAACTATGTCAAAATATTGATCTCTTAAATATCTTCTGACATCAAACAACATTGGCACTCGAAATTACGCCGTTCAAAAAATTGACTTTTGGAGGGTCCATTTTGGAGGGGTTTCCGGGAGGTGACACCCCCGAATATGTCAAAATATTTTCCTGTTAAGTATCTGTTGATATAAAAAAGAAACCGGCACATTAGCTTGAGCCGTTCCAAAAACTGGTTATTGAGGGTCTATTTGGAATGGTCTCCCAGAGGGTGGTACCCCCATATTATGTCAAAATATTTGTTTCTTGAATACTCCTGATATCAAGAAGAAACTAGCACCCTAGCTTAAACCGTTAAAAAAATTGATTTTTGGTGCCCATTTTGGGGGGGTATCTGGGGGAGTCCCCAAAAAAATAGCGGGAGAAAAAATTGCGTTTGCAGCTCAACAAGTTTACACAAAAATTAGATTTCAATGTTTTGTGGTGTAGGAGAAAAAGAGCGTATAAGTGTTAGGAAGAAAAAAAGGAAAAAAGAAAGAAAAGAAAAAAAAGGAAAAAAAAAGAAAAAAAGAAGGAAAAAACCTCATCGCGGCCAAAAATGGTTTGGTTGGGATGAAAGGGTATCATAAGACTTACAACCGTGTGAAATATTTTTTGCCGTACTTAACCCAGTTTTGAATGAGACCGCTTTTTACGTCAAACTTGTGGGGCGGTTTTGGGGTTCTAAAACCAAAGTCACGTAATCTTTTGCCTCAAAATTTGGTACAAGTATGCAACTCATTAATCTCAAATTGCTTTCAAAATTTATGCAGCTATACCTAACCGTTCTCGAGTTATAAGCTAAAGTTTGAAACTTTGCTCTCGTTAGTCGGAAAATGGCCGAGTAAAAACAATGAAACATACAACGCGAGCGTCGGTCGTTTCAATTAAGTTTATTAAAAGTAACTCAAACTGGTTACTTTTTTAAAATAGTAACTGTAACTGTAACTTAGTTACTTTTTTGCCATGTGACTGTAACTCAGTTACTTTTACAAAGTAACTTGCCCACCACTGGCGATGACTACTGTAAGTTTTCCCCGAAGGTAAGGAAACTTTGCTTTTTTGTTGAATATGCGTGCTGAAAAAGGGAAATTCTAGATTCAAGTAACTAGTAATGGCTTCAAAAACTTATTTTGCAGGTGCAACCTCAATCCTTTTTTGGCTAGTTCTAGACACTCGATTTGGGTGGCCAAAGATGGTCCTCTTTTGGCCATGTTTTCTTTGAACCTTGTTTGAGCACAATAGTCCACCCTTTGAGCCATGGCAAAATGAAAAACGGTGTAAAAAACGTTACTATCTGCGTTCTTAGATTAAAGCGGAGCATACGTATATAGAAAAATTATTCGTCACCTGGCATTTTAGCATCATTCTGATCAGCTTGTGGGGAGGAGTAGTGTAGATTTCAGTTGTTTGTTTTAACTCATGCTATAGCATTTTGTTGGATTAAAAAGTTTTTTCATCTCAAGATCGCAAAGCATTCTATACTGTAACAAAAAAGGCAAAGCTTTAATTCATTACCAATAACGTTTTAAGTGGGAAAGGAACAGTCCTACTTCATTTCAATTTGGGATCTAATACAAACGGAAGCTGAAAAAGTTCGATAACGGTAACACAAAATATTTTAGAAGGCCTTGTGCGATACCCTATAGCACTCTCATCTGAGTCATGACATATTATTCAAAAGAAGGTTGTCCTGCAATAGCATCTCCAGCAGCTGCTGGGGCATGTTATATTTCAAGTGTTTTCCTGCTAATGCCAATAACAGTTTAGCGTTTGCTACTTGGCAAGCGGCAAATAACAAATTTGTCACCAATAGCTACAAAACTCTTACTTTTTTTCCTGGCCTTAATTACGTACTGCATCACAAGAAAGAACGGCTAAATACAGGTAGCCTACTAGCTTGGGCACTCCAGTTGTTTTTATACTTATTTTGCAAATATCTTGCGCTGCTATAAAAAAATGTTGTTTTAACCGAAATTTAGCCAAAAATGGTCTAAGGTTAATTTATTTTTGTAAAAATGTAAACATTTTGCCATCTGCGGCTGGAGGCCATGCCCCCTAGCTCCCTACTTGTTTTACATCTCTTGCCTAATTGGCGCACCCTTTTGAAATTTTTGCCTATCCCACTGGTTGGCATATACAATACGTTTAATGCGAGAATTCATTATTTGTTTGAAAATGAAGATTGACATAAAATTGTTCACGGCACACCATAAGTGTAACATTGATTGTGCTGCTTTGATTATTATGAAAATAGATACCGTCGTTGAAGTTTGAGTTAGAATGTGACTGTGGATAAAAATAAATAATCTTTTTTTGCGCGTTCAGGGAAATAAAGCGTAGAAATTAGAGCAGGCACGCAACCAAATGTTTGTTGAGGGGTGGGGGTGTTTAAAACAAAAGATTAAAGATTTAGGAGCAAACAGGTGGGAACGCTTAACGATTCTAAGAATAAAAAGTACAGCCAAAATGCAGAAATACATTTTAATAACTGACGTTTCGCTAAACACTTATAGCATCTTCAGAGCTAAAAAGACACTAAACATTATTCTTAGTTACTAACTGTTACCTTAAAATTAAATTAAAATTAAAATTAAATTAGTGAAACCGTACTGAATTACTGTAATAAGCCGGAAACATAGGCGAAAATACGAGAAATCACTATTGGAAAACTTATCTGCATAACGCGGCACAAGTAACTAACTGTGACACAATTTTTACTTGTGACACAATTGTGTCACAGTTAGTTACTTGTGCCGCGTTATGCAGATAAGTTTTTCAATAGTGATTTCTCGTATTTTCGCCTATGTTTCCGGCTTATTACAGTAATTCAGTACGGTTTCACTAATTTAATTTTAATTTTAATTTAATTTTAAGGTAACAGTTAGTAACTAAGAATAATGTTTAGTGTCTTTTTAGCTCTGAAGATGCTATAAGTGTTTAGCGAAACGTCAGTTATTAAAATGTATTTCTGCATTTTGGCTGTACTTTTTATTCTTAGATTAAAGATTGTTTTACTTGAAAATTGTCTCAATTAGGCAGCGTGTTGAGCAAACTGGTCCAACTTAAGTGCATCGCACAACCTTTTCACATGAGGTTTGCAATAATGTTCTTGAAAAAAACCAACACCATTTTCGTCTAAAAAGATATTTCGCTTGTCAAGAAAACTTTTGTAAGTTATAAATACATTCGTAATACAAGCTTTTGTGATGCAATAGCCAATATATTTATGGCGAAATGGTGTTAAAATTTCTCGTAAACACCATTACAAAACCTCAAGTAAAACAGTTGACAGACGGGGAGCTAGGGACGGAGCCCCAGCCGTAGGATGCCATGAGAATAAATTTGTGATTTTTTGGCGCTTTTTGTGACTTTTCACGAGAAATACCTATTTTAACGCCATTCAGATGAAATTTCGCACCTTTATAGAGCCATTTACAGGAACTAAATTGTTATGATTTGGAAGCCTGCTGCAGAATTAAATTGCTTAGCAAGTTCAAGCTTCCTCTGTTTCTATAAAAGGCCATGTTTAAAACCCGTTCAAACGCTTGCATTTTTGGGTTAATATTTGCAAGTGTCTTGGCAAAAGGGGGGGGGGGGAGATGAAGCCTCGTTAGACCTTCTGGTTGCGCCGTGGCTCAAAATAGGGGGCATAGCCCTCTGCACCTGCCCTCTCACCACTAGCGTTTGCCCTGAGCGAACAAAGCGGAAATTTTGACTGTATTTTCCATACGCATAGTTCCATTGTTGATTATATCGATGAACTCAAAGCGGCAATTCTTTTCCCATGAAGTTATTTACATGCACCATGGATTAGAAACTTCTCATTACAGCGCGGGTCTTGAGCAATTACAGCATATGCTCAAAAAAGTTATTTCTTGCAGTTATAGGTGGCTAGAACAAAAATTTACCAGGTTTTGCCTTCATTTTAGAAAATTGGTTTGTAGCTAATTAATGGAACCCTAGGATGTTCCGTGGTCCCACATGTGGAAAACGCTGATCAAAATTGGGAAGCATGTTTTTTCGTTCTTACGAGAATGCGAGAATCCTTTAGCAATGTTATAAGATGTATTGTGTCTCAAGTTGGAGATGTTCGTCAAATCAGATGTTTTGAAGAGCAAACGTAGCATTTCTTTCAAAGGACAATAATATGTTTTTCTAAATCAAACAATGTATAGAAACCTATTTTGGTTAAACCGTTAACAGCATTTTAAAAGTACAAAGTAGAGCGTTTACGCAATCGTTTTATAACACCAATTTTGCGATTGAATTTTAGCTTGGTTTCAGAAACTATGGCGAACGCTCTGCTTAAAGTTTATTTAAAAGTGATCTGAAGTTACATTTTATGAGTCAAATAAAGTTCAAAAACAAAAATAGTTTTTCTAGACGATATAGGATATGAGTAAATACCTTCGCTAATAATCCAGGTTACGTAGCAGACATTTTCGTCAATAATGCCAAAAATAAACTTGTTACATAAACTTGAAACATAAAAAATCAAACAAGAGTAATTTTTGTATTGCCTGTATGACCAATATTTCTAACATAATTATTGTTGTTGAATGGATGACGTAATTTAGCTGAAACATCGCACTTTAACATGTGCCGCACAATTTTTGACATGATATTTTATGCTTTTTTGCAAATGTTGGTCATCAGGCATATATTTTCTAATTTTTATGCATTACGTGTCATAAGACCACAATGTTTTCAAATATTAAAAGTGAGGTGGAACACTTCTAGTATTTCATTTAATATTGTAACAAACGTTCGACAATGTTCAACAGATTATTTCAGGAGAATGGCACAAAAACTTTATCAATTATCACGGTTTTCTTAAATATGCAGTTTTGAGTGTTTCAGCTTGGTGTTTCATGCAGACTGTTTTTTAAGCAAAGCTATACTCAGTATAAAATTGGATTAACTTAACTGTAATAAATTGTGTTAGTCTTGAGTTACTTGGAAGGTACTAAGCGATATCTTGTGTTACATTGAACTATCGGTTATGACTAGAAATATTAATTAATCACTTAATTTGGGAAATCGTTAAAAAATCAACTTCCGAGTATTCCACGTTAGTCTTACCTAATCAAAAGTTAAGTCCAACGATGAATTGATCATGAGGAAAGTATATTTAAGCCATAGAATAAAATTTCAATATATGGCTACTTTGAAGACGCAGCAAAAAATTCCATGTTATAAGTTGATAAATGGAGGTGGAAAAATAACGCTCGCGTAATATCAACCGCAATGAAACCGGAAATGCTAAGTCATGATTTTCCGGTAATGACTTATAAATATAGAAGCTGAGCGTTTGAAAACGCTTACTGGAAAAGCCCATTGCTGGGAAATAAAGGAAAAAAATAATTTGATTATCTTGTTACAAAAAGATATGTTTCCAACAGACCACTCAAAATTTAGTATATTACAGGCGCAGTATCGTCAGTTTCACTTGAGTTGCCTGAGAAATCGATATTAGATAAACTGTTTAGGCCTAAATAGGATTATTTCAGCTGTAATTCGAATTAATCTGTGCTAAAAAACCGAGAGTGAATTTTTTGTAATCTATGTTGTACTTATTCCACAGTTGTTGCATGTGTTTAACAATGTCAGTATTTCGATCAATGAATCAAATCCAGCACTGGTGTTGCTACTAGCCAGTAGTGCTGTTCAGCCGTTTTGCACGAACCGGTAACTAAATTAGAAAAATAAACCTACAGTATTATTAAAAATTACTTGCATAGGTAGTACACTATCGGCTTGAAAAAACCGATTGACCAATTGAAAAAATTAACGGCTTACATGTTCGGGAAAATTTTGAATACCACCTCTGGATTTGGCTTCTCATTACCAATAATTTCTGCAGTTGAACGTTTTTTGTTTTTTTTTGGCGCATTGCGTGGAATGCGAAAAATTATGCATGCGTTAATTAAAAGTCATCAAAATTTGTAAAAGCTGCTATTTGTAAAGTGCTACGTGCGTGTGAAGTAGCTTATTGGCAATAGCAATTTTAACCGCCCATTTGCAATAGGATAGTGTTCCGGGCATTAAATGAACAAACACTCGTCATGTTTGCTAGTGAGGCAAAATACACTAATCATTCAGAAGTCAAACCAGGGGTGTGATATCTGTTAGAGAAGATGCATGCATGGATGTTGAATCAGTTCTCCATCTGCCTGCATTATTGTTTTCTATCTGACTTCAATACAGTTTTGTGGTCTAAGTGAAGTGCAATTACAAAAAAAAATGATTTTAGCGTTACAGTACTTTCTAGAAGGGTGTTGGTGATTTTGAGATAAATTGGAAAAGGCGCCAGCAAGAAAAAGGGTAAGAATCGCAGAAGTAGTGACGTCACAGTCATTTTTTTTTTGCAAAATGACGCCATTTTTCAATGGCGACATTGACGGTTCAAATTTTGCTCATAGGGTTGGTGTTTTAATCTACCGCAAATCAAGAAAAGCCTAGACCAAAGTGACTACGACACAAAAACGTCTTATTACGTCACCAAAGTTAAATATGGGTCAAAAAAGGCTCAGATTTCAGCGAATGACTTCGGTAAACCTCAAAATTGGAAAACCTTACATTAGCAGCTTCGATTTTTTGGAAATATTTCCTAATAAATTTGAGTCTAAGTCACGTGGATTAAATTAAAGCAAAGATCTTTTCTCTGAAGAGATTTATCACATAAAAAAACGATTTATCCCTGGTGTAAAATAGAGTTAAATTGACATGAAACATAAAAACCCTATACTTTATCCGATTCTGAATGGTAGATATTTAGGAGATATTTAGCATTCTAAAGACAAAAAAGAGTGCTTATAAAACTAAACAAAAACAAGCGCGATGTCATAATTAGATGCCTGCTTTTTAAGTGCACACAACTTCATCGCCAGAACCAGTGTTGCCAGGGGTACAAGGTCAAAGTGAAAGGGCACTATAAATAAAGCAAATTTTGCTCATCAAAACCACATATGATAATTTGTTTGTAATCTTAATCTAAAGGTTCACTTTAGATGAAAAAATACTTTGGCTGTGCGGTGAGTACTGTAAGTTTACCCCGAAGGTAAGAAAACTTTGCTTTTTTGGTGAATATACGTGCTGAAAAAGCCAATCAAAAGATACATGTAGCTAGTAATGACTTCAAAAACTTATTTTGCAGGTGCGACCTCAATCCTTTTTCGGCTAGGTTG
Source organism: Trididemnum nubilum (assembly GCA_963965965.1). Classification (NCBI taxonomy): domain Eukaryota; kingdom Metazoa; phylum Chordata; class Ascidiacea; order Aplousobranchia; family Didemnidae; genus Trididemnum; species Trididemnum nubilum. The sequence continues at coordinate 6,188,169 of OZ014483.1, forward strand.
TAGGCACTCTATCTCTCACATTAATTTTTATGTGTTGGCTGTGTTGGCGTAGGTATATGGGGGGCATCGTGCCATGGCCCTTCTCTGAGGAAATGCACAATTGCCCTGCAGATTTAATTTTTTAACCCATGCCAGCATTTTGTTTCGTCAAAAAGTTTTTCATCTCAAGATCGTCATCGCATTCTATACTGTAGTAAAAAAAAGCACAGCTTTAATTCATAGCTAATATCTTTCTAATTGGGTAGGAAACTGAAACTGTGTTATACCATTTGAATTTGGGATATAATACAAACAGAGGCTGCAAGAGTTTGACACCGGTAACACAAAATATTTCAGAAGGCCTTTTGCAATACTTTAACTCTCTCATCTGAGTCATGACATATATTACTCAAAAGAAAGCTTGCCATGCAATAGCATCTCCAGCAGCTGCTGGGGGCACGTTATATTTCAAGTGTTTTCCTGCCAATGCTAATTACAGTTCCGCGTTTGCTGCTCAGCAAGTTGCAAATAACTAATCTGTCACCAATAGCGACAAAACTCTTACTTTTTTCCTGGCATTAATTACGTACTGCACTAAAAGAAAGAATGACTAAATAGCTCATTAGCTTGGGCCCTCCTGTTGTTTTTATACCTGTTTTAAGTATGTTTTGCGCTATTATGAAAAAATGTTGTTTAAACCGAAATTTAGCCTAAAATGGCTTTATAATTGGTTTCTTTTTGCAAAAAAAATAAACATTTTGTCTCATGCGGCTGGGAGCTGCGCTTTCAACTCCCATCTCTTGACTCATGCCCGCCCCCTTTTGAAATTTTTGCCTATACCACTGGTTGGCATATAAAGTATGTTCAATGCGAGAATTTGTTATTTGTTTGAAAACGAAGATTGAAATAAAGTTGTGCACGGCATACCGTAAGTGTAACTTTGGCAACATCATTGAAGTTTGAGTCAGAATGTAATTTTGGATAAAAATAAATAGATATTTTATGCTCGTTGGGGAAATAATGTATGGAAATTAAACCATGCAGGAGCGCAACTAGAATTATGTTGAGAGGGGAAGGCTGAGCCAAAAGATTAAAGATTTTTTTTTACTTGAAAAATTGTCTCAATTAGACAGCGTGCAGAGCAAGCTGGTCCAACTCAAGCGTGTTGCACAACCTTTTTACATAGGTTTTGCAAATGATTTATATCAAAAAAATCAGCAACATTTTTGTCATAAAAGATATCACGTTATGAAGACTTTTGTAAGCTAACAATGTTCGTGATTCAAGCTTTCGTGATGCAACATGGTGTTAAAACTTTTCACCAACACCAATGCAAACCCTCATGTAAAAAAGTTGACATCTGATGACGGAGCTAATGGGTCTAATGCCGGAGCCCAAGCTGTTAGAGGCCATGGGTTGTTTGTGATTTATTTTTTTAATTGTGATTTTTTGGCAATTTTGGTGACTTCAGAAAAAATAGCCTTTCTAATGCCATTCAGATCAAATTTCGCACCTTGTTAGGGCCATTTACAAGAACTAAATTGCTATGATTTGGAAGCATGCTGAAGAATTAAATTGCTTAGCCCCTTAAAGCTTCAGCCCTCACTAATACGACAAGCAAAACATCTGTTGAAAATGTTTGCATTTTGGGGTTAAATTTTGCAAGTGACTTGGAAATACAGATTGAAGCCTCCTTAAACCCTTTAGTTACACCTCAGCTTAAAATAGGGCACGGCCCTTTACTTGCCCTCTCACCAGTAGCGTTGGCCCAGAGTGAACAAAAACCGAAAAATTTGGCTTTATGATCCATACACGATACTGTAGATCGCTAGAACAAAAAATTGACCCGGCCTTGCTTTAATTTTAGATTATTGGTTGGTGGCTTATGGATTATGAAGCCCTAGAGTGTTCCGTGGAACCCCATGTGGAAAGCGCTGCTAAAAGCAGACTAACTTGCATCAAAATCGAGAATTGAGAAATTGAGAAAACCATCAAAATCGGGAAACACGTTTTTTCGTTCTTACGAGATTGCAAGAATTCGTTAGCAAGCTCGTGTATAAGATGCACTGTATCTCATGTAGAAGGTGTTCGTCGAATGAGATGTTTTGAAAAGCAAACGTAGCATTTCTTTCAAAGAACAATAATACGTTTTCTCACCAGTAGCGTTAGCCCTAAAGGAACAAAGCGAAAATTTTGACTGTATTTTCCATACGCATAGTTCCATTGTTGATTATATCGATGAACTCATTGTAGCATTTCTTTCTGCATGAGGTAATTTACATGCACCACGGATTAGAAACTTCTCATTACAGCGCGGGTTTTGAGCAATTACAGCACATGCTCAAAAAAGTTATTTCTTGCAGTTCTATATTGCTAGAACAAAAATTTACCAGGTTTTGCCTTCATTTTAAAAAATTGTTTGCAGCTAATATATGGAACTCTAAGATGTTTCATGGAACCCCATGTGGAAAACGCTGCTGGAAGCAGATTAACTTGCATCGTATATCGTCGATATCATAATTATAACAACAATATCATAACGAAATCTTGATATCAACCATATAGATGCAGAGCGATTTTGTATCACTAACAAAATGCAAATTAAAATTAGTTTATCTGACAACACAAAGCAATGATTTTTAAGTTGCTCATTGCTTTAATTAGCGCAGTTTTTTATGGTTAGATATTTGTTAGAAATTTTGCAGAAATTGAGAAAACTATCAAAATTGGGAAACATGTTTTTTTCGTTCTTACGAGAATGCAAGAATTCGTCAACAAAGATATAAGATGTATTGTATCTCATGTAGAAGGTGTTCGTCGAATCAGATATTTTGAAGAGCAAACGTAGCATTTCCTTCAAAGAACAATAATACGTTTTTCTAAATCAAATAATATATAGAAACTGATTTTGGTTAAATTGTTTAGAGCATTTTAGATGAAGGAAATAGAGCACGTTTACACAATTGTTTCATAACACCAATATTATTTTTCGATTTATTTTAGCTTGGTTATACGGAAACTATGGCGAACGCTCTGCTTAAAGTTTATTTCAAAGTGGGCTGAAGTTACATTTCGTGAATCAAATAAAGTTCAAAAACAAAAATAGTTTTCCCAGACGATACAGTTTGTGAGTAAATACCTTCGGTAATAATCCAAGTTACGCAGCAGACATTTTCGTCAATAAATCCAAAAATAAGCTTGTTGCATAAACTTAAAACCAAGAAAATCGAAGAGAAATTTTTGTATTGTCTTGGGTTGTTAATTCAATGACAAAATTTAGCTGAAACATCGCACTTTAACATGTGCCACACAATTTTTGGCATTATGATTTATGCTTTTTTGCAAATGTTGGTCATCAGGCATATACTGTATTTTCTAATTTTTGTGCATTACTTGTCATAAGATCACAATGTTTTCAAATGTTAAAAGTGAGGCGGAACACTACTAGTATTTTATTTAACATTATAAGCAAAGTTCGACAATGTTCAACGGATTATTTTAAAAGAATGACCCAAACACTTTGTAAATTTTCACGTTGTTTACAGGTTTGCAGTTTTGAGTGGTTTAGCTTCGTATATCATGCAGACTGTTTTTTTAAAGCAAAGCTATGTTCAGTATACGATTAAATTAACTTAACTGTAATAAACTACGTTAGTTTTGAGTTATTTGGAAGGTACCTGCCAATACCTCGTGTTAGATTGAACTATCATTTATGACTAGAAGTATTACCTAATCAATTTCTGCTTTATTTGCAAAATCGATAAAAAATCAATTTATTTCACGTTATTCTTACTCAATTATATTGTAAGTTAAGTCCCACGATGAATTAATTGCGAGGGAAGTATCAGTATGACATTCAATAAAACAGTGCTTTTCAACCTGGTTTACCGTATGCCCAAGTGTACATCAAATCCAAATCAAGGTGTACAATTGAAAAAGGGTATACGAAAGCTATACCACTTCGATTTGGGATCCTTCTTTAACTCAATTAAATATGATTGCGAAAAAATTGATTCTACTTATTTTTTGTCATATTTTCCTTGACAAATTAAATTAACAATATAGCGCAGAGCAAAACCAACGTGCAAACTTCAAAACTTACGTTTTTGCTAAGCTAACTTATGGAGCACCGTTTACGTACCCTAATTTGTGCAATGTTTTTTTGCATATTTAATTAAATAGTCATTTTAATTAAGTATACAAAAATATATAGTCAAAGTCGAAATAACCAATCAAAAAAACTGCGCACAAAATAAAGCGTTACAAAATGCGCTACAGACACTTTTGTACATTTGTTAGTGGAGCGTGACGGAGCGCTCGCGGCAGCTCTTTCATCCGCTCCAAGAGCAGCTGAGAACCCATGAAAGAGGAGGCGAGAGCGCATGAAAAAGCTGCCGAGAGCGTTTCGTCACGCTCCACTAACCAATATACAAAAGTGTCTGCTGCGCATTTTTGTAACGCTTTATTTTGCGCGCAGTTTTTTTGACTGGTTATTTCTGCCACGGTTTATTTCGTGCGCAGTTTTTTGACTGTTTATTTCGACTTTGACTATATATTTTTGTATACTTAATTAAAATGACCATTTAATTAAATATTCAAAAAAACATTGCACAAATTAGGGTACAAAAAGGGCGGTCCTTGCTAACTTTTTACACAAATGCTATACTTGCGTATTTGCTCATCACAAGCAGCGATTGTTTGTCATAAGTTTATGACGTATTGGTATTCGGTGACAATCTTTAGTTTTAAAACTTTTTAGAAGTAGAACTGCTTAGTGGTGCTAGCGCAATGCATTTAAACTAAGACAAGGTTTCCCAAACGTTCTGTTCCTGGGTACCTTTTGGCCAATTTATAACTTTGCTGGTGCACCCGCAAATTTTTCTGATATTTTAGCTGCAAAGGTCATATTGCTCTCACACACAATTTATATTCTACAAAAGTTGAAAAGGGAACACAGTACATTTAAAAGGTACATTTCGAAGGTAATCGAACAAACACCAAAATTCACATTAGACATTACTAAAAGCAGACAAAAAAAAACTGGTAATGTTTTTTTTTTTCTGCTTTTGGTAGGGTCGTATTTGAATTTTTTTTTTGTAATGAATTGTAATGTTCCTTTTAGACAGTGTTCCCTTTTCAATTTTTGCTTTAATACGTGATTATTGCACCCCATTCAGCTTGGATGGATTTCCTAATGCTACAATTTTGTTGTCCCTTTCTTTTGAATTTATTTTCTATAGCTTATAGGCAACCCATTACATTTCCTCTAATTTGCTAAATCTTTAAAATTGATTAGTTTAGTTAATTCAAATTGAAAAAACTATGTGATCAGCACTAATCACGCAGCTTTTTCATTTTAAAAACTAATCAAGTCAGACTTTCACTTTAGTGAAAACTTTGACTACTACTAAAGAGACTACCATACTAGGGCGAAAATCTGACTTCTCAAAAGTTCTTAAACTCATGTCTTCAGATTAGTATCATCAGGTGATAAAGCATATTTTAGTGCAAATTAAAAGTAATGGAAAAAATATCCTTATACCTAATTTAATGTACTCCTGGGTGTATATGTACCCCAGTTTGGGACCCCCTGAACTAAGTGCAGTGCCAGTGGTCGAGAATCTTCTTCCTGGTGACCTTGTTGTTAGACTTTGATCAGAGTAATCCTAGAAGAGGGTATACGATGGCAAGTGCAGAAATTGCCCTCGTGTGTGGTTTGAAGGTTTGGGTGTGCTACCAGGATAGGCTCTGATGGATTCAGATGCTGATGAACACTAGTTCAGGGTTTCCCAAACTTTCTGTTCATGAGTACCCTTTGACCATTTATCAATTCGCTAGTGCACCCCAAACTTTTCTCATATTTTTCTGTAATAAAAAACTCGCTCTATATATCCAAAATTTAGCTTGAAGACCAAAAAAAGGTCCACTCCACAATTTCGAAGAGATTTTGTCCCCGAATTCGATTAAAGACCCACAAAGTAAAAAAAAAGGTCTCCGCAATTTGGTGTTAACCCGTCCCCTCTACAATTTAAGTTTTGGCTGTAATGTACCCCTTGAAAAGTCGAAAAGTACCCCTGGGGGTACATGTATTCTAGTTTGGAGGTTTGGAAACCCCAGCACTAGACTAATGGGAAAGCAGATAAGTGAAGTGCTACCTCACATTTTAGAAGAATTTATGTTGAAAGTCTGCTATGTAACTTCTTTAGAAGTAATATGCAAGCTTGCATCTACAGACTGCGTATCTGCGAACAGCATAAAAACATTGCTATTTGAAAGGTGTACAGAATTCTTGCAAAAATAAAAAAAGGTATACCACGTAAAAAAGGTTGAAAGTACTGGAATGAAATTTCTAAATATGGCTACTTTGGTGACGCAACAAAAATTCCGTGCTATAAGTTGACATATGGAGGTAGCAAGATAACGCTCGCTTAATCGAGAACTCGTATTAACTGCAATGAAAACGGAAATGCTAAGTCATGATTTTCCGGTAATGGCTTATAAATGTAGAAGCTTAACGTTTGAAAACGATTAATTGAAGAGCCCATTGCTGGGAAATAAAGGAAAAGAATAATTTGATTATCTTGTCGTAAAAAAGATATGTTTCCAATAGACCACTTAAAATTTAGCATAAGCGCAGTATTGTCAGTTTCACTTGAGTTGCATAAAAAAACAATATCATATATACCGTTTATATAAGATTATTTCAGCAGTAATACAAATTAATTTGTGCTAAATGACCGAGAGTGCATGTTTTTCGATCTATATCAGTGGTTCTCAACCTTTTTTAATGTCATAGCCAAACTTTAAATTTCAAGGTTGCAAAGAGCCTCATGCCAACAGCGCAAGTTAAAAAGGGACGTTGTATAAACAGCAGATAATGTACAGTCGATTGGTGAGAAGCACACGACCCCCAAATGTATGATAAGTTCTGATTTTAAGGGATCGAACACAAGGCTACAATCAAAGGTAAAACGAAAAATGAAATTAAGGTTACAAAAATTAATCTCTTCAATTGTATGTAGTCCAACCCATTCTGCAATCAGCATACCCTTTACCAGCCAAGCGCGTAACCAGAATTTTACAAGTGTTCTTAAACCGAAAGAAAAAATATGCATGCACCTCACAGATAGAAGGTAAAGGTTCCAATAATTTTTTCGAAAGGAAAGATAGTCATTTCAACGCCAGTTGGATTACATTTCGCCCATGTCGAGCCATTTGAAAGAACCAATTGCTAAGATTTGAAGATTTTATCAAATTTGAAGTACGAAAAGTGTGTGGATCATCCAGTAGTTGGCATCTGACGCTGTCCAGACACGAGAATGACAAATAAGCAAAAGATTTGTAAGCATTTTGACAGAAATTACATATCCCCTTTACCTTACCCTACCCCCTTGCTTCCTGGTCAAGCATAAAACACGTTTAGAAGCATGCATACTAGGGCTAAATTTTTGTAGTGACTTGTAAACAAGGAAAAGTACTTCAACCCCTCCAGCGCCCTTTGTTACCCAGCAGCAACCAACTGACCATGAGAGTAGGAAAATTTGCTCCCAAAAGCATAATCGAGACAATGTCAATTGTTTTTTCAAGCACTACCTTGAACTGAAGTTTAGTTAGTTTCCAAAACCACTTTGCTAATATCGTAAACTCGAGTTGTGCTAATTTTCATAATTCATGCGTTTTAACTTTGTAGTTAGCAATAAAAATGTCTGTCTGTCACCTGGCATGAATCAAAACGTTGGTCAATTTTAATAGTATCTTCTGTTAAGGAGACAACAATTGAGAAAAATTGTTGCTACTAGCCAGTGGTGCTGTTCAGCCGTTTTGCACGAACCGGTTACTAAATTAGTAAAAATTAACCTATTATTCAAAATTACTTGCATAGGTAGTACACTCTCGGCTCGAAAAAACCGGTTGACGAATTGAAAAAATTAACGGCTTACAGGATCGGAAAATTTTTGAATAACACCATTGGATTTAGCTTCTTATTAGCAATAATTTCTGCAGTTGAACGTTTTTTTTTTTGTTTTTTTTTTTTGTTTTGGCGTAATGCGTGGAATGCGTGAGATGCATCCATGCTTTAATTAAAAGCTTTTAAAATTATTGTAGAAAATGCTTTATGTAAAGTGTGACGTGCGAGTGAACTAACTTTTTGTTAATAGCAATTTTATCCGCCCATTTGCAATAGGATAGTGTTTCCGCCATTAAATGAACAAACACTCGTCAGTTTTGTTGGTGATTCTGAGATAAATTTAAATAGGCGCCAACAATAAGAAGAATAAAAATCACTGACGTTGAATTTTCTTCCACTTACCAACAAATGCAGCAATTTATTTTTGTACAGGCTTTGGTTAGAAGAAGAGTAGCGAATGTAACAAAATTATCCAAGTTTTAATTTGTTTTTTAATAAATGCAATACAATCCAGCTATTCATCATACCTGAGTTGATTATTTTATATTCTTGCGATTTACTTTCAGCTTTTCAATTGTGTATATTACATAATTTTTGACAATGTTGCGTATAATTATTCTAAGCGTTTTGTTACAATTAGTTGTAAGCTTTAACATCCAACCTAACTTTCCTACCTTTTTACAACCTCAAGACCAAGCAAGTCCAACCTCAGGTTCTGGAAACTTCTTCGGATACAATTTGAACATTGGTCAAGATCGCAACAACAACACAAAGTAAGATCAATTCAAACCATAATAGATTAGATCGAGATGAATTCTATTCTACTCAACTGCATTACAGATGGAACCCAGTAGACTAACGCTGTGTAGCATCATACTAAACAATGATGACACAGTAGTATGAGATTCCACCGAAATGTATGTCTTGTATGCTGCGTATACAGACTTAACGGCTTTAGACTTTAAATAGAAGTTAAATAATTAAAATTTGTAATGCATTTTGCAAAATGCTCTATGAGTAGCATTTCATTGAGGTAGGTGATCGAAAGGTAGCTGGCCCTTAGGCCCGGTTTATACCGTGCGTAAAATCAAACGTATCTTTAGTTTATTTTAAACCAACTGGCAGCTTGTATGCTGGTAAGGCGGTACGAAACCGAATTGCGGTACGAAACCGAATTTCGGTTAAATTCAAACCGAATTTCGGTTAAAACAAACTAAGGTTGCGCTCGTACTCTCACAATTTTACGCACAGTGTAAACTGGGCCTACGTGCGTTTCCGAACTGGCCATGCGTTGTTGTGTTTTTGGTAGAACCACGTTCACAGCTACAGGCTTTTTCTCTTCTACACTTGGGGGTGAAGTTTGCTTGAGGAATATTTGCTTCAATGCTTCTAGCTCATTTATTGTTACCTTTCAGCTTCCTGATTGGAGCACCACGGGCAGAAGAAACCATACGAGAGCCAGCTAAACTTCATCGATGCTCCAATATTAATTTTGATTCTCCTTTCTTCCCTTGTTCTTCAGTAACGCCACCGAGAGATTCAGGAAACTTGACTGGTCTTTCTCTAAATACAAACGAAAATCAAAATATTCAAGTAACTTTTTAATGTTGTTTATTTTATGAATCATACATGAAAAATAAAAAATTTAATCAGGTTTAAACCTTTAGATTGGTAACAGATACATGTTTTAGGAAATAACAAAAAATTAGCCGTGTAACATATTGTTAGACAAAACTTTGGAAAGCGATAACAGTCTCCTTTCCTAGATGCTGATTTATTATAGTACATTGCAAATGGTTTAACTTTATTCTTGAATAATTAATTAAATATTAGTCGAATCTTAATCAGAATTTTTTTTACTTTTGCACTCATTTTTTCTATTCCGTCGGCAGTCGCAAAATCACAGTAATTCTATTTTGCTGGAGCACAAAAAATCATTCTAGACTTGGGAATATCCCAACATAACATAAAGTAATAGTGCCCTAAGTTTCAAGTTCCTTTTTGAAGGTTGTCTGTACGAGTAAGTACTAAGCAAACCAAGCCTCATCATCTCGTACGATATAGTGAGTTGCAGATAAGATATTTGGGAGAGACGTGAAATACATTACGTACATTACATCACTTACATCAGCCTATTAGTTGTGTTATTAAAAGGAGTTGTCTTTGAGCGAAATAACAAAAGTTGTGAAGCATATCACGCATGACCGTACGGACCAGGTGCGCAGTTTATTGCCTAAAAAACATTTCAGCTGTATCTGGTGACATTTACTTCATTTAGGCTGAATGTCACTTAAATTTTCATGCGAATTGCTAAAGTTTTTTTTTGTTGGTGCAGTTGTGTTATCCAAGCAAAGTATTTCCGTGCGCTGACGTTCAAATACAGCCTGGTTTTTGCCACCAGACCGATAATGATGGAAGGTGGAAAAATACTTATCCAAATGACACAGAACGTGGTAAGATTCTAAGAATCGTATGAGCCAACGTGGATTAGCTTATTTGATCCTCGACTGATCAATTTTCAATCTTTTACATTATCGAACTTATTAAATTAAAGTAAACTATATTTGCATCACTTTATAATTATAGCAATTTGCCCGGCCATTTGTCTAAACTTGTCCTCCAAAGTTTTGTTAATCCTAATATCAAACTTAATCCACGTTGCTGCATTCGATCCGAATAGTGTAGTTTTTATCAAATAAAACGTATTTCAAACCACACGTCCACAGTAACTTGGTCATTGGTTTGCATGATACTTGTCTCGTATTATTAACTAGTTGCACACCACAACAATTTGCCGTGCTCCAAAAGTCTGTTTCGCCCCTAAATGAACTATTCAGAAAGCTATTAAGTTATATAGAAATTCAGCCTCAACGAAACCCTACAGAGTGCTCGATAAAAATAAAGTCAGAACTGGTTACACAATAAAATTACAATAAAATCTTAACATTCAACCACCTGGGGAGACGTTTTTGGTGAACAGGCTTTGTAGTGGTGGTAGTGTAGTTTTTAGCGATTTTATTGAGTAATTCAAGCAGAATCTTAAACAGTGCAATTTATCAGTATTTAAAAATGCAAGTTAGGTTGCGAACTGGCATATATTAAATCTGAAAGTTTCAGCAATGCTTGACGATTTCACTAGGCTTATCATGACGGTTCCGTAAACATGCACAATCTAATACAAATTTATTCGCGCTGTTATAGCGTGGTTTATTACTAACGTCACATTTTCTCGATCCGACGATTGCGACAAGAACCAATTACAGAATTTCCTTCCTCGCTTCTAATTTTCATTTTGTAATTCATTTTAAGCTTATAATTTTAATTTCAAGTATTCATGCAATCAAAGGTTCTGACTAGTGCTGCATTGGTTTGTACTTAAATTGATTAATATATTCATTGTTAAATGTGCCAATCTATTGAAGGACCAAGCCAGACTATATATTGTTGAACACCCAGCGAAATTCTAATGATTTTTAAAAAGAACGAACTATGAAAGCTTTATATTTTTGATAAAATCCGCAAAAAAATGATGAAACGGAAGTCGATTCTGATTGGTTGACGCTCTGATGACTTAATTGTGCGGCTTGCGTTTCGCGAATTCTCTGAAAATCAAGTCTAGGTATAGCAAAGAAGTTGAATAGTTCGTAAAAGAATAAAACACGGACGCAGCTGGACAGCGTTTTTTGGTGTTACTAGCAGATTTTATGCCCAGGCAATGTAGTAGGCATTGTCTCGACTTATACACAGAGTAGACTCAGAGACTTTTTTGGAGTACAGTCGCGTGGCCTAGTACTAAACGCACCCATATAGGGGGTTAGGTGTTACCAGTACGCCAAATTAGCAACTTGAATAAAAAAAGTGACTAAAACTGCATTCAATAATATAGATAGTACTAGTATGCTCTACCGATATGTTGTATCATTTACCGTACGGTAGCCATTCTGACTAGTTTAGAGTGAGCAAATTTTGCATTTGGTAGGCTTGTAACTGAAAATTGACGACACTCGTTTTTTTATGATATTAACCTCAATATTTTACCGCTATACGCAGAGCAATGTGTTAACTGTTTACTAGTGATGTATTTCAAGCTGAAACAATTTAAAACTGGGTCAAAGCATTTTTCCAAAATTTGTTCATTTTCTAGCAATCAATTTTACTTTATGCTTCTCTCTCTTAATCTGGAGTTAAATGCAAAGTTTTGACGAGCGACAGTGTAGTCCATGACGCGTATACCGGTTACGGCAAGTGTCTGTCGAATATCGCGCTGGAGTTCGATTTGCATTGCATTCTTGTTTTTTTCTGTTTTTAATTGGGATTTTGAAGCATAATGCCAATCTAAGGTTGCAAATCGATGAGCTAAAAGAATTAAATGGGTTGGGAATATTCATTGTCTGCATTATCTTATAATATCGAGTGTACAAAGTGAAGTTCCGTTACCACAGCTTTTATAGACTCTTTTACAGTTATACTTTTTCACCGTTAGAAATCCCAATAATTATTGTTTTAATGAATTTTGAATGCAGCAGCCTTCTAGCTTTTTTAAGTTGAATCATTGTAGTATCATACTGGAAATAAAGACAATAACATAACTGCCAGAACCTACCAGTACAGCATATACCAAGATTAGTATTGAATGCCGTCACAGTCATTTTTTTGCTGTACAGTATTTAAGTAGCTGATCAAACATATAGGTAACTGCTAAACGCCTATTTATATGGGGGCATTTAGTACAAGGCTAGGCAACTGTACGCTGTTAAAAAGTCTCTGAGTCTGCTTTGTACATAAGTCGAGACAATGCCTATTATTTGCCTGGGCATAGAATCTGCTTGAAACACAAAAAAAAGCTAACTTGCTGCGCCGGTATTTTATTCTTTTACGAACTATTCAACTTCTTTGCTATATCTAGACTTGACTTGCACAGAATTTGCGAGACGCAAGCCACACAATTAGGTCATCAGAGCGTCAGCCAATCAGAATCGACCTCCGTTTCATCATTTTTTTGGATTTCATCAAAACTATAAGGCTTTGATAGTTTATTCTTTTGGCAAAGGCATTAGAACTTCGCAGGCTATTTGATGACATATAGCGTGGCTAGGCTAAAGTTCCCCTTTTTACCATTAATACAGTACTTCCATTGTGTTTTTTGTGAATCACTTGCGATAATGTTTTTTACTATATTTGCGCTTTCCTTTGTCATTGATAGAACAATGAATAAAAAATGAACAAAAATCAACAATCAGTACTTTCCCAATAATTAAAAAATACAAAACTTTTTCTCCAAACAACACAGATTTGCTTATTACCGAAAGTGACTAATTGCTGCTAATTAAATAGGTTCGTTAGGACAAGGAAAAAAATGCTAAAACAAATGTGATTTTACAGCACCCATAGCAACATAAATATCGTAAACATACATTACTGACCTACAAAATCAATTCCGTTACAAATCAAGTATCATACCATAATTTATATGAAGAAAAGTGTAATAAAAATAGCATTATTGCGAATATTTTATAATCATGGCAATATGCAAGGAAAAGAAAATGACTTCTTAAGAAAGTGATAGCAACAGTATACTATGAAGTTGGCTTTGGACCAAAGTCGTTTTTAAATTCTTCACAAATACCAAGTTAAAAATGGTTAAAAATATATTTTTTTTAGGCCATCTATTTTTTCGGCTCGGCTTAATTGTTTCAACTACCTCTCAAATTCTATAAATTGCGAGAAATTTTTTGTTTTTTTACTCATTTCGATTCATGCCAGCTCAGCTGACGAGGTTTGGAATTGACCAAAATATAGCGCTATTCTTAGCGTTGCATAGAGGGTTGTTATACTCTCAAAATTCAGTAATATCATACAGAATATAAATGAATTTGTTTTTTCGCCGCACGACTGTTTTGCTTGGTGGTAGTTTGGTCAAAAAATTGACTGAGCTCTACCAATTAGCAAAATAGTTACGCTTTCGATTTTGCTGGTGCCGTTAGCAAACAATTTTTCTAGCCTCATGCAATTCTTGAAAATGATTAGCCTTTTCAGACCCGGTTTTAGGTTACGATGCCTGCTTATTGCGAAATTATGTCAAAAACTGCTAAATAATACCGTGCCAATCAAAGAGTACACATTTATCTTAGCGATGTTTTTTGGTGGCATGTTATACACTGTTTGATTATCGAAGTACGTTTTGTACATGAGCACTTTGTTGGCATGACATAGCTATACGCAGGCACGGAACCAAAAACTGGACCTCGTATAGTTCGGACATCTAAAAACGCTAAATGTTATGTTTTGTTAGTTTGTCCGACAGTCAGCAACAGCACATTAGACCTGATATTTTTGCTGGATGGCTCTGGATCTGTAGGAGAGACAAACTTTGGCATTGTACGAAACTGGGTGATCAATGTATCAAGGAACTTCGACATCTCTGACAGAAGAACACAAATTGGAGTTCTCCAATATTCTACATACGACCGAAGACTTCCGTATGTTAATATTAAAACACTAACTAATACTGTATCTTTGTCTGAACATGAATGCAACTATACATTGATTTTTTGATGAAATTAGCGCAAAAAACAACATTTTTACACGTATTCAATAAATTAAAGTTGAATGAATCTATTGCTCGTATCGACTAACCTTAAATTAAAAATAGTTATTGGTGTTTTCGCAAAAAAAAAATCAAACCAACCGAAATTCGGCATTTAGTACAGAGCAATCGAATGATGTCGAGAATGATTAGTTAGAATTGAAGACTTGACGAATTCACCAATAAATGCAGTTGATACAGTAATGCAATAATACAATTAATGGCACAGTTACTTTCAACCGAACCATATTCAGTTATCACTTCAATATCATTTTTCATGTCTGCCAATGACATACAGTAATTATGCAAATAAATCTCGATAGCGTTTCCGCTAGCAGTCATCAGAAATGTCTTTGTGAGTGATGGAGTTGTTAAACAAAAAGACAAATATAGCAGTTGCAATAATTTTTCCTAAGATTTTTTTGTGATCGTACGTTTATTCAAGTCTATTAGAAACAAAAGCTTAATGATTATTCAAGGTTAATTAGTTTATTACGTCATTGAGCTTCCTGTATCGCGTAAAAATATAATGAAACTTAAAAATGGATGTTGTTAAAAGGCAAAAAAAATTGTTAAAACTAATTATGCTTTGAGACGTTTCGCCACAATTTAAGACTAATAAAGCATTCAAATCATGCTATATTTACATGTCAATCAACAAGGTTTTATCAACTTCTGTTTATTAATTTCTTTGAGCAGAATGTTATTTAATAACTAAACTTAAATTTATGATTTACTTGTAGATTAAATAATTACGTTTTAATCAATTATTTTTGTGTTGTTTATTGTGCATATTGATATTGGTTGACCGTTTTAGAAATAAATTCGTTTTTAAAACAATATTTTTCGAAAAATGTGAAGGATCTTTAAAGAATTCTGTTAGCTTCGTTTTTCCATAATTATAATTACAACGGTTATGACGTTGCATTGCTTGCTGTACAAGTGTCAGCAATGTCTTGATAATTTGAGTTTATGGGACTCCTTGAACCCATACTTGATTTTTGTTGGATTCGAAATATCTTTCGAAAAGATGCTTCTCGGTGCAAGCAAAAATTCATTCACTTAGCTTGACAAAAAAATATGGCAACTCTCTGTGACTGATGAGATCGTGTCAAAAAGCACCTATTATACCACGCCAATAGGTAGTATTAGAAGTGTATAATTAAAACTTTTTCTAATTTTGTTTTGATTGTTGCAGATTCAATAGACTTCAGCGAAACTTTCGAGTTGAAGTGCGTTTGGGTAGTGAGACAGACCGAGAAAGATTTGAAGTAAGTACAATTTGATCAGTTTCAACAACTCATTCAAACAAGTCCGTTTGAATTTTCCTTTTCCAGTTGGTTTTGCTTTTTCTTTCGTTCAAATTCAATCAAAGCGAGAGTCAAAATTAACGTTTATCAGATATTTCAGCAGGTCTTTGCAGTTGGCGTTGATGATGCTACAAGGAGGCTTTAGGGGTAAAGACTATCAGGCACATAGCCAGAAATTTGCAATGGGGGGCTGTTTTGAGGGTCTGAGGGCGGATCCTCCAGCCGCCGGAGGCACGGGGGTCTGGCGGCGGACCCCCAGCGCTCGAAAATTTTGCATTTTGAAAATAACTTCATTTTTGGGCTATTTTGATTAAAAAATAATGCTTTAAAAAGGTGACTTAGAAATCGGCAGTGCAAACATGATTAAACTGGTGGCATAAATGGGCTATTTGGGAGGTGGCTAATGGTAAAATGTTAGTTGGTAAATTATAAAATTGAATTGTTCAGTAAAACTCACACAGAGTAATCTATTTCTTATACAGTTTATAGAGAAAAATAATTGGGGGGCTAATGAAAAGATATTTGAGAGAAATGATTGGTAATTAACTAATACTGAATAGCCCCCCCCCCCAGTTTCTTAGTTTATAGTATATTTGTTGATGACACCTATGTTTAGCATTTTCACTCTTGCGATCAAATTCGATTGCTTATTTCTTATGATTTTTCAAAGTTTTCATTTTTTGTTAGTTTTATTTTTGACAAATTAGCCCCCCCCCTCTGAATATATCTTTCAAAAAATGTTTTAAATCACTATTTAGTCCACTCCGGTTCATAAAACAGTATCAAAAGTGGTAAAAACGTAGTGTTTTTCTCATTCTGCATTTTGGTCGACGTGCCAATTGGGGGGCTATAGCCCCCCCCCCCTTCCTGGCTACGCTACTGAAGACTATATGGCATTCGGAAAAAATGCGTTTGGCTGTTGGGATGGCATTTCGTTAGGAGCAATTGGCTTTTTTTCCATTCACTTTGTTTCATTTAACTAGAGTAAAACAAGAATAAGAAATATTCATCAGTGCATTTTTGATTTGCTTTTTTAAGGGTCAAGATAACAGTTTGAGTTGTGGTTATACTATAGGTCAGAGTTAGATTTAGGGTTAACTTTAGAGTAAGAATTTGAGTTTGGGTTAGATCCGAATTAATAAAAAAAACTTGATCGAAATTTCCTTCCTTCACTTTATCTTCCAATCTCGCAGCATTGGCTTGTTTCAAGAGCCATGTCACTAACCTAAGTAAAAGCCAGCTTTCCATGGTTTTCTTTAAATATATGGGACATCTTTTGAACGAAACAAATTCCTATATTTGATCATTTAACTCTTATATAATTACCATATATGGAATTAGACAGATATGAAAGGTCGTCAATGTTATTAGCCGTTGGTAATTAAAACTTATTTCTTTTCCTCTGAAATTGCCACATTATTTGCATGTGTCAATCAAAATCGGGAAGTGCATCAATTGACAGAAACGAGAACTAAACCTTTAAAAAGACTAATTTTGAATTATTTCGTCTTTTAACATTTGGAAAATAATAGGATGGTTTACTAAGTTTGGAAAACCTGAAGTTTCCAACTTTCGTGGCTTGATAACGTTAGCACAAACATTACCAAAAGTTTTTAAGATGCAAACTATGACGTGACGGTAATTACCGTTTGTCGTCATGTATTGCGTTATCCGGATCTAGTAAAGCAGCCAAGTGGAGCTGCTTTTTAAACTTAAGTTTTTGTACAAGTATAATTACTGGTAACTTTCTTTTCCGGTCGAAGGAGAGTAAATTCCATGAAAAAGTTAAGCATAACTCTAATTTTATTTCAAGAACTATCAAGTGCTACATATTGAACGCTTTTCTATTTTGAAAGTTGTACGCTTTTGTATACCACAGTACATGCGTAAGTCACTGGGTCATTTGTTTGAAAATAACGCAACATAAAGAAGTAAGACTAGGCCGCATTGTGGTGCTACGTGCTAGTTAACCACAATATAAACTGAGGAAAATTTTTAGTGCATACAGCGGTTGTTATTGAAACGGTTGGGTTTGATTCTACGTCAGGTCAAACCAAAGGTTATAAAAATTGATATTCACAACTTTCCAACTTGACATTCAGCAATAAAAAGGGACAGCGTGAATCTTCCAACGTGTGCGTCAGGAAGGTGTGCACGTAGCAGCTTGACTAGAAAACCAATAAGTCTCTTTACTTTCTATTGGCTTGTAATTACAATTACAAATTTGTACGTAATAATTCGAACTTGTATTTTAGTTTTCGGTTGAATTTTGGAAAATGCTGTTGTGTTTCAGACTCGAGTGAGCAACATTAGATATTTGACAGGAGCGACCTATACAGCAAGGGCTCTAAACTTCTCGGTATCTCAGTTTCGCCGGTCAGAAAGATATAATATGAACAGTACGAATTCCAAAGTTCTCGTGTTATTGACTGATGGAAAGTAAGTTTACAATCTTTGCCAGATCATAATGACGCCTTTGACTGTCACAAACAATAACTAATCAACTTGACCTGGAAAAAAAAACGGCAATCAGCAATCTCAGAGCAAGAATAAAATGGCGATATTCCGTTTGAGGCTTTCGCAGCATGAATCGAGTTGTCTAAGACCACATTGCGTTTTCTTATTAACTTTGCATTTTTTTCTGTTTCGAAGCGTTTTTCTGAACAAATACAAATGAAAAAAAAAAGAATGTTTGGGCCAATTTCCACTTCATTGTACCAGCAGACAAACATAACCCTTCTCGAAGAAATTTCGTAACGATAACGAGCTGTAGGCAAAACTGCTCAAGATTTGACCGGCTCAAGAAATAATCCCAAGGCCTCCTGTTCCAGAGACGAACACAATACCGTTTACTAAACTGGCAGGTATTGCAAGTTTAAATGTGTCTTAGAAGTTGAAATCATGACTTGTCTTAAATAATGATGCTATCAACTTCCAAGTTTTATGAGCATTTTAATCCGAACTCCAATTGCGAACACGCAATCAAAATAATTCGTTCTCATGATACAGTCCATTAGATTAGCCATTCCGCTCATAGCACCATACAGTGGACGAAATGATAAAAGTAGAACCTGTTTATTTATTACTGGCATAACAAGAGGATGAATGATGCAACAGTAACTTCAGAGAGCACTCAACACATCTGCAAAGTCTTTTTTGTCTACTTGATAGACAAACACCGTCTCCTTTTTTTTAGCATAGCTTTTTAAAGCTCAAAAAATCTTCGCTACGCCGCTGTTGATTATTTTTTAATGATATTTGTATTTACTCTTCCAGCGCCACTTTGCCAGAATTGCTGAACGATGCAGCACGATACGTTCGTCGACTTGGAATCAAAGTTTTCGCCATTGGTGTTGGTGATGCAAATGTTGCTCAACTGAGGGTGCGTGGTATTTTGCAATTGTAAAATGTACTGGTAGTTACATATTTATTTACAAAACAAATTGCCTTGACCTAGAAACAGCAAAAATTAACTTTCGATTTTTGCGCCTATAGCTGCCATCTGACATGCGGTAGAAGCTTTATACGCTCTCTTTTAAAACTGAACAACAATCAAGAAAGGTGTGAAGTGTAAATGAGTGAATGTAAGCCACAACTCGGAACAGGTGAATATTCGGTGAGTTGTTCCAAAAAATTTAGCATAGACTAAACAACCGTTTGAGCACTGATACAGGATTGTTACCTAACAGTGCATACAACAATCAGTTTTTCTGACTACGCAACACCTTTGGTGACTGTTTCTTCATATCAAAATCCGTAGCCTATCGGGATGCAAATTAAAAAATTCATGCGCTGGGCAAAATAGTAAATTAGAAATCTATACTATTACAATCATGTACAGTAGATATTTGCGACGAAATACTGTATATTAATCGTGATGTAATATATTTCAGTTGATTGCAACTGGGACCAACTCAGATACCGGAGTCTTTTTTGTGAACGATTTTTCTGCCTTGTCAACTGTGACCGATGGCTTGAGAACCGGAATCAGAGATTTTGCTCTTGAAGGTATATATACATATTATTGTAAAATCGGAGTTTCAAGACAAAACCTTCTCAAAAATAATACATTCATTTTTATGATTTCTAAATCTCCACCAGCACTATTTAAAATTAATTTCTTTTTAGGATCGTCCAATTCTGGCAGCTCAAATTCTTCGGAAAGCAACACAGAATTGGAGTTGGGAGAAGTTGGATTTTCGATTGCAAATAAACGTGGTAACAACGTAAGTACTGACAAAATTCAGTTGAATTTGTTTCCCGCCTTTACTTCGTGAAAAATGTTTTTGTTTTGTCTTTGTATTTTGCATTGTCATTAAAGTTCTATTGTAATGTCATACGTTTGTTTGTCCTAGTTGGTTTTTTCCAAGTTTTTAAATGTTCGCGTTTTGTCTAACGGCATGTTTAATTGATCTTAAAAAAGGGTTTGTACAGCAAAAGTAAGTAAAATTTGAACAGAAACGAGGTAAGTTTGCATTGGAATAAGTATCTGTATTCTGTTGTTTCTTTCATCGTTTTACAAGCATACCATAAAGCAGCGTTTCTCAAACCATTAGTAGCGATCCATATGTGGGTCCTTGACTTATGTAGAGCCCTTAGTACTTTGATTGTCTTTGATTCATAGGTAGGCAAACAAATATCCAATATTGTACGGAGAAGCCAAAACCCCTTTTCCAAGTTCATATTTATGTGAGATGGGATTTTCTGCTCTGGTAACTATGAAAGACAAATCTAGAAACCGTCTAGATGCAGAGCAGTAGCGTAGCCAAGGGGGGACTACACCACCCCTCTCCTATTGGTCTGTCGACCAAAATGCATTATACAAAAAATAGCACGTTTTTCGCACTCTGAGACAGTTTTTTGTACTAGAATGGACTAAGACGTCAATTTAAAGCATTTTTTTGAAACATGCATTTAGGGGGGCTAATTTGTCAAAAACGAAACTAAAAAATCAGTAAAAACCTTGAAAAATAGCCGAAAATAAGCAATCAAATTTGATCGCTTGTTTAAAAATGTGAACAAACAAAGGTTTCATTAAAAAGAACTTTATAAACTTAGGAATAGGTGGGGATGGGGGGCTTTTCAGAGTTAGTTAATAACCAATCACTTCTCTCAAATCTCTTTTTATTAGCCCCATTCTCTCCCAACTATCTTTTTCTACTCGCAGAGACAAAATCGATTACTCCTTGTGAGTTTCATTGAACTGTAGGATTGTATGATTTACCACCTTGTAAATAAGACAACTGAAATTTTACCATTAGCCAACTCTCACATAGCCATTTATGCAACCAGTTTGATCGTGTTTGTACTGCCAGTTCCTATGCCACGTTTTAAAAGCATTAACTTTTATCAAAATAGGGCTAAATTTAACTTATTTTTGCAAAACGTTTTCGAACGCTGGGGGCTCTGCCCCCAGGCCCCCGTCCCTTCGGCGGCAGAGGCTTTGCCCCCAGACCCCCGAAACAGCCTCCCTCTAATGCGGATTTCTACCTGCGCGCCTGATGCTCAGCATCCAATGCGTTTAGCGTTGAGTGATGTTGAGCCACCATTTCAAAAATTGTTGTAGCAAAATGGAGATAATTGTTGTGTAATAAAAGTTCTGCTTTTTTGCGTTCTGTTTTTTTTTTGTGTGTGTGTGTGTGTGTTTTTGTATCTATTTAGAAGGGTGGCAACTGCTCTTGCTTATAAGGTTTTTACTCGAATTTGGGACGCAGAAGAAAATGGTTGAGAAACACTGCCATAAAGGTTCTGAAGCAGTCAATTTTACGAGATAAGGGAATCAAAAAAAACAAATTTACTGAATCAAAATTCAAGGTAGGTGACACAGGTAAGAGTCTGAAAATCGCATCATTTTTCTCACAGTAATACAAACGGCGCTCAGTTATCATCTCCAATTCGAAATATAACTGTCTCTGTCTATTTTCAGCAGCAGAAACTTAGCTCTCCCATGCACCCTTACGTTGAAACTTTAATGCTTGTTTCGATTTGCTTATCAGGA
The DNA here is from genome assembly GCA_963965965.1 of Trididemnum nubilum. Lineage (NCBI taxonomy): Eukaryota > Metazoa > Chordata > Ascidiacea > Aplousobranchia > Didemnidae > Trididemnum > Trididemnum nubilum. The sequence continues at coordinate 6,209,951 of OZ014483.1, forward strand.
ATAAACTGTTTGACGCTTAGTTTTCTGGCAAAATGTTTTTTTGTACATAATGTTAAAACTTGTCTTTATTTACAAACTAATTTAAATCGGGTTCAACGCAATTTGCCTTTTTTTTGCTGCCAGCAGTTGGACATTCGATGGAAAAAAATTGTGCGAAAACTGCTACCTAAATTTATCTGCGAGTGGGTATGACATGATGAAATGTTTTGAAGCGCTCCAACGGATGCACGTTGCACAGTATACGGAGATTATCACAAGTTACTACGAATTAGGCTAACTTAAATCAAATCAAATCAAATCTTTCATTATACTCGCTGGATTACGCCGAAGAGTGTAACGAGTTGGCGGGGCCCATCTCCGCGTCACTGCGCCCGGCAACACAGCTCCTTTCGAAGAAATGTCGCAGCGGCGGCGAGCCGTTGGCAACACTGTGTCCAATTTGACCGGCCCGAGATTTGAACCTCAGACCTCCCGCTCCAGAGACGAACGCGTTACCGCTCGACCAACTGGCCGGTATAATCCGAAATTTCTATTCAGCTTATTGAGGATTTTATCGGATTCTAAATCGCAAGATTGTGTTCGTAAGCCACAACGATAACTTTTTGGGAGTGACTATTGAACTGGAAAATTTTAAGTTAAAGGGAATAAAACGAAAACGATGAATATTCAAGTTTTTTTAAAGTACCACAAGTGAAAAATCATTTATTCCCTACAAACACTCTGCCACTGTTCAAGCCCTTAAGGTTAGTCCAGTTCGACCAAAAGTCTTGTCCAGCTGGGGAATAACTTTGTTAAAGAAGCTGAGGGCTGCCGATGAGAGCGAAAAGCTCGGAACAGCGATGTCCAGCCCTGCGCAGGGCATTTTTATCTGCTTTTGTAAGGACAAATTATGGGTTTTGGTTAGGAGTAAATTCGGGGTTAGTTCAGGAGTAAGAAGTTGAGCTTGGGTTCGATTAGAGTCAAAAAAAAACTTGATAAAAATTTTCGGTGAAATAACAAAATATTTCTAACATTTTCGATTCAAATGAGAAGCGGGTTAAGATTTTATAACCTGATAAAAATTTAGCTACAAATCTCCATTTTTTTGATATATCAATTGCCTGTTAAATGTACAGCATAAGAAAATAACGTTGCAAGATTTTAGAAGAATTCAGGGATTTTGCTACACTGCGGTTTGAACATCAAAACAATGATGCTGTCTTCAAGTTGCAAAGCAGCCACTCAACAACAAAGATTTCGAGGTAGCAAGAGAAGCGGAATTCACAATAATGTCATTTCAATAACAAAAGGGGTTGTAAAATGGTGTAGCTATATTTGTATATTTTGTTCGAACTAGAAGTGTTAAAATAAAAAAAATTACTGGCGTTCATTGGTAGATCACAAAATATAACCACTACCAGCGACATACCGACCATGAGTCCAGATGAGATTAAAAATATTGAATCAGAGCCGACATCTTGGATTAATAGCTACTAACCAAAACCAAACCGTTACGCGATCAGCAACAACTGACTACGTGTCCATCAATGTACGACACTGTGTGGGTCTCTAATCAGCGATATAGGTCTACTGAAAGCGATAATTCAGTGGCGCAACCAGAGGGGGTAAGAGGGCTTCAGTATCCCCTTAGCCAAGTCATTGCAAACTTCAACCCAAAAAAGCAAGAGTTTAAACATATTTTGGACTGGAAAAGGGGGTGGTTTGAAAAGCTGGGCAATTTAGTTTTTCAACTGGGTGAATTCCCACCTGCAGCAATTTAATTATTTTAAATAGCTCTAAAAACGAGCAAAATTTGATCCGAATAGCGTTAAAACTCCGAAAAAATCCAAAAGTTGCCCTTCCTCCCCAGATCTCCTGGCTTCCGGCGACTGGGGGGCTATGCCCCCACACTGCCATTTGTAACATCCTTGCGTTGCACATGTTTGCTCAGCAGCTTGCTAAATTGAGACATTTTTCAAACAAAAGAATTTTAGCTTTGGGTTCAAAGCCCATTCTTAGCAAAATTCTTCTTGCCCGCCAGCGATAGCAGTATATGTTTCCTTTAAAATTTCACCCATAAAAGTTGTATCTCGTAACAAACAAATTTTGAACAGACTTACAAAAAATAAATTAAAAAGTTTACAAAGCGTATGCTTTTATAATTTAACACTAGTTTGCGCAAAAAAAGCAAAAATCTGATGCTACAAAAACAACATAAATAAAAAATTTAGTTCACTAATCCAGCCCAGCAAAACAACAGCAAATATTTCACAGAGTTTCTTTTAATATATGTGAAAAAATATTTAAAATAAAGTATGAAAATAGTATTCAAAAACGTATGAAAATCAAGATTCGCATAGGCTAGGAAAATTTGATTGATAATAAATTGGTACCAGCAAAGTCCAAAGCATAACTATGCTGTTCAGTCATAGAGCTCAGTCAATTTTTTGACCGAACTACCCCAAGCAAAACATTCGTGCGGGAAAAAAAAATTACTCTCTGTAATGAAAAAAAAATTGAGAGAATAATGACCCTCTATGCAATGCTCAGGATAACGCTATTTCGGTCAATATCTAACCTCGTCTGCTGAGCTGGCATGAATCGAAATGAATAAAAAACAAAGAGTTTCTCACTATTTATAAAATTCCAGGAAGCTGAAAACAGGCCAAGCCGAAAAATTAAAAGGTTGAGACAAAAAAACAAATATCGGCGAAACCAACTTTAATCTCCGAAGTCAAAATCACTGTTTCACCAGCGATCAAAATGCAAATCAAGCATAGAAATCGGCTACGGGTTTTGATGAGCCGAAACCAAATTATGCCAATTAGCCGCTAAAATTGGTCAAAGCCAATGAGTTTTGAGCTAAAATTTTTTTTTTCTTTTGAAGCAAAGCTGTGCTTAAAAAATTGATGACTTTGCAAGGTACCAAATCCAACAATAATTAACAGCCAATAAAGCTGAAAGTAGAACAGCAGGGAATCAGGCCAACAGGCGATTCTCAACAACAAACTCCAAAAATCAAACCAATAAGTAGATAAGTCTAAAAATTTATCAAGAATAGATGGGATCAGCCGCAAAGTTGGGGATCGCAAACATCAATTCCGTCAACAAGACCTGGGAGACAGTAATCTGCTCAATTGCAAGTGTTAAAATCAGCAAAAAAAACAAATGAAAGGCTAGAAATTATACTAATATTCAATGCAAACCGAGAATCACTAATAAGCTATCATAATTACAAGATTCGCATAGACTAGGAAACTTTGATTGATAATCGTTACCAGCAAAATCCAAACCATAATCATTTTGTTAAGCCATAGATCTCCGTCAATTTCTTGACCGAACTACCCCAAGCAAAACAGTCGTGCGGGGAAAAATCATTCTCTGCAATAAAAAAATTTTGAGAGTTTATTATCCCTCCATGCAATGTTCAAGATAGCGCTCTTTCGGTCAATACGAAACCGCGTCAGCTGAGCTGGCATGAACCGAAATGAGTAAAAAACAAAAAAAATTTCTCACTATAGTATTTATAGAATTTCAGGTAGCTGAAAACCGTCCAAGCCGAAAAGATAGTAGGCTGAAACAAAATAGCAAAAAATAGGCAAAAACCAACGATCAGCTCCGAAGTCAAAATTACTGTTTCGCCAGCGATCAAAACGGAAATGAAGCGTAGAAATCGGCTACGAGTTTTAAAGAACCAATTTCTACGCTTCATTTCCATTTTGAACTTTTAAGCACAACTTTGCTTCCAAAAAAATTTGTTAGTTTAAAACTCATGGGCCATGGCCGATTTCAACGGCTAATTTGCATAATTTTTTTTCGGCTCATTGAAACTCGTAGCCGATTTCTACGCTTGATTTGCATTTTGATCGCTGGCGAAACGATAATTTGCCTTGCCTATTTTTTGCTTTTTGTTTCGGCCTAGTACTTTTTCGGCTGGGCCTGTTTTCAGCTATCTGAAATTTTATAAATAGTGAGAAAATTTTTGTTTCTACTCATTTCGATTTAAGCTGCTAGCTCAGCCGACGAGGTTTGATATTGACCGAAATAGCGCTATTTTGGACTATAGGCGTGGCCAGGATTTTTGATTGGGGGGGGCCCAAACCACAAATCACATGCAATAACGTCATCAGAAACTTCGAAAGAGGAATTTTTTGTAGAGGGCAAAGATATCATAGAATGGAAGATCAGAAGCCGTGGCCTGGTGTTGGACTCGTTCAAGGGAGAGGGTAACTAGGAACTCGTTCAAGAGAAAGGGCTTAAACCAATAGTCAAAATTCGGAAATGTCTAAATTGAGAGACGTGTTGGAGTAAAGAAGTGTACTGTAATTCAAATGTATCACAGACGGGGGTCTGGGGGTGAAGCCTTCAGCCGCTGGGCAGTTTTTTGTAATTTTTTGGAAAAAAAGCTATTTTAATACTAGTGGATCACATTTCGCACGTATTTAGAGCCATTTGAAAGTACTAGATTTTTAACATTTAAAAGCCAATTCAAAAAATTAAGTTGTTCAGTCCTCCTTTTGCTTGCAATTTAAGTCTAAAACACGTCTAAAATCTTGCATTTTGGGGTTGAATTTTTTAAGTGATTAGGCCCAGGTAGGGGGAAGTAAAGTGCATTGCGTCCTGCAATATTTTAGCACTAAATAACAATCCAGTCGAATATTCTCCGTAGAGATTATTGTTTTGTTATGAAAACAACCAGTTACAGGAATACATATACGGGCAGGGGGCCCAGGCTCTCTCAATTCAAAAATTTGTTCAATGAGCAATTATTTCTTTACTGTAGCTAATTTTTTTCAAAAGTATTTGTTGCAAAAAAACTGGCGAGGTGGAGGTGAATTGCTATCGAAAAATGTACAATAGATAGTTTCGCCTACAAACCATGTTATTACCCGGACCGGATTTACATTCAATTGGGCCCCTGGCACTTTGAGATTTTTGCAATATTTTGTCGGAAAATACAGGTGAAGACCAAAAAAAGTCTTATCTGAGTGCGGGGTCCCTGGCACTGCTGAGCCACATGTTAAATCCGTCCCTGGTTAATGGTCATTGCATTACTTTCATAAAAAGGTTAGATGAGGGCCTCAGTTAGCAACTTTTAGGATAAAAACCCTTAATATCACTAGGGTTATACGTTTGAATTGGTTGGCAAACACAAATTAAAGGGGCCTGGGCCCAATGGAACAATATTATTGTTGGGGGCCATTTAAATATTACTGTCGGGGGCATTTTAAAATTGGTTGGCAAAAATTAAATTGAAGGGGCCCGGCCCCCTGGATCAATATTATTGTTGGGGTCCATTTAAATTGGGGCCATTTAAATATTATTGACGTGGGCATTTAAAAATTGATTGACAATAATTAAAGGGGCCCGGGCCCCCAGGATCAATATTATTGTTGGGGGCCCATTAAAATTGGGGGCCATTTAAATATTGTTGTACGGGGCTCATTTAACTTCGTTGGCAAAAATTAAATTGAAGGGGCCCGGGCCCCCAGGATCAATATTATTGTTGGATCCCATTTAAATTAGGGGCCATTTAAATGGGCCTCCTGGAACAATATTATTGTTGGGGGCCCATTTAAATTGAGGGTCATTTAAATACTGTTGTGAGGGGCATTTTTTAATTATTTGGTTAAAATTAAACTGAGGGGGCCCGGGCCCCCTGGATCAATATCATTGTAAATTACTGTTGTACGCGTGTACTGTAGTACGCGAAGATGCTAAAAGAAACTGAAACTGTCTGAAGAAACAATAGTATTTTTTGTGACATTTTTATCATTGGTAGCATTTCGATTGGGGGGGGGGGGCGGGCCCCCGGCCCTAGATACGCCTATGTTCTGGACATTGCATGGAGGGTTATTATTCTCTCAAAATTTTTTTTACGACAGAGAATAATTTTTTTCCCCGCACGACTGTTTTGCTTGAGGGAGTTCAGTCAAGAAATTGACTGAGCTCTACGACTTTAAAAAAATTATGCTTATTATCAATCAAATTTTTCTAGCCTATGCGAATCTTGTAATTATTATGGCATAATAATGATCATCGGTTTGCATTAAGTTTTAGTGTATATTTTAGCCTTTCATTTGTTTTTTCGCCGATTTTAACACTTGCGATTGAGCAGATTACTGCCTTCCAGGTCTTTTCGACGGAATTGAAGTTTGCGATCCCCAACTTTGTGGCTGATCCCATCTATTCTTGATAAATTTTTACACCTCTCCAATAATACGAGTGAAAGTCCTGAGCTAAAATGCTCAGAAAAGCAACAAAAATACAACTGAAACTTCAAAGTTTAAAATTTAAATGAATCGCTATCTTGACCACAGCGATGCAGGTTCATAACTACTGACATAAACAGAAGAGGTCAAAAATGAATTTAGTCATTATTTAAGTGATGTTATAATCGCAAATTCAAATGCAAACCTTTTCAGTAAGCTTTTTAAGATTAATTGCCCTAAAAATTTTAGTCACGAATTTGACCTGTCAACAAATATCCATCCTTGCAGAATATGGATTTGCACAATTCAAAATTTACTGATTCATTCAGGCGTATATGAACCAAGCATTATGGGTCTGCCTCAAGCTACACATAAAAACAGCTTATCTTGATTCTGTTTGTAAATTTTTTGTCAAGCAGAACCAACCCAGTGGGTAGACTGCGTAGTGCTTAGCCCCAACGGAACTATGTGCAGGGCTGCGAACTTAAACTGGAACCTGAAAAAACTCAATCTTTTGGCGAACTCAAGACTTAAACTCGAAAAAATAATTTTTCTGAACTCAAATAAAACCGTTCGAGTTTATTAAAAAGAAATATTATCTTTCTTTCTTCATTGCCCGCTTTTCCGTGAAGGTTGCGGGGGCAGCAGCTCGAGATTAAGCCGCAACACTTCACGATCTTCCATCATTTCGCTTGGGTGAAGTTCCAAGCGATTTATCCAAGATCCTCTATGTATTATAGTCGATCTAGTTTTAGGTCGTCCAACTGGTCTTCTCCCATTTGCTTTGGCAATTAAGCTTGTTTGAGAAGTCTTTCCTGAGGCATTCTGTAGCTTAGATCAGCATGGTTTCCCAAAGTGTGTTTCGCGGCACACCAGTGTACTGCTGGTTTTAAAATGTATACTTAGTGGTTTTAAAATGTATAGTTTGTGATTGGGTTTTAAAATGTTTACGTTGTAAAATGCAAAAATATCTATTTATCTTATTTGTGGGTTTTAAAAAAATAATTGGCAATTAACTTTACAATACAAAGTGTATGTAACTGCATTTAACCGTTTAATTACTTCATAAAATTTACGTAGCCTACCGTATCAACTTTTTGTAGTTTATTATGACATCACAATATGGTTACGATATACCGGTACCGTACCGGTACATTTTTTTTCTGCAGTGCGAGAGCAAGATCGAAAGAGTAAACTTTTCAATACATAGTAAGGCAAATGTGGACTGAACATTTTAGGTTAAAACAAAGTGAAAGGTAATATGGATAAAATATTTAGGCATAACTAGACAGGAAGCAAATACAAACATCAAAGAAGTGCCCTCAAAAAAGCGTAAATTATGTAATGCCTGTCAAGCTGAGAGTATGTTTGTCTGATGTCAAGCCCAAAATTCAGAGACTCTGTGCGCCAAAACAAGCACATGCTTCTCATTGAGTATTACTGTGTCCTATATTGATTGACATTAAAATGACTTCTGCATATTTCTGTTTTGCATAATTCGTTCAAGGTACTGAAGGTAGCAATGTTAAAAAAAAAGTTTTAACAAGCGCGGTAAACGCAGAGGTATAGGTCTGATGCAGCAATTCTAGGTGTAGCGCAGTCGAATCAATCATTTCTAAGTGTGCCGCAACCCAAAAAAGTTTGAAAACCGCTGGCTTAAATGGTAAAAGAAATACAAAGATTTAAAAATTGTCAAAAAGAAATATGTTTTATTTATTGATCATGCCGTGTAAACCGAGATTACATTCGTTATTTTGTTTATGCCGTGGCAACCTAGAAAACCAGCATGTCAACAAACAAAGTGATTAAGTCGATAAGTAAAGTTAGCATTTTTGTCAGCCTGAACTCAAACTAGAAAAACTTGATATTTTTTCCGAACTTGAACTCGAAAAAATTACTGTAGAACTCTAGCTTGGACTTGTAAAATGGGCTGAATTCGAACTCAGACTTGAACTCGAAAAAAAATTGATCGAGTTCGCGGCCCTGAATATGCGTAAAGTATCTTTTCCAAAGAAACATGTCCAAGCGTTTATTTTACCACCAAATACGTCAATTTGATAAAGTTAACCAAAAGCATGTTTGAGTGGTACCTAGAGATGTAAATGTTTTTTTGAATCTTGTTTTTCATTGAAAAAAACACAGCATCTAAAAAAAACTTGTTTTATATTTCTCTAGACCAAAGAATAGAATAAAATTTTTAAAAAACATGTTTTTTTTTCAAAAAAACACGGCCCCCAAACAAACTTTTTTTTTGTTGCTAAATCAAGGTTCTGCTGCATGTGTAGGTATAGCAGCGCAGTTTTACCACCGCACTAGGAGACTAAGACCAAGAAATGACCAAAGCGTTGTGTTCTGCAATGCGTTATTATGTGCACCTAGCTATGATAAATCTTATTCAAGCTTTAAGATTATTAACTAAGTTATTAATGTTCCATCGATTTCATGGAAGGCACTCCACTGTTTTAATTGTAAGCTAACCAATCCTAGACAGTAATTATTAATTTTTTTTCCATATATTTTACCCAACCAATCATATTTCCTTCTCGTCAGAAGCTTTTCAGAGTCGAACAGACTTCCTTGATAACGATCTTTTGTCTGATTTGAAATGCATTGAGCACTGAGCAGTATTGTAATTCGTAACAGAAGAGCTCAGCCAAAAAAAAATTTTGACGAGAGAATATGAAGTTGTCTTTACCGAAAATCAAAAATTCTGCACCACCCAAAACATGTTAAAACGCCTATCATAGCTTTCTAAATTATTGCTTCTTGCTCGAGCTTTATGGAAGTGTGAAGTTCATCATGTTAGATTATTATACATGCTGCGTGAATCTTTCTTTTTACATTGTAGCAGCACGAGTGAAATGTTTCACTTGAGAAACTCTAAAGCATCTATAGTTGTTCTGCTTTCGCTTGGACGTGAAGCTTTACGCACCGTGATACCCTTAAAGGGGCATTGAAGTCTAATTTTTGAATTTTAACACCAAATTTATAAAAATAATTGATTAGCAACGTTTTTGTCCCGTTTTTTCATTGTTTGAGGTTAAATAGCTTTAAGGGAAAAGATTTTGAAATAAGGGAAAAAATTTAACAGGGCAACACTACATCAAATTTGCATAAGCGATTTCAAAACCAACTTTGCCAAATTATAGGTCTGAGAGTGACGATGTGCTTTTGGCAGGTTTTCTGATGTGGCTTCGGTACTTAGATGAGTTTTTAAAAGTGGAATTCATCTTAGTAGTTTAAATTTGCATCTTTCGCACAAGCATATTTGATTTAGTGTACTTGGAAGAAAAAATGAAAAGTAGGCCTATTTTTGGCCTAGTTGTTCTTTGTAATTATTAGGGTGAACCAACCTGTATAAATTGCTGTAGGTTAGACTAGACTTTACTGTTTTTTATAATTTCTTAATAGGCTAGGCTTACATACCGTAAGCAATGATTAATGTCAGCTAGCGTGTAGTAGCCCTAGTAACAGTAACAGCGACACCAAACGTAGACAAATTTTTTAAAAAGTGAAAGAAATTCTGGTACGAAATCTGAAACAAAGGAAAATATAAATGCAATAATCTTTTGATGTAGTAATGGTAGAATTCTGAAGTTGAGCTCAAAAATTATTTTAAAAATACAAATTTTGTTTCAAATGCAATAATAATAATCAATAAAAGTTAGGCTTCAATGCCCCTTTAAATAACACATCTATTTAACAAATTTAATAGAACAATTGAAAACAAAGCCTTTCTTGCCAGTGCGATCACAAAAAAAGCTTAACATTTGCAAACATCGCAACGATCAACATCAGTTAGGCCTATTGCAGCAACAGTTTTCAATGCTGAGTAAAGTATTAGAAAGAGAACGCAAAGCACAATAGTACAAAATAATGCACAGTGTACTATGTAAATATTTAAGTAAAGGACAAATATTTCATAGAATTGCAAACGTTGATATAAATGGAAAACCTTCAGATGTTCAAAAATGTTTAAAATTTAAAGCTTTACTCCTACAACCTCAGTTTTTTTGAAACAAAACTTTATCTTTAACATGCATATTTTGTATTATTTAGATTAGAATATTTCTGGTCCCTCCCTAACATTATCTTTTTGTCTCTAGTATTTACTAAGCTATTGCCAGTCAGACTACTGTAGCTTTCACTAATAAAAATGTCCCCAAGTTACATTGGTGCTGCTAAGCATTGGCGGAAACTGGAAACCAATCCTAAGTCTAAGTCATTCAGTTACATTGGTGCAGCTAAGCGTTGGTGGAAAGCAATCGTAAGTATAAGCAATTCAGTAACATCTGCATCTTAACATTTTTTGCAATTATTTCACCATTGTTGTAATATTTTTGATAATTCAAGCTGCACATGAAACGTGCTTCAACAAGCCACTAAATGAAAACCGAGCTTTCTTTAGCAAGTTGGTGAATTGAAAGTTCAAATAGTTTTACAGCTAATGTCTTTTAGAAATTTTGAAAAACATACACTTGAAAGTTTTACCATACGCTTGAGATTTAACTTTCACTATCGATAATGTCCAAACAGTTTAAATTAATGAGTTCATTGGCTATCAAAACACCAACTGCAGACTATTTGTCACAGATGCTTTCTATCTCGATTGCATCTCCAGCAATTGGAACATAAACACTTTTCTCGGAGTTGCTGGTCATCGATGTCTTGGCCGCTTGGCTTGAATGTTTAGATTGCTGACCAGTAGTGCGCTGTATGTTTTGAGAAACAAATACAAGTTTTGATGCTCTGTTATAGGTCAGTCGGTTGCGTTTGGCTGTGTGAATGTTGCTGTAGCAGCTAAAAGATCGCTCTACAGCTGTAGTAGTCGATTGTAATTTTAAAAGTCTACCAGCAATCTTACTCAATTCTCAGTTGGTACAATAACCGTTCCACCAAGAAACTGGAGAAATGTTTGCAATATTTTTCCGCAAAAAAGGCATAGAACCCATCCTTTGCTGAATACAGAACGCAATCTTGATGAACTTTTGATGAATCTACAGTCAGTAACTCACAAGAGAAAAAAGTTTCAGCAAGGCAGCATATACATTCGATCGCTGCAACTTTTTCCTCATCGCAGAGCAGTATTCCGTGATCACAAAGATCCAAAAAATAGGCCGCCTTATGAATGATTTTGATGCAAAATTCTTCTCTTTCAGCAAAAATGTTTGCAATCTTTTCTTGCTCTTGCAAAGAAAAAGGAACCGACTGAAGGTTGTCCCTGATGTCACATCGAACGTACGCGTAAAGTTTGTAAACTTCAGTCACATTTGGAACGTCTGCTTCCAATTGAGTGATTGCTGAAGAAATGGTATCAGTAAATTCACTACTGCTTCATTGACGTTCCAAAAATCATCATCTAAAATCGTCTTTTTCACTTCTTTCGCCAAGGTGCTTTTTTCTGATATTTCCGCTACAGCAAGCTTTTGTAAGACAACCTTATTTTTCTGTACTTTCTCCAAACAAGTGACCTCAGATCCCCACCTTGTCTTGGCCAGCAGTTTCAGAGTAACATTGACTTTTTCAACTTTCTACATGCTTTTCAGTAAATCCACCAGCATGTGCTTGCTTTTAAATTCTTTGACAATTTGTTAGGCCTGCTGTTTTTAATGTCTCCAATTTCATTAGATCACCAAAAATTAAATTCATGCTATGAGCAGCACAGCCATAACAAGTAAGTTCCGAATACTTTTCCCCCAACAGTTTCCAAGATTTTTTCATGTTGCTTGCATTATCTGTTACCAAAGCTATAGGCATTTTGTCGCATTCTTGTTTGACTTCGTCAATGACACCTGAAACTGCCTCTGCAATGTATTCTACAGTATGGCTTTGCATCTCAGTATGAATCGATTTCCAAAAAACAAACTGAGGCACACTTAGCAAGAAGTTCATAATTGGCTCATGTCGAATGTTGCTCCATCCGTCGCCCATTATTGCTACTGCGTCACTTTCAGCAACTTTTATCAACATTTCTTCTCAAATTTTTCGTACTCTGAAACTAATAAGGGCTCTGACACTTCATATCTACTTGGTACTACGTAAGCTGGTCTGAGAGCTTTAAAGAATGCTTGCCAATGTGAATTTTCAACCATGCAAAATGGTGTGCCACTAGCATACATAGCACGCGCCAGCAATGCATTTAGTTTTTCTTGTTCGCTTGTGCACATTTGGTCAGCAAAGTGTACCAGAGTCGAGCGTGCATCTATTTGCTTCGGTTACTTTGGAATTGGTTTTGCAAAACATGAGGAAAAATCAAACAGCCAATTTTCAATTTCACTTGCTTCATCACTGTTGTTTTCTGTTGTGCTGGTGGTTGAAGCATGTTATTTAGCTAGATATTTGTCTTTGACCAATTTAAAACCGGAAATGCATTTCTCAACATGTGTTTTCATTCTTGAACCATTTTTTAATACACTCTGTACTCTTGGAACTTTGGTATCTAAAGTTGAAACATCTTCAAATAATTTGCTCGCAGCAAGTTTCTTTCGACTAGGCATGTTAATTTCCAAACTACTGACTAGTTTTTAATTTAAGTAAAATTATATGAATGATAAAAAATAAACAAGGGTCTTGAAAACATTGCTGCTCTTGGATTTGAATTGAAAGGGTTCACGTAAACATGGTAATATTGAGAATAGGCCTAATGTTGTCTGAGCTAGCCAATAACGTTTTAGAAATCTTTCCACAAGTGAAAAAGGAAAATTCACCCAATAAAGAACTGCAAAGTTGATGTTTTATGGCGATGGCTTAGTAGGTATTGCTAACTTATACCCAGGGCCTCAGAGAGAAACTTTTCCAGGGGGTATGAAGGTCGATACCGGGCCCCCAAATCTTATTGGGCCATCCAAGCCTTATCGGGGCCCATACCGTTATGTCATTTTTTGTCCGATGGGTGTGGATCTTCATTTAAAAGTGGGGGGATAACAATATTCGCATACAGTTAGGACCCATGAAAAACACAATTAGACGTAAATTGGTTTAAATCCAGCTAGGGGGTCTGGGGCAGAGCTCCGAAAGCTTTATCACTTTTTATGTTTCTTGAGGGTAAAATGCAGCATTTGATCAACATCCCAGCACCAAACTTGCTTAAATTGACAAACAGAAAACGTGATATACATGAAAGAAAGTATGTGAAGTGGGGGATGGTGACATTAACACAATACAGGGTGGGCCAGAAGTTAGGGGGCAGTGATACACAAGCACTGATTGTATCACTGCCCCCTAACTTCTGGCCCACCCTGTATTATACAAAATAATGACTTTACTACTGCAAATCCAAACACTTTACTGATAAAAGTTTTAAGAAGTCATCTGCAATCATAGACTTCACAAACCCAAATACCTATTAAACTCATACAGATGGAGTGAGTTACTTAATGATAGTAATATAGTATGTCAACTTTGACTCCGCTCTCTGAAGTTGAAATGCTTTTGGATCTCTGGAAATGTTGGCCCTCGTAGATTTTTATACCGTTGAATTAGGGCTCTCAAGTCAGAGAAATGCAACAAAATGTTAATTTCGGTGCAAGTGTATGGCTTTTGATACATTTCCTCGTTTTTTAATCAAATCGGCCACTATTGGATGCCCTAAAGGCTGTGTAGCAAAAATAGCGACCAATTACCAGTACTGAATAGCGGAGGTGGAGTCGAGGACACAAGGCTCGAGGCCAAGGACACAAAAAAATTCCGAGGCCAAGGACAGCCTTTCCGAGGACAGACCCTCTCGAGGCCAAGGCCAAGGACCAAGGACACAGCCGCAAGTGTTTTCCAAAAAAAAAGATCTTCAAAAAAAAGTTTTTCAGGCGATCTCCAATTCATAGGTGTACAAAGGATTTTTGATTGGAGGAAGCCTAAACCACAAATTACATGCAATGACGTTATCAAAAATTTTCAAAAGAGGAAGTTTTCGTGGGACAAAGATATTGTAGGATGGAAGATCTGAAATCGTTGCTTGCTGGCCTTTAACCCGGATTTTGCAAAGGGAGAGGGCTTAAACCAATAGTTGAAAAGTACAAGAATTTAACTTTAGATACGTGTTGAGAAAGCTAGTGTAACTCAAACGTATCACAGACGGGGGTCTGGGGGCTGGGCCCCCAGCCGTTGGGCGATTTTTTGTAATTTTTATGAAAAAAAGCTATTTTAATGCCATTGAATCACGATTCGCAAGTGTTCAGAGCTATTTGAAAGCGCTAGATTTTTGACATTATTGAAAGCCAATTGAAAAAATTAAATTGCTTAATCCTCCTTTTACTTGCAATTTAAGTCCAAAACACGTTTAACATCTTGCATTTTGGAGTTAAATTTCAATTGTAAGTGATTTGGTCTAGGTAGAGGAAAGTAAGGTGCATTGTCTCTTGCAACATTTTAGCAGTAAATAATTAATAATCCACTCGAAGATTTTCCTTAGATATTTTAGTTTTTTTTATGAAAATAACCAGTTATAGGAGTACATGTCCGGCCAGGGGGCCTAGGCCCTTTTAATTGAAGTTCAATGATTCGTTCAATCAGCATTTTCCGTGGCTAATTTTTTTTTAAAGTATTTTGTGCGTAAAAACCGGCTAGGTAGAGATGAATCACTAAATTATTATCGAAAAATGGTACAATAGATGGTTACGCCTACTAACCATGTTATTGCCGGGCCGGATTTACATGGCGCTGGGCCCCTGGCACTTTGGAAATTTTTGCAAGATTTTTCAGCCAAATATTGGGAAGACCAAAAAAAGTCTTACAATTTGGGCGCGGGGCCCCTAGCTGGTACTGCGTCATATTATGGTAAATCCGGCCCTGGTTAATGCATTACGTTCATAAAAAGGCTAGATGTGGGCCTGAGATAGCAACTTTTAGGACGAAAACTCTCCATTTCTTCCGGGTTATAGGTTTAAATTGGCTGGCAAACATTGAATTGAGTGGGGCCCGGGGCCCCTGGTCTTCAATATTGTTGTTAGTTACTGTTGTAAGCGAAAAATGCTAAAAAGAAACTGAAACTGAAGAAACAATAGACTTTTTTGTCATAAGTGAAATTTCAATTGGGGGGCGGGCCCCCTGGCCCTTCCCTCATCTTGGCTGCGCCTATGCTCCAATAAAGGAAAACAAAAAAGGTGTTCGCAAATTTTCCGCGAGGTTTCTAGGGTTTTCCAACAAAATTTCAACTGCTCAAAAAATAGTGCTGTCCTCGAGCCGAGGACAGGGCAATTTTCGAGGACTTGAGGCTTCGAGGCCAAGGCCAAGGACTTGAGGCTTCGAGGCCAAGGACTTCAAAATGTGTCCTCGAGGCCAAGGACGTCCTCGAGGATTCCACCTCTGCTGAATAGGCTGACTGATGTTTTTGCTGTAAGCAAGTTTGATTACGGTGTTATGGTGCGATACCAAAACTTAACGCGGAAACCTGAACTCTTCCGGGCCCTTCGAGCCCGGGCCCCCCTAGGTCCGGGTACGATGTACCCCCTGAACTCCCTCTCCGAGGCCCTGCTTATACCTGTTCACTTTTGGATTAAATGCACCCAGTTTTGTTGGTTACTGTTCAAAGCAACTTGACAAGCTTTCACTTTTTATGGCTATTTTCAGTAAAAGTACAGGCTTCACTTTTCGTTTATGTTTGCTGCATCAGTGCCTGGGCCCGGGTTGATTAGCTCACCAGCGAACATAAAATGAACAGTTTTATATGAAGTATTGTACGAGGTCTGTTCAAAAAGTTCGTAGACTAAAGTCATAACACAAAATGTACTTTCTACAGCAGTTACAGGTAGGGATGTTCATTCTAGTATTTCGATCCGATTCCGATTCCCAAATGATCCGAAATTTTTTTTTGATACTACTGAATCGAAATACTCGCGCAAAGTTTTTAGGCAGCACTGCTTTGTACGGTAAATAAACACGCATCACGAGCATTGTTACGTAACAGCGTCATTTAATTGCCTCGCATGATGATTAGAGAGATGGTTAGTACAGACGGCGCCGCTTTCACGCACACTCGCATGCTCGGCCGTGTGTATTGTCGCAAATGCAGGAGCGCACGTGCTTGCAAATGCGCTCAAAAAAAAGCCACCCGCTCGTATCACTGCTTTTTTGCAAGTCCCACGTGCGAATAAACAATAACGTCACAATTACTTTTGTGATTGCGGAGATGTGGTTACTTTTTAGCAGTTTGCCGGGCGCAGATCATGTAAATGTCAGATATTGAATTAGCAAAAGTCTTTCTGCGGAGATCGTTACCATAACTTTACTGTTATTAAATCTTCAGTTACAAAAGGACAGGTATAGCATAATACTAGTCATAACAAAAGTTTTTACAGATAGAGAATTAAGACTTCAATTTAAATTTACATGCGATTGCGATAGTCTGGGTAAGTATGAAGCGTTCAGCGGCAGGAAGAAAAAGAACATCTGATGTATGGGACCATTTTGAACTTCCCGTCTTGGACAAAGACGGAAATAAACGTGTTCGTTGCACGCACTGCAGAGAGAGTTTAACTTACTGTGTTTTGTGCGAGCTTTTGATTTTGATAAAATTTTTTGTTACCAGCACCAACATCTTGTCATATGTAAATAGTGAATCGAAATTAGGAATCGAAATACTGGAATCGAAACATTTGATTCGGAATCGATTCGAAATTAGCAAAGAATCGGTAATGAACATCCCTAGTTACAGGTCTGGGTCTCCTTCAAAGTACTCTCCTTCCCAACGCACGCACTTATCCCTGCGGTGTTTCCACTTGCGGAAGCAGTCTAGGTACGCTTCTTTTTTAATGCCCTTAAGCTCCTTCGTCGTATTTGCCTTAATCTCTGGAATGGTCTCAAATCTTCTTCCTTTCAAAGGTCTTTTGAGCATGGGGAACAAAAAGAAATCACATGGAGCAAGGTCAGGTGAGTAAGGAGGGTGGGAAAGAACAGTGATGGAATGTTTGGCCAAAAACTCACGAGTTCTGAGGGCTGAATGGGCTGTAGCGTTGTCATGTTGGAAAAACCAGTCACCACTCCTCCACAATTCTGGCCTTTTCCGTCGGATGGCATCCCTCAGACGTTTCAAAACTTCAATGTAGTAGGTCTGGTTCACTCTGGAGCCTTCAGGAAGGTATTCATGGTTGACAACTCCACTAGCATCAAACAAAAACTGTGAGCAGCACTTTGATTTTGGATCGAACTTGGCGAGCTTTTTTGGGTCTGGGGGATGTTTTGCTGGTCCACTGTGGAAATTGGACCTTTGTTTCCACGTCATAACCATAAACCCATGACTCATCACCTGTTATGATCTTTGACAAGAATTCCTTATCATTTTCTGAGTGATCAAGCAAATCCTGACAGACTTGAACACGATGAGCTTGTTGATCACCTGTCATCAGACGTGGCACAAATTTTGCAGCAACGCGATGCATCTTTAATTCTTCCGTCAAAATGTGGTGACAAGAGCCTACCGAGATCCCACATTCTTCAGCAAGCTCTCTTACAGTCAGACGTCGATTCGCTCGCACCAAAGTGTTGATTTCATCAATGTGTGGGTCATCAGTTGACGTGGAAGGACGTCCAGAATGCTCATCATCTTAAGCAGACAGCCGACCATTCTTGAAACGTTTATGCCACCTGAAACATGTCGCTCGCTTCATGACACCATCACTTTATGCCGTGTTAAGCATGGCAAACGTTTCCGTAGTAGATTTTCCCAGCTTGACACAAAATTTCACAGCAAATTGTTGCTCTTTCAAGTTATTCATTTTGAAAAAAATTTGTAAAACTTAAAATCCGACGAACTAAAAAACTACCCTTAACTGAACATAACCAGCACTAAAATAAAGACATCTGCAATCAGAAAGTGGCGTCATAATCAGCTGATCTCTGTGAACCTAGCGACACCAAGCGAATGCACCTTGAACAAATGAGAGCTGCGCAGTTCAAACAGTCTACGAACTTTTTGAACAGACCTCGTAATGCTAGATTGTATCGCTTGACTAGGCTATTTCGGGCTGCTAGATAGGCTTAGTACCTGTAACGTACACTATAAAAACTTACTATTCAGTACCATACCAAACTAACCAACCTGAACTGCAAAAAATTATGACTTGTAAAGAATTACCTGCCGTAGCCAGCATATAAGATCGAAAGTTCGTCTTATATACACCTGTTTTTGAAACCGTATTACCTAAAGCGTATCAAGTTACCATTTCAAAAGTTGAATAGTTATTGCCGCGCTTACTCATAAAGGCTACCTAGCAGGGAGCCCGGAGACTACCCAGGGCATGAACTTACGACCCACTTAGTCATAAAGAAAATTTACACAGCATGCAATAAGCCTATGGCAACAAATTATGTAGTTTTTCTGCCACACCATGCTACTTAGAAAATCAATGTCTGAAATTGTTGTCTCTGTAATGTCAGTTAAGTGTGGCCAGTTTTTAGCTTTAATAAGATAACAAAAAATATACCTTTTTACTGTGCGTGCTTTAAAAATGACAATTTGCTTTGTTTTTATTCATTCAGTGAAATTTTTGAGATATACGTTTAACTTGTTGATGCATTTGCTAGTGCTGACAATGTATCTATTAAAAAAAACCGTCTGCTTCCGTCTACCCTGTCTACTCCGTCTTTTCCCATCTTGCAAAATGCTTTTGATTGACTGTTTTCTTTGCTTGCAATAAAGTTGTCCGTTGAGACTACAACTACTTTGTTCTACTGTCGAGGAAATGGCTGGTTGGGGGGAAATTGATCCACTTATCAATTTCTAAGATCTGAGTTCTCTTGGGTCTGAGTTATCCAACTTGCTATATTGTATTAAAAGTTATTTTTCGAAACGACACTGTTACATTTTCTGTTCAGTATTTTGCTGTTGATTATGTTGTAAAAATATAGCTTTGCTTGTGAAATAATTTTTCGCTTTGCAGCTGATTGTTTTGATAAGATAAGCTTTCCTTGTTAGCTCGATAATTGTTTCTGAGTCATAAGTTAAGTGAAGTTTCGTAAAAACCTCTGATAAAATTTTGCTTTGATAGCAAGTTTGGTATGTCTTTGTAGGGAGTAGATGTAAAAGTGTCTTTTGAGTAAATGCAAAAATCTCTTTGTTTGGGAGGCGTTGGCCAATTTTTCTTTTCTGGAAACAGTCATGTTCTTATGCTTGAGGTTGATCGTGAGGTTTGACGGATCTACTGGCTTTATTACATACATGCAAAAAACAAAAACAAGCTGGTAGTTAAAACCCCTCTATGTGCTGTCAGCATGGTAACTAATATTTATTGACTAAGCTGGCAGCTGTTGGAAAACCGCAGTTGGTTTCCAACACTAAGTGTCTCATGGAGCGCAAGGACCTTTACCTCTTCAGTCAAAATTCAGAACCAATTGTTGGAAATAAGATTTTCTTGAGCGTAAATAAAACTGACGAGGCAAAAACTTACCGAGGTTCACTCTTCCAACTAAAATAAGTTAAAATTATGACTAGTAACTTTAAAAGAAATCAACGTCCTGCTACTAACCATTCCAATGACAATTTGACGCCTCCACGTGTACAACGAATCGAAGACTACACAAAGCACAGATTCTGGAGGCAATTTACAAACTTCCAAATTAAATTATTACCGGTTCCAACGTGTTGCAAAATAACGTGCAATTAAGTGCCAGGAAAACAGCGTGATTTAATGATTGCACGCGAATGTGGTAACAATCAGTAAAGCAATTAAACACGGCGGTTTCAAGCACTAACGTCCCAAGTCTAAGGTTCGGTAGCCCTGACGAAGATAGGTAGTACATGCCTTGAGCATAGCCTTTCGAAACGTTGGCAAAAAAATTTTCTGCCCCACCAGTTGAACTAATAAACTTCATTTAATTTATATTCCTGGTGACAACAATTGAGATATTATGCTCATACTTTAAAATAGCTGTGCTAGAACAGCAGCACATTGGGTTTTTTTCTTTTATAGTAGGAATTTTTCAAAAAGGGGTTTTAACTATCTGTTTGTTTTTGTTTTTTGCATGTATGTAATGTACTGCTGTGGATATTTTATTGCGGTTGATCAAAGATTTGGCAAGTAAGTGCCGTTACTTATTATTTCTTACTTACGTTAAATCGAAGAACCTGCTTGTATTGTAATTTATAATTGATTGACAACATTTTTATTGACAGTTGATCAACGACCTTAGACCGCAACGTAAGAAAACGAAACTATGTACTGATAGATTGGTTTGTTCTTGTCGATCAAACTCAGAGGTACACAACATTTTCTCTACTGCTAGCCGCAAAACATCCCATAAATGCACTAACGGCCGCCACTAATTGGAACGACCGACGCTCGCGTCGCGTGTTCCTTTGTTTTTACTCGGCCATTTTCCAACTAACGAGTGCGAAATTTTAAACTTTTGCTTGTAACTCAAGAACGGTTGGGTCTAGCTACATGAAATTTTGACAGTAGTTTGAGATTAATGAGTTATATGTTTGTACCAAATTTCGAGGCAATCGGTCACGTGACTTTGGTTTTAGAACCCGAAAACCGCCCTGCAAGTTTGGCGTAAAAAGCGGTCTCAGTCAAAAACGGCTTAAGTACGGCAAAAAATATTTCACACGGTTGTATGTCTTAAGATACCCTTTCATCCCAACTAACTCACTTTTGGCCGCGATGAGGTTGTTTTCTTTTTTTTTTTCCTTTTTTTTCTTCCTAAATTTTCTACACTCTTCTCCTAAACCACAAAACATCGAAATCTAACTTTTGTGTAAAGTTGTTGAGCTGCAAACGCAATTTTTTCTCCCGAAATTTTTTTGGGCAAATCCACCGGGAACTCCCCCAAAAAATCCATTTTTTGAACGGCTTAAGCTAGAGTGCTACGTTTTTTTGATATCAATAGATATTTAACATACAAATATTTTGACATAATTTGGGGGTGCCACCCCCCCCTGGAGACCCTCCAAAATCAATTTTTTGAACAGCTCAACTTAGGGTGCCAGTGTTTTATGATATCAGCAGATATTTAACAGACAAATAATTCGTCATAGTTTGGGGGTGCCATCCCCCGGGAACTCCCCAAATGTCCCCCAAAAATCAATTTTTTGAACGGCTCAACTTAGGGTGCCAGTTTGTCGTGATATCAGAAGATATATAACTGACAATTATTTTGACTCTACTTTTCTGGAGGTTCCATAATCAGATATTTTTGAATAATTGCTGATTTTATGGTAGACAAAAAATACTTTTGAGCGTCACAGCATTAGCTATGCGTTGGTCGTTCACTGAGTTTGCTGGCAAACTCCCATCTAGTTATTAAGGTCATTTTTTACAAATTTTACGAATTTACGTTTTAAGCCTTACAATTTAACTGCCGTAGATGCTGCCGTAACAACTTCTTATTCTCACTTCTATTCTCCAAGTCAAGAATATTCACGTTATTTATAGGCAAAAGGAACAATTCCGAAAGATCTAAGAAAAACTAACTCGTTCGTAAGAATCATACCATTGTGACGACACAGTCAGAAATTTGTACACGGCATTAAAGTAGCTTAATTGTGAAGTAACAAAGATGAAGTTTCGGGAATAAACTAGTTAAAATAATTGTGACGTCGAAAAGTTACGCAACTATCGAATAGGAACTTTCTAAGAAGGACTCGGCTAAGCCAAGTGTTAGCGGCAAATAGTTGCGTGTTGGTAAATAAACAGCGCTATAGCATATTATCGTCTTAACCTTTGTCCGGCGGCATAGGTACAATTGTAACTTTTGCAATTTTAAATAGCGATAACTTTTTTGTTATAATGCGTAGATACCTGAAATTTTCTGACATCTCTACATTCTTGCATAGGTTTATTCAAGAAAACTTTCAGCCAAATATGTCTACACATTCCTGATATATTGGATGAAGTTTTTCTTACACCCATAACAGGCGGCATAGGTACAATTGTACCTATACATACCTTTTGTTTGGAAAGAATCTCAAAATACTTAATCATGATTTTTTGAAGATGATGTTATTTTATTGAAACAACACAAATCAATCAATGTATTTACAACATGAAGAAATGAGTAAAGAAGAAGAGTTTATTCATTTTCACTAGGGATGCACATCGTTTTAGATACTAAATTTTCGTTGCTCACAGGCTGCCCGCAAATCACACAGCTTTTTCTGGTTTTTCATTGTTTCCTCTTCTGGTTTCGGCAGACACAGCAACTGCCAACGATCGTAGTAGGTCCACGACTGCCATGAGGAGCACGAGTGACAGCAGCATTTTCTCGTGACCTCGCAATTTGTCGTCCAAGCACCATTTCCACAGCGCCTCGAAGAAAATGGTTACTCATTACCATCCTATTGTTACTACGAGCTTCAATCGAGGGCATACACAGCATATTGGCAAGCTCTTGCAGAAACTTTTTTTGTTGATCCTTTGCTCTTAACCTTGCGTTGTGTTCTCTAAAGATGACGTAGCATGCCAAGCCAGTGACGTCAATCGTATTGTAAAAAATGCCAGCGACCATCGCAATGTTCGTCGTTTCACAGTGTACTCGCTCAGCATTTTATTCATAGCATCAACACTGCCCTTTGTTTCGTTGTAGTATTTTATTATCTCTGGCTTGGCTGATTGTGTTTCTTCAACTTCTCCTGGCATGTGCATAGATGACAAAAGCACAACTGCTTTCTTCTTCTTTGGTACATTTGAACAGACTGTTGCCTCACGATGGTAGGCGAAATTGGTTGAATAAACGTAGGCCTTTCCTTGGTAGGCGGTATGTTGCTTGGCAGAAATCTTTTGTTTTTCCTGACTGCACCAACTAAAGTCATGTTCCAGGAATTCAATACCTTAGCTAATTGCATAGTTTTGAAAAAGTTGTTCATTGTAACATTTCTTCCAGAGCTTTTATACAAACTGACCAGGTTCAGAACTGTTCACTCGCCAACGTTTCCTTGTCGGAGACCATCTATTGGTTTTCCAGTGTAAATCTGACCTTGCAGTGGGTATGTGTTTGATGTATCGCAAGCCCAAAAACCTTAAAGGAGGCCTTCATTTGAAATAGGCTATTATTTAAATAATCCGGAATATTTTTCTGAACACGTTATCGAAAGTTCCGTCCAGAAATTCCTCACCGTTCTTGAGATATCCTCTAAAATCCGCTAATACTCCGCTAATCCGTGACGTCACTTGCCCGAGTTTGGCTGAGTTTGTATGGGCTGTGTAAGGTATAGAGTAGACAGTTTTGAATAAAATAGGGTATAATTCACTTAATTTAGACAAGGATAAACATTCAAAACTGTTGCCTACCTACTCTATACCTTACACAGCCCATACAAACTCAGCCAAACTCGTGCAAGTGACGTCACGGATTAGCGGAGTATTAGCGGATTTTAGAGGATATCTCAAGAACGGTGAGGAATTTCTGGACGGAACTTTCGATAACGTGTTCAGAAAAATATTCCGGATTATTTAAATAATAGCCTATTTCAAATGAAGGCCTCCTTTAATGCCATTTTTAGCAGGTTTGAATAGTATGTACTTTGTAAATTTAGTATGGCTACTAAATGGAAATAATTGTTCGTCGATGGTGATGTATTCATAAGGCTTGCAGGCTTTTTCCAAATTGCTATTCAACATAATCCATATATCTTGTATTGGTGCGGCCTTATCTGTTTGCTCGCGTTCTGCGCGGGTGTTTTCGTTGTCAAATCTAAATCTGAGCTCCATTTTGAACTGGTCGCGAGACATAGCTATACGTATAAGTGGCAAAGCATCACCTTTCCACATATCGTCCAGATTCTCTTTGTTTTGTCTGTGCACATCAGCAGCAATCAGAATGCCAATAAATGCG
Organism: Trididemnum nubilum; assembly: GCA_963965965.1. Classification (NCBI taxonomy): domain Eukaryota; kingdom Metazoa; phylum Chordata; class Ascidiacea; order Aplousobranchia; family Didemnidae; genus Trididemnum; species Trididemnum nubilum. The sequence goes on from OZ014483.1 coordinate 6,233,905, forward strand.
AGTAGCTCAGCTTCAGTAAAAGGCTGGAATGTTTTTGATGGTGGCCGTCCGGAAGCAAGAGGAAATCTGTTCATCAGATCACTGTTGAAAGCAACACACACTCTTTTGCGCCTTCGATTTGTTTCTCGTAATGTGATGTCACAAATCTCTGGTCTCATTATTGACTTGAAAAACTCACCTGGTGTAAACAGGTTACTGTTTGCTGCAGGTCCACCTCCTTTGACGCAGAATGTTACGAGATCTTGTTTGTGCGCTTGGTAATGGTTTACTACTCCATTCTGTTTCGTCCTTGGCTATTCAGATACTGGTGACGTTTTGAGGCGCAGGCTCATCCTGAGCACTTTCATTAAAGTCGTATTCTTCTTCTTGCTCTATGATCATTTCTTGCTGGATGTCTGAATCTTCTGGAGTGCCGATACCACCATTCGCTGCTGGAATATAGTTTTCGTCATATGATGCATTACACGAGTCTTCCTCGTATTCAGAATCCGATTCTTTAATCATTTGCCTCAATTCTTCATCCGTATATCTGTTAAAAAAATGAAAATAAAATCACACAAAGTAATTTGTCGATAAGGAAAAGTATAAAATTAGTCATAGGCCTACTAACCTTTGCCCTTGTGAATTGTGGCTCCGTGATCCAGCTCCAAGTGCACTCATAATAACTCAGTAAATCGGTGAGTATGAACAGCTTGCTCAAATATGACTAAAATATCTCGTAATGTAAAACAACTGAAACAACCTTTAGATGATATCGTAAATATACCGGGCGTCAAGTGTGATTTTAGAAAACCTGCCGATATTGCTACTGCAGCTCTGTACTGCTTCCGCTACAGGTTATTTGCAGTACCAAAGTAATGATTAGTTAGAGGCTAACAAGCTCTAAACAAGTAACTGGGTAACTACTGCACAGTAAAAACTGGCTAAATAATTGGCTAACTACTGTAAAGGCTGGCTACTGTAAAACTAACTAACCAGGCAAGCCTAAGAGGCAAAAAGGCTTATCCAGAAGTAAAATAGTTACTGCTTTGCACAATCAAGCTCTATTAAGCCATCATTTGTAGTTCTGGCGCTTTTGAACTTTTAAAACGTTTCTTCTGACTGACTCAAAAGTCGCTGAATAGCAGCAACGCAAAGCCTGTATTTTTACACACCTGAAAACATGATGCATTCTCAGCATTAATGCTGGTTTACACACAACGCGTGCGCGAGCCTCACGTTAAATTTCATGTTAGTTTTATTATGAAACGAAAAAAAGGAAAAATTTGCAATTTTTTATAAAAAAAAGTGCAAAATTTAAAAGCCGGACTCGCGCATGCGTTGTGCGTAAACCAGCTTTTAGAATTTAATCGGTATGGATTATGACGTCATAACACGTTGTGTTTGGGTGGTGCTTGATTATGTCGCATGGTCTTGAAAGGCTTACTGTTTAAATCAACTTCAATTGTTTCAAAAATTATACCTACATCGACAAATTTCCCAAAAATTAAGTTTAGGTACAATTGTACCTATGCCGCCTGTTAGCGGTGTAAAATTATGCCGCCGGACAAGGGTTAATTAAATGTACAGTTAGCAAATCGTAGCTGTTCCTAACAGTTATTTCTTAACAGTTATGTAGCAAAACATTTTAATCAATGCACGGTCGCCACAACGTGCATTTTGAAGTACAATTTCACGGCCGTAAAAAATCCTTTTACGGCCACATGTTGCAGGAAGTCCGCAGGTTGTGCACCCTTGGTCTAGCTGAACTTAAGAATTTTTCTGCCATTTTGATGTCAAAATTGCTGTAGGCCATTCAGCACGCTGGCTCTCTGCATTATATTAAAATTGCAGCTGTCTATTTTGGGCAAAAGAAGTTCACTTTAAATTAAATTCAAAAAAGAGGAAATGGAGGACGTATAAGAAGCTCTGCATTGAAAAAGAAAGATGCTACTTTGCAAAACTATTGCAAAACAGTTAAAAGAATTTGCTGCTTGGATAAATTCATTCCACAAGCTTCAAAAAGGACAAGCACTACGTCGCATTCAAACGGGCCTTATATCTGTACTTTCTAACACCAACAACCGAAATTGATCAAATTTAAAAATAATGATTTATTCTGTATTCATAATGATGCTTTGAAATGACAACAAAATATCGATTGAAGTCACTATCGGCTGAGAATTGTGCAGTGGAAATACATTCAAAATGCAGGAATTGTGTTTTTTCAGTTAAAAACACACCGTTTATCAACTTTGTTTCATCAAAAGACTAAAAAACAAAAAAAAAACACGGCCAAAAGAACAATCGCAAAAACACTGTTTTTTTACATCTCTAGTGGTAACGCACAAGCAAACGTCTATAAAACAAGATAATTGAAATTCAAGATTTTGTACTTTCGAAATTCGAATTAAAATAAAAAGCTTCGAAATACTATTTGCCACACAAAGAAAGACTTGCAGTATAGGTAAGATTAAAGTCCTTTTAATTCGTTATGTAGAAAATAGCAAAATTCCTATGTTGCATTAACAAATAATACCTACGTAATTTTCAGAAGACAATAAACGGAAAATGTTAAAAAGCAACAAAAATGCTGCGTTTGTATGATTATTAAAAGCTCTACACACTGCTATTGCATATTTAGCAATGTATAAGCAAGGAAAGCTGATTCATACCATTCGGTACATCATAAATTGACACCATTGCGATATGAAAGACCTTATTTAGATTTAGTAGATTTATTAACTTTGATGATTCAACACAACAATGTCATTACTACAGTATATGATATACAGCAAAGTGCTCGTTTTTTATTGTAAAGTACGGATTTTAATTATTTTACTATACTGAAAGACGTACTAGTACGAAAAAAGCAGCAGTATAGCTGGTAACTGTAAGCTCTCGAATCATATTATGATGTACTGTAAATCAATATTTAAAGTTTAGATTTCAATTATCAATTGGAGTCTATAGTCTTAGCTGTTCGGGCTTAAGTTTGAAAGAAAAAAAAAACATTTTAAGAAACAGTATGAGAAACACGTTCTAAAGAGCTTTGGCAAAATAAAGTTTCTCTACCATTATTGAGAAAATAGTGTAACCAATTTAAAATTCAAAATGGTTTTATTGGAAGAACAAAATCGTCACAGCAACTTACAGCGTAAAAAAAAAGTCAATGTTGCAGAGCGTTCGCGTATACCAAGGCTGTAGTCCGCGCGTTGTGCAGGCAGCTCAGCAAAGTTCAGGCGGGAACTAAACATTGCAGTGATGGCTAAGCAATGCTAACAAAAAGAAAACGAGAATGAAGCAGAATTTTTTGCCAACATAGGCCTATTCTATTACAAATATGCTACAACAACAACAACAACAAAATAACTTTGAAAAATCTGTAAAGCAATTCATTGCGTCTGTGCAATCCCAGAGTAGTACTGTAATAGGTGTTTGCAAATACTACTTCAAATTGCATGACATACGTCAAGAACTTATTGGGGATCCATGCTGTTATCAGCAGTACATTATTTGCAATACAATGACAGTGGAAGTGAATGAAACGGGAAGATAATTAATCAATAATAACAAACTAACCGAAAAAGGCTTTGTTTGAGTTTGATTGATTATGACAAAAACGGGCTTTGTTTAAGTTCGATTGATTACTAGGACAAAAGCGGGCTTTCCTTAAGTTTGATTGATTATGACAAAAGCAAATAGGCCTTGATTAAGTTCGATTAGCTAAAGTAATCTGTCAAGTAATTCGTTGAATCATTGCGTCTGCGAAGTTCCAGAGTAATAGCGCAACAGGTGTTTGCAAATACAAATTCAAATTGCATGACATCAGTCAAGAACACATTTGGGATCTATTCTATTATCAGCAGTACATTATTCGCAACACAATGACAGTATTTGCAATACAATGGAAAGGGAAGATAATTAATATATATACAAACTATGCGAAAAGGACTTTGTTTAAGTTCGATTGATTAAATTATGACAAAAACGGGCTTTGTTTAAGTTCGATTGATTATGGCAAAAGGAAAAAGAAGGCCTTTATTAAGTTCGATTAGCTAAAAAATACAGTACATCTTAGCTGCTCGAGCATTGACATGCCTGTCCTTAGCTTTTTTAGTTAAACTCCCTAGTGCCATCTAGTTACTAACTGTAATTACAAAAAGTTCACCATGCTAAATGGCAGTACGTTAGATTATTGTTACATTTTTTAGCTTTGTTCTTCGTTCATAAATGTTGAGCAAAACTAACCCCGGTGCCGAACACGAGGCAAAATGTAAATGATCCTTTGAAAAAATACTTTGCTTTTATTTCTCAACTTGCTGGTTGATGGCACAATTGGCATAGTATGGCATATAGTAGCCTTATTATAACACAATAAGCATGTTATGGTATATAGTAGGCTTATTATGGCACAATAGGCATAGCATGCTCATAATGGCACAGTAGGCATAGTATGCCACAGTGGGCACTGCAGCTTAGTAAGCATAGTATGACATCATAGTATGGCATATAGTTAGCTTATTAAGACAAAGCAGGCATAAGTATCCCACAATAGGCACTGCAGCTTAGTATGTTCTTGTAGGCGTAATCAGTGCCTTAGCTACGGTGGGGGTCCCGTGCCCCCTTCCCTAACGACTGCTTGTGCCTTCGCTGGGAGCTTTTCCGTCTTCGCTGCCATAGCCACAGTCTTCTTTTGTCTTCCTATCTTCACAGGATCTGCCGGAAGGAGAATTCTGCTAGTAGTGCCTGTGGACATCCTCTACAGGACCTCAATCATCTCCTCCTCGACTGTCCTGCCTCTGAACCCTTTCGTAAATCTATCTTTGGCTCCTCTCTTTCTATCATCACGTAACGTAACGACAAGACAACAGACAACAATGGAAAAAGTAATAACGACGTTCAAACATAAGCTCGTTGAAAGTTTTCTCGAATTTTTGCAAAATTCCTGGCTACCAACTGTTGTGCATAAATGTGACGCAATAATCCGTGTTATAAACAAGCCTTAACGGATGTATCGCGGAAGAGAGATGTAAGCCTACAGAATCGTTTCCGGTACCGGTGTTTCGTTTAGTGATAATGACCTGGGCCGAAACAATAAGTGAAAATATTTTTTAAAAGACCAGCTGCTTTTGTTTTTTTTTTTTTGAGCGCAATCAAGATTTTTTTAGGTCACAGTCAGTGGCGCAACCATGAGGTAGGGGCTAAGGAGGCTTTGGGCTCCGGCCCCCTTTAATCAAGTCATTTAAAAGATTTAACCCCTAAATGTGAGCTTTGAAACATGTTTTGGACTTGACCTGAGTCTAAGGGGAGATGAAGAGGCTAGACAATCTAATTCTTTCAATGACTTCTGAATTTTAGCAGTTATTCAGATGGTTTCGAAAACGCGAAATGTGATTGAAATGGCGTTAAAATCGCTATTTTTGCCGCAAAATTACAAAAATCACCCAGCGGCTGGAGGCTCTGCCACCCTTCCAGGCCCACGCTGTGTTACGCTTGAGTTGCATCAGTTTGTCTAGCACGGGGCCGAAATTAAAGAATTTTTTCTGGAATAAAATTTTGCGGTTGGTTCATGCCCCCTTCCTCTTAGCAAACCCTGGTTGCGCTTCTGGTCGCATTCACTGCTGCAGACAGATTTTTTAAGCGATTATATGGGCCGGATACGAAACGACCTAAGAAACGCTGCCAGCCTCATACGTTTTTCTTTTGTTTTTTTGTACCGTAAAATAACAATTTTTGTGCGCAAAAGTTCGGTTTATTTTAGTGCTCCTCACTTTCGGCTAGTGTACCTCCTTTCGGTTGTTTTGGCATGGCACTGGGCGTAGTATGGCATTGTAGACGTAGTGCGGCATCTGTACAGCATACAAGTGCAGTATGGAAAATATAGCAGGCTTGTTGTGGCACAGTAGGCATAGTATAGCACAATAGGCGTAGTATGTCACAGTAGGCATAGTATAACATAGTTCCGCATATTGGGCGTGCTATGGCATAGCTTTTCCATGAACTGTCACCTTAGCGAGGTGGAAAAGTCTATGTGCCTAAATGACCTGCAGAGCTGCACTGGCTGGAAATTAAATTCTCCTGATAGGTTTACCAAGCCAGATAGGCCTGATGGTAGAAGCCAGACAAAGAAATTGGAAGGCTTTTGTAGGTTATTCAAAATCAACCACACGATTAGCTTTAGCTGTTTGCGGTGTTACTCAAACAGACAGTCTACCAGCCTGTGAGAAACCACTATTCGGGCATCCTACGTCAAGTCAGGGACGTAGCCAGGGGGGAGCAGGGGGGTAACTGCATCCCCAAAATGTCACTTTGCTCCCCAAATAATCTCTGTTAAACGTCATTTTTAACAAAATTTCATGCATCTTGTGCCTAAATTCGTTACTTTCCCCCCAAATGATTTGGAAGAAAATGTCCTAAGCTAGCCAATTGCGGGTTGAAGCATAAGCGTAGCCGGGGGGTTCCAGAGGGCCCGCCCCCCAATTGAAATGCCACCAATGATAAAAATGCGAGAAAAGAGACTTGCTTCTTCAGTTTCTTTGAGTATCTTCGCATACAACAGTAATTAACAATAATATTGACGACTAGGGGCCCCGGGCCTCCTCAGTTCAATTTTACCAACCAATTTAAATGTAGCCTATAACCCGGGTAAACTTAACGTTTTTTCTCCTAAAAGTTGCTACCTCAAGCCCTCATCTAACCTTTTTATGAACGTAATGCAATAACCAGAGCCGAATTTACCATATTGCACATCACCAGCGGTCCCGCGCTCAGATGGTAATACTTCTTTGATCTTCAACTATATTTGGCAGGAAAATGTTGCAAAAATTCCCAAAGTGCCAGGGGCCCGCGCAATGTAAATCTGGCCCGGAAATAACATGGTTAGTAAGCATAACCATCTTTGTACCATTTTTCAATGACAATTCACCTCCACCTTGCCAGTTCTTAGACACAATATACTTTTAAAATAATTACCTAGAAAAAATGCTCACTTAACAAATTATTGAATTTGAATTCAGGAGGCCTGGGTCCCCTGGCCGTACATGTACTCTATAACTGGTTAATTTCATGACAAAACAAAAATCTTTAAGAAAAAGCTTCCAGTGGATTATTATTTACTGCTAAAATATTGCAGAATGCAATGCACCTTATTTTCCCTTACCTGGGACAAATCCTTACAATTAAAAATTAGCACCAAAATACATGATTTTGAACGTGTTTTGGACTTGAAAAGAAATATTGAACATTTTTTCAAATTGGCATTTAAATGTTAAAAATCTAGTTCTTTCAAATGGCTTTGAACACGTGCAAAATGTGATCCAATGGGATTAAAATAGCTTTGTTTTCAAAAAATTACAAAAAATCGCCTGGCGGCTGGAGGCTTTGCCCCCAGGCCCCCAAAGCCTCCGGTGGCTAAGGGCTCCGCCCCAAGACCCTCGTCTGTGATACGTTTGAGTTACACCAGCGTACTCAACACGTTTTCCAAGTTAGACTTTTGCATTTTTTAACTATCAACTTAATCCCATTTTTTAATTATCAATAGCAAAATCCTGGTTAAGAGCCAACATGCCACGGCTTCAAATCTTCCATTCTGCGATATCTTTGCCCTCAAAATGTTCCTTTTCTGAAAATTTTTGATGACGTCATTGCATGTAATTTGTGGCTTGGGGCCCCTCCAATCAAAAATCCTGGCTACGCCTATGAGTTCCTCAAAACAGCTCTGCAGCTCATGAAAACCTTTTTTTGTGCTCTTCACCTAATTTTGGGAGGAAAACAGCTCATCAGACCATGAAGACCTTGTTTGTTTTGGTCTTCACCTAAATTTTAGGAGAAAAACAGCTCTTCAGACAATAAAGATCTTTTTTTTTTGGTTTTCACCTAAATTTAGTGTCAAAAACAGCACTCATTTTCCTTTCCGAGATCATTTGAAAAGCCATTGCCCCCCGAAAAATTTTGGCTGCCCCCCAAAAGTTTCGTTCTAGTTATGTGCCTGCGTCAAGTATGTGTAAGAATATCATTGCAGACAGGATCACGCTTACAGCTAAGTCGAAAATCGACAAACTTAAAAGGGCATTGAAGTCAAGTTTTCCACTCTTGAACAAAATGTTAGAATAAGCTTCAAATACATTCTAACCAAATTTGAACTTTCTACGCCTCCGTTTTCAAGATATTGCATTTCAAAATAAACAGTTTCCCCTTAGTTTAGTGTAACCATTTTGTCAGTATTGTGACAGAAAATAACTTTTGGAAAATTGGCTTACATTTATCGAAAAGCAGCTAATTTTCAAGTTCTAAACCTTTACTTTGTTTTGAGAAAACTCTACCGCAAAACATTTATTGAGAATCAGGAACACAAAGTAACTTTTTGAAATTTAGTTTCAAATTGGCAACCCTGGGAAAATTTCAAAGGGAAAAAGCCTTTCTGACGGAAAATCTAATGTATATCTCAGGAAAGGAAGGTAGTAAAAAGCTCAAATTTGGTGAAGTTGGTCTTCATGTCTGTGAAAATTTTTTGAGAAAAATTCGAGCAAAAACATTTCCGACCTAAATGCCCTTTTAACCCTATATTACTCAACGGTAGGGCTTCTGAAACCTACACTCGTTACAAACAGTAATTACTTAAATATGGTTTGCAAGAAAAACAAATTTTTCTGACTTTTTTGGGTGTTTTTGCCAATTAAGATGATCTTGTTTTTGTTTATACAACGTAATGGGTTCAAGAGCAAAATAGAAATTTTGCCAATTTCTGGTTTTCGGTGTAAAATTTTAATTCCACGCTTAATATTTCTGGTAGAGATTAAAAGGATTAGAGTAAATTGGTGCCCGAGATTAGATGGATTACAATAATTAGCGTGACTGCGTTGCGAACGAAAAGCTACTACGCCAGAGGTAATAAACGAAAATTAGGTTCCTTTGTCTTTGTTTTCACGCTAATTTTGATTGAATACAGTTATCACTGGTTTTCAATGCAATGATTCCTCGTAAACTACAATCGAACAAAACAATATTACAGCAGAAAACGAATAATGATTCTGTACGGTTACAGGTTGTTTTAGCTATATGCCAATGTAAAAGCTCAAAACCACAACCACTTCCTCATTGAGCTATACTAGCAAAATCATGTCAAAACGCATGACGAGATTATGGTGCCAAGCTTTTAGTCATAGACACTGGGCAGCACAGTTCCTTTCGAATAAATATAGCAGCGGTGGCGAGCCGTAACCAAATTGTGTCGGATTTGACCAATGCTGGAAACGACTTTTAACTTCCCGTTCCATAAGCAATCACGTAACCGTTCAACCAAAAGGCTACTAAAAGCAAAGTATAAACTAATGCTGAATGTAGTCTAATCTTAGTTTGCCATACATCCGATTTAAAAAAATTGCAAGAAATTGAAATTGAAAAGCATGTTTTTACCTTACACATAAAGCAATCAATTACTTCAGTTACACGCCCCAAAATTGATGCAATTATTTATTGATCTTTTTTGTATTACAAATACCAGGGGTGCCGAAACCCGGGGGGATGGGGGGATATATCCCCCCCAATAATTTGACTGTATACCCCCCAACAATTTGAGTATGGTCTTCATCTGCATCCCCTCCAATAATTTGACTCTGGTGTGCATTTAAGCGCGGGTCTGTACTTGAATTCGGGGAAAAAAGTTTTCCTTTTCTAGTGATGACCTTTTTTTTTTTTGGTTACCTGAAAAAAGTCTTGGTCGAGGTTCATCCCCCCCAATGTTGAAAATAGGGCAAAATTGGGGTAAAGTTGCAAATTATCCCCCCCAATGCTCAACAAATATTTGCACCACTGACAAATACAATGTTTCTGTAATTAGTATTAAGTGACAAATAGTTCAAATCAAATCAATTAAATCTTTATTAATCTTCCTGTATTACACCGAAGCGTGTAGCGAGTTTGCGGGGCCCATCCTTTCGTGATTACGTCCGGGCAGCACAACTTCTTCCGGAGAAATGTTGCAGCGGTGGCGTGCCGTTGGCAACACTGTTCCCAACTTGACTGACCCGAGATTTGAACCCCAGACCTCCCGCTCCAGAGACGAAAGCGTTGTCGCTATAGTTAGATAATAATTATCAAAGGATATTACAACTCAAGCGTAAATAATCATCAGAGAAGTTTTCAATTTTTGTATTTCGTATTGCAGTAATGCCTTATTACCTTTTACTCTAACCTGCTTCGAAACTTGCTTTTATTAGGCCTTGCCTGGTGACCAAAGCCTCAAAAGGAAATCTTATCACGGGGTACGAAAACTGATATCGAGCTCTTTTCCCAAGACCAGGGCTGGAAATTGGGTAAAGACCAATAGCTTTTTATTTGGGTAAAAACCAAAAAAAACAACTGTTCATCGCAAATTCGGCCAGCTTTTGTTAGAAATTGTGTGAAGGCCAAAGAAAAGATCTCTAGCGCAAATTCGGCTGGCTTTTGTATGCATGCACACCAATCTACAATAATTGAGTGCGCTTGGACTTATAGATCCTCTCAGGCCTCCTAAACTCAGGCCCAGTCACAATGTACCCTTTAGATCCCTCTTGCATGCCCTGCCTGGTAACCGCGAAATCTCAGGATTTCTGAAGACTAAGCCCCGAGAACGATCAAAAGTTCTTTTTTACGGTTTGGTGGTATTTTTACATTTTACAGAAAATGTTTTACATGATTAGAAATGCATAAAAACTAATAAGAATGCCGATCATTTTGTACCACATTCTACTTTTTATTGAACAAACAATCACTTTTTTTAGTTTGCAAGCTATAGCAAATAAATTACGTAAGTTCGTTAGATCACAATTTTGTGAGACAAATTAGAAATCATCAACTAGACAATATTATTCATTTTTGTTGCGCGCTATGCTTTGTTGAGATGGATAAGCAATACTGATAAATACTCAGTTGAGTGTAAAAACCAACGCCTGATTGCTACTCTGTGATGTTTATTTAGAGCATATTATAGTTATTGTTCTTGTCTTTGGTTTGACTTTAATTAGTATCTCTATTGTTAAAACCATAATCCGACAGTTTTGTAAACGATCCCTACTTGTTGCACATCAAAATGTTTTTATTTGTTTGATTAGGTTTGGGCGTAATTTTGTGCTTGATGCCCTAAAACGGAGATCACAATACATTTATTGAGACTTTAGAATCCAAAACAATGATTCTTTTGTATAATGTGAGCAATTCAGCGGCATTTAATTGGACTGAATGATAAAATAAATTATTTATTAGTATAAATATTTCAAACTAAACTTTAAAAAATGGGCAAAAAATCTTGAAGTTTCCAACTTATGCCAGAAAAACTTTAACCGCATTAATATTTTTTTTTACAAAGTAAAAGCACAATAAAACATTGTAAATTAAACCGCAATAGCCGTTGTTGGCCAAACAATATGTAGTTTGTGGCTGCAAACATTTTGTTTTAAAAGTTTCAAATCTTAATAAAATCGCGTTCGTCTCGAGAACGGGAAGTCTGAGGTTTAAATCTTAATGATTGTAGACAAAATCAAATTGGGCTCAGTGTTGCCAACGGCTCGCCACCGCTGCGGCATTTCTTCGAATGAAACTGTGTTGCCCAGGCGCAATGATGCGGAGATGGGCCCCGTCAACTCGTAACATGCTTTGGCGTAATGCAGCGAGCTTATGAGAGATTTGATTTGAATTAAATGCGACACGACAATACGCCAAAATTGAAGTAAATAAGGTCAGCTTGCAGCTTATCGCTATATTCTTATAGCCAACGAGAGTGCGTGTTTATGAAAAAGAAGTGTATTTGGTTTTGCGCCAACTTTGTTGTACTTACGTTGTTTTCAAGTTTACGGGGTTATTATAGTATGTGCAGTATTTTACCCAAAATATAATTTAATTATTTAGTGTACAGTGGGGCATTAATTTACGGTGCAGTTTTGTCCACAATCATTAAGAATTTATTACACTTTTTCTATATAGGTCAATTAATACTACGCATGAATAAAGCTAATCATATGCCATCTAGCTATGTTACATCATTACATCAGTTCAAATAATTAAAATTTTCCAAAGTTTTTGTGATGCTTGAATAATTTTGTCGACCTGCAATTAGCGTATTGTGTTTTTCATTAACTTAATTACTGCCGTTAACGCTTCTCTCGGCGAAGCAATCATAATCCCATTTCTCACTTAACTACAATTCCACACAACAATATTATAATTCCTTTTAACACTTATTAAGCAAACCCTTTAGATCAGAAACTTGACCACCTTAAATAAAATGCATATTTCATTAACTTTCGGGAATAAATTCCGAAATTGTTTTTGCTATATTGAAAGATAAATAAATGCTCTACCCTGCAGTGGAATTTTGAAATTTCTAGCTTAAATAGTTTTCAAATTATTATCGAAAAGCCGTGGTGGGCTTCAGAAGCCTTGCCGTAGAGGAGTCAATGCCGTGAAAAAGGTTGAGTAACATAGGGTTAAGGCTAAAGCTGGTCTTCGTCTCTCACAGATGGGGGTCTGGGGGCGGTGCCCCCACTCCCCAGCCGTTGGACAATTTTTATACTTGTTTCGGAAAAATTGCCATTTTAACCCAATTTAGATGATATGTTGGACATTTGTAAAGCCATCTGAAACTAAAAGAACTGATTGCTAAGTTTTGGAAACAATTTGACAGAAATAAATTTCTCAGGCTCTTCAGCGTCCTTACTTCCTGCTCAAGTTCTAACTACGTCTAAAGGAATGCATTTTTGGGTTAAAATTTCTAAATGACCTGGTTAAAGGGAGCTTTAGCTCCTGTGGCGCAGCCAGGTCAAGCCACTTAGGACATTTAATTCCAAAATACCAACGTTGAAATGTGTTTGGACTCGATCTGTAAGTAAAGCGGGACTGATGGGGCTGAGCAATTTTATTACGTAATTACTTTCAAAGTCTATAGAAATTTAGTTGTTTCAAATGGCTCTAAAAACGTGCTAATTGTGATCCTAATGGCCCTAAAACGCTATATTTTGACCAAAATTTACAAAAATTGCTCATGTTCGGTGGTTACATGTTGCGCGGCTGTTCAGCTCTTTTAGACCCCTTTGGTTTTGTTACTGCGTTAGCCTAGTATTTCGCTACTAAAGTTCTACAACCTATTGAAAAACTAAGCTAGGACTCTCTGTCTTCCGGTTTGTATGAATCAGAATAAAACTTTTAATTGAGGATGAGCACCAAGCTAAGAAACCAAGCTATTGCGCTAGCACAGACATTGAATTACTCTCAAATAAAACCGTGCAATGTTATTCTGACTGTTGGCAAAAGCGATGCTCATAATCAAATAATGGGGAATTTGACTAAATTTATTGCTTTAATGGTATTGTAAGCTTATGAGGCGCCGTTTGTGTACCTTAATTTGTGCAATGTTTTTTGCATATTTAATTAAATAGTCATTTTAATTAAATGTACAAAAATAAATATACAAAAAAAACAACTGCAAAAATAAAAATGCAAAAATTTTTGAATATTTATTGCACCGTAATTTGAGCAAAGCATTTTTGCAAATTTAATCAAATAGTCATTTTAATTAAACATGCAAAAATATATGCCACAAAATAAACCGTCGCAAAAATAAATAAACAAAAAATTGTTACACAAAAATTTTTTGCGCAAAAATTTTTGACGCAAAAAATCATGTTGCAAAAATAAATCCACATTTTGACGGTTTGTTCAGCAACATTATTTTGCAATATTGCAACATCATTTTTTGCATCAAAATTTTTTGCATTACAATTGTTTGTTTCACAAATATTTGTACATTTATTTTTGATAGCAAAGAAAGAACACACACCGAAATAAATGTGCAAAATTTTGTAACGCAAAAAAAGTTGATGCAAAATTTCTTGTCGCAAAAAAAACGCGCGCAAAAATAAATCGTCAAAAATATTTGACTATTTAGTTTGTGTCCAAAATGATGAAAGGTTGGAATTATGCGGGCGGGAAGGTACCGGCAAGGTATACAACTGGAACTTCAAGACGAAAGCTTCAGGCTGTAAGGCAGCCTATAGCAAGGTACTAGCCCGTTTATGAGACCTCTCGTTGGGCTGGAAAATGAAGATTCATTTACCTGTACTTTCCCGCCCTCGTAATTCCAACCTTTCATCATTATGGACACGAACTAAATAGTCAAATATTTTTGACGATTTGTTTTTGCGCGCGTTTTTTTTGCGACAAGAAATTTTGCATCAACTTTTTTTGCGTTACAAAATTTTGCACATTTATTTCGGCGTGTGTTCTTTCTTTGCTATCAAAAATAAATGTACAAATATTTGTGAAACAAACAATTGTAATGCAAAAAATTTTGAAGCAAAAAATGATGTTGCGAAATAAATCCACAAAAATTTTTGTGGATTTATTTTTGCAATAGCAGTTTTTGCGTCAAAAATTTTTGCACAAAAAGTTTTTGTGTAACAATTTTTTGTTTATTTATTTTTGCGACGGTTTATTTTGTTGGCGTATATTTTTGCATGTTTAATTAAAATGACTATTTAATTAAATTTGCAAAAAAACGTTGCTCAAATTATGGTGCAATAAATATTCAAAAATTTTTGCATATTTATTTTTGCACTTGTTTTTTTTTTGTATTTTTACTTTTGTACATTTAATTAAAATGACTATTTAATTAAATATGCAAAAAAACATTGCACAAATTAGGGTACACAAGCGGCGCTCCGTAGTATTGGCTTTAGGATTGAAATGAAGAATGGTTCAATAAAGTTTATATAAACAGTGCAAACAGATTCATCTTCAAAAGGTTAGTAAGAGCCGCAGAGAAGATAACCAAAAGCCGCGGTTGAAAATCATTGGGATATAGTCCTCATTGTTAAAACATAGTCACGAAATGTTTAGTGAGTATGGTTAAAAGCACAGAGCTTGCAGCCTTGCACAAACCTAATCTACTTTTCGTTCAGTCCTATCTGTTGTCGACCAACATTTTGATCTGAATTAAAACAACGTCGTTTTAAGATAGCTAATCGAGGGTAAACCAAGCAACTAATTTCAGCAATTCTTTTATCTGTAACTATAAACTAACTATTGCACAATAAACCCTCTCTTCTGAAACAACTGAATTGAAAATTATTGTACTGTCATGTTGCGTGACTCTTAAGATAGTTCATTCAATTTTTACTTCTTTTTAAGAAAGTCATCATCAGAGGTGGAGTCCTCGAGGACACATTTTGAAGTCCTTGGCCTTGGCCTCGAGGCCTCAAGTCCTCGAAAATTGGCCTGTCCTCGGCTCGAGAACAGCAGTATTTTTTTAATTGTTAAAATTTTGTGGAGCGCTTGAAAAATTTTTTGGAAAACGTTTTTTCGTGGAGATCGCTTGAAAAATTTTTGTGAAGACCTTTTTTTTTTAGTTTGAAGATCGCCTGAAAAATTTTTGTGAAGACCTTTTTTTTTTTTTTTTTGGAGAGCACTTGCGCTTGTGTCCTTGGTCCTTGGCCTCGAGCATTCCTGTCCTTGGCCTCGAGAGTGTCTGTCCTCGGAAAGGCTGTCCTTGGCCTTGGCCTCGGATTTATTTTGTGTCCTTGGCCTCGAGCCTTGTGTCCTCGACTCCACCTCTGCTCATCATTTACCAAATGACAGGGTAAGGGCTTGTCGATCTTGAGAGAATCTGATAATCTGCATTTTTATGACCAAAAAAACGTAAACTTGTAGAAGCAGAAAAAGATCAATTTTCCGGTCCGTTACCAAAGTCGATTAACAAAAATTGGGAAACAAAAAAAGTACCGGTAGTGGTTTCACACCGAAGATTCAAAGAGTATTGCGCTATTTGCACCTAGCAAGTCTCAGTCTCGCAGTCGCAGATGTGTATTAGCGCATCACAGGTACGCAATGAACGAACAATTCAAGTTGCTTGAATGTTTAGCGACACTTAAGTAGTGTTCTTATCTGATTCGGAGTATTTTTGACCAGTTTATAAATTGCTGCTTTCACAGTGTAAGGTTTGATGAGAGAAAATCAAATTCATCGATTAAGACATTTAAATTCATTGACTTGGCAAAAACTGAATTCAAATTCACTGACTTTGCAAAAGTCGAATTCAAATTCATCAATAACTCGTGAGCAATCTAACCCTAGTAGTGGTCTCATTGTGCGGGTTCACGTAGTACATAAATTCATAGAAGCGGTTTTTAAAAATTGCTCGAGTAGATTTACTGCATCTAAAAAGATAAGAACTGCATTATTTGCTGCTAATTCTTATAGATCTATTTCCTGCTGTGCAACATTTGAAAACAAACGACAAAAAGTTAAAGCATCACCGAATGCGCATAGCAAACAGTGTCGTAACTGGGGGGGGGGGCTAAAGGGGCTTCAGTCCTTCTATTAGCCTAGCCACTTAGAACTTTTAACCCAAATTGCGAGCGTTTAAACATGCTTTGGACTTGATTTGTGAGTTACGGGGGGAGGGGGCCATAATGTAGCTAGACGATTTAATTGTTTTATTAACGATCAAATCTTAGCAATTTATTTTTAAATGGCTGCAAAAAAGTAAAAAATTTCTTCCAAATGTCGCTGGAATAGCTACTTTTTTTCAGAAAAAAGTCAAAAAAATCGCCAAACGGCTGGGGGCTTAGCCCCCAAACCACCGTGTTCTCCGGAAACTTGGGGTTCCGCTCCCGAACACCGGTCTGTGATACGCGTAATAACACCAGTTTGCTCTGCCACTGCCCAAATGAGACATTTTCCCTAAGGAAAAAAATTGCCTTTAAGTTCAAGCACCCCCCTCTAAACGAAAGTCTGTTCACGCGACGGATAGAAACTACAGCAAATAGGGTACGTGAACGCTACACTCCCCAGTCTCAACTCAGTTGCTTCATTTTTCACTTTAGTTGTCTGCCAGCAAATGTCAGCCTAGGCATCCAGCGAAGTCGCGATCAAAGGCGGGAAGCAGTTACATACGTGTGCTGACCCTGTAGACTTGAACAAAAAACAAAAACTTTTTAAGCCAGTGATTCGTGTGAACCGGCTGAATAGCACATCTGCTTTTACTACAAACTACGCTTTTTTGCAAGAACAATTTCATAACAACACTAGGCTAATTTTTGCTCAAAATTTACGCACTAATTGAGAACAATGCCAGTCTCAGAGGCAACAAATAAATTAAGATCAAACGAAAAAAAAAAGATTTCAAATCAAAGGAATCAAATTCTACACTAGACTATCATACTGATTTAAAATAAGCAAATTTTAATGATTTTCTAATATTAGTAAGCAAAATTGCAACAATTTCGAGATTATGGAGCGCTGTTACGCATTGTGGAGGCAATTGAGAAAATTTTTGGCTGTCGTTCAAGTTGAAAAAAGCTCGCTTTTTGTTTTAGCAATTTTGCGATGCTGCAAAAGCAGCAAGCAGATTTTAATCTCGCTGGCAGAGCATTGGTAATTAAACAGTTTTACAAACATGGTCGCAAAAATTGACATCAATGTTATCAAAATGTAAGAAGAAATGAGACTAAATATTTGAAAAAAAAAGAAAGAAAAGAACATCCCGCCTCAACTCAAAATTTACTGGTTCGTATAAAAAAAGCAATATACGTTATCCTCCAAAACGACTGTTTTTTAGAAAAAATCTCAAAACTTAAGAGATTTTTTGCAGCATTGTAAAGTAATTGTACCTGCCTTTCGCTAAAGTCTGACGGTTGTTTGTGGATTAGGCATCTACTACTGAAACAGTAGATTTGGATTTGCTTTCCGGTCGGGTCAAACCAAAGACTATAAAAATCGATATTCACCGTCTCGGCAGGATTTACGTTGCGCGCTGGCCCCTGGCTATTTAGGAGGATTTGCCTTCAAGAAGGAGTTCAACCTCTGTTTACTATGTTTTTGGGTGTACCAGTAAAAAATTTGCTGACAAAGCCTGCTTTTAATATTTTCTGATCTTTTTTTCTCTAAAAATGTGATTTGGCACAGGCGCAGGAAACATTGTTCGCCGCATTTTTCTGCCGAATAAAGGTGAAGACCAAAAATAAAAAATAAAGGTCGTACCATCTAAGCTTAGGTTCCCCAAAGCGCCACGTGGTGAATCCAGCCTTGTTCACTGTTTATATGCTTGACATTCAGCTATAGAAAGGGGAACAGTGAAGCCTCCACCGTGTGTGTTTCGGTGGCCACGGTGTGGTAGACTGCTGGGCAGGTGGCAGCTTGACTCTAAGACTGAATCGCTGTCTCCTGGCCAAAGTAACTTGGTAAATAGAGAACTGACGAGATTACAAGCTTAGTTAAAATAGACACCTGATCTATTGTTTGCTCAGACCGCTAGTTTACAACTTGTGCCAGATTTAACTTTGTACTGAAGAAGGTTATAGTAGCAGTAGGTGAAAGAAATTAGTATTTTTTTTTTAATTGGAAGGTACTGGATAACTCTCCTTTCTAAAACTGCAAGCAAAATCTGCCATTTTTTGTTTGCATGAATCATATATATGCAGCAGTTAATGCGACCCACGCAAGGGGTTGTCTAATACCAGAATACATACGACTAAAAAACGTATGAGTTACCCAAAATACGTCAACGAGTGTAGACGTGGTGCAAACAAAGGATTATTGAATTGCATTGAGCTCTCCTAGGTTGATTAATTTTATTTCTATATTTTTAGCAAAAACCTCGTTAATAAAAGTGATTAAAACCTTTACTGGCTTAAATTGCAATCTTTGTTACAATGAAACATTTAACCGTAATTTTAACCACACTACACCTTGCAAATGCCTTTAATGTTGTTGTGGATAACCAAATCAACGTAGTTAATCATCCATTGGGAAAAAACACCAACAGATCTTACTTCTTTGGAAGCGGTTTGGCTTTTCAGTACGCAATGAATGGTTCTTTTAGGTAAGTATGTTATTTCATTATTCATACAGCTTGTGATCAAACAAGCGACGCATGGCATGGTGATGCATCTTCAACCATTGCAGTGTCGTTTCAAAAGAGTCAAAATATTAGACACAGCGTAAATTATCTTTACCTCGATTCAAAATACCAATGCTGCTGCTTATGCTGGTCCTAAATTTTTATGTTTGTGATGGTGGATTTCCGAAATTTGAATTTAGTAAAATAGAAATTGAATGAGGTCTTGAGTTGAGATCTTGATCACACGTTATTATTGTAGTGCATGTTTACAGTGCCGTTGCTACGGGGGGCCAGGGGGTCTCCCCCCCCCCTAACGACTGCTTGTGCCCCCTCCCATTTCGGTGTAGGCCTACTCAGAATACGTTTTGGGAACATTACGTAACGACAAGACAACAGACAATAATGGAAAAAGTAAGATTCACGTTCAAACATAAGTCTCGTTGGAAGTTTTCTCGAATCTTTGCGAAATTCCTGGCAACCAACTGCTGTGCATAAATGTGACGCAATAGTCCGTGTTATTAACAAGCCTTTACGGATGTACCGCGAAAGAAAGATGTAAGCCTGCAGAATTGTTCCTGATACCGATATTTCATTGGTGATTATGACCTGAAACAATACGTGAAAACATTTTCAGAAGACCAGCTGTTTTTGTATTTTTTGGAGCACAGTCAGGATTTTTCAGGTCGCAGTCAGTGACGGAACCAGGAGAGAGGAGTTAAGGGGGCTTCAGGTTCCAGTCCCGTTTAACCAAGTCATTTAGAAGATTTAATCCCAAAATACGAGCGTTGAAACATGTTTTGGACTTGACCTGAAGTCTAAGGGGGGATGAAGGAGCTAGACAATCTAATTCTTTCAATGACTTCTAAATTTTAACAATTTACTGTAGTTATTCACATGGCGTCAAAAACGTGCGAAGTGTGATTGAAATGGCGTTAAAATTGCTATTTTTGCAGCAAAAATTACAATTATCGCCCGGCGGCTGGAGGCTCTGTCCCCCAAGGTCCCCTTTGTGATACGCTTGAGTTGCATCAGTTTGTTCAGCACGGGCCTAAATTAAACAATTTTAGTGCAAAAAAAATTTTCTTTTGGTTCAAGCCCCCTTCATCTTTGCAAAATCTGGTTGCGCTTCTGGTCGCATTCGCTGCTGCAGACAGATTTTTCAATTGATTATATGGGCCGGATACAAATCGAGCTAAGAAACGCTGCCAGCCTTATGCGTTTTTATTTAAACATAGATGCAAAGTTGTTAAAATAGTGCATAATTTGGACCGTAAATTATCAGTTTTTATGTGCAAAAGTTCAGTTTATTTTGGTACCCCCCCCCCCATTTTCGGCTAGTGCCCCCTCATTTCGGTTGTTCTGGCAACGGCACGGCGTGTTTATCCTTCTGTAACCAGACAGCGCCAGATGCTAACTATTTGATGATCCGCACACTTTTCATTGCATAACTACTTTGTGTTTGGAGCAATCCGCATGCTTAGGATTGAGGAGTTTCAAATACACCCGTCGGTTTCTTTGAATTCTTGTCCGCTGAATTTGCAGCTTGTTCAAAGCCAACAAGCAGAAAGAGTAGCGTAGCCAGGGGGGAGGGCGAGGGGGGGCTATAGCCCCCCCCCATTGGCTTGCCAACCAAAATGCAGAATAAGGAAAATACCACGTTTTTAGCACTTCTAAGACTGTGTGTTTGCACTGGATCAGACTATTTTGAAACGTTTATTTAGGGGGGGGGGGGGGCTAATGAACTGCCGACCAAAAAGCAGAATAAGGAAAATACCACGTTTTTAGCACTTTTAAGACTCTCTTTTGCACTGGATTAGACTAAAAACTGCTTTAAAGCATAGTTTGAAACGTTTATTTAGAGGGGGAGGAGGGGGGCTAATGAACTGCCAACCAAAATGCAGAATAAGGAAAATACCACGTTTTTAGCATTTCTAAGACTGTGTGTTTGCACTGGATTAGACTATTTTGAAACGTTTATTTAGGGGGGGGGGGGGCTAATGAACTGCCGACCAAAATGCAGAATAAGGAAAATATCAAGTTTTTAGCACTTCTAAGACTCTCTTTTGCACTGGATTAGACTAAAAACTGCTTTAAAGCATAGTTTGAAACGTTTATCTAGGGGGGGGGGGCTAATAGACTGCCGACCAAAATGCAGAATAAGGAAAATACCACGTTTTTAGCATTTCTAAGACTGTCTTTTGCACTGGATTAGACTAAAAAATGCTTTAAAGCATAGTTTGAAACGTTTATTTAGGGGGGGCTAATGAACTGCTGACCAAATGCACAATTAGGAAAATACCACGTTTTTAGCCAGTAGCGTAGCCAGGGGCTATAGCCCCCCCCATTGACATGCCGACCAAAATGCAGAATGGGAAAAACATTACATTTTTAGCACTTTTGATACTGTTTTATGTACTGAAGTGGACTAAATAGTGATTTAAAACATCTTTTGAAACATATGTTCAGGGGGGGGGGCTAATTCGTCAAAAATAAAACCAGAAAATCAATGAAAACTTTGATAAATGGTAAGAAATAAGCAATCAAATTTGATTGCAAGTGTAAAAATGCTGAACATAGGTGTCATCAACAAATATACTATAAACTAAGGAATAAGGGGGAGGGGGCTATTCAGTATTAGTTAATTACCAATCATTTCTCTCAAATTTCTTTTCATTAGCACCCCCCCCCCCCCCAATTATTTTTTTCTATAAACTGTATGCGAAATAGATTACTCCGTTTGAGTTTTATTGAACTATTCGATTTTGCAATTTACCAGCATCTAAACAAGAGAACTAACATTTTACCATTAGCCACCTCCCAAATAGTCCAATTATGCCACCAGTTTAATCATGTTTGCACTGCCAATTTCTAAGCCACGTTTTAAAATCATTATTTTTTAATCAAAATAGCCCTAAAATGAAGTTATTTTTGCAAAAAAATGCAAAATTTTCGAGCGCTGGGGGGTCCGCCCCCAGACCCCCGTGCCTCCGGCGGCTGGGGGCTTTGCCCCCAAACCCCCAGCCTCCGGCAGCTGGGGGCTTCTCCCCCAGACCCCCACTGGCCTCCGGCGGCTGGTGGCTCCGCCTCCAGACCCCCCAAACAGCCCCCCCCCTATTGCGAATTTCTGGCTACGCGGCTGAGCTGAAATAATTATCGTAAAACGCCTTATCCGAGAATGCAACAACGTGACTAGGTTGCTGGTTGAGCCCACACCTTACGATCAGGGTCATCATAAAAACGAAGCCTTCACTTTCGCAGCCATACATCAAACGTGCTCTGTTTCAGCCTTCAAAAGAAAAAATGGTGACTTTGAAAAGAAAAATTTGATTAGGAAAAATTTCAGCTGGGTCATTATTAAGAATGTTCAATAGCTAGCTGTGAGGCTCATGCATACACTAAGTTCTATTAAGCTACATTCAAAACGAGACCCCGTCATCAGGGCATGGTATGAAATGTAACGGAAATTTTGGTATGGATTATGGAAGACGCCAGAATGAAATGGAATGGAAGATTTAAAGAATGGAATGGAAGACAATCTTCAATACTTCCATGCTAATTCCATATTAGATTTGACTCATGGCATTTACAAAAAAATATATACGGATAGTGAAAACTAAAAATATTAGGAAGCGCATAGCAGCTAATCATTTGTCGACAAATTAATAGGGTAATTCGGTCATGAACATGTTGTGCAAACAGCGCATCATCAGATCATTTAATAGGCTATGTTCATTGCGATTTGCAGCTGCATTGATGCTGACTGGCTTAACTTTTGTTTTGAGAATTACAATTTGTCTAGTGTCGTTGCCAGAGCAAACGAAGTGAGGGCCACGAAAATAGACTGAGCTTTTACACATTAAAACTGATCTTGTACCCCTGCAAATTATGCGCAATTTCAAAATTCTGTAATCATGTCTGAAAACGAGACATGTAAGTCCGGTAGCGTTTCTTAGTTCCTTTCTTTTCCGGCCCATAGTCACTTGAAAAGTTTATCTGCAGCCCCGTGACTGCGACGTTAACAGCCTTGAGTGTGCTCCAAAAAAACAAAAACAGCTGGTCTTTTAAAAAACAAAATAAACGATTTTGTTGGTCTACATTTCTAATCTATACGACACACCCATAAACAGGCGTGCAATTAAGATTTTGCTAAAGGAAAGGGACTTGGATATTAAAGTGTTTTTGCTTAAAAAATACCTGGATTTGGTGGCGAGCTGAGCAATGTACTGCAACTCAATCATCTCGTATAAATGAAGGTCTGGTGGTGAAACCCTTGTCGTTGGGCGATTTTTTGCGAAAAAATAACTATTTCAATGCCATTTGGGTCAAATTTCGCACGTTTTTAGAAGCCTATGGAAAAGTTAAATTGCTTAGCCCATTCAGCCCTTACTTTGTCCACAAGTCAATTCAAAAACACGTTTAAAAACGTCTTACCCTTAAGGGTTGAATTTTTTTGAGTTTTTGGTTGCGGGGGAGGGGGGCTGAAGCTCCCTTTGCCCTCGTAGTTCCGCCATTAAATCAGTAAATGCTTAGCGGCCCGTTGTTCATCCCGATCATAGTTTGAGAAACACTGGCTTCGGGCTTAGAATACTTTGAATTGAATACGATGCTAACGTTCATGGTTTTGAAATTTATATGACTAGCCTAATTGGTACTTGATGATCTATTAGTGATTAAGTTCAGAAGTGTAAAATTTGGATGTTAAATCTGATGTTTGAAACTTGAACCACTGAAGTTTCAGTATTTAAAAACTTTAATATACTGCTAATGAAGGTAACTTTAATCAAGTTGGTAGGATTGAATGTTATTATTCCTTTGTGCATCATTGTCGGTTTTCTTGACCTTACATGTTGTTTCAAAAAATGTATTTTTAGTAAACCAAAAGGCAGGGTAAGGCCCCTCCTGGCCCCCCGCAGCAACGGCACTGAATTTGCCTTGTGACTAAACTTTTTCTTTCAATCGTAACAAAAAATTTGCATTTACTTTTCTATCCTCGAATTAGCTTAATTCTTTGGTGTTTTTTTTTTGCGTTTAAACTTTTTTTCGGTATTTTTGTAAAATGTTTTTGGCAATTTGGTTATGCCAAACTTTATAGTTTGTGTGATTACAAACTTGCAATCATTAAAACTAGTGCATAGTTGCATACGATCAACCTACTGCTTGTTAATTGAGAGTTAATATTTTCACGCTGAGTGAATTTTTATGGTACCTCATTGCAATAGTGCATCAAATATGGGATGAGATGTATCGTACCATACCATGCTGCTTACCTTTGCAAGCGACTACTTGCAAAGGTACGCTTAACATCGCATAAGCACAGTACAAATTACGCGTAGCTTACGGTCGAAACTTACCTTGGTATGGAAGTATGCTGGAATGGAATATGGAAGAAAATTCTAGAATGGAATGGAATATGGAATGGAAGATTTTTAGTATGGAATGGAAATGGAATGGAAAAAAATTGCCAATATGGAATATGGAAAAATCGTCTTCCATTTCATACCATGCCCTGCCCGTCATATGCCATTAGGCCAATCTATTCTGAACTTAAAATCATGACTATACGGGCTTATTTTTGGTTCATTTTAAACAGCAGGTCGTTACTACGGCGTCTTGCTTTGCTTGCAAACAAGCTGCAATAGTTGGGATTTAAACAAACTAAGAATACACTCGTACGCTCACAATTTTTTGCACAATGAAAGCCGGACCTTATGCTTCTAACTCATCCAGAAAAAGAAAATTTGTACTTCTTCTTTCTCCGTTGCACAAGTCCCAGGGTACCTAATCAAATAACAGATTAAAAAATTTTACAGATTATTAGTCACGTCTTCCCGAAGCTTGCAATCAAATTTCCCAGGAGATGTTGATTCAATTGACACTGCTCCAAAGCTACCAGCAGTCACCTCTAACCAGGGAAATATCTTTTCGTGCGGTTTGGACAATTTTTTTTCCAAATCTTCAAAGCAAAACTGCGTACCTATAGCAGAATTTTCTTCAAGCGGGTTCGATTCACTTGAAGGTCTTACACTAATTTCAAGAAACGACACGCTATTGGTGAGCTAATTTGTCTTTTTAGAAAAGTTGTTGCTCAGTTTCTTTCACCAGATGGAGGTCCGGTTCACGCAACGTGGTTAGGGCTGGATTTATCATATGGCACTGCGGCTTAATGCCAAGGCTCCTGCACTGTAATAGAGCTACGAGCCTGGATAATAAAATATTTTGGTCTTCAGTTGGCAGGATAATACGAGCAAAAATCTGACGTACGTTTTTAGACTTCGGAGATTTTATATTTCCAAAGAGTCTAAAATAACAAAAGCCCCGCGCAATGTAAATCCGGCTATGAACATGGCGGCGGTTGTTGTCATTTAAGCGCACACATACATCTCGCAAGCATTTGTGATGATGTGACACAAGCTTAGTGGGTATTGACCAAGACTAAACAATATGGTTAGCATATTTTGACGAAGGCAAAAAAATAAATAGCAGTGTATTTTTGATATATTGTGCAGAAATGCTCAATACACAAATGCTATGCGTTTGGAATGGCTGTTATATCGAGCCTGAGTTTTAATCCTGATACCAGATGCTTAAATGGAAAACCAAACGCCAAAGACTTTTACAAAATGGTACTTTTATGCCTCAACGTAAACCTACGTATGCATGCTTGGATTAGAACCCTTGCTGCCACGACAAAACGTGCGTCCGCCGAAGGTGGCATCGTTAAATACGTTCAAGTCTGTTGTTTCCTAGAACGTCCCTAAAAAACGTAGACATTTCGGATAATAATGATGTATCTCTCCCCATTCGCAATATGAAAACTTTGCACTTGCGGGACGGTCCGGTGCGCTCGGCTCGCGAGCAGACGGCTACGTCATCGTCCTAAATATGACACGTTTGAACGCTTTATCTTTTGGAGGCAACTTGTTAAGCAAAACCTTTGACATGCGTATACAGACTTACTGTCCCTTCGCTATCTCATGGCCGAGGCAACTTAATAAATAAAATCTAATTACACTTACTTTATTGTGTTTGTGATGCTGAGATTTGTGTTGGTGTTGTATCGTCACATACCTTTTCTGCTTTTTGCTGCTTCTCCCCTTTGATATTTGACAAAATCTTTGAAACTTGACAGTAGAAAAATGACATATTACACTAATAATACATTATTGATGTATTTTTGGGGCCGGCTATTTTGAGGTCAGATTTAGTTGCTGGGAAGTAGTGCGAGCGTCCACTTGTGTTTACGCACGCGTGCGTTGCGCTTGACCTGCTTTCCTGGCTGTATATAAACGGCGTTTTTTTTTTCTTTGCCGTTTTCTTCTTTCATGCTCTCACTCCAGTCAGGCAGCTTACTTAATTAAAGTTACAGCAGTAGCAGAATTTGTACGTAGCCCATAACTTAAATTTTTTACAAAACGAGGTTTCACAACCTATCAACGTAGCCGCATAGTGCACGTTTAAGTTTAAACCTTGCTGGTGCAAGCATTAGGGCAGGGTTTTCTTCGTGAAATTTCAGTAATCTTTTGACATTTATTTTGTGTATTAAATAACTTTGGGGACGAATTTCTTGTTCTATTGGCAGTTTAGATGGCGCGTTTAATAGGGAAACCCTCTCGCAGCTGCTACGTGGGACATTGGTGGCTGATGTGGGCTAGCGCAGGGCGCGACTCCACAGCTTGCCTTGCTTTTACAAGAAAATGAGCTCTACCTTGCACCTGAGGAATTTTTGAGAGTTATTGTAGTTTCTATGTTCTACACAGTTTCGTGCAGAGGTGGCAACGGTCCGGAGCGGACCCGATATCCGTGTTTTTTTTGCGAATCAGGAGCGGATGCAGTTTTACTAAAAGATGCCGATCTGGATCTGAATTTGGCACTGCCTCCCCCCCCAAGTTATTTGGTGATAAAATCAGCACTTTTGGTCTTCACCTTGATTTTGGCAGAAAAATTGCCCCGAATTTGGGTGAAGACCTTTTTACCTTAATTTTAGGTTGGTCTTCACCTGAATTTTGGCAGAAAGCACGCCCCAACTTTTGGTTTTCGTTGTTGTGAACAAAGTGTAGCTGTTTACTGGCGGATCCGGATCTTAAAATTTAAAAGGTGGCGGAACCGGATCTCTTCATGTTGGATCCGGATAGGTTCCGGATCTTTAAATTTGTGGATTCGGCCACCACTGGTCTTGGATTGCAACTTTTTTGTGTGTTAATAGGCTTGTCATTATAGCAGAGTTTACATGTGCTCACAAAATATTCGTTCCATGCCTGGGTTTTGTTACAAGCGCTACAAAGACCAACGATGGAAAAATCTTCGTCAAAAGTCACAAACAGGTAAAGCAAGATACCGGTAATAAATTCGATAAATAAAATTGCTCAATTTGCAGAGACATTGTCGAATTGGTAGATTGAAAAGTTGATGCTTTAAAGTCGATTCCGAAATGGATTTGGGAAAGATACTTAAAGCTTATTTTCTATTGAGGCTAGCACTTGAGCAGTCTAATGTCCCTGTCGTGTTGGCCCTTCCTGGCAAGAGATTTGCAAGCAAAACCCATAACCGGATGCTGTGTCGTGCTGGTGGGTTATAGGCTTTTGGACTAACACTAACACATTAAAGAGCCGGCTAGGTTCATGAATATCATAAGCATGAATGAAACAAAATGCATTACTAAGGAAGAAACTTCCAACTTTACACAAACTTATTATTATACTGCTGTTATACTTAAGATTAGAATAAAAGGCAGTAAGAGGATTGATTAGCAAAGTTTATTTGCCAATAACTTCCCGGCTAGCACAAGAACTAATGTTTATGCATTATGGTAACTTATTGAAGTGAGTTCATAATATATCTTGTTTCGCAGCTCTTATATAGCGCGTACTTACAAGCTACTGTTGCTTTATGTTACTATGCTTTAAACGGAGTGTATCGAGCTAGTCTTTAAATTATTTACATCATTGCTGTTAAAAACGGTTGTTGACGATTGCTTGCATAGATATCAGCAAAATTGAACTATAAGACATTCTCAATACTTATTCAAAAAATTTTTGAATAATTTTTTTGAAAAACGTCCTTGGCCTCGAGGACGTCCTCAAGAACACATTTTGAAGTCCTTGGCCTTGGTCTTGGCCTCAAAGCTCAAGTCCTTGGCCTCGAAGCCTCAAGTCCTCGAAAATTGCCCTGTCCTCTGGTCGAGGACAGCAGTATTTTTTGAATTGTTAAAATTTTGAAGATCGCCTGAAAAAAATTTTTGAAGACCGTTTTTTTAAAGATCGCCTGCAAAAATTTTTTTGGAGATCTTTTTTTTTTTGGAGAACGCTTGAAAAATTTTTTGAAGACCTTTTTTCGGAGAACATTTGCGCCTGTGTCCTTGGTCCTTGGCCTCGAGCATTTCTGTCCTTGGCCTCGAGAGGGTCTGTCCTCGGAAGGACTGTCCTTGGCCTTGGCCTAGGACTTTTTTTGGGTCCTTGGCCTTGGCCTCGAGCCTTGTGTCCTCAACTCTACCTCTGTTTAATTGTAATATTTATACAGTTATCGCCTGGTTTTATCGAAGTTTTAAAGGAAGATCCGTTTTTGCTTTTGGAATATTTTCTGATGCTGTTCGCTATTCATTCTTGTGTGACGGGAAACTTGAGAATCGTGAAAAAATTCGATTCCCGTTCGAAAGATGAACGCCTTACCGCTTGACCAACTGGCAGGTGTTTCTAGGGTGTCCCTTCAGTCTGGATCTTATATTTGTTTTGGATGGATCTACTTCTGTGGTGGAAGCTGACGGTTTTTACACAATCATCAACTGGGTCAAAGAAGTTTCAAAAAAGTTCATTCAACAAAACAATTATTCCGTTCAGATTGGAGTAATTCAGTTTTCGTCAAACACCAGGTATGAAGTTAATTTTGAGTTTCTTAATTATCCGTTTCAGTGAAACTGTTTCTACATCAGATTTTATAAAAACCGTGAAATATTAGCTATAGTACTTAGCAAAAAGGTAAAGTCTTTGGTTTAAGTTTAGAGTTGTTCTAACAAACTTTTTTAATAAATAATATTCTACCCAAGTGGTCAAGATAATTTCAGCCGAGTCAAAACGAATCGTTTGATGAAACATTATAGTGTATGTGAGCAGGCCTGATTCGATATGCTTATTCTGCTACGTAACATCAACAAAACCTTTTTTTGGCACCTGCGTTCAATAATATCGGTTGTATACGATGACGTGAATTGAACTTGGACCATTGAGAGCGGGAAAAAAGTTTTTTAAGGGTCCACTTTACTGCTGGGGGCTCGTACGGGTTGAATCATGATCTGAGACATGAAGTTTGAAATGTAGCAGACTTGTTTCGGCAAAACTCACTGACAGTTAGGAGCGATTATTTACTTTCTTTTTGCCTTCGTTTTGTTTCCGGGGCCCGTAATTTTTCTCAAAGATCCTGATTTAATCTCACGATTACAAATATTTACGTATTATGCTACTGTAAGTACCTCGGCTTCACCTCATAAGCCGTGATATCATTGGTCATCATTTAACATTTTTTTGTGATAAATTACTGTGCTTTATCATACTTGTGTGGAAATGTTACTTTGTTTTATTTTTTCTTTTAATTTTGTATTTGTTTAGTTGACTATTTTTATTCTGACAAAAATTTCTTGGTAGGGTCGAAATTCCACTTCAAAATCCAATAAACCAATCTTCTTTCTGTGTAAGTATGTTAATATAATTGACCGAATTATCTACAAGATACTTGTATAAAACTGTAGCAGTAAATCCCGTAAATTATATTAAAAATCGAAAAACACAACGCTTCTTTTACCGAAAATGGGCTCTTTGGGTGGTTGAAATCTTAATCGAATTAAAGTAATAAACCTTATCAACAGCCAAATTCCAGTTTGCGTATTATGTATACAGCACTTCTTCAAATTCATATTTTGTATATTAAAGCTACGAATAGATGAGATCGAACATATGGGAGGGGAAACACATACAGGTGCAGCTCTCTATCAATCTTTATTTGAATTTCAAGGATCTAGCCGTTACACCAACCCCCAAAACAAGAAGGTTTTGGTTCTGGTCACAGACGGACAGTAAGATCTTTTGTTTTGTAACTTTGAAACAAAAATGTTCTATTTTATCTTAATCATAGTTTTGATTGCATGGTTCTTCCTGTGGCAGTAAAACCGTAATACTCTCTGCAGTAATCTTTGAACTTTAGTCTGTATTTAAATTTGCGTAAATTATGGGCCAAAGCTTAATTGCGGACATGGTAAATACCACCTAAATATAGTATTGAAGAATGTTCCAAATTGTTAAAGGAGCGTTCAAGTCAAGTATTTCACTGTCGACCAAAATGTTGGGAAAAGTTTATAATGCATTTTCACCAAAATTGAACTTTCTACGTCTTTTTTTCCGTTTTCAAGATATTGCAGCGCAAAGTTAACAATCTTTCTCTTACTTCAGTGTTGCTACGTTGCCAGTATTGTGGCAGAAGATTAACTTTTGAAAAGTTGCCTTACATTTACTTAAAAAGCAGCTAATTTACAATTTCTCATCCTTTACTTTGTTTTGACAATAACACTGCCAAAAACATTTATTGAGAGTTACGAACATGTAGTAATAACTTTTTGAAGTTTTGTTTGCAGTCGGCAACCCAAGCAAATTTCTTAAGAGGAAATCGAAATTGTCATGTCTAGGCAACGGAAGATCGTAGAAAACTCAAATTTGGTGAAGGTAGATGAGTCAAAAATTTTTAAGATAAAACCTAGCAAAGAAAGTTTTGACCTGAATGTCCGCCCTTTTAATGTTATTGATTCAATATTATTCATTCTGTCCCAACTTGTTTACTAAATATCACGATCTACAGAAGCTTTTCTAATTATACAGTACAATGAAAGAGAAGCTATAACAAACAAAATTTTGCTCTAACAACACAATAATAATTTTGGATATACTTAAAACTGCTTGATCCTGTTATATAGGTACAGAACATACGTACAGAACAAATAATCGAATAATATTGATATGAGCTTAAATTAAACTGAATCAATGACAATGTAGAACATTCTTCAATATTGTAGTTGGCTAGTATTTTTCGTGTCTACATTAAAGGCTGGCCCTTTAACTACACCACTTTAAACACAGAATCATGTCAAAGACTAGTAAAAAGTTGGCACTCGCTTATACAGCAAAATAAACGGCAAATAAAATGCTGCAAGTAAAGTCGAAAGTAGTTGAAGCAAAAAAAAACAATGATTATTTTTGCAAACAGCACTCCTGTGCAGAAAACACAGGCTAAAGGTTAACGCTAAAGAGGTCACAGTAGCACACAAATGCTACACACGTAAAAGTTAGATTCGAATCTCTAGGGCGCAACACAAAATAAAATGACGCAACGGATTTTTATCAGTGTTGGTTCTTTGCTTTATACTGCAAATTTATAATGTTTTTGCTAAATCAACAAATAGCAAATATTGTGCACTGAAAATAAATAGCGTATGCTTTTTAGAGCTACAAATACTAACATAGATTTGGAAATGACATCAGAATTGGTGAGATCTAACGGGATCACAATATTTGCTGTGGGTGTTAAGGATGCAGTGGTTTCGGAACTGCGAGTTAGTAATTGTATTATTATATTTTTATTTTACCTAGTTGCCTTGGCCTGAAGACTGCCAAGAAACCTTTTAGTCTTTCTGTCAAGCTGCCACCTGCCTACCTGTCTACTACACATAGTGGAGGCTTCACACTGTCCCTTTTATTGCTGAACGTCTAGCAAGGAAGCTGTAAATAGCAATTTTTGTAGTGTTTGGTTTGACCCGATCGCGAATTGAACTAAGATCTGTCGGTTCAGTAGTAGGCGCTGTATCCACTCGACCACAGATCGGTGTAATTACATCTTGTCTTAACAAGTTGCCTTGGCTAGGAGACAGAGAAGGGACCTTTCGGTCCTCGAGTCAAGCTGCCACCGTCCACCAGTCTACCTACCACTAATGGCGAAGACTGCACAGTTTCTTTTTATTGCTAAACGTCCAGAATAGAAAAGCTTTGAATACCAATTTTTATTGTCTTAGGTTTATTTGACCAGGAATAGAAGTATTGAACCAGAATAAACCGTTTCGGTTACAAAAGCTCAAAACATTTTCAGGTTTATTCATTCAATCTGTGGTTACATCACAGTTTTGAAGCACACTTGACTACGTTTAAGTTAGCAGAGCAATCATCATAATTTGAATAAGTTATCATGTAATATTTGGCACATCACAAATAAAAACGTAAAAACCCTATGGTCTGTTTCTTTCTCAGGGGATTTTCAGCAGGGTTAGGTGATTTAAATAGAATCTATGTTTTCATTAAGAATCTATTTGATTAAGTTAAACGAGAACCAAAGGCAAAATCAATCGTGGTATCTAAAGTCAGGCCAATCGTATTATACTATATTGGCGTTGACTCCATTCCTTTTGACCCAGCCGCTCCAGAGATATTCTACTTCAAACACGACGTCAGGGCCTCTAATCAGTCGAGTGTTATAATTTTTGTTGGCGACCCTGACGTTGATAGTCTTAGGGTCGTTAGCGACGTCATCCCAGTTCTAACCTTAAGCACGCAGCTATTAGGCTAATGCATTTAGTCGTTTCGCTGCGCACTTATCAGTTTGATCTCATCAGCAGAACAGATCCGAGCTTGAAAAAAGAGTATACTGTACGGTAGCCTAGGTAAACTCGTCTAAGAACAAGCAAAAGTAAGGGTAGTAGAGCAGTAAGCCATTGTTTGCAACTAAGCTGGAAAAGTTTATTCTAGGGTCAAAAAATAGTGTAAGAGAATACAATAGGCCTACTCAGATACTGATAATCTTATTATTAGTTATGTTTTTGCTTTGTAGCCTAGTAATAAAAGCCTTATTCCTAGGCTAGGCCACCATGCTATGATTTAGACTGAAATGTATCTGACAGCTCGATTTTCACTAAGATCGCTAGGCTACCAACCAGTCTACTCTTTTTACCAACTCTGATCTGTTGTGCTGACGAATTCAAACTTATTAGTGCGCAGCGAAACGACTCAATGCAGTAGTCTAATTGCGGCTTTGTTTTACGTTATAACTGGAATGGCGTCGCCAACGACGTAAAAGCTATCAACGTCAGGTTGCCCATGAAAGTTATTACGTCAGACTGATTAGAGGCCCCTACGTCGTGTTTGAAGTACAATATCTCTGGAACGGCTGGATCAACAAAAATGGTGTCAACGTCAATCTAGTCTAATACGATTGTCCTAACTTTAAATAACCACATTGATTTTGCCTTTAGTCCTCGTTTAACCCCTGAAACCCCGGTCAAGGATGAAACAGACCGCAGAGTTTTCAATGTTTTTTTCGGTGCTGAATATTTCATCCTGCTGTGATTACAACGGTTATTTAGCACTTTTGTAAGAACACTGGAGATGCGAAGTACGACATTCGCTGTTCATGATTTTGAGGGTTAAATGCACCAACTAAGATTACGACAATCCAAGTTTCTATACCTTTAAACTTACTAACATAAAATGGGGACAACGGTGGTTTTTCCTTTAAGACTGATTTTTTAGCAGTATAAAATAACTAGCCAGCTTTAAAAAACAGCATCATTGTCCTTTTTGAGTTGTGTCACAGACTAACATGGCATTGCAGAAGAATTCAAAATTATCATGAAATAAAGTAGAACTTGCATGTTTGTAATTCCCGCATTTACGGCGATTTGTCAAGCCCACGTTTGTCTAAAGTCCGGACTGTAGGCCATTTGCTGACCGAAAGGAAATTTTATGCGGTCCGCTCCCCGTATTCACGTGTTTTCTGATTGAAATTACTCTGCAGTTACGCGAATGAATTACCCTGAAAAACTTTTTTTGTTCAACCCAAAACGTCTCAAAAAATAAGCCGAAGACTTATTTTTTTATTTGTTTTCAGTTTTTCAGTGAACTTATTCATACATCTGCCAATGGTTTTGGTATGATTCGTCAGCTCGCGGGCACTTTATTTACGAAGTCTTATTTGCCACTGCTTCAAAACAGTTTGAAAACCCCTGTTGGTTTAGGGATTTACCCAATAGTTTTTCCTAAAGTTTGTTAATCCACGAATTCAAGTTTACTTTCTGCATTCTACCCTTATTTTTATTTATTTATTTTTTTTATCAGTTGATTGCCACTGGAACTGACAGCGACAAAAATGTGTATTTTGTCACGGACTTCGACGCGTTGAATGTGATTTCGGTTCAACTGAAAGAAGTAATTCAGACAATCACTTTAGAAGGTGGGTTTTTTGTATTACAGTATAGCTAGGGGCGCTAAGAGAACTTCATCCTACCTCTTTTCCCAAGTCATTAACAACTTTAACCCAAAAGTGTAAGCCTTTAAACGTGTTTAGACTTGATCCGTAGATGAAGAGGGGCTGAGTAATTTAGATAGATCTTAGACTGGCTTTCAAATTTCAACAATTAAGTTGTTTGAAATGGCTTCAAAAGTCGGCAAAATTTGATTCGAGTGGCGTTAAAACGGCGTTTTTTTTCAAAAAATCACAAAAATCGCCTTCTGTAACGCGCTTGAGTTGCACCAGTTTGCTCGGCAGTCTGCTTAATTGAGACATTTTCAAAAAAAAAAATTTAACTTTGGTTTAAGCACCTACTTGCAAAATCCTGGTTGCGCGCCTGGGTATAACTTGTAAACTCACATTAGGATTTTTTGTTGCTTATGTTACTACAGACAAAAGCGAGTAGCTTGTGCTCTCTTTTGTACTGTACGCACAGTATTGCGATGTACTCTAGCGACGGTTTCTTGCGACCAAGACGATCCATAATTATAGAAAGTCAGAAAAATCGAATTTCATGTACTTACGCAAAGTTTAAAATGTTTTGAAATGTCACTTCGTTTTACTTGCCGGATTTTTTGCAGTTATTGCTGATGCACTGCAATGAGCTATGTCGAAAGCAGAAGATCTTAAAAAAAATATCCGCTTCTGCATTATCATAGCTGAACACCCAAGAATCTCAATCAGTTTATAAACTAATCTTTAGAGCGATACACGATCAGTATAGTCATTTTTTGATTGTAGAAAAAGCGCAAAAAACGTAAAAACAAATTTGACGGTTCCAGGATCTGTATTGACGTGGTTATCAAGTCTATAAATGTCATTTTTTGCATTTTAGGTCACTTTTTTTTATAAAGTCAATTTTTGCCTTCTTGATTTTTTAGCGCGATTTTACTTAGAACTTAAAAAGGAATGGCTCACATGATTTACAAATAAAGGTTTGTAATTATTAGTGGTAACACGGTACCCGGAGAGTTTTATGCTGTTGCCAGACTCTTACTACAGTTTTACTCATGCTAATAACTTCAATAATATTTTATATGATTTGATTAATTTAGGTTGCATAAGATGTCCGTTGAGACGGCATAGCAATATTTACAAAATTGGTTTATGCTCAAATATGTTTTTCATTATTATTTTCATTTTATGTTGTGTTTATGTCGACAAGTAGAAGGCGCAAGACTTATTGAAAATAAACGCAGAATGTAAGTTTGGCTAGCTTGGAATTGTAAGTGGAAGATAATAAAAACACAATCCGAGCAGGTAGTTGATCAATGATATGAACAAACTTGGTACTGGCTTTGAATAAACACTTCTGGCATAGCAGCATACACCAAAAAGAGGTTAGAAAAAATGACTTATTGGATATATTGGCCATGAATTAACAGTAGGAAACTTTTCCAACTGTTTATTACAAATTGCAATTACTAATTACAATTACGGCCTGCTTCAACATTGACAACATATAACAGCTTTGGTGGAACGCTACTTTTCGAATAATCTGCACAAGCTATAGTGTCAAGAAACGAAACTTTCTGCCAGAAAATGTGCGGCATTATAATATGCGTGCAACATATTCTAAGCACTTACCTTAGCCACTAATTGAAATGACTTGAATGAGTGTTTTCTTTGGAACTGGTTATATTATTTTTATTTTTCTGTTAGGTCAATAGGCAACTTTTTTTTATAAAATTCGGTCAGTTCTCAAAGATTTTTAGGTCAATCAAAACCTTTCGACTAATCTCTGTATAACAATAAACGCAAGACTTTGTTGTTAATATACCCCTTAATAACCAGGTTTGCGCTTTTTTCAAGCAGCAAATATAAAGCTTTGTATTTTTATTTTTACCACAAAGATTATGAATGTTATGCTGTGTGTTTTTGACAAAACATTTACTTTAAAAATTGACGTTTAGGTTCAACTAATTTATCTTCAGTATCAAACGAATTAGTGTTCAGTGAAAAAGGAATCTTTCTGCACTCCAGTAACAATGATGTAAGTTTTAATGTTGGTTTTATTACACGGTAAGAATTTTTCTCTTTATCTATGTTATTATAATGGAAGTAGAATTGCATGCAAAGTTTTATTAATTTCATTTTGTTTACATATTTTTGTTCTTCAATTATATTTGCATTTTTATGTATTTACTACTGTACGTGCCACATAACCGCTAATCCGCGAGAAAATATCGGTAAGATAAACTACTGTACAAATTTTCAGCATTCGTTAGTTAACAGCTGTGAGGCAGAATCAATCGAGCTACACAGTCGCGGCGATCTTGAAAATCGGCTTTAAGACCAGCTTTGCAGTACAGCACTAGGCCTACCGAGATCAACGGTGAAAGTGAGCCGGAACGGTCCCCAAAACCATTCCGATAAAAGATTTAAGATCAAAAATGAATTTATGATTTTTGATCTGAAAAACGCTGCAATATCTGATCTGGTAAAGTTGAACAATTTGGTCGTCACAACTGATTGAAAAAGGTTGCGCTAGTTTCGAACAATGCTGCAATTTGGATTCTCCGAATAACCGGTGAAGACCAAAAAAGGTCTTCACCTACATTTCCTCGGGGAAAGTGGTACAAATTGAATGAAGTTCGTTCTTTTCGAAGTCATTTTGGACCTTCCAAAGATGAAGTAAAAAACTTTCGTGACAGTGTTGCGATAAGAAATTGGTGGGCACTACGTTTCGGCAAGTCAGCAAAACTGCTTTTACCACTGTGCCAGTTCAGTATAAATACCGTTGGGTTGTAGATCAACCTTTAAAAATATCTATAGGTTTCTTTGTCTTGAGCTATGTCATACAATATTGCGCCGTAGAGAGAATAATATTT
The DNA here is from genome assembly GCA_963965965.1 of Trididemnum nubilum. NCBI lineage: Eukaryota > Metazoa > Chordata > Ascidiacea > Aplousobranchia > Didemnidae > Trididemnum > Trididemnum nubilum. Next base: position 6,270,895 of record OZ014483.1, read on the forward strand.
ATACGAGAACAAGTAGACAGCGATTTCAAAATAACCCCCTGTTTAAAGATCTGAATTCTTAGTACAACCAACAGTTTTTAGTACTTTGCCGGTGATATTTTATTGTTATCTTTAAAAGTTTCGGTACGGGTTGCTAGAAAAACGCAGATATGGAGAGGGCCGGATTTGCCATATGGCACAGTGCCAGGGGCCCAAGGCTTGAATGTAGCTGCAATTGCAACGAAAACCTAGCGAAGACCTTTTTTCTTGGTTTTTAGCACCTTTATTTGGCATGAAAATGCAGCGAACATCTGGCGAAAGCCTTTTGGCGTGGGATGGTTTATCTTTCCAAAGTCAAAAAGTGTCAGAAGCCCAGCGCACTGTAAATCCAGCTCAGTAAATATTAAAATGTTATTGTGAGGATTCAGTTATTATGGTCTCATTTGACCCCACCAATGCGTTGTTAGGTTTCTTAAATTTAACATAAAGGGCTATAATCGTTGTCATTACAATCAAAGCTCCTAGCGCGGACATTGATATGATGAGCGCTGTTTCGTTATATGACGGTTTTTCTTTTCCACTGCTGCAAACGGATTGTAACTCCGCCTGTGTCACTTTGTCTATCCTCGTTCCTTTCAATTTCTGCGGAGTGCGGCACATCATAGAGTCGATATCATAAAACATGCGAGATTTTGATTGGACGAAAGCAGAAAATTCCTGAAAAGTTTTGAAGTTACAATTAAGGTATGTAATCACTAAAATAGTTTTGTTAAAGTACAATTGGTGTAAATACATTCCCAATCCGAGATATTATAATAATATCTTTATTCGCCAAGTTGTCTTGGCTAGGAGACATAAGAGGGACCTTTTTGTCTTCGGCCAATCCACCACCTGTCTAATGCCCACCTTTCTACCACGAACGGTGGAAACCTTTCAGTCTCCTTTTTACTGTACGTCAAACAGCGAAGCTTTGAATACCAATTTTTGCATTTGGTTTGAACCGTCCGGAATCAAACTTGTGTCTACCGTTTCAGTAGCAGCCGCTCTATCTTCTCTACTACTTAACGGTTAAATTTGATATTTTTTTGTTAGTTTGTTTGGTATATGCAGTAACTACAGTACACGTTAGTTTATTTGCCATGTTACTTCAGTCAGGAAACATCAAAATAACCTAATGTTCACAATGCTACTTTAATGTTGAACATCAAGCAAGAGAGCCACTGGAGATATGTATTTTGCAGTTTCAAATCGATTAGCAAAACTTGCTGTACAATGTGGAGAGCAATTACTACAGTTATGGAGCTACACAATGAAACGCAAAAAAGGAAGTGTGTTTGTAGGTTTTGAGTGGCATTGTAGTGGAATCTGCTCTGACTTTAATACAAAACAGAAAGCCAAAATAACTAGAAACATATCTTGACGTTTCGTGAAACTACTTCTCACATTGTCAAAAGTAATGAATGGCGAAAAACACAAAGCACAAGCATATAAAGCATCAAAAAGAAGCAGCAGCAGGGAAGAGAATTATTCATATTACTCATGTGTTAAACAAATACAGCGGTACAGAGGTCCTGTCAACATTTAAGTTGGGATTGTGTTTTTGAATTAGTAATGTTTCGGTGATCAATAATTTTCGCCAGTGATTGGTTTGGGCCATTATTTCTGTTTTGTCAAAATCAATTTTATGATCGGGGTTATCTATCAAATGTATGGATGCATCGGTATCTTGTCTATTTGGCGAATTGGGGTCGTGATTTTTCAACCGAGTAATTAGATTTCTGGAAGTCTGACCAATATACGTGCTTTTACAGCTGCATGTGATGCGATAAACCACACTAGAATGATGTAACTTATTTTGGCGCTCTTGAAGGTAAAAAGACGCTTTAAATTGAACGTTTCGTTGATTAAAATAAATGTAACTTTAAAGTCCAATTTTTTCAAAAAACCATTAATTTCTTTTGGTATATGGCCGTTCATTTTTTTTTATGTAGGGAAGTTTCATAAAAATCCGTTTTGTGTCGTCCTTCTTGTCTGTTTTGGTTTTTTTCGACTGCTTTTTGGCAAGAAAGTGTTGTATTTGCCGGTTTATGTAATTTAAGGGAAATCCAGTTTTCCCGAGAAGATTTGAAATTTTTTGAAATTCTTTTTTTCGCAACTGTGCACTATTACCAGAGGTGGACAAAGTAGTCGAAAAATCTACTTAAGTAGAAGTATTGTTACTTACTCAAAAATGCCTTTCAAGTAAAAGTAGAAGTATGGCGAAGCATTTCCACTTAAGTAAAAGTAGGAAAGTAGTCAAAATTAATTCTACTTAAGTAATGAAAGTAGAAAGTAATTTTGAATTTCACGTATTTGTTTATTCTTCGAAGGTTTGCTGTTGTGACGCTTACGATCAGTGTTCAAGCAAAGCCATACTTACGGTAGCATATCAAAAAATCAAAGTTTTATTATTCTCTTGAAATTACACCGAAGCGTGTTACGAATATGATTTAGTAGGGACTCTGGGCTCATCTCCGCGCCTGGACAACACAGCTTGAGAAGAAATGTCGCAGCGATGGCGAGTCGTTAGCAACACTGTTCGTTAACCGGCTAGGGAATTGAACCCCAGACGGGCCGCAGCAAACGCAACGCCGTTAACCGCTAATCTTTTTCGTATGAACCAGGAGTAATGCGCATGTCTAGTTTGTCTACTGTACCATGCTAATCAGGGTTCGGTATGTTTTTTTTTTTTAGTGAGACTGAGTCAACACCTGGTATTTGATGCAACGCAAAAACACACTACCCTAGATGACCTGTAAATGAATTGGCGTAACTATTCAATAAGTTTCGTAGTACTGTACAGTTAAACAAACTCGATACGTACTTACTGTACACGTTATGAAGTGAAATAATGTTTACTTCGTTATTGTACACGTTGTGAGGTGGAATAATGGCGAGGTGTTTACTTCTACTTTACATAAAAGTCATTACTACTCAAGTAGCGTTACTTCGAGAGGATTTTACTTGAAGTAAAAGTAGAAGTATCAGAAATGAAAAATACTTAAGTAAGTCGCTCGTTACCGAAAATACTACTTAAGTAGTCCACTTACAGTACACATATACCACTCTAAAATATTAAAAACTATCTAAAACCCGACAGACTGTTTCACCTATAAAAGGATCATCAGGGGTCTAAAAATAAAAACATACACTGTGATAAAAACTGATACTGATAAAAGTCATAAATATAACGCTGTACTGCTGAACTCTGGTAAAATACAGTGATGCTAAGTCAAGTGAGCAAAAATTACGCGCGCGAGGTCAAGGTGAAAAAACAATTAAGACTGCGAGATGGTGAGAACAAACAAGTGTCGGAGTATGAGGTGTGAGTTCGGTACCCGCTGCAGAAGAACTGCAAATACAGAACTTATTTATGGGATAGGTTTAAACTGTTTCAATTTGTATTTGTTTTTGTGACGGCACTTGTTAACCAATTCAGTTCTTTTATTAAGGGTAGTACTTCTGTTTGAGGTCAAAATGTAATATTTTTCTGCAAGACAAAGATTGCATTGTCGACTTCCATGTTGGTATGGTTTGGCCTTACAGATGATTTTCCATGAGATGGTTGGGTTCAAACCAGATAGTTTTAGATAGTTTTTAATATTTTAGAGTGGTATATGTGTACTGTAATCAAGCTCTAACTTTGAACCAGTTATTGAGCACTTTCTGTAACAGGCTGATACCTACTACTACTTTAAGTAGTCCACTTAAGTAGAACTACTTCGTTACTGACCACCTCTGACTATTACAAATACTATATGCCCGGTGCAGTAACGTCCAGACCAAGTTTTGTTTGTATCGATTCGGAACATAGCTGTCCCATCTTGTGTAGATGCCTAAGTTGGTGTTTTTTCGAAATATTGATGTTTCAATGCAATCTGAATTTTTTTTGTGATTTGGACATCCAAGAAGGCCAATTTATTGTTCTCTTCGTTTTCTTTTGTAAACTTGATTTTCTGGTGTATTGAGTTGAAAGTACTAAAAACATGATTGATGTGGTTGGGGTCATCAAAGGTCAGAAATAAATCATCTACGTAACGGTGAACTGTAAATTGATGATTGGATTTAGTAGCGGCAGTTTCCACCAGCCAGTTCATGAAAATGTCGGCCATGGCAGGGGCCAACGGCGACCCCATTGCCATGCCGTCAATTTGGTGATAAAATTTTCCATCGAATTGCAATGTTGTTGTTTTGCATGTCCAGTTTAATAGTTTTCTAAATTGTCTTTTATTCATGCCGTAAAATCTTGTCAATTTGACGGGAAAAAGTTTTTGGAGAATAATTTGTGTTGTAAAATCGACCGGAATACTGGTAAAAAGACTCTTTACGTCAAAACTTGCAAGTATTTTTGAACTCAAATTAACCGTGTTGGAAAGTTTTTCTTGGAAGTCTAATGTGTCTTTTATGTTGGAATCGTGCTCGCGCAGAGGCATCAAAATTTTGTTTAGCCAAACAGCACTTTGGTAATTAAAACTTCCGGTAGACGCCAGAATTGGTCGCAAAGGTATTCCGTCCTTGTGGAGTTTTGGGAGTCCGTAAAGCATTGGGGTAGATACAGCTGTAGGTCTGATTAAATGATATATTTCATCATCTAATTGCTTGCATGCTTTAAGTCTGTATAAAAATCCTTGAAATTTTGAAAGTTTGCTAATATTATCATCAGATTTAACTGGTTTGAAAATCGTTTGATCTTGTAAAATTGATTCCATTTTAGCAATGTAGTCGCATTTATTAAGAATTGCTACCCCTTGGCCTTTGTCCGGTTACTAACAATACTAGATTTGTCTTTACGCAAGCTGTCCAGTGCAAGCTTTTCTTATTTGTTTAACACATGAGTAATATGAATAATTCTCTCCCCTGCTGCTGCTTCTTTTTGATGCTTTATATGCTTGTGCTTTGTGTTTTTCGCCATTCATTACTTTTAACAATGTGAGAAGTAGTTTCACGAAACGTCAAGATATGTTTCTAGTTATTTTGGCTTTGTGTTTTGTATTAAAGATATTTCGATGTTCCGAACATTATGCTCTGACTTGTTGTTATCAAACAATCTGTTGGGCTTCGTTTAGACCAAACCTGCTTTTATTGCAGTCCTATATGGCCAAGTAGCCAATCACCGCAAAATAGATACTGTGTAAGTGTATAGTGTATGTGTTGTACACTGTGAATACCTCAAGTTTACAATCACAATTCCACGGGTTACTTCCACCCCAGATGTACAAGTTCTCATTTTGAAGAGAGTTGATTACAGTTGGGTCCAAGTTGGTCAACGTGCATTTGTCGAAAGATAATCTAATCAGAGTTTCTTCGAAAGGTTCAAGTGCGGAGTTGGAGATGGAGTTCAGTCGAGGATTTTCGGTCAAATTTAGACTCAGCAACTTATCCAAATGTCGAAACATGTTTGCATCGACTTTGGAAAGGTCATTTTGCTGTAAAGCAGATAAAAGATGTCATTAAAGGTACAGTAAATTTACAAAGTATGCGTTGTTTGTGAATATTGATTTAGTCAATTGCATGAACAGAGTACAAAACATGTGTTATTGACTTATTGTTATGTTACGGCTGTTAGGATCATCTTTTAGAGCTATTCTTGCAAGTCCAAAAAAGCGATAACAATAAAATCTGGCTTTCCAAGGTTAACAGTAGAACCAGGATCCAAAATTCTTGTTGTTACCAACCAGATGCACTGTACTACCAGTTACATTGCAGCTGCACTGCTTATTGTGTTCCAAAAATTTGAAGGATGTGCAATCGCAAGCGAAGAAAGAATTTTGCAAAGTTTTATTTCTTATTATTGATGTAGCTGACCATCGTTTAGGTGAATAATATGACGCATATAATTTCATGCAATTTGTTTATTCACAAGTAATGGTAATTAAATAATTATTTACAGTAAATTTAAAAGTACTTACAGACAAATCTAACCATCCAATTTGCCGTGAGTATTTAAAGGAACCTTCTTCAATATTTGTTATTTTATTGCCTTTTAGAAATAATTCGTAAAGTTTGGTTGCATTTTTCAAAGGTCCAGTGGTAATTTTGGTGATGTTATTTCCGGTGATGTAAATTTGCCTCAGATTGCTAGGGATTCGTGGCAACTCCGTCAAAGCATTGTCGCCGTAATCTAACACGTATAAGTTCGGTGCGGATTCACCAAGCTTGGGGGGAATTGATTGCAAGTTATTTTGAGAAAGTCCGCCATACCGAAGAGAACTAAACAAAACAAGAATTTACACGAAAAATTTGTATGAAGTGCAAAAAACGGAAAACTAAAAGTCATAAATAGTAATCTTTTGCATTTTTTTTATTTTGAAAAACTGCCGGCACATTCCATAGACTATAGAGCAGAGATGGAACCGGTCAGGATTTTCTCGACCCGACCCGACCGTTAAATTTCAAAATCATCCCCGGTTGACCGGCCGGTCGACCGGTTTTTTTACAGGATTTTCTTCACTATTCAATGTATCTAATGAAAAATTTTCAAAAGGGGGCTGGGGCATGAGTGAGGTGCTAAAATTTGTGACTTCAGACGGGGGTCTCAGAAAAAAGAAGCCAAAAAGTTTTTGCGTTTTTTGCTAAAATGACTCAATTTTAAGACCTTTTTTGGTTAAGTTTTGGTTTGAAAGATCTGTTTTGAGCAGAGCAATACGACCACAAAATAAGCATAAAAACCATTGGAGGGCACAAACTAAATTATTAGACGTTCTTTCTAATGATATTTTGCGAAATGAAGTTACAATTTTTTAATGAAGTTACAATTTTTTAGCTGTTACAATTTTTTAGTTACAATTTTTTTGCTATTGGTGACAGGTTATTTGCAATTTGCCCAGCAGCAAACACTAAACTTTTTTTTCGGCAGTACTGCCTTTGCAGTTACAAAAAGATAAATGAAAAAATGAAGTTACAATTTTTTGCTATTGGTGACAGGTTATTTGCAATTTGCCGAGCAGCAAACACTAAACTTTTTTTTCGGCAGTACTGCCTTTGCAGTTACAAAAAGATAAATGAGAAAAAAATAACAGCAGAAGATAGGTAACAGTAACAAACATCACAATACTTGTACGATTATACCCAAAAACATTAAAATGATGGAGCAATAACATTATATAATAATGAAAATTATGTCACTAACAGCGTGAAAAAAAGGAATATCGAAAAATTATGTCACTAACAGCGTGAAAAAAGGAATACTGAAAAATTATGTCACTAACAGCGTGAAAAAAATCAATAATATTCCAAACAACTAGGCTGCTTCACTAACAGTTTGAGAAAGTATGAAAAGGATCTATTGCAAAACATTATGTACTGGAAAAGGTTTTTAGCTCCACAGAGATTTATATACGGACGGAACAATTAATATAAATCTCTGTGGAGCTAAAAACCTTTTCCAGTACATAATGTGTTGCAATAGATCCTTTTCATACTTTCTCAAACTGTTAGTGAAGCAGCCTAGTTGTTTGGAATATTGTTGATTTTTTTCACGCTGTTAGTGACATAATTTTTCAGTATTCCTTTTTTCACGCTGTTAGTGACATAATTTTTCGATATTCCTTTTTTTCACGCTGTTAGTGACATAATTTTCATTATTATATAATGTTATTGCTCCATCATTTTAATGTTATTGGGTATAATAGTACAAGTATTGTGAAGTTCGTATGTTTTTACTGTTGCCTATCTTCTGCTGTTATTTTTTTCTCATTAATCTTTTTGCAACTGCAAAGGCAGCACTGCCCAAAATTCTTCTGGAGAAGCTTATCGGTTTGGGAAGCGAAACGTCAACCCAATAAACAAACTCATCGGTGTACGAAGTGGTTATCCCAATGAACGCAACGCGTCCGTTATTTTCATTGAAAACACTACACTGTTATGACATTGGCTGGAAAACATTCGAAATATAACGTGCCCCAGCAGTTTGTACAAATGCTGCTACTTCAGAACTAGCCGTGGCTAGTTAGCAGAGGTGTAGTCCTCGAGGACACATTTTTAAGTCTTTGGCCTTGGCCTCGAAGCCTCAAGGCCTCGAAAACTGCCCTGTCCTCGGCTCGAGGACAGCACTATTTTTTGAATGGTTAAAATTTTGTAGATCGGCTGAAAAATGTTTTTCTAGACCGTTTTTTTTTTTTGGAGATCGACCGAAAAAAAATTTTTGTGACCTTTTTTCTTAGGAAAACACTTGCATTTTTGTCCTTGGTCCTTGGCCTCAGATTTTTATGTGGCCTTGGCCTTGGCCTCGAGCTTTGTATCCTCGACTCCACCTCTGCTAGTTAGATGTAAAAAAATAAGAGCTATGTCTTTCTTGCCCTGTGTAGAGTGTGGTAAATTTAAGTTGAAAAAAGCTTTTCAAAGCGGCAAGATTTTAGCATGTACAAAAAATTTGAAATCTGCTCCACTTCTACTCTTAACCTGATTAAAATGATCCTAAAATGCTAGGTAGCGCAAGCCTCTTCCACATGTATGCTTTATTAGAATCTGATTACGCGATTTTAGCGTATATTTTGCACTATTTTGCTTCGTGCCGTGGCCCAAAGTGGGGGGGGCATGGCATACAATACTCCCACCCTAAATAGTCCCTGGATGTGCATGTCTTAATGGTCACAGCATATTAGTTACAGCTTGAAACCATTCAACAAGTGTTTTCGAAAGATGTGGTTTGTTAATATTGTTTTTTTATAAAAAGTTTTATTTATGATAAAATGTAAAAGTATATTTCGGTTGGTGCTTAAATGTCTTTTAGTTGCCAGATAGGATAATTTGACCGGTTTTTCAACCGGCTTGACCGGCCGGTCAAAGAATCTCGACCCGACCGGCAACCCGACCGACCGGTCGACCCAACCGGTGCCGGTCGACCCGACCGGTTTCCATCTCTGCTATAGAGCAGTCGTGGGCAGGCTACGGTCTGCTTAGAAATTCTATTAAACGTTATATCAACTCACATGCTTTTCACTTTTTTACCGCAGCATTGTATATTCAGAATCTGCACATCATAACGAGCGCTGAGAAAATTTTTTTTCTGTATTTATTTCAGTAATCTAGACTTGTTTTTTGTGCTTAAGTTTTCATCTGCTTTTCAAGTATGGGATTTTATCTTTATCATCATCATTTAAACTCTACCTTTTTTAGCTAACAGTACTATCAATCATGAGTTGTTTCAAGCAATTGTTTGCATCCACTGTTTAAGCATTCCAATTGTTGCTCGTGTTGTTTGCACCCACTCATATTTCTGAGCAAGCTTTTTATAATGAAAATTATCAAGTCAAAGAACAGACCACTTCTTAAATCTTCAGGCGACTCAAATCTTAGGTTAGTTTAATGGAATAGCTAAAGCAATTTGACACCTGATTTTAGCTAATCAGTTAATGGCTGTGGCCAGATGCATCATCCCATTAGCATTGTATCAATATTAAAGACTTGCTCAGTCTCGGATTTACTTCGTTTTCGTTCAATAGGTGTGATTAAAGTAGTTTTTATTTTCAATTATTAATTAATAAATTTGCTTTGCTCCTTGAAAACTTTTTATTTTAGCAAATTTGTTTATTGATTATTTTGCTTGACGTTGTGCGACCCGGTGAATAATGTGATTTTAAGAATGCGGCCCTTGCACTAAAAATTTGCCCATCCCCGCTATAGATCATTAATTTTTGTATTAACCGAAACTTTTCTTGGGCCCAAAATTCGCACGATTATAACAATCAAAGTTAAGAAATTAGCCAAAAGAAATAGTAACAAAAGATTAAATGATAGCATTCAGCTCTCTTATTTTTTTAGGTTAATTTTACTTTAAGTTATTGCTAGCACTTTCATCAATTTCGCTGATGGAATTGTTGCAAGCTGAAAGTTGGACGACGTTGTTCATATCTTGAAACAGTTTTTCTTCCACGGTTGTGAGAAAATTGTTGTTTAGATTGAGAACTCGGAGTGATTTCATTCCGGAGAAAACAGAGCTTGAAAGTTGACTAATTTGGTTTCCGTTTAATGAAAGGTACTTTATTGTAGCGTGGATATCTTTAAATGCTCTTTCTTGTATTGTCGTTATTGAATTATTATGAAGATGGAGATATCTGTAAAGAATGTTATGTTTGCGACTTTAACCGTAATGAATTACAAAAAATACAAGAATTAAATAGCTAACACAAATGATTATGTTCAATTTAAAAAATAAAATAAAAAGCTAGAATAAAAGCATTTTAGTTTTCTGCTAACGCTACGACCCACAGATAGTATATAATGTTTGATAAATCAAGAAGCATATACATACACAGTCGCCAGGGCATGGTATATGGAATGGAATGAAAGGGAAATTTTGGTATGGAATATGGAAGATGCCAGAATGAAATGGAATGGAAGGCAATCTGCCATACTTCCATACCAATTCCATACTAGATTTCGCACATGGCATTTACAGAAAAATATATAGGGATAGTGCTAACTATAAATATGTGGAAACGTTTAGCAGCTAATCATCTCCGACAAATTAATAGGGTAATATGGTCATGAGCATTGCGCAAACAGTGTTGGCAATGCATCATCAGATCATAGAATATGTTCATTGTAATTTGTAGCTGCAGTGATGCTGACAGGTTTAATTTTTATTTTGAGAATGACAATTTGCCAAATGACGAAACTTTTCCATCGTAACAAAGATTTGTATTTACTTTTCTCTCCTCGATTGAGCTTAATTGTTTGTTGTTGCTTTTTTTTGCGTTGCGTTGAAGCTTTTTTTGGTATGTTTTTAAAATGTTTTTGGCAGTTTTGCTATGCCAAATTTCATAGTTGGTGTGATTTGCAATCATTAAACCAAGAGTATACAGGTAAATCTACTGTCTGTTTACCAAGCGGTTTATATAGGCGTAGCCAGGAGGGCCAGGGGGCCCGCCACCCAATTGAAATGTCACAGAGGATTAAAAAATGACAACAAAGCCTATTGTTTCTTCAGTTTCACTATAATGTAGTATTTTTGCATATAACAGTAATAATTAACAATAATATTGATTTTGACGACCAGGGAGGCCCCCTTAATTTAAACTCTTACCAACCAATTTAAACGTATAACCCGGGAGAAATTCAGGGTTTTGTCCTAAAATTTGCAACTTCAGACTCCTATCCAACCGTTTTATGAACGTAATGCACTAACATGATTGCTAACCATCTACTGCACCAACTTCAAGTAACAATAGCCCCACACCTCCTCAGTTTTAACGCGACAAAATATTTTTAAAAAATTAGCTAAGGGAGATGCTTATTGAATAAATTATTAAGTTTGAATTCAGGGGCCTGAGCCCCCTGGTCGTACATGTACTCCTAAAAGTGGTTATTTTCAAGACAAAAATCTCCAAGGCATATCTTCGAGTGAGTTATTATTTACTTCTAAAGTTTTTGCTGGAAGCGATGTACCTTGCTCCTCCTAACTGGGCCAAGTCACTTGCAAAATTTAACCCCAAAATGCAACATTTTAAACGTGTTTTAAGCTTGACTTGCAAGTATAAAGGCAGTACTAAACAATTGGAACTTTTCAATTGGCGTTCAAATCTTAAGAATGTGGTTCTTTCAAATGGCTCTAAAAACGTGAGAAATGCATAGGTGGGCAAGTTAATGCAAAACGTTAGCTTCGTTAACCACTAGTCCGTTAACAAACTTCACACCTCCGTTAACGTTAATCCGTTATGTTCAGATTTAATTAACAGAAGTTAATAACGTCCGTTAATCCATTAACATTTTGCGTGTAATTTACATTTCGTTTTATTCACTCGCTTCGAGAACACGTATTGGCGCTGTTGACCTAACTGTAAGGAAATGTTTATTGCTATGGTGGTCTTTTTGTGTTGTGGAAGTTACATTTTACAGTCTAATCTGATTTCAAGATAAAAATACGTTCAAATGCACTAACGAAGCTGCGATCGGTAAATCTTTTTGAATTGTGAACAGCAATAATTATTAGACCTGTGAGGCTGCCGCTTATTGTTAGCCACAAAAAAGACCTCCTTTCTTCGCTTTCTTTCAAAAAACTTGTGCTAAGACGCAACAAGTGTTACCAGAGCAAACTGGTTTGTACCGGTACGATAAATGAATGGTGCAAGATATTAACCATAAAAACCTCAACGGAAGTTAACAGAACTTGACGGAAGTTAATTTAGTCCGTTAATAGCATTTAACGGAAGTTAATTTTGTCCGTTAACATGAAAAAACTTTTTAACGGATTAACGAGTTCAAGAAAAAGTTAGCTTCGTTATTAACGGATTAACGATTAACGGACTTGTGCCCACCTATGGAGAAATGTGATCCAAATGGCATTAATATCAAAAGAGCTATTTTTTCCAAAGTATTACTTAAGATCGCCCAGCGGCTGGGGGCTCTGCCCCTTAACCCTCGTCTGCGACACGTTTTAGTTACACTTGTCAGCTCACCACGTCTCCTAATTTAGACATTTTGGGAAAACTTCATAACTTTTGGTTGAAGGTTTCTGCCTTTAGCAAAATCATGGTTATGTGCCACACACACAGGCTTCGGCTTCTGACCTTCCATTCTACCGTATCTCTGTCCCATAAAAATCCCACCTTTTGAAAATATCTGATGTCGTCATTGCATGTGATTTTCGTTTTGCCCTCCCCCCCCCAATCGAAAATCTTGGCTACGCCTATGGTTTATGAATTTGTACTGAGTGAATGTTTATGATAGGTCATTGTGATAGTGCTTCAAATATGGGATGAGATGTATTGTACCATACTGCTTACTTTCGTGAGTTACTTCTTGCAGGAGTACGCTTGACGTTGCAAAATGGCAATACATATTACGCGTTGCTTCCGGTCTAAACTTACCTTGGTGTGGAAGTATTCAGTAGAATGTAATATGGACAAAAAATTTAGTATGGAATGAAAGATTTTTAGTATGGAATGGAAATGGAGTGGAAGAAAATTGCCAGTATGGAAAATGGAAAAATCGTCTTCCATTCCATACCATGCCCTGACAGTCACACAACAAGCGGTGCAAAACGCAGTCTAAGTAAATTCAATAACAATGAAATATATATACTGCAGTCCGAAGGGACACTGCAAATCCAAAGACTGGAACAGATTATTCCAGTATCTGATAAAGCAAAAAAAAAAACTTACAGACAAGCAAATATTAATTATTTTACATTAAACAAATGCATGAAACAACTTATTTTCTCAACAGATTAGAATAAACATTTGAAATGTGTTTACAAAATCAGCAGCAATGAAAGACATCAAACTCGTTTGACCAAAAAGGTAAGGAGGTCTCCTTTTAAATCAGTTAAAATAATTTACACTTTTAGACGTTTTTTAGAATTGAACAGCTTCTAAGAGAGACTGAAGGGCTGAGCGATTTAAGTCTTTAAAACGGCTCTAAAAACGTATGAAATGTCATACCAATAAATAGCTTTAAAATTTTTTTTTTTAATCACGAAAATTGCTCAGCTCAAGACCTTCGACTGAACTTCACCCTCGTCTATGATACGTATGAGATACATAAGTTTGCTGAACATGCCGCCAAAGGGATAATATTTTTTGAACAATAATTTTAGATTTTGCTTCAAGCCCACCCCCTCCCTTTCCTTTAAAACAATCTTGGTTGCGCGCCTGAATGCGCCATTTAGAAGTTAGTCCTCACCGAAGATTGTCAAGCCCCAGAAAGGCATCTTCTTTCACTTCTATGATCTCATTATATTGGAGGAATATTTCTGTGGTATTAGCTGAAAATCCTTGGGGAATGGATGTTAAATTCTGTCTTGAGCAGTCCACAATCCATGAACTATCGAAGCCAAAACATCTGAAAATATTTGGTTTGCCAAAGCAATTTTAGTTTTATAAACAAAATCACTCATATTTCAAATCGTAAATCTTATCAAATCCTACTACATAAAATTTGACAGTATTATCTGTATTTCCCTTACTTAATGATAAAAAAATTGTTGTGTTTGACGTACCAATAGGTAGCATAATGCTACAAGAATTGAATGAGCTAAGTACTAAAAGGTTGGTCTCTTTGCGTAAAGCATTCTCAAAATATTTTAGAGATGGAAGACCAATAACTCAAGATTTTCATGTTACAAAATTTAACTTGAAAAAATATTTCAAGAATTTTATTCTAAATAACTTCAACCTCCATCAGATCGGTAATCATTTAAAGACTACTGATACTAATCTATTACCAAACTATTCAGGCATCTAAGGCTAATGCATACCTACATGTAGAGGGGCAACCATACACTAAAGGCGCCATCAGCAACACAAAAAATCCAGTCCAATTCAATTTCATTTTGATTGCAATAAGAATAGTTCAGGGTTTTATTTTCATGTTCTTGATAAAGCTCTATTCTACTCTTTGCATTGCATTTCTATGAGTACATTGAAACATGTACAATGAGATTGGCTTCTCTATCCACCTTCGCTGCTCTATAGTTGTATTTACTCTTTTCAAAAACTGAAAAATAAAGTCACAAAATTACGGTAACCTAACTTTGTTCTGTCAATATCAATGTTTAACGAAAAAGCCACATTAACGTAATAACTTCATTTTATGAGCAGTAAAATAATTTATTCCTTTTACGTGTTTGCTCTTGTCTTGATGCTGTCAGCGTATGAAAATGCGTGATGCTGACAACTACTAACAATCTTGTATTAAAATCTCCTTTTCTTTTTTATTTGTTTTACTAAGAGTTGAGGTATTTGTCTATTTGTCTATTGTTGCATAATTGTGACATCAATCAAAAAAAAAACAGGCCTATGAACAATAAAAGTGTTTAAAACTAACACACACTTTTTATGAATCTTCAGCTAATCTTAAACTTTCTTTGCAATTGATCTAACAAACTATAACTACACTTGACTTTATACCGGATATTTTCACAACCTACCGAAACTGGGCAAAGGATCTAAGTTGCTCATTTGAGCCCTACAGCAAACTAGAAGACAGTAAAACACTGTAAAGTGGTAAAATTTTTTCGTTCAAGTTTTCTATTTTTTCTATACTTAATTGCTTACTTTTCAATCCGTGTATACATCTTGCTTAAAGATTTAGCCGAAAGCAACAACCAGGCGCACACCGCGCAACTATGTAGAATTTTGCTAATGGGAAGGGAGGACCACAACCAAAAGCCAAGAATTTTTTCGTTCGAAAAATGTCTCATTTGGGCAGCGTGCTTAGCAAACTGGTGCAATTCGAATGTATCACCGACGGAGTCTGAAGGCCCCCCAGCTGCTAGACAATTTTAAAAAAACAATCTTTCCTTATTTGGAACTCATTTTGCTCGTTTTTAAAGCAATCTGAAACAACTAAATTGCCAAGATTTGAGAACCAGTTGAAGAATGAAATTGCCTGTAGCTTCTCATACCTTCTAGCCCCCTTTGCTTACAGGTGAAGTTTGTAAGCAGAGAAGGATGGAAGAGACTGGGCTTAGTCCCCCCTATGGTTGGGCCACGGCCAACAGCATTGTATGGATTCAACTTCTTCGACATGTATGCTGTTTTCATTGACAGCCCACTTTGGTTACTAAGCATCGACTGACGTTAAGTGCTAGCATACCGGATTTCAAACCGGGTTTTACACGACTGCTGGACTTGGTAAAACTCTTAATGTGTAATGCATTTTTTTTTAATAGTTATTATTCATTCAACTTCAGTTGTACTGCTTTCGGTTACAAATAGCATTTTGTGATTTTTCGTCTAACGATTCTTGTGATTTTTCGGAAAAAAAAATAGCTACTTTGGCATCATTTGGACGGCATTTCGCTCGTTTGTTGAGTCATTGAAAAAAACTAATTTCTAACCTTTGAGATCCTTTGATAGAATTAAATTAAATAATCTCTTCATTTCCTCTTACTTTCTAGTCAAGTTCAAAACTTCTTAAAGCATGCATGATTTTGGTTAAAGTATTTAAGTACTCAGCTAAGGGAGGGGGGCTTTATCTCTCTTTCCGGTTACGCCACTGAATACAAAGTTATACTTTTACCGAGTTTTACGCAATCTGCTTTTGTATTTCGATTTCGAACTTTCTTATATACGAGTATATTCGATCAGCCTATAAGCATAACCATCTTAACGAAAGAGCTTATTCGCGTTCACCCTACTTGAGAAAATAATTTGTTGACAAAGAGTGGCAAAGCAATAAAACGGTTAATAATTTATTAAAGTTAATGAAGGAATTATTTCAAAATAATGAAAGCAATGTCACAAAGTAAATGCTTTGCAATGCACAACAAGCAACTTGAACTAGCTAGATTTGGTGGATAGGAATTTTAAGTGGCTTTACTTGTAAACAATCAGGCATTTTTTGGCCAGTTTGATTTCACAGCGCTTGTAGGATATTAACTAAGTACCGGTGTATTTTAGATAATTTTGTTAAAAAATTTAACACGCTTAATAAAACTGTAGGAGATAAGGTTGAAATTTGATGCTGGAAAGTAATAAATCGTGTCATTATTAATGCTTATCTAAAACTGTAAAAATCGCTGCAAAAGGTTAAAAGCACAACAGTCTGTTTTTTTGTTAGGACTCGTCAGGTGCTACTGTAAACTTATTCAATTGCTTTGATTTTACGTCTGTATTTCATCGAGCATTAATTCAGAAGATTGACTAACAACAATTTTTAATGCTTATATCTATTCCAAAGGCAATTATACTTGGGCATTTGCTTCTGGTAGCATTCGGACTTGGAAAAACGTAGTTTGAGGCGCTTTGACGAGGTTGGTTTTTACTCTTCCGGTTTCAACCGAAGCCCTTTTTCCCCAAGGCGTTATTACGCAAATTCCCATGCTGCCGCGACAAAATCTTCCACGTCAAATTGGCCTCGTCAAAAAAGTCCAGGAAAAGCGGTTATTTGATTATTATTGGTGCAAAGTGTTTCCAGTGTTAAAAGGTTTTTTTTACGAAGAGGGTGGTGAACAAACTAAGACGGCTTGACTCGACGACTGAAAGGTCATTACGTGACTACCTATCGCATAGTGGTGCAATGCCGTTGATTATTGTAGTGAAGTCGAAGGAAATTGATGCAAAACAAATTAAAAAATTTAATTGAACAACATATGAAGTAGTCAAAATAAAAAGTTGCTTTTCTGGAAATATAACAGCTTGTTTCAGGAATTTTAGGAAATTCAACCTGACCCAAAATCATATGGATTATACGTATTTAGCAATTGACTTTTAAATTACTCTATAAGATGATTAGCGTAGAGAGGCGGACATTGTGCGATGCCCGCCCATTGGTATATGAAAATCCTATATTGTATGTATTTTGCCACAAAAAATCAGCGATGCTCCCCATCTCGGGAAGTAGATCGATAAACCACATGCATAGGTGGGCTTGAATACGGCTAACTGCAGCGCTGAAGGCTGAAGACTTTTTTTGTATTTTTGTTGGTATTCACCTTAAATTCGGTGAAAATGCGTTTTTTCTGAAATGAAGACTTTTTTTTACTTCACATTGATTTCGTAAGAAAGCCTCTCCCACCCCATCGCAAAACTTTGCCTACGCCATACTAAGTATAGAACAATAACCACTAATAGCTTTTGTTACAAAATTTAACAAGTCGGTTGGTATTTGGGTGAATACGTATTGCTAATACTGTATTACCACTAATAACATTTAAGTATTGAAGTATTACTATAGTATAAATCAAGGGTCGCCAACCTACGTCCCGCGGGCCGGATCCGACCCGCCAAGCAATTTCATCTGGCCCGTGTACTTATATGCTCATCTGGACAGCGTTCTTTTTTTCGGATAAAAATTCACCAACAACCCCGTCGAAACGTTGTTTCCTTTGGTCACCGCCATTGAATCGGCTGTAAAATGCCTAATTTTCAGGCGAAGACCTTTTTTTTGGTCATCGCCGTTACATCGGCTACAAAATGCCTAAAGTTTAGGCAGAAACCTTTTTATTTTGGTCATTTGGAATGATGGTGGCCCGCTGGAACTTTGCTGAGTCTGGATGTGGCCTACGGGACGAAAGGTAGCCGACCCCTGTTATTAATGTTCAAAGTGGTTGTTGTACACACTACAGAAACGTACATGTTATTGTAAATAATTTATTATCACGATGCTCCGTAAATCCAACAATATATGAACTCTACAGCTACAATAGGAACAATCGTGCACGACAAAACAGCGATGTAAAATCTTATAGAGGCAAAAAAACTTCCTGGTGTTCCGAATTCATAAATATATAACCGCTCCTGCAAAAAGACAGGAAATTTGTTATTTTCGACTTTATCATTTCAAAATATAGGGACAAAGAAACTTTGCGACAACATTTTTAGTAAATCAGCCAGTTGCTCGAGTGGTAACGGGTTTGTGGCTTACGCGAGAGGCCTAAAGTTCAAATCCAGGTCCAGTTAAATCAAATACAGTGTTGCTAATGGGTCGCCACTGCTGCAACATTTCTTCGAAAATAGCTGTGTGTTACTTGGGCGTATTGACGCAGAGATTGAGTTAAAGTGCTTAATGAAAACTAACAAAACGCTATTCATTCTATTCATTCAAATTATGGGTAGCCAAGCAGTTTACGGTATAGCCATTGCGATAGCACAACGTGACGAAACACTTGCAAAAACAGTCTTAAAAAAGGCTCTTGCATAGTACACACACTTGAAGAGATACAGCTCGAAATCGGTTTTATTGAAGAAATTCGAACTACTGGAGGTAAGAAAGAGGTGCACCAAACCTTTTCCCACAATTCCCTTGGTTCGCGAAAATACGATTTAATCTGTAGACTCCGTGCCATTGGCAACTCTGCATCTCGCAATTTCGTGACATCACAAAGGCTTAATTTTCACAAAAATTCTCGCAGAATAAGAAACGCGATTACCAACCGGTAGGAGTGAGTAGCCTATATAACAAAATCTGAAAATTAGGCTACTACTGGAACCTGTAGACCTGGATTATCAGTACTTGTGATGTCACTAAATTACGAGATGCGGAGTTCCCAATGATACGGAGTCAAACGGATTAAATCGTATTTTTGCAAATAAAGGGAATTCTGGAAAAACGTTTGGGCACCTCGTTGTTACCTCAAGTACAGTAGTTCTGATTTCTTCAATAAAACCGATATCGAGCAGTATCTTTTTAAGTGCGTGGTTAATACGTAAAGAAATGAATACCGCTAGTATACCGTTGTACTGTTTATTTTTGGGAGCAGAACATAACATGATCAATTTAATTATTAATTAATTATTTGATCAAATAAATTATCTAATTATTCTAAATTGTAATATAATAGAGAGTCTACCAACCAATCTCGAAACAACACGATCGGTATGGAATTATGAAATGTTACTGCAGTTTCGAAGGTTTCTACTTCAAAGTGTCACGCCAGTTTTTGAAAACATAATATGCGAGTATCGCAGAAAGCACTCAATATACGTTTTAAATGGGAGCCCATTGATAGACGAATAGGAGACTTGAAAGAGTACTATTCTATTATTGTACATATTGGCCAGTAACTCATACTGTAGTCTTGGCTGCCACCTTTGTTCTGGAACGGGCCGGCGACATTGGTACCAAGTGTGGTAACGGCTCGCCATCGTCGCAGCACAGCTGCTCGTAAGCAGCTGAGCGACTAAGAATCAAATTAATTTTTGCAACTTAAGAAACAAAAAAATCCAAGTAAGCTATACAAAAACAAAAAATAAAAAGCATTTGCAAAAATTAAAATGCGATCGCGGTCACTGAATTGTGCGAGGAAATGGTGAGGAAACGACTCGGTCACCGAGTCGAGCAGCCGCCTTTAACATTGCTTGTTCTTAAGACTAAGGCACTTTTGTGCAAAAGTGGACAGTTGGGCGTATTGCATCGCGAATATCGAAAATCTGATACGATTTTTAACGTTTGTTGCCGATCGTCACGGCTTGTTTGTTTCTGTGCTTCTTTAATTTTATGTAACGCCTATGGCGCTTTTTACAGCGTTTCGTTTCCAAATATTTCGTTTACATAGCGAAACGTGGTCTTCCACAGACCAGTTTTTCAGTGGACCGAGTTAGCCCAGAATTTCAGTCAAGCGCAAGTCAGAGGACCTTTGTGTTTGCCTGTCTGAGAGCTTCGGGCTCGCAGGCTATTTTCTGTGTGTTAGTTGTGCTAAGGTCTGCCTATCCTTTCAGTTTTTTTCGTTAGACATTTGTTTTGCAGACGCTAAATTATTTCAGCCTTAACTGCTAGTGTGAATTGCAAGAATTTATGTTAACCACTAGTAATGATTTATGATTAAGTAAACTATATTAATTTATTGGTAATTAAGTGAAATTACTTGCTGAAGAATACATTTTTTTGCCAGTAGCCTACGATGTTTTGGAGTTACTACTGACTTGCTGGATTTATTTAATGGTTAAATAAGGGATTTTATATTCATACTAGTTAGTGATTGCTGTCAGCCTGCAGTTGAGAGAAACCACTTGCTCGGGTTGACGTCATTCGTTTTGGGGCTTGTTCAGCGTCGCTAGGAGTTTAGGTGGAATCACCTCGAGTGAGAACGTGCGTGTCCCAGTCGCTTACAACGTTCAGAATTACTATTGGCAAAGAGTTTTACCTGCATTTCATCTATATTATCTTCGTGAAGTTTAAATTTTTTGTACATAAGTTCGATTGTGTCTTCCAGCTTCATCATTCTGGTTTTCATCATCCTAATGTAGTCAAGATCCTCTGTTTGCCAGCACGGAGTACTTAACGTGCAATCGGAGTCGTTATTGCAGAATAAGTTGTCGTCACTGCATCCACTATCCACTGAACTGCTGGCAATGCACCATGGTGCTGCTCGAGGAAACGGTTTTGATCGACATTTTTTTAATGATCTGTGGTGATGATCTCCAGTTGCTTTCAGCATTGGTGCCTTTTTAGAAGAATGGTGGTCGTAAACAGCTCTGGTTTGGTCTTCAAACGAACTTAAACTGATAGATGTTTCCACGTTGCGATTCGTTGTGACTTGAGTAGGACTTGAGCTCGATTGGGTTTCTGACGTCATCTCATGATTGCTTTGTGACGACTGAATATCTTGTTGCGACATAAATGTAGATTTTTTTCTACAGCGCTTTCGCCGTCTCCGTTGACTGTTGGAAAACAATAATGATGTCTTTTTTAACCTTTTTGAGCCTTCATAGTTTCTTTCTTCGTTGTTTTGCGAAGTGGATTCATCAGCAATGTTTTCCCTTGAATCACTTAGATGAATTCTCCCTCCTGGCTGGATATTTGAATTGCAAGCGCTGCTATCAGATGACTGAAAAGTGCTGGTACTTGGCCCTTGAATCTGTCTTCCGCGTCTAGTAGCAATTTTAGATGAAAACCTGTGACCTCGTTTGATTATTGGACGTCGTTCTTTATGATATTCAGGAAAAAGAAGGCTAAAAATATTGGATATGATTGTGAAAACACAGTTAAGAACTGACTAGCACTGCGCCGTATTCAAAGCCGATTATCAGGCGGGGCTCAGCAGGTTCAAGAGGCGGTCGGGAAAAAGTTAGAAAACTGAAAAAAGGATCTTCATTGCTTCCGTGTCTTAATTTCGCGCCAAAAATATATAAAAACAAAAAAAGACGCTTTAGTCACTTAGCGGTGGCTCAATTTCCGGCCGAAGATAGGTGAGAACTAACAATAGAGCTGGTAGGCCTACTTAGTGGTACTGCGTGGTCGTTTTGAACTAAACGACCTGGGTGCATACTTGAGCCCCGCCAGCCAACCCTCTGGCAGCACTGCCCACAAACAACAGTTTTAACTATATAATATTTTCAAACATTTTCGTTAAATAAATGTTGTTCTTACGTTATTGCTCTAGTTGCAATTAGCCCATTTCCTGGTCTATAATTAAACTATTTGTGACAATTTCCTCTAATTATTTAATTTTAGTTGCTAATTGGTAATTACACATTATGCTCAATTGTTGCATTCTGCTGAAATATGTAGAACTTTTGATTAAAAATAATACCGCACTTATTCAGTTAATTTGTAGTTACTAATTTCTTCTTGTTAATTTGACGGAGTTCATGATCCTTAACTAATTTGTGTTCTATTTCGCTGTTTTGGATGAAACTTTATTTTGTTTTGATTTTTGTCCGTGGAATATTACACTATCGAGTTATACTATGCTGCTGATTCTATACATAAAAGCGACCCTTTACAACTGATCCGCTTACCTCGTTATATTGGTGGAACTGGCATCGGTTGAATAATTAGGCATCTTTTGCACATATTATGTCTATGTTGCACTATGTTACCTAACGGTTACCAATACTTTTTGATAGATTTTGTGCCAATTTTGTGCAATCATGTCATTATTTTGTCATAGTAATTTGATAACATCACAGAGTTTTGGTGCAGGATAAACTTGCAATTTCTGCTAAATTTGTTCGTTGGTGCTGTGACTTTGGTGATTCATCAATGTGTTCTTGAACTTTGGTATAACTCTGTAAATTGCTAATTCAAAAAATTAAAATTTAGCGAAATATATAGCAAATGCGAGTACTGCTTCTAATAATATGAAATATTTTTTCAAAAAAGCAGGAATTTACAAAGCAGAAATTTTTTTTGGGGGGGGAGGGGGGGCGGAGGAGAGAGCTGCGAAGAAATTTTCTCATTACAACCTCCTTTATGCGTATGTACAAATTATACACTTTGTAATATATTTTAGTGATCCGTGTTACAATGGATATGAGTGCGTCTGCTACTGAAACGGTATACTACGTTTCAATTCCCGGTCAAGTCAAACCAAGCAGTAAAGAATTGATCACTGCACTACTACCCCACCTATGCATTCAAATAAATTGATTACAGATTTATTTTAACTCACAAATGTAGCCAAATATTCACCAAGCAATTTTATTGATTGTTCACGTGATAAAGATTGCAACAACAAAACGCTTCATAAGCGTAAAATAATATCATTAACACAATATGCACAATACAGAAATAAAGTAACACAAGAAACACTAAAAAAGCAGTAGTGGTAGTAGTAGATATTGTTTATCTCTGACTAAACTAAACTAGAGGGACTGGTGGCTTTACTTGAGGTCGTTTCGGTTTAGGAGTTGTGTTAGCTGTGTGCTGTTTCTCGAGTATGTAAGAATGTAATTGTTGAAAAGTCGGTCGGTCAGTTGGTTCCCGCTTCCAGCACTGGCGCATCATGTTGTAAGTGGTAGCAGGGCAACGTTTTGGCCTTGGAAGATGAATCTAAAACATTGAAATACTCTAATGATCTGCTTTGTGATGATTCTGAATCCTAATGACCAACTGGTAGGTGTACTATCGTAGAACTGCTTGGTAATTTGCCATAACCATGTTTTTGAGAAAGAAAAGTTATCATTTAGCTCTTATTTTGTATTGGGACCAGGCAGTTTATTTGACGGTAGATCAAAATGACAAAACTGGTAAGCTGAAACAAAAAAAGTGCAGGATATTTTTGCTTCAACCTAAAGCAGCAAGTTGCAATTATGGCAATGTGGTATGCATCACGAGCAGTTTACCGTCAAAGGCTTGATAGTTTTCCGTTGAATTTCCAGTAGGCAGGAAAAGATTGTTGCTACATGTACTATCAACATCATACAAGCCAATAAAGTCGACAAAAATCCATGAATCTTCTTCACCAATCTCTCTCGAGAAATACTTCTGCTCACCCACCAACCTGGCCCCTGTGAGTTGTGATGCCTGTGTGATTTGGTTAGTTTTATCCCTAGCAAACTTTTTGTAAAGATTCTCACCTCTTTCCCGGTTTTGTTGAACAAATGTTGCATATTTTCAATAACTTCTTGATCCGTGCGGTTGGCGTAAGGTTGATGTTTACATAACGCGTAGATTTCCCATAAAGTTACGCCAAACGACCAAACATCGCTGGCACTACTAAATTTGCCCTAAATGCAAAAACAAAAGAGTATTGTTTGCCATTGTTGAATCCTATCTGTTACGTGACGAGCCTTTGTTACTTAAAATTGTAAATTTTTGGAATTAGAGACGACCGTTCAGAAACTGTATGATTTTTAAAGATTAGTTTGTATCAGCGACCCTGCACTCAAACAAATGAAGGGTAGAAGGTAGATTGACCTTTAATTGCATTGAGGAAGTTAGTTGTGACGTTTCAACTAGCCAGCCGCAACGGGGAATACTATCTACTCAAGTGGTATTAGTGCTCTAAATAGCTATCAACAGCGTGTTATTATTTAAATTTTCCTAAGGTTAAAATAACCGGGACAAATGACAGTCTCTGAAGCGAATATCATTTATATGCCATAGATGCTGTACTACAGCATATACAATATCTTTTTCAATTCAACAAATTTTTTTTACCAAAGAGACGCATTCCCAGGCCATCCATCTAATGGGGAGAACTGCTCTTCCTTGAATCCTGTAGTAATCACTTTGGTACATGTTTCGAGACATCCCAAAATCTCCAATTCGTATTTCGTCACCAGCTCCCAACAAACAGTTTCTCGCAGCCAGATCTCGATGCACAAAGTTCAAAGATGAAAGGTAATCCATACCGGCTGCAACTTGGACCGCAATTTTCACCAAGGATTCCGATCTGCGAAAAACGACCTTGAACATTGCAGGATCTTTGGGAAAGTTGCAAATGATTTTGGTTGCAATTTTCAACCGATTTTAGAAACAATTTTTCACCAAAACAGTTGAGCAACAATAATTAGTGAAGGCATAAAGCACAGGCCCTGAAGTTCAAATAACAAATGTGAAAACATGCTGCAGGAATACTGTGCACAATCGCGCATGATGCCACGTTGAAAGCGATAGGCTCGTGAAGTGCGGTGCGACATTTTTGGTATTAAAACTTGCAACGTGTCATGCATAATATGCAGAAATGTACGTAATGTCAAGTGATACCATCAGATACCCGTAGATTTGCTAAAATTGATGCAAGCACGTGTTCATTGAAGTTTGAAATTCTTTCACGTTTGCTCACCTAATTATGCGTTTTCCTGGAGCATCCTTCATCTCGTCATCAAACTCTTGGAGATACTGATTCAAATCTCCGTGCTCCATGTACTCGGTTACCATGGCAAGCGGTTCCTCTTCCGTACAGACCGCGAGAAGCCGCACGATGTTTCGATGAAGCAGTCGGGACATAACTCGAACCTCTTTGAGAAAATCGTCCCTAAAAATAATTTCTTCGGTTAAACGAGTCTACAAATGATTTTGGAGACGTTTCGTTTAACATTCCGCCCTTGTTGATCGTCTGCTTGAAAGTGTGATAAATCTGCCGTCTCATTTAAACAGAATATTTAACATTTGCTTTTTTCTTCAATATTTAAATGACTGTGTCAGATTTCATCGATAGTGTTTTGAATAAACGCTTTGTATAGCTTTGGAAAATGAAAATGCATGTGCCTCTACCAGTGCTTGTTAGTACAGACTTGACATAATTTTAATGCGCTTCTCAATTTAGGACAAATAATTCAGTGAGAAATAAATAAATAGCAAATTTGAGTGTAGCGATAAGGTGGATGCGAAGGGACTGGGAAGTCATTTGGTCGAGCAACCACCTTGTTAGTCACTCTGCAATGTCTAAATAATATAGCTCAATGTGGTAAAAAACTCAGAAAAAAAAACGCAAATAAAATACAAACGACTAAAAAAAATCAAGCACGAAAACACAAGCAACTTGTACGAACAACGAGCTAAGTTTACATAATTACGCAGTCAGGAAAAGCGATGCTTAATGAAAAGTCAGAAAAAGCGATATTTAATGAAAGACGCAATAAATTGCAAAGGTGCATTAAATATCAGGGAGCCAAGGTCTGCAATTCCACTCCTCAAGAAATTAGAGTGTTATCTTATAAAAGATTTAAAATTCAGTATAAAAATTTTCTGCTAAATCAGTAGCAATTAGGTTCGCTTGCACGTTTTGCAATTACTATTTGAATCTTTCGGTTCTTCGGTAGGCTTAAGTGGATTGGCTGATGACATGCTAGTAACAAAATAAAATCTATCAACGATGAATTCACAAAAAAAAAGCAAAAAATATATATTCGTAACTCAATATTACTGGCTAAATCAGTAATTTCTCTTGACGTTTGGGGTGGTTGCTTGACTTGATGACCGCAGGGTCCCTTCGCAACTTCCCTGTCGCAATTCTGATCAATTTTAATGACTGCCGTTATATTGTTACTGAGCGACTAAATAAAAGTTGTCTTCGTCTCGAAACCAAACTGTTTGATTCAATTACCAGCGACTTTTAAGTATAATAGTGCAAATAATTGAACACAATTTTTTACGGCAAAAACTTTTCTTCTTTGCAACATACTGCAAAGCAAAACAATCAATTATCGCTTTGCACCGAATGAAATTTCAGAAGTGGTCTGTAAAATTTTGGTCAGGTTATGTCGCAACATGGCAGTAAAGAGCTGGTTACTTTCAAACCATTCCTCAGTAGAATCAAAGTGAGTTTTGAGTGAGAATACTTATCATAAAATGCTTGAAAACAATTAAACTTTTACGAGAAGTTACTTTGAAATCAACAAGAATAAGTTACTTTGCGTTTTTGGTCGCGTCTTCTCGAAGAACCTTCACTGCTACTAAGACTGGAGATGTGGAGGAGCCCGGAAGAGACAATCTGAAGGGCAAGAAAATCCATAGGTGGGCAAGTTAATGCAAAACGTTAGCTTCGTTAACCACTAGTCCGTTAACAAACTTCACACCTCCGTTAACGTTAATCCGTTATGTTCAGATTTAATTAACGGAAGTTAATAACGTCCGTTAATCCGTTAACATTTTGCGTGTAATTTACATTTCGTTTTATTCACTCGCTTCGAGAACACGTATTGACGTTGTTGAGCTGATTGTAAGGAAATATTTACTGCTATGGTGGTCTTTTTGTGTTTTGAAAGATACATTTTACAGTTTAATCTAATTTCAAGATAAAAACAAGTTCAAATGCACAACGAAGCTGCAAGATATTAACGATAAAAACCTTAACGGAAGTTAACAGAACTTAACCGAAGTTACTTTAGTCCGTTAACAGCACTTAACGGAAGTTAATTTAGTCCGTTAACATGAAAAAACTTTTTAACGGATTAACTAGTTAATGAAAAAGTAATCAATTAATATTCATTTATGCATTAGTGCCAAAATATAAAATTCATTTGGAATAGATGAGATCAACCACAAAATGAGGAATCACAAATATAACATCAATTTCGTCGAAAAAGACCAGGAAGGCTGCAATTCAGCTCAGTCGCAGGTACTAATTGGAGAAACAACCAAATGAGAGGCTAGAAACTCCACTAAAACTTTCACAGCAAATCGAGGATCACTATCAACCCATCCTAATTTCAAGATCAGTATAAGGCTAAGAACATTGATATCGGTAATTGTTCTTTGGGCATTGCTGGTACCGTTATTTATAAAATTTTGTGACTATTTACACGTTAGTTCTGAAAGAGCACCACACCGTACGATCTATTTATCGATTTTTAGCAAGTGAAAACTGAATATTAAGTTTCAGTGAAAAACGACGGTTTGTAACTACTTGTATTTGGCTGAAGTTTGTGATCAACTTAAAATATTATATTCATGCAACAAAAATAAAGTCTGAGAATAATAAGAAAAATTTGAAATTGAGTTTTACTTGTTTGTTCTAAACAGAAATGGTATCTACAGTATACGCAAACATAAAATTTAGTGGTAGTAGAAGAGAGTTATTTCATCTGTCCATATGGGAAGTACATAAAGTTTAAAGTAATTTCAAACCAAATCTCATGACAAACTTGAGTTTTAAAAAAGGGGCTCACTCATCGTTATCCTCTAGTGTTCGAATTAGTGGGTCCGCCCTGCACAGATGAACCTCTCCAAATTGCCCTTCTCCAAGCTTCTCAATAAAGTCCAATTTTTCACGTGGAAACTCTGGAGGCAAATCATCCAAATGAACTTGATCCAGTAATGCTAGAAGAATAACGTAAACTTAATAAGAATACTTAATTTAAAAATCATTAACACCGTGCAGTTGGTCGAGCGGTAACGCGTTCGTCTATGTAGCGGGAGCTTTAAAGTTCAAGTCTCGGGCCGGTCAAATCGAACACATTGTTGCCAACAATCGTACACATTGCCGCTGACACATTTCTTCGAATGGAGCTGTGTTGTCTGGGCGCAGTGACGCGGAGATGAGCCCCGCAAACTCGTTACACGCTTCGGCAAATACAACGAGTATAACAAAAGGTTTGGTTTGATTTACAAATCATTACCATAAAGAAAGACCCAATCAAAAAATTTTTTTATCAGCCCAGCTCGTTGTTTTCTACCTTTTTTTGGTTTTCCGCACCCTGCCAATAACAAAAAAGACATTGCAGCACCCCAGATTAAATAGACCTAATTAAGAGACGCCAAATAAAATAAGTTTTTACGATAAGCTTTTCCATTATTACAATACAAAAAAATAGACGTTTATGTTGTTGATGACCTCAAAGGACAAACACGCAAAAAAATAACCGTGACTATGGCGTAATAAAACTTGATTACCGCACAACTTAATGTAAAAACATAGTAAAATCACAGCAGCTTACTGTATTTCTTGATGTACTAAAGAATGAAGGCAACAGCTCGCCGCTTGCAACACGTCACAATCAAATCTAACTTGAAACTTTTCAGCGGGAACAACTAATATCCCTTGAAGAAGCTAAAAGAAAAATTTTCCTAGTTCTATTTTTTTTTAATATAATTTTTTGAACTTACTTTTTCTTTCATCTACATCTTTATTTGAACCATTAGGAAACTTTTTTCCTTTCTTTTTCCGTCTTGCTCGTTTAGGTGACGGAGTACTCCACGGTACAGCATAGATATTATTTCCAGACACACCTTGGATGGGCTAAATCAAAAAGATAATTTTTTTTTTTTACTTTGTAACAATTAGGTTAATTTTCACTGTTCCCCGGACAGTATATGTATTTATTGATAATAATAATTTGTTAAGCGTGCCAATTTCATAAAGATTGTTAAATTTTTGTCACAACATTTTGAGACAGCAAATAATTTAAGAAATAACTACAGTATTAACTTTAAACAAAAAACATCGTAAAAACACAAAGGGCATTCAAGACCAAAACGATATCAGCTATAGTTGTTGTGACGTCACATCAGATCAATAACCAATTAAAGACTAACTCAATCATTTCAAATAATCAATAAAAGTAAACACAGCGGTAATTTGAACAAAATTCATTTAACACCAACACAAATTTGCAAACTACAATCTAACCTCGGCATGCACTTGAGCAGCGCTGCAAATGCCTGTTTCTGCGTAGTGCGGCGCGGACGCTCCATTGCTTCCTTGAGAATGAACAGTGAAAGTAGCTGTTAAATGTTGGTATTATACACTCAGTATATTAATCAAGGTTACTAGTACCCATAGGCGTAGCCAGGGGGAGACCCAGGGGGCTCACCCCCTAATCGCAAATGCCAGCAATGATACTTTGTGACCTTGGTTGGTCTTTAACTACACTTCAGCCTGTGAGGACTTTTTTTTTTTGGTCTTCACCTAATTTTCAGGACAAATGCAGCTCTTCAAATCGTGAAGATCTCTTTTTCGCTGTTTTTTGATGTCGGACTCTACATTTTCAGTTGTGGTTTGGGCCCCCCCTAATCTAAATTGGTCTCCAACTAAATTTCGCCCCCCCCCCCAATCCAAAATCTTGGCTACGCCCTTGCTAGTACCGAAATTAATCTAGCAGTATAGCAAGAACTTCAGGTATGAACATGAGCGTAGAAAGGCAAAGAATCGCAAATTAATCATGTAGCGGCATATTAAAAGGTTAGCATTTTTTTTTAATGGAAAAAGTAAAGTTATCGCAATATTGCAAGAAATATACTAGTACGATTTTATTTTTTGCAAATTACATTTTCAATCATTCATTCTTTCAATTTTGGTAATCATTTTTCGTCTGAAAAATCACTCATTTGAATAAAACTCACGCTAAAATATCTTTTAAGCCGCATTTACACGGGCGACTTTTAGCAGCGAGAATCGACATTTTGCCTTTTTTCTTTCTCAAATCGCGTAGGTCACTTACACGGCGCAAGATTCACGTGAGATTTTGTCTGCGCGATATCGCCAGGCACGTCCCCAAAAAAATCAAATCGCAGCAGTCACTCACACCGGAGAGATTTTAACGCGATGCTCGCATACGGTTGCAACTCGCAGAAGTCACTTACACGTTGAGACTGCGTGCCAGTGATTCTCGCCAAATCGAGTCGGCGGAAGAGTCGCTATCGCACTGGTTCACTTACACAGTGCGAGATAGTTTCAAAGCGCCTCTGGCTGGTTTTGAATTTGCAAAAGCCAACTGCCGCAAAAGCACTTCAAATGCGCCGCTTGTCAGCTTTTGCATTTGAAACAAACAAGCAGCGGAATTTTGAAAACAAAATTGTATGAAGCCAACGCAAGCGTAAAACGAAATACAGGGAATACAATTGAGCAGCTAATTTCGTTAAAACTTGCAAAGAAAATGCTAGGTGAAAGTTAAAGCACTAAACGCTTGAAATTACTCGAAAAGCTTACTTACTCTGTATCATTCTGAGTTAGCTTGGATGGAGTAAAGTGAAGCGGGCATTAATGCTCATAATTTATTATAAAATTCTGTCATTTACCCCTTAGGTCTTGGTTTTTCTCCGTTGCAACCTGCAACCCATCTCTGTTTGTGGTTCTTGTTTTGTTATATATAATATTTGGTAAAATAATAAAGTTTATCAACAGTTTTTGTGCAGTTAATTCTAAAAACACTTTTGAAATCTCCTTTTCTCCAAGCATGTGTGACTGACAAATTCATGTCGTTTATTTCCTTAATAGTGCACAAGTATTTTGTATTTTATAGTAGATTTGTGCTGTTATGTTATACGAAATGTTAATTGTTAAATTTTATTTTTAAGTTTACTTTTTGAGTTCTTCTGCAGTGATACCAGGTGCATTTTGTCGCTACGGAAGCACTGGCTTTTTTTTAATTAAACCAACATTCAAAAAATCCATATAGCATTTGTATAAGGTAGTGACTATTTCACCGAAAATTTTCAACTTAGAGAGAATAAAACGAGAATGAGAAATATTCATCCGCGCTTTTTTCATTTGCTTTTTTAGGGGTTAAGATTAGGGTTTAGGTTAGGGTTTGGGTTAGGGTTCGATTTGGGAATAGTTTTAGACTAAGCATTTGAGTTTGTGTTATATTTGAGTCATTGAATTGTACCTGTATTGTCGTTATTAGCACTGGGTTGGTATGGAGGTGGAGGGGTCCGACCAATGGCATCTCTGGGTTCATGATAAACGTTTTCAGAAGGGTTTGCTGTTGGGGCAATCTGAAAAATGGATCAAAAATTGACTTTGAGAGGTTAGCTGTTTTGGTGCTTAAAACCAAAAATTACGAGCCACCATTTCAGATGTTAAATACCTTGTAGTTGCTAAAATCATAACAAAAGTCACAACACCTTAAAATCGAAGTATAATTTTCACGCAAGACTGGAGTAAAAAAATGTAAGATGCTGATAAAGTTATCTGGTAAAATCCTGGGAAAAAAATTGCCAAATACCTCGTGATAAATCGGCATTTTTGATTCTGATTCAATTGGTTGGTCGATGCGTGGTGCGAGTGTCACCAGTGGCTCGTCACGATTGGTTGAGGAATGGAACAAATACGAAGGAGTCTTAAAAAAAGGTACAGTTTAAACAAAGTACATTATTGGTTTTGAAGGCCATGTTTGAAAAAAAAAGCTTCTGCAGTAGATCGCCACAGTTCCGTCAGACTCAGTGCGACATTGTTATGTTTCATCTGAGATCAATTTTTCAAAATTCATAAATCAACTTCAAAAAAAAGTTTTATTTGAGATCAGCTTCTTCAAAAATGCATTTAGATTGTTACGGTTAAATTAGCAGAGGTGGAGTCCTCGAGGACGTCCTTGGCCTCGAGGACACATTTTCAAGTCCTTGGTCTTGGCCTTGGCCTCGAAGCCTCAAGTCCTCGAAAATTGCCTTGTCCTCGGCTCGAGGATAGCACTATTTTTGAACGGTTAAAATTTCGTTGGAAAACGCCAGAAACCTTGCGGAAAATCTGCAAAGACCTTTTTTTTGGTTTTCTCTAGTAGAGATCGCCTGAAAAAAAAATTTGAAGACCTTTTTCGCCTGAAAAAAAATTTTGAAGACCTTTTTTTTTGGAGAACACTTGCGTCTGTGTCCTGGGTCCTTGGCCTTGGCCTCGAGAGGGTCTGTCCTTGGCCTTGGCCTCGAAATTTTTTTTGTGTCCTTGGCCTTGGCCTCGAGCCTTGTGTCCTCGACTCCACCTTTGTAAATTAGATTCGGTCGAAGATTGTAATATTTCATCTGAAATCATCAGTACCAGTTACTGTTCTGCAAAGCTCTAGAAGTACCAAGACAGTTAATTTCTTTATAAGCCCAACTGGAGACATTTCCTCCCCACCCATTTAATGTGAACCACTTTTTAGAATCTTAATGCAGATGAAAACACTACAATGCACTGCTCGTGCTAGCTAATTTTTCAACCAGCGACCACAAATCGCGGCACGGCCTGAATTTTCGGCTGGATAATAATCTACCTCTGTTTCTGGAAACTGCACAATCACCTTAAATGAATGAAATTTAATGAACATGAAAAATTTCATGTTGCTACATTTCTGTTTCTTGAATGCTGCAAAACAGGTGAATATTTTTAATTTAGAGCGTTTTGGCACAAATTTTTTCTATTGACTACAACAATCGTCAATGTATCCATTTAAATTGTTTCCCGTAGAGTTCATACAACATGCAAAGCAAACACAATAAATTGTCGGCTGTTTGCATAACCACAAAACCCACATCGCACTGATGTTACAGACAGGAAGTCTAACCATGGAAATTTCACCAAACGAAACAAATATTGAAGGCTAATCTGTTTATTCAGCAGAAAGGCAACAACAGTAATTCTGCGCTGCTGTTAGCACAAAGAATCAAATAAAGGAGGTCAAATTTACAAGTGCTGTCATGTTGGAACTTGACTGAAGACTCTTTTTTGATACAAAAACTTTGCTCTTTTAAAATTGAAAAATCAGTTTTTTTTAAGTTTCACGTATGATTTTTCAAAAACCCACAGCAGGGATCTATTGTACGAAGAAAAATAATAATGTAAAAAATTAATGTTCATCACATTTAGTAACGAAAAATGCTATCTTACAGATATAATTTTAGTTTCATGGTACAGCTGAATAGCGAAAGTTTCTAAACAATTGTAATGAATCATCAAATCATATCGTAATCTGATATGCTGTAATACAAAATGAACTCAAAGTGATTTTGTTTAATATGACGTCATAAAAGCAAACAAACCTCAAATATTGCGCGTTGACATGATGATGTAATCGCGTAAAAATGCTTTTAGTTGGAATAACGAAATTGATAGGATTGAATCTCATGCTAATACAAAAATCAGGTGAGAATATCGGTAGAATTTGAACAAAACTATTATTTGGTGAAACTTTCGTCGTTTTCCAACAAACTGCTGAAGAAATCTACCTTTAGTTGCTTTGCTTTCAAATAAAGCAATCAAAAATGTTCTTTAAGTCTAAAATTCACTGCAATCTGGCCTTTCTGAACTGGTGTGAGGTGATTGGTTCTTCTATTCTTTCTTCGTTGACCGCTTTTCCGTGATGGTGGTGGGGGCAGCAGCTCGAAATTAAGCCGCTACACTTCACGATGTTTGGCAATGTAAGCAGAATGCCTCAGGAAAGACTTCCCAAACAGCAAACGGAAAAAGACCAGTTGGACGACTTGGAACAAGATGGACCCCCAATTACATTGAGGATCTGGGATGGAATCGCATGGGACTTCACCCCAGCGAAATGATGGAAGTGATGGAAGACCATGAAGTGAGGTTCTTCTGTTTTTACAATAATTTCGATAGTGTAAATATATTTCGATAACATGCAGCATCTTACGTCAGAATAACTACCCATTGTCTATTCCAATGCAATCAATCTATATACCACCCTATTTTATTTTTTTATTCCAGCACAAATTCAGAAAAAGATAAGGCGAAAGCGTTTAATCTTAAACAGCCTTTGCTACAAGCCCGCTTATTTTGTAGTGAAAGCATAGCTTGATGTTCCACAAAACTCAAGCGATATGCTGAAAGGTATGAAGATCAAAGGTCATTTCCATATCACTTAAAAAATTCCTAATCCATCACCACCAGAACGCAAGCGGTTACTATTGGTGTGTATTGGTTACCTCTTTCGACTCGCTTAGTGGGCACCCGCTATCTGGAGGTGTAATTTGGTTTCAATCGATCTTACCATGGTTTTCCGCAGTCTTCTTTGTCTGTAGCACAAACCAGCTATAAGAACTACAAGGAGAGCGATGACCCCAACCAACACCCCCACAATGACCCATGTACTGTCGCCGGAAGTAGTGTCGTTATCAGACGGAAGTTGCGTGACGGCAGCATCATCTACGTCATTTCCCTCTACCTCACGCTCGTTAGGTTTCTTTGTATACTCAAAAGAGACAAATTCTGCGAAAATAAGTTGTTGATAAATTGATTAGCTACTTTTAGCTTATTAAACACAAACTCATAGTTCAGCAAGCCCTGGTCATAATAATTTTGACTTGTGATATTACATTTTTGTTGGGAATTGGAAGAAAATTGTCCAGAAATAGCGTCCAAGAATCGTTATGGCATGATTATTGCTTATAATTGATGAGAGGTTTAAAAAAAGTCAAGTTATGTCCACCAAATTGAGCATAGCATTGTGTTGTAGGCTTTTTGGCATACTTTAAGGAAAAAATAACAAAATTCTTGCAAATAGAAATCCTAAAACTAAAAGGCTGTTGGGGAAGTGCGCCATTAAAGTAATTTGGAGAAAACTCAGGGCCCAATGTCGAATTTACTGGTATGAAACAGAAACCAACATAGGAAACTGCATGTGCAGGTCAAACACTTTACTGTACATCAGCAAATTAGCCCCAATATAGCCATAAAAACATAAATTTTTTATGAGTCCTCATAAAATTAGAACAATGCCGGGCGGGTAGCAAAAGGCTGAGGTTTGACAGATTTTGAGATAATTGCAGTATTTCACATTTGACTGGGTACAATGAAAAAAAATGCATGTAGATACGGAAATCAAGTCTTTCTAATTATGCTACTGAGGCCGTGTTGCAATTCTTTAGAGAGCTTTCAAATTTTTTAGTTAATTATTTAATTCCGTATCAGAATCGCTCTGATCATTCGGCGGCGACAGCTCAGTGAAAGAGCGTTGGACTAGTGATCGAAAGGTTGCTGGTCCCTGGTTTAATTTTCGAACTGCCAATCAGAGTTGTAAGTCTGGCCGGGCTTTTCGGGTCGGGTTCGGGTCTAAAGTTGACAAAAATCTCGGGCTTAATTGGGGCCTGAGACGTGCTTTTTGTCTAAAGTGCCCAAAAAATATAATTAAAATAACTTAGCAACATTGCTAAATTTTTCAGACCAAACTTAACTTTCGGGTTTTTTCGGGCATGATTTGGGCTTCAAATTAATTTTCGGGTTCGGGCCTGAACTAGTCGGCCCGTTTACAACTCTGCTACCAATACGTCGTTGTGTCCTTGGGAAAGACACTTTACGCTTATATCCCATTGAGGCCAAGCAGTCTACTAGTTGTGGTGGCCCAGCCTGACAAAAGACTTGCAAACAGAGCCCAAAAAAATGCTCTGCGTTGGTAGTAGTTAGAGGCAGCGTGCCAGGTTCATACGAAAGAACGAACTTTGATGATGATACTGAGCATTTTAATAATCAAGAAAACCGTAAAATTAGTGCCTCAGATGCTGTAATGCTCAGAGGCGTTGCTAAAAATGGTGGCACCCGGGGCGGGATTTCGTGGTGGCACCCTTTTTTGTACCAAAAATAGGTGAAGACCAAAAAAAAGGTTTTTGTTGCAAAATAAGTGGGTTTTCGGTCCAAAAGTGTGTGAAGACCAACAAAAAAAAGGTCTTTGCCTAAAAAGCGGTGGGTTTTTAGTCTAAATGAGAATGGGGACGACCAAACAAAGTGAAAAAAGTATGGTATTCACCACAAATCGGTGGCGGGGCGGGCCGCCCCCCTAGCGACGCCACTGGCAATGCTTACCATTTTCAAACTCCACTTCGCTTAATAGGAATCTTCCTCGGGGTATTTCAAATCGACACTTGATGGAGCTTGCAAGTATTTCTGGCTTCAAAGGAAAGTCAAACGGTCGAAAACGGGCCGTGTTTGAATCTAACTGATGGGAGTTGAAACTAATTTGGGGGGCGGAATTGAAAGTTGTCCCCGATTTACTA
The DNA here is from genome assembly GCA_963965965.1 of Trididemnum nubilum. NCBI lineage: Eukaryota > Metazoa > Chordata > Ascidiacea > Aplousobranchia > Didemnidae > Trididemnum > Trididemnum nubilum. The sequence goes on from OZ014483.1 coordinate 6,307,162, forward strand.
GAGTATATGTGAAGATAGGTGAACAAGCTGAAAATTGAAAGTGTAAAATTTTTTGCAGAACTGTAAAAAAATAATATTTCTACTTTTTCGTTAGTCTTTTTGTAAAAGCAATCTTGAAACATCGTATTCAGTAATTTGGATTCACGGCACTGTAAGTATATAGTTTATATTTATTAAGCTGCACCCTTGACTTTTTTTTGTAGTAGATTGTTTTAGCATAGACACATTTACGTGCATCGTTGCATCCGTTTGAAAAGTCGACAAGACTACTTAAGTAACGTTGCAATAAAATAACTATAGCAGAGCTGAAACTATCATCATAGTTACGCTAAAAGCAGGATAAAAAATTGTTCATGTAGCACGCCTACGGACGTAGTTGGCAAAACTTTTTTTAAATTCTTTTGATCAAAGTATTGATTAAGAGGCTGCTGAGCCCAGGGTCAAAAGAGTCTGCTGAATCAAAAAAACATTAGGTTTTTACCAAATAGTAAGTAGCCCCAAAGCTTGGGGCCCGGGGTCGTAGCCCAGTTTGCTTGTTGGATAGTAAGGCCCTGTTCTAAAGATCACATCTAAAGTCATCCGAAGATCTATCTTGGTAACTTTTTCTCGATTTTGACTTATATTTTTTGGGTAGCCCAAACTTTTATGGCCATTTGGATTTTGTTTGTGCCTCTGTACCCTGGAAGAATTGGGAAGCGCCATAAACCAAAACTAGGAGCAAAATATTTGAAGCTTTTAAAATAGAAAGTGTATGCCTACTCACACTGCCCCGATGGTCTCATCGACATACGAATATACCCGGAGCTTGGTTAATCTACGGACTCCATCAAACTGAAAAACTATTTCCACATTCGTACCAGTCCATCCAACAAAGTCGAATCCGATTGGACTGCTAGGGTAACGGCTCATAGCCTAAAACATTTTTTTAATTTTTCGAAAAGTCATATTGTCATTAAGCTCTTCATACATAGATTCTAACAAAATTTCTGTTAAAAAGTTGGCAAAATCTTCAAAAACATCTAACCTTTTAGATTAAAAAATTATACTTCGTTATTTTTCAATTTATTCGAAGTATAAAGCTAAAATAGCTTCTAACAATGCTGTAATGTCACTCAATAAGAGTGCTTCAGTTGTAATGTAATATTGCTAAACCAAGTTTGCGACGGCACGTCCTTAAAAAAGTTCATGAGATTTCGTAAACTGAAGATACAAACTTTTGTTGTTGTACTGAAGTTATCTATTATCTCTACTAGTTCTTTATCATGCTGCTGTATAATTTTGAAGCAATAACTAGAGCATAGGTTCCCAAAGTGCTCGGTACGAAGCCCCAGGGCTCCGTTAGAGAAACCTATGGGCTCCGCAAACCATTCGTTTACTTGTTAAAATAATGACTTAACTTAACTTGTAGCTTAGCAGGTGGCAGCTTAACTCGAAGACTGCAAATTATTTCTTCACTGTCTTCTGACCAAAGCATCTTGGTGAATAAAAATATAAATACGAAATATTATTTAGCTAATTTTGCAACTTTCCATAGAAGCAATGACAGCATTAATAAAATTTGGCACTACCTTATTAGTATGTTTGTCAAGTGTCTAATTCACAACATTAATATACTTCACCTGCAAAATTTAGTTTCAATTCTAGCTTTTAAAGGGTACGCCAAAAAGACCTGACACATTTATGATGTAATCTTACAAGTGACTTAAGTTGAACCACAATTTGGATACTTTCCTAATAGAAAGCAACAAATGTACCCGAGTCATTTAATATTTAATAAAGCGCTACCACTTTATTCAGGAACATCAATTGTAAGTAACAACTTTTTTGTTTTATTTTTTTTATTTTAGAAATTTATTGTGGGTCTCCGTATATAATGGTCAACCTCTTCAAGGGTTCCTTAACACCAAAAGTTTGAGAACCCCTTGATCTGGAAGATCACTCCACGGGACTCCTTATCGTTATAAACTTTATGCGTGGTGTATACTTAATGTACCCACCAAGGGCAGGGTGAGTTCGTGCTAACGAGCCAATAAATCCCCAATACTGTAACTGCACTAATTGTTTTCGATCAATATCAGCATATTTTTGAAAAAATTAATCGACAAAATGGAAATTATAAATTAGATTTGTAATTATACGTACAATTTGGATGTCTTCACCTTGTACCCCATCTGCAAGCTGCCCCAAGCCTTGCGTAAACCCAGTAGCGGTTTTTCCACCATCAAACGTATCATCAGAAAGCATTGCTGGACGGCTTTCGATGATGGTATTGCCCTCTGGTGTGGGAATGGAGTAAGACATTAGACCAGCTAAACAGGAAATGCATGATTTTGGGAAGGAGGAATTCAGTTTTTTTTTTTCATTTAATCTTTGTAAAGAGGTGGTTTTACAGAATTTTGCACTTACAACTTTTTGAAAACAACTGCAGCGTCAGAACATTAGAAAATTAGGAAAACGATGCCGTAGAAGCAATAGTACTTTACTTGAATAAAAAGAATCAAAAAATAATTCAAAATGTTTTAAGGCAGCAAGTTGAGGAATGATTTCCATATACTTTGAATGGTCTTTTGAAATACAGTAACTTAGTGCGATCCCTTGCTAATTGCTTGGGTTTTCTTTCAAGACAAACACAAAATCGGTATATGAGCACTGGACAATTTTGAAACAAATTCTTTGTGGAATTTGCAACAGCTGATAATCAATTCCTTAACCTTGTGTGTGAGGATCTCATTCTTTATCCATTGCTTTGAATATTGATATAGTAGGTAAACAGAAACGTTAGACTCGAGTTCGATTCCCGGTCTGGTCAATTAAACAAAGATTATAAAAATTAGTATTCACAACTCCTCTGCTTGTCGTTCAATTACAAAAAAGGGACAGTGTGAAGCCTCGACCGAGTGTGGTAGACAGGTGGGCAGGTGGCAGCTTAACTCGAAGACTGCAAATTATTTCTTCACTGTCTTCTGACCAAAGCATCTTGGTGAATAAAAATATAAATACGAAATATTATTTTGGCATAATAGAACTTAGAAGCAGCGCCTGATGAGTCCTTATGGCGAAACAGACTGCTGTGCTTTCAGCCTTTTACTGTGATTTTTATAGTTAAACTTAGAACTTATGTAAACTCACACTGCCATTTGCATCCATAAATTTCGACGCGAAGGCACACAGGGGACAATACAGTGGTCACGGGTACGATTCTCAGGTACTTCACTCCAGCTATCTTCGGTTCCAGTGCTCGTGTATTGATTGTGTTGGTGTCCGTGTTGCCACTTAAAATCTACAAATTAATTTTCTTTCAAGTTTATACTGGATTTTAACCGAGCTTAAACTTCAATGCTAAATGGCTGTCAATCAACTGAATTTCATTATCATTAATTTATTATCAAAGATTTATTGACCAAATTATGACTGTAGGTTTAGGCTCTGTTTTTGTCTAAAGGTGACGTCACCAAGAAATAGTTTGAAGCGAATCGCACCACTCGCGAAGAAAGTAAATTTAATCCTTCTTCGTGTTTGGCAAAAAAATAGTTAAAAGTAGCAGATGCGCAATAAAATGCCAGTATTTTGATGTTTCTTTCGATCATTGACAAAAGTTTTTGATAAATGATCAAAACCGCTTATGCATTCACCACCAGTCTTATGGAGTTCTGTTTAAGTTGATGTTGAGATGATAAAATGCGAAATAGGCTGTCTACTACGCATTCCGCCAGAGCCACCTGCAAGATTGCAGGATTGTGAGTCACCAAGATCATTCTTTTACGCCACAGTCATAAGACAAGCAAAATTCTGATAATAACAAGTTCAAAAGCCTTTGAAACAATCGAAAATAATCGAAAAAATGTTTCTAGTATACAACATTTAACCATATTTTCTCCAGAAAAGCTCTAGAGCAGCATATTAACCTCTATGCCATTCAAATTAGACCAAGTTTTCCAATTCCTTCCATCTCTCGAATATTTTACTTTGTAATTCTTCGCATATTCTTGGCCATCTCCATTTCCGAATCTATGGTAAAAAAAATTACCAATTAAAACCGAAACAAATATTGCAGCCATAACAAATAGCTTGCAATACCAAGCAAAAAAATTGTGTTGTATCAAAGTAATCAAAATTTGGAACCATGCTAAAGAGTTGCAATACAAAGTGACATTTCTATACACGAAAAGGTTTGATTTTTTTGAGACTACGTCTTTTTTAGGTATATGTTTCGTCCACATTGTGTTTAAAAACGTGCGATTTAACATTCATACATAAGTTTGGACATCGTTTCTGTTTAATGATTTTGATATTCTCTACACCATTTTTCATCAAAAAAATGTCGGAAAATATCAAGAAATACGTAAGCTTCAACAAACCTTCCTTGTGTGGCAATTCTGCTCACCAGAGACGTGGTTACAAGTTGGATTTGGAGGAATTCCTCCTCGGAATTCGGTTCCACGCTCTCGCTCGGACACCACGCTCCACTTCCCTCGTCTCTGCCGAGCCTGGATAACGGAAAATACCACCACTGCAATATTGCATTAACGTAATTTCATCTTTGGTTGCTAAGTTGCCTCGGCCTGTAGCCAGTGAAGGGGCCCTATGATTCTCATGTCGAGATTTCACTAGCTCACTGCGCACGGTCGAGGCTTCGCACTGTCCCTTTTAATGCTGAAAGTAATCAAACAGGAAAACTGTGAATAAAAATTTTTGTTATCTTATGTTTGACCTCACTTGGAATTGAACCCAAACCTACCGTTTTAGTTGTGGGCACTGTATCCTCTCTAGACCTCAGTTGGTATCTGTTCAAAAATAATGTGTCTATCTTGCAATACTGTTACCTTGCATATTTAGGACCGGTAGAAGAGGCGTATGATGAAGATGCTGTGAGGTAATAATCTGGAATTCTTTTGTCTTGCATGCCGAGGGGGTGATAGCAAGCTGCAACAAGAAAAAGGCATTTGATACTGGTATGTAACGTTGCAAATACACCGTCCTTAACACGAGTACACGACAAGCTATTTCTATCATTTCAATAATAAGTCAATTAAGATATTTTTGACGTTTGCTGGCCAGAGTTTTAATGTTTAATCGTTCTGCGTGCTTCTGGCCTAAAGGCTACCAGCGTGGAAGCCTAGGGAACGTCTTCTCTAGCTCAAGTGCTAGAGCAGTGGACCGGTAATCCAAAGGCTGCAGGTTCGATTCCTGTGGGAAGACAATTTTTTCGAATTGCTTGTTTTAAGTATAGTCGCCGTTCTGGTGGCTCTTCCCTACGCTTTCGCGCTGGTAGCCTTTAGGCCAAAAGCACGCAAAACGATTAAACAAGCTATTTCTATTTGATACCCCTGATGATACCACTGATAATTTACGAATGAAATAAATTGTCGGAATTTAATGCATTTTAACAGCTACATTCATATACACTCTTTTATAGAAACAATTTTATAAGTATGCGAGGCTCATTTTTGCTAAAACTTAATAACAAATTAAGAACAATGCCAGCCTCAGCATGAAGAAAGTTAATTAAGCACACGAGTTAGAACAACGCATTTGGAAGTATAATCAGAAGAGTTTTTTGAGGTCTTTTCAATATTGCTATCATTAATTTGACTATCAGTTAATCCTGATATATACAATAAAATACAACTTTTAGCCAAGTAGAAATAAATTTGCATCACTTATTCTCCAATGAACAGAACAAATTAAGAACAAACGAGGCTAAAAATTTATGAAAATTTTAAGAACAGCCTGCCTCAATTCAAAATTTACCTTCTCTTATAAAAAAAATGTATCTGCTGGATTCATGCACTTGGACTTTGCACAGTGGCTGGCTGCATCTGTTCAATCAATCACAATAGAGCAGAGCATTTTTTTCTCAAGTTTATTTCAATTGCAAATCTTCCAAAAGATGAGCACTATCACGACAGATGGCCTGCTCCGCCTCAATGGGAATATACGTAGTTTTTTCAAAGGACCCAACAACTCCGACTCAATGCCAGTTCGATGATCGAACAGGGAGTCAGCAACCTTTGATACCCTATCCCTTTTTCCACAATGATAGGGCCTGTTTGTTTTTTTGCCACATCGTCACCAAAAACTCGCCGTTCTGATATTTATAATTTGTTTACTTAAAGACCTTGAGGTAATAGCCAAACGCTTGTGTTAGTCGATAATGTAAACAGTTGATACTTTGGAATTACTCAGCAACGCTAGTTTAATCTTTTAAAACTTTACAAAGCACTGCAATACAATATGCTATGCTTCATAATCCATTCATCAAGTGCTGGATTTATAAATTCTGAGAACAAAGTTAAAGATATTTCAATTGCTTTTATAATCAACATTTTGTCATTATATTTGAATGTGGTGTATATATATATTTTTTTTTTAATTTCCGTGATTGAGGAAGTTATTATCAAAAATTGACAATATTTCATTATCATGTTTTCCATGCGATGAGAATCAGAGAAAAAAAGTTTCGCGGAAACAAAAACTGATGATACATATTGCAATTTTTTCTCATGAGATCTCATGATGGCCCTTTTAAGTTAGCTTCCCCTTTAATTTTTCCAAAGTTAAGGTACTTTTTCATCAATTAACACTGATGTTGTGTTTCTTTTGGTTAGTTAATTGGTGCTACCCAACACCTTCCCGAGGAATAAGGTTACAGAAAAGCGCCATGGAATCTCGGTTATGCAGTCACTATTGCCTAAAACAAAAACGAAACAAAAACACATACCTCGGTCCACTTGAGCATCGACGTTGGTTAATATAATCCATAAAACTGACGTTGAAATAATTGTTGTTTGTTGCATTTTTTAGCTTTAAAAAATCTTACGAATTTTTAGCACTCATTATAAAGACTCTAAAATTATGAATCATGCTAAAGCACAATGCTGTGATTGTGAATATGTATCACAATTTATACACGCGCGCGTTGCGAAGTCTAAATTAAAATACGATTTTTGACGAAATGAAAATTGCCTTATTTTTCTTGAATTTTTTCTGCGTTTACCTAGTCCTTAGAAACTCAAAAATTTTAAACTATAAAACTAAAAATTAGCTAGTGTTTGGAAACTCAATTTTGTTAGCGCGTTCGTTCTGGAACGAAAGGTTTGAGATTCAAATCTTGGGCGGGTGAAATCGGACCCGGTGTTGCCAACGACTCGCCACCGCTTCGACGTTCTTCGAAAGGAGCAGTGTTGCCTGCAAGCGCAATGGCAATGACGCGGAGATATGCCCCGCGAACTCGTTACACGCTTCGAGTAATACAGTGAGTACAATGAAGGTAGTGACTATTTCACCGAAAATTTTCAAGTTAGAGAGAATTAAACGAAAATGAGAAATATTCATCCGCGCTTTTTTCATTTGCTTTTTTAGAGATTAAGATTAGGGTTTAGGTTAGGGTTTGGGTTAGGGTTCAATTTGGGAATAGTTTTTGAGTAAGTATTTGAGTTTGGATTGGATTTGAGCCAGAATTAATAAAAAACTAGATAAAAATTTCCGGTGAAATAAAGCCTTCCAAAGTAAATATAGCTGGTTTGTGTCATTTCATCAAAATAGTTACAGTATATTGGTTCCCTAAATTAATGAAATTTGAAAATGGAAACTTTCGAATCAAGTCTTTCATTGTAGGAAGGCTTTATTTCACCGGAAATTTTTATCTAGTTTTTTATTAATTCTGGCTCAAATCCAATCCAAACTCAAATACTTACTCAAAAACTATTCCCAAATCGAACCCTAACCCAAACCCTAACCTAAACCCTAATCTTAACCTCTTATTCGCATATTTTGTTGAGGCAGGACAGCTGCATTAATTTACATGGTATTGCATTGTATTTTTCAAATGACTGTAACACACTTAAATATGCAATTTATCTCAGTACCACCATGTTGCTATATCCTTTCGTGCTTTCTTTCAATGGCTATTATATTGGATAATATTTCCATCTTTTTTCTGAAACTACGCTACGTCTGACCTGAAATTGAATGTTCTTGCTGTTGAATGGTAGAGTGTATTACAATAGTTGATCTCGGCGTGGTATAACAACCATCCAAAATTTTGTGGTAGTGACTATTTCACCGAAAATTTTCAAGTTTAAGAGAAGAAAACGAAAATGAAAAACATTCATCCGCGCTTTTTTCATTTGCTTTTTTAGGGGTTTAGGTTAGGGTTTGGGTTCGATTTGGAAATAGTTTTAGAGTAAGCATTTGAGTTTGGGTTAGATTTGAGTCAGAATTAAAAAAAACTAGCTAAAAATTTCCGGTGAAATAAAGCCTTCCAAATTTGTTACTGAACTTTAAGGTTGTACAGTATAACTTACTACATTTCGAGCAAACTGCATAATAAATAGCATTAGAACCAAGGCTAAGCTGTTATTCGAGATCAAACAGTTTACTATCAACTAACTGCTGGTCGATTACCTGAAATCTAGCAATGCAAAGCCATAACGGAACCTGCCGAATCGCGAAGTTTGGCCTTTTTCAATGCGATTCTCGCGCTGTTGATCGACGAACGCGACTATAAAAGAAACAAGAGCGATAACATTACGTCACAGATGAATTAAAATATTTCACTAACCACAAACAGTTCGACGATTCGACAGGGCTGTTGCGTAGCTCTGGGTTATGCGAAATACCGCAGAGATATTTCTACGAACTCGATGATATGCAGTACTTGTTCCCCATGCAAAAACAACGATTACTGCATAGTGAAAATTAGATTTCTAAATTTTGAAAGGATCACCGCAATTCTCAAAAACATGACGTGAAGCAAATTTTTTGCAAATCACCTATATGCTTAATTTACTTAATATTTACGGCTTTGGGGATTTCCAGAGAAGCAGCGATGCAACTCTTCCCTCGTTACTGACTGCTGTTATATTTCTTCAATCATCCGCTGTGCGGTCGCGTTCAAGACAAAAAAATGGCTGCATTGTTGAAGTCATTCGGGAATTGTAGATACATTATCGACGAAAATCCTAATTAAACTTAACTTAGAAAATGCAAAATATGGAAGTGACCTGAGGGATTTAAGAATGAAAATTGTTACTGCTTTAATCAAAAATGGCTCGATGCATTGAAAATAATATCAAATGTCAAATATACCATCCAAATTCAGCTAAACTGCTATAGTGCCAGTTTCTCTTAGCGCAATCATTGGTGAATAGTCACAATGTAATAATTGACTATTGTTGACTATTTAGATACGAAAGATTTCTTTTTGGGAAAGATCAAAAAAGACCTCAGAAATTAATGTCGTCATTTTGGCCGATAAACGCATCATAAAATTCGTAATTACTCCAAATAACTTTTACTCAACTACTCTAAAAGCATGGGAAAGTTGTAACTTTTAAGCACTTGCTACTATTGCAAGTATTTTGCAACTAATGAAAGTGTCATACAAGTATTAATTAGGCATTTATTAGGATTCTAAAAAATGCTATAGCCATAGATAATGCAATTCAAAATAGCGCAATTTCAGTGCAATTACGTATAAAGACAGTTTATAGCGTCATGGGTCAGAAGCACATCGGTTAACCAAGCGGGGGGGGGGGGGGGTGAAGGGGGAAACTAACGTGTTTGATTATGTTTCATAAACGGTGCAACAATTATTTTAGCTCTTTCCGACTTTTCATTATAATCCCATATGCTACTAGCAGGCTTCTTCAATCTTTTTCTTAAAAAGATTGGTATATGCAGAACTTTAGCACGCGTTCTTTTTTTTTTTTGAAATAAACTTCACTCAAGAGATAAGTTTACAAAATACAGCTTTAGCGTAGACAGGAGTTCGTTCAGGCGGAGGCGCTTTCGACCAAAAATGTGAGACAAAAAAAGAGGTCACTGCCATCTCAGAAATCTGCTTTCAGGTCCGTGTGCGTCCATTACAATGAAAGCTAAATCGGCTCAGGGCTGTAGCCAGCGCGTAAGTTGCTCAGGCGGATCTCAGCATATCTGCCAAGTCAAATCTTTTATTATATTCGCTGTATTACGCCGAAATGTCTAACGAGTTGATGGGATCCACCTCCGCTTCATTGCGCCTGTGGGCAACAGATCCTTTCGAAGAAATGTCACAGCGGCGGCGAGCCGTTGTCAACACTGAGTCCGATATTGGACCGGCTCAAGATTTGAACCCCAAACCTCCCTCTCGAAAGATGAGCGCGCACTTGCCGATTTAGCATATCCGTAGGATACATATATTTACAGCTAAATCAAAAACTTTCAAGTGGAATTGGCTTTGGCTCGGCTGCCTATTAGGGAAAACACAATTACTTCCCCCCCCTCCGTTTGCTACGCCCTTGAATTTCAGAACATTTTTGTACTTGATATGCGCTGGAAGTCAAAAGAAGAGGTGATCTTGTTCTTTCACTTTTGCTCACGAAAACAGGTAAAAAACCGGTGAAGCCCTTTTTTTAAAGTTCTGAGACAAATAAGTCCAAATACTGTGAAGACCTTTTTTTTATTAAATATTCGAGCAAGGAATTTCTCTCCATGGCCCATAGCTCTGCTACGGGGGCCAGTTGTATTTCCTCCCTCTCTCTCTCCTCCCCCCCACCCCCGGGACGAATTTTCTTTCGATGGCCCTATGAATATATCATTAATAACTTTTGTGATGCTTTGACGGCCCTGAATACAATATTTGAAATTAATTTCGATGATGGTTCAATATCCTGTGCTCAACCGACGATCTCCAAAAGATCGAAACGGTTCCTTTTTTTTACGTTGATTATTTTGAAACAATCATCATCGTCGGTTAATATTGGCAATGTTTATGCGCACGGATGGCGGTATGTAACAATGCGGCAGTAAATTCGTCACAATGTTCGGCTGATTGATGACGTAATAACGGGTGTGTGTTTAGCTGTAGTCCAAACAATTGCTTTTTTTGCAAGGCAGCAAAATATTTGCTTTTGTTTCGAGAAACTGGGGCAATTTAATTATTCCCTGTGAAACTGTGCGTTTCATCTTCGATAATCTTTTCTCAAACATTGCGATTTTGATCTTTTCAACAAATGTGCTTCCGATAGCGCTCTAAACCAGCGGTTCCCAAACTGTGTGCCGCGCGGTACGCTGATGTGCCGCGAGAGAGCAGCAGGCAGTAGCGTAGCCAGGGGGGGGCGGGGGGGGCTCGAGCCCCCCCCATTGGCTTGTGAAGTATGCAAAATCGCATGTTTGTTGTGCTTTTGAGGCCGATTTTTTGTGAAAAATTGAAAATAGCCCCCCCCATACGAAAACAGCCCCCCCTCAAACGTCTGAATTTGCGAAATTGGACGAAAAATCAGTCTCAATTTCGGTGAAGACCTTTTTTTTTTTTTTTTTTTGGAGAACACCTGAGTTTGCTTTGAATTTCGGATTTCGGCCGAAAAATCACTCTCAATTTCAGTGAAGACCTTTTTTTTTTGAGAACACTTGATTTTCGGCGGAAAAAACCTTTGAATTTCCGAGCTTTCCGAGAAATTTCGTCTCAATTTTCGGACAAACCGTCTGAAACTGATTCAAGTTCAATGAAAATTCGAGTCAAGGTCGTTTGCACACTTTTCACTCTTTCAAAATAGCCCCCCCCCCCCCCCTTTTCCAAATCCTGGCTACGCGCCTGGCAGCAGGTGTGCCGTTAGGTTTTAAAATGTATACTTATAAATAACGTCCATTCATCCATGGACTTCTATTTAGAAGTCCACGATTCATCTTAGTCGTAGGTTTTGAAAAAATAATTTACAATTTACGTTACAGTGACATTTAAATGACTTCTGGATTTTTTCTGTATGCATGGTTCGTTCAAATAGTTACAGGAAAACTTTTTTACAAGCAAGGCAAACGCAGAGCTATAGGTTTGATGTAGCAGTTCTTGGTGTGCCGCACTCAACACTTCTAGGGGTGCCGCAACCCAAAAAAGTTTGTAAACCACTGCTCTAAACTAGAATGTGACATCGCAAGCTGTATCCGCTGACTTCGCGAAAGTATCCAACTTTACTGAACTAAGGAACGTCAATTTGCTTAAAAATAGCGTTCCAATTGCGTTAAGCATGGTTATGGTTATCGATAGTCAGATCTGAAATACCGGTACATTAATTTCGAATTTCATAATGTTCCATTAACTTGATCAAATTTGAGGTTGACGGCTTTCAAAGTTTAATGTCCAGAAAAAGTGTCCGTAAAATGTCAATCAAAATTTTACAACTCTGCTTAAACCTCGTTCAAACTTTTGAGGAGTTTGTTGAATTTTCACTAAGCAGCGCAATTGTTAAAATTGCGGTTATAAACAAAACCCTGGTTAAAACAAAAATTTTGACAGTAACCTTTGGCTCCGATTATAACTACAAAAACGACAGGATCAAAACTTTTTGATCTGAAAATGCCAATAATATAATTTTCGGATTTTGTACCTTACATTATATCTTGACCAGAAATTTGACACATTATTCTAAGTATCAAATCTACACCCTCAACTAGCCCACTGCAATTTCTTTTTAAGAAGAATTTTATATTTAAGCACATGTATGAACAGTTCTACTTATTTTTCTTAAAATTTAAGAACTAAATCTAAACAATGCCACGCTCTTTTTAGTTCATTTTAACAGCTTTGTGGATATTCGCTCTCAACGTTTTAAAGCCTCAAAAAATTATCAAAATAATGAAGTACGGTAAAGTCAATCAAAAGCTCATAACTATAACAACACTAAAAGCCTAAATCTCAGCACTTTTCAGGAGTTTCTAACAGTTTTTTACTTTATTACGAAATAACCTAAAGCGATCTTTAAAATTTCAGCAATTTTTTAGCAAAATATTATTTCATCAAACAAACTTAGCACTAACCATGGCCAGAAATATGCACGCATTTTACAACTATTCCTATTCTGAGAACGCTCTTTAGCAGGGCGACCCAACGGCCAACATATTGGATAGTGTACAGTATATTGTAATCCATTATCCAGCATCAAAACTTTCGTAATAAAATTGTTAATAAACTTTGAAGGGCGAATAGAAAGTTTCCTCAACGTCACAAGTGACAGTCTATTAAAAACTCGGCCATGCAGCTTAAATTTATCAAAGCCATAAAGCCCAAGCACTTCAACTTTGGAGTAATCCATAAGTTTGACTCTACTACTTTTCTGTGATTCCAATTAATTGCGAAAATTTATCCTATAGTTTTGAAGGTCCATTTTAGGGCTATTGGTCCAACATGGCATCTCCAAGTTTGGCATATTTCGTGTTTTCCTAATACAATATTAGCCTACCGGTACTCTTAAAAATTTAGTATGTCTAGCTGGAGTGCTTGGTGGTTAAAGATTTTTAAATTCTATGGGGCCCATTTGGCATGGTCTCCTCAATGTGGCCCACCAAACTTTGTTACCTTTAATCTTTGATTCATGTTAATTAATCTATTCATTAGATTTAATTTGTTTAGCTTTTGTATTTAATCGACGGAGGTGTTAACATTATTGGAGGATCTCTATGGTATGGCACCCCCAAGTTTTATCATATTTTATCATTCTTTTATATTTAACTATTCTGAAGTTTCATGTTCCTGGCTTGAATGGTTGAAAAGTTTGGACTTTGGAGGACCCAATTGAGGGAATCCCATTTTAGTATCCCAAAATTTTTTTGTATTTACCTATTTTGAAAATTTCATGTGTCTAGTGTAAGTGGTTGAAAAGTTTGAATTTTGGCAGCTCCGTTTGTGTGGGACCCTCTCATTTTGGTACCCCCAAATTTTGTCAAAAATTTTTTTTTCACATTTGCTTACTCTGAAAATTTCATGTTTCTAGCTTAAGTGGTTAAAAAGTGTGAATTTTGGCGGTTTCGTTTGAGGGGGATTCCCCATTTTGGTACCCTTAAATTTTGTCAAATTTTATCTTTTTATATGTACTTACCTTAAAAATTTCATGTGTCTAAATTTCGTGAAAAAAAAGTTGAAAAGTTTAAATTTTTGAGGGCCCGTTTGGATGGACCTCTTCAGCGTAACATCCCAAATTTTTGTTAAAAAACTCACTGTAGAATCAGAAACACTTTCTCAGCAATTTTTTGCTTTTGCGAAATACCTTGCTACAATGGATGTACTAGTATAGCAAAACTAGGAATTTTTTTGAAAACTTTAATAACATCGTGAACTGTATAGCAAAGAATTTGGACGGACGAATCTAGTAGCTAGTATAGCTGCTTTTTTTGTTGTTTAAAGAATTTGGACGGACGATTCTAGTAGCTAGTATAGCTGCTTTTTTTGTTGTTTGGGGTTATGCTTTCGCTTGCTAGTTTCGTAAGTCACTTTTTGATGAGGCCAATTTAAGATTTACTCTTTTTGCCAATTTTTTACTAAATCTTCTGGTCCACTTATAGCTTATTGTTGTTTTGTATTTTATATACATTGCTGTGCGAGAGCAAAGCTGCTTATGTATCCGGAAATTTCACACTGGCGGACGAAGAAACAAGTAATCAAGTGCAGCTTCAACGAGCAAAGAAACACTTCTGTTTTTATGAGCTGCTTCGGTCCAAAGCAGCTTCAACAATCCTCACGCATAAGCTTTAATGCATAATGTGTAAGAACTACTCAAGCTGAACGCATTGTTCCAAATTGTGGTTGTAGTGCTACCCGACATCTTTCTGAGCAATTGTTGTGCCGAAAAACTCCGTAGAGATTCAACCGTCAGGCCACGCCCCAAGCCTTGACTAGAAGTCAAAGATTGAGAGAAAAATACCAAAAATAGCGCTTCGTAGAGTTTGAACGACTTTACAAAATCAACGCTTCTTTTTCTTCGCAAATGATCTATTGCCCAACGTGTTGTTGTGGCTCCTCCCCAATGTGGGGTGGGTCGAAATGGCGGGATAAACATCCCAGAGGGGGATCGTCAAGAAAATTCGCGCCAAGCTTCTGTCTGTTAATCCTCGTTATTGTTATTTTGCAAATTGTTGGTCAAGCGGCAACGCATTGTCTTTGGCGATTGTCTTTGGAGCGGGAGGTCTAGGTTCAAATCTCGGGCCAGTCAAATCGAACACAGTGTTGTTAACGGCTCGCCACCGCCGCAACATTTCCTCTAAAGAAGCTGTTGCCCACAAGCACAGTGATGCGGAGATGGGCCCTGCCTACTCGTTACACGCTTCAGCGTAATACAGCAAGTATAATGAAACGTTTGATTTGGCTCTGTATCACATTGGAACTTATATGTTCAATCAGTAATGTTCTTTTATTATTGAACGAGCGAAACAAAACCTGTGACTAAAATTTTTAAGCAGTACGGAAAAATATTGATTAAACGTAAAGTAGTGTGTTGTACCATTGTCAATCGTTTTCAATGTTAAAACATTGCAGTCAAACAATAATTGTTTTATTTCTAGTCGCAAGTGATATTTGATCCATTTATTTAGTTTGAAATAATTACTACGTTAATACTGTATCATAAAGCGAGAAAAGCTACATCTCCATTGAACAAAACAAAAAAAAACTTAAAGTCGGACAGGAGTAGAAGAACCACTGGCGCAACGGGGGAGAGGGTCTAATAAACAGGCTGATACCCTGTCTTTAAGCAAATCAGATGGAAAATTTTCCCATGTATTATTGTCTCCATATGTTAATATCATGGCTTATAGATTATATCTTTTAAGACAATGCATGTATGCAAGGCTTTAAACGTGTTTTGGGGTAGGCTGGTAAATGAGAGTGTTACAAAACCGTGACAAACTTAAGCTAAAGATTAGCGGTAACCTAGTAAGGAGCCCAACGGAGCTCCACTCCAATTTCTTAAAACTGCCCGATTTGAAAAAGATCAGAACTAAAATCCGTCGATTAGATAAATGTATTTAGGTATAGTGTGTAAAATAATATCAGGGCAACTTAAACAAATGGAGCAATTTTTTGCTAAAATTATTCCCGGCTAATTTCCACCATAAAACCATTCAACGCACAAAAATAAAATAGAGCGCTCTTTTTAGCACCAAACTAAAAAGAAAAGAATGAACGAATTTTCAGCTCAGGTTCAATGCGCAACGTGTCAAAACTAGAAAAAAGGTTATTACGTGATGATAATCACGTGATATGCAACGAGGAGAAGGGAATCATCAAACTTATGGACCGCCGTTTGGAAAAATATTATGTATTATGTAACACCGCTTTTTTGATCTTATTTACAATGAAATTTGTCCGATACACATTTATATTATGCTGTACATATATACGACAAAATACGCTCTATAATTTCTAAAGTTGGAACAAAAAGCCTACAAAATATATCGTAAATTTCCGATATATATCGGAAGTTTCTGACAAATACACTGTAAGTTGAAACAAAAAAGTCTGCTACATAAGTCGGAAATTTACTGTAGGCTGTTTGTGTTCCATATTAGGGTGTATTTTGTCGCATATAATAAGTCGAAAATTTCCAATATATATATCGGGCAAATTTTACTGTAAATTAGCTCAAAAACGAGGTGTTAGAAAATAATTCATTTTTTTCCGAGCGGCGCCCATACAAATTCTCAAAAAAAAAGCATTTACTTAAATAAATTAAGACTAAGGGCAAACACGTGGAGAAAGACGCTTGTGATATAATTAAGCCATCGCCGTTAATTAAACCAGAGACACTTTTTGACAATGTGACTCTGAACGTAAGCGGTCCCTTTGAATGAAAATGAAGATGAAGTTCAAACATAATCATATATTTCATGTGAAAGCATAAAAGCAATCACAGAGAAATGTGACATATATCTTCTATAAGCGTAATGGATCCTAATAAAGCCTCATATATATTCGAACCAAAGTCGACTACATTGACAAGTAAGGACTAAAGTTGATAAGATTTACATTCGCATGTTTATATAATGATAATTTAGTGCTACGGTATAACACTTTAAACAATATAAAAACCAGAGGTGGAGTCGAGGACACAAGACTCGAGGCCAAGGTCAAGGACACAAAAAAATCCAAGGCCAAGAACAGCCCTTCCGAGGACAAACCCCCTCGAGGCCAAGGACACAGGCGCAAGTGTTCTCAAAAAATTAAGGTTTTCAAATAAATTTTTCAGGCGATCTCCAAAGGAGGAAAACAAAAAACGTCTTCGCAAATTTTCGCAAGGTTTCTTGCGTTTTCCAACAAAATTTTAACGGTTCAAAAAATAGTGCTATCCTCGAGCCGAAGACAGGGCAATTTTCGAGGACTTGAGGCTTCGAGCCCAAGACCAACGACTTGACCTTCGAGGCCCAGGACTTCAAAATGTGTCCTCGAGGCCAAGAACGTCCTCGAGGACTCCACCTCCGATAAAAACACACAAAATTTACACTGGGGCAATTTTTGAGATGTCTCTCTGTATGCATTGAATATTTCACGGAGAGACGCTAGAGAGCGCAAGAGACTTCACGACGCAAGAGAGCGCATTGTTCGACACATCAGAAAATCCATGAAGTTGATTATTTTATATTATCGTTAGCACTAGGAGTTTCTCCTTTAGAAAAACAATAACGATCGAGCGATACACTAGAGAGCGCATTAAAATTTGCAATCCACAAATTCCAACTATACAAAATGTCATCTGGGAGTTTGAAATCCGAGTCAAATTTAGTTTGTGCAAACTTTTGCAAAATAATTTTCCTCCTAGGATGCCAGTGCGATCATGCATAGAGGGTCAAAATAGCTTGCCAGTTGGCTCGCCATTTGACGTTTAGTGGTGACGTTAACTGAGTTTTTGTTCAAATTAACCTTCAGTTTATCGTTTTCTACATCCCAAACAACACCCAATGTTTTGATTCCGGTATTGGCTCGGAACCAAAAGCAATTTCAGAAATATTTGTAGCAAGATCGCATTCAGGAACTTCCGAAGGGATAGACCTACATTTGTTAAGTTTAAACAAGTTCATATGGAGAATCACTTGAAAACAAAACATCTTCCATGAAACGACTGTTTTCAAGGACAGGTAACGTTTTTTCACTGGCTTAGTAGGATTTTCCAAAAGCATAAGTGCTGAATAGAAAGAAGGACAATGTACGGGCTCGAGTTAATTCCCCAAATATATCTAGCGAAACGACACACTTGCAGATCCCCGCCATCTAAATCGTTATCTTTGAACCAAATTATCCTAAACAAGTTTCTTTGCTCTTCTGGCATTGCGATTTGAAAAAACAATTTACGCAGGTCAGCCATGCAAGCAAACTTGCCTAAGCGGAAACGTGCTAAAACTTTCCATTAAGTTTAGTTGTTTAGCAGCTTTTAGGTCCGGCAAGTACAGCTTGATTTAGACACGTGCCTCTGACTTTCGCGGCACCATCATAAACAACACATAGTTTGTCTTGCTTAGGTACAAAAAAGGGGAGATACCAAGTGGGTCGATCAGCACTCGACACATTAACACAAGCTAACCATTTCTCATCAATAGTTCCTGGAAAGTTTTAGTAATAGTGTCCTTTAGCAGAGGGTTTTTAAGAGTGCTCACAAGCAACTAGTTGCTACGTTTTAAAGCAGAATCATAATTATTCGGCAAATCATCAATAATGTCTTGTTTTAGAGGGACCGGTATTTCATAGCGCTTATTAACTACTGTAATACGCGGTTCAACAAGACTGCGAGCCTTTTCGTCGTTTTTCGAATGCTAAATTGCTTCATTTTGAAATTCAATTTCACGTAAAGTCTTTTTTTAACTTCAGATCTCTTGTTTAAGTTCCTGAAAATTGTATCGCATTCGCACGGCTCAACTTCCATCCTCCTACTCTGAAGCTGGCCTAAGCGCACGTTCATGCGGCCCCCACTTGCAACAGGACCAAGACTAGTCAACACATAATTGGACTCATCTGCATTAACATCTTCTCTTTCCTCTAAGACCATTAGGAGTGACTTATCGCATTGTCTGACTACTAAACTATCTACATTTTTACGATTATGCAGCGTCGGGATTTTAACTCCGTTGAAATGTTTAAAGGCGGTGAATCATCCAGCCAATTCCGGTGGTTTACAACAGTTAAATTGAACTATAATTTTTGATATTTTTTGTTTTGTTTTTGGGGCTGCGTTTGCAAAGATATTCAACAAATACAAAAAGATGTCCCCCGAAAAAAGTTTTTGGAAACTCTGAGTTTTGATCTTCCCGCGAAAACCACAATTCTCTAAACTATTAGGCCTACTGTTATCTTATTAAACTATTAGGCCTAACTGTCTCTAAACTATTAGGCCTAATAGTTTAGAGATAGTTAGGCCTAATTAGGCCTAAACTATTTAGAAATAAACTATCTCGAAACTATTAGGCCTACAACAGTTCTCTAAACTATTAGGCCTACTGTGGTTTTGGCGGGAAGATCAAAACTCAGAGTTTCCAAAATTTTGTTTCGGGGGACATCTTTTTGTATCTGTTGAATATCTTTGCAACCGCAGTCCCAAAATTAAAACAAAAAATATCAAAAATTATAGTTTAATTTTAGCTATTGTAAACCACCGGAATTGGCTGGATGATTCACCGCCTTTAAGATTTGAAGTAGCTTATCTACTCGACGTGGCGAAGTATTTTCATAATCGAAGAATTTTGCGCAACTAAAGCATTTCTAATCGTGAACTTATCGCCGGAATCAAGTTATTGCAGATCAAAATTAGTGCATCCATTACAACGAACAGTATCCTCAGCAAGAGTACGAACAGTATTTAAATTGTCATTTTGTTCCAAGCCAAGTTCAGCGTGCCAAGATACCGATATTAACCTGGCTGGTGAATCGGTATCAAGTTGGGCATGTGCCAATGTTTACCTTCAGTTATTTGGGTTTATGATCCTCACAGCAATAGTATGAAAAAGAACTACACGATTTTCTGCAACACTCATTCTATAAACCAAATCCGAATTAGATCCATCAGGATTTTGGGTCTCAGATGATATCGACACAGGAAGTGCTTTACCAGTGGCCCAGAGATTCTCTGTGGTCGAACGATAGCAATCATGCAATGCAGTAGATGTTTGATGCAAAAATCTGATTGGCATTTTTGACATTTACTAGGACATGCGCAATTGTTAGCAGCAGTGGCGTACGCAGGATTTTTCAATGGGGGGGGTTTCAAAAGTGACATCAAAAATTTGTTCGCGATCTATGCTTTGGCGAATAAATAACTTAGTGCAATGTAACAAGATGGAATCAAAGTCACACAGTGCATAATGCAAATAAAACTTTTCAACCAAAAAACAATTAAGCATTAAGCATACATCTATTATAGTTAACATCATAAGGTTTGCAACTAAACGATGAAGAAAAAATTGTTCAAAACAAAAGCTACGAAAACCCATATGATGATAAACAGTGCAAAGTGTGGCAGGCGCGTAGCCAGAAATTCGCAATTGAAGGGGCTGTTTGGGGGGTCTGGGGGCAAAGCCCCCAGCCGCCGAAGGCATGGGGGTCTGGGGGCAAAGCTTCCAGCCGCCGGAGGCACGGGGGTCTGGGGGCGGAACCCCCAGCGCTTGAAAAATTTGCATTTTTTTTCAAAAAGAACTTATTTTAGGGCTATATTGATAAAAAATAATGCTTTTAAAACATGGCATAGAAATTGGTAGTACAAACCTGATTAAACTGTTTGCATAAATGGGCTATGTAGAAGGTCGCTAAAGGTAAAATTTTAGCTCTCTTGTTTACATGCAGGTAAATCATAAAATCATATAGTTCAAGAAAACTCGCACAATCTATTTCGTCTGTATTTTATAGAGAAAAATAATTGGGAGGGGGGCTAACGGAAAAATTTTTGAGACAAGTGAATGGTAATTACCTAATACTAAGAAGACCCCCTCCTATTCCTAAGTTTATAATATTGTAACGTTTATGTCAAAAGGACGCGTCCCAATGCGGTCGACCGGCTCGGTTGAACAACCTTTCGAGCTATTCTTTGGGTTGACTTATTAATCCAAGTATCCAGTTAATATTTCACTTGTAGCTACGTTGGAGCTGACGCTACAATATGCTTGTTGATGAAACCTATGTTTAGCATTTTTACACTAGCGATCAAATTTGATTGTTTGTTTTTGGCCATTTTTCGAAGTTTTTATTGATTTGTGAGTTTTATTTTTGACAAATTAGCCCCCTCTAAATTTGTGTTTCAAAAGATGTTTTAAATCACTTTTTAGTCCATTCCAGTGCAAAAACCAGTCTAAGAAGTGCTAAAAACGCGGTATTTTTCTTATTCTGCATTTTGGTTGACAGGCCAATGGGGGGGGGGGGGGCTATAACCCACCCACCCTTCCCGCCTACGTTACTGAAAGTTACTCTGACTCGTAACACGACATTCCAGAGTTACAGTATTGCATTTAGTCGCTTACAATGTTGGATTAAATAACAAAAAAGTTATTTACTATAATTAAATATTTTGTACTAATATGATAGTAAAGAAGTAGATTGTTTGTTTTGCGCAATAAGACGTTATTTCGAATGATATACGTCGGATCAATAGGGAGGATGGTTTAAACCCCCACCCCCCGTGTACACCTTTGCGCATAAGTGAGCTATGATGGCGGTGGCTAATGGTAACATTTCAGTCCTCTAATTTACAAGCCGGTAAATCATAAAATCAGGATTTGAAAAAACTCACAAGCATTTACATTCTGTAGTTTATAGAGTGAGACAGTTGGGGAAGGGGGTGGAAGGGGGCGAATGGAACGAGATTTGAGTGGATTATTAATTAACTAATACTGAAACCCCATCTCCATGATTTTGATGAAGCCAATGATAAGCATTTTTAGCCGTTAAATTTGCTAATTTTGGCAATTTTTTGAAGTTACTATTGGTTTATAAGTTATATCTTTCACAAATTAAACCCCCCTAAGAAACTCTAAATGCTTTAAAAGTTGCTTTTAATCATGTTGGAGTCCGTGTCATTGCAAAAAACAGGCTCAGAAGTGCTAAAAATGTGATATTTTCTTTATTGTGCATTTTAGTCGACAAACCAATGGGAAGGTTTGAACCCCCAACCCCCCCCCCTGCATACGCCCTTGGTTAGCAGCATGTCCTAACGATTAGCAATTTAAGCATCTATCAGAATCAAGAAAAGTTTGTCGCTTCATATAGTTAGTTCACTCTTTAAACGTAACGCAATCAGCAAGATAATGTTTTTTACCATTTTCTGCGCATACGAAACATTCTGGTGGTAGTTTTATGATCCGTTGATTAGAAGGTGCACTAGCACTAACCGAATCTACAGAGCAGCGCTTATCTTGAGAATCGAGATTATTATTGGGTTCACCGACGTAGCAAGAGTACGACGAACTCGAACCGAGTTTAAGTGACATTGCTCTTACCTGACTCGCGACTTTTTATGTTGCCTTCCGACGGAAATAAAGCCTGAGCGCAATCTGACCTCGTAATCTCGAGCTCGTGGACAACAAACTGTTGCTAAGTTTCGAAGCCTTTAAATCTTGATTCATTTATGTGTAGGAATCGCCTACCGCGGTAATCCAAAAAACTTCGCTTTAAATTGCCTTGCATGCGGTTTGCCGCGTCGAGCAACAATTTTCCTGAAAACTTTTTTTGCTTGATCGTGTGCATACGTAAATATCTCGAGCGTATTTAAATTTTCGTTAAACGATTTTAGTGAAGTAAGGGTGTGCGTGATTTTTGAGTCTTTGCGTATCTCTAAAACCTGAGGTTCTGACAGGAAACTGCCGTCTGATCTTTAGGCCTAAACCGATTGCGCAATAATTGCATAAAACTTACTGGCTCACTAAAAACTGGAGTCTTAGTCAAGATCTAGTCAGCTACGCTGCTTTAGCCTTCATCATGCTATGTATCATTTCCTTGGTTAGGCTATCTAGAGTAAGGAATAGTCACAAAAGACTATAGGCTACTACGCCTAAAGCACCAAAACCTTATCTTGATTCCGAATATTTTGCTGGCACTTGGCGGACAAAGCATACTGGGAAAGCATCTACCCTCTCTAAATTCCAACAGCAGTTGTTCCAGTAATTTATTTACCTGTACCTTCAGCACTCACCTAGTTCCAAAAGGCCCGGTACTTTGCTAGACTTGAAGTAGAAGTTACACACTGATTTTTTGCGCAATCAACTTGAAACAAGATGGCCGAAATTTGGATTCTAACTTTCTTAATCTGATGAGTTGCAAGAATCCCGATAGGGTCATGTTGGTAAACATATTTTTTAAGATTTTTTCTCAGTTTTTCATAATTCAGGTTGAATGCCCTTTTTAATTCCGTGTCGAGCTTGCCTTTCTCGCCTGCTCACCTCTCTCAGATCTTCGGCGTGATTGAACACTGACCGATTCTTCTCGAGAGGAAGCAGATAAGCACCCCTTACTCGCTCAGAACCATTTCAGAGCTTTTGCTCGTCTTCTAACTTCGTATGCTTTTTTAGCGCGTGCGCGAGCTAACTCATATTCAGCGACAATTTCTGCTTGCCTCTTTTCTAATCCAATTTCACGCATAAGCTTGCTTAGAGAACTATTTTATTAATTTTATTCAGGCGTGCAGCCAGAAATTCGCAATGAAGGGGACTGTTTTGGGGGTCTGGGAGCGAGCCCCCAGCGTTCGAAAATTTTGCCTTTTATTGCCAAATTAACTTAATTTTAGGGCTATTTTGATAACAAAAATAATGCTTTTAAAACGAGGCAGAAAAACTGACAGTGCAAACATGATTAAACTGGTTGCATAAACGAGCAACGTGGGAGGTGGCTAATGGTAAAAATTTAGTTTTCTTGTTTACATGCTGGTAAATCATAAAATCGCATAGTTCACTAAAACACACAGAGTACTATTTTGCAGAGAGAAAAAATGGGGGGCTAATGGAAAATATTTAAGAAAAGCGTTTATAATATAGTTGTTGATGAAACCTATGTTCGACATTTTTACATCAGCGATCAAATTTGATTGCTTATTTTTGGTCATTTTTCAAAATTTTCATCGATTTGTGAGTTTTAATTTTGACAAATTAGCCTCCAGCCCCTAAAAATGTTTCAAAAAATGCTTAAAATTACTTTTTAGTCCATTCCAGTGCAAAAAAATAGTCCCAAAAGCGCTAAAAACGTGGTATTTTTCTTATTCTGCATTTTGGTCAACAGGCCAATGGGGGGGAGGGGGGAAGCTATAGTCTTCGCTTCTAGTTAGCATCATCCTGGTAGAAATTATTGGTTTGTTTCCGAAGAATTTTGTTGCCGAACCCGTCTCCGAACAAGCGCCCTTTAAGAGAGTCGTAATCATTTCCACATATTACGTGCGCCTCACCTATGCAGTCAGTGAGCTCTCTTACGAGATCCGAATCCTCAATTTTTTCACGGTAATTTTGATTGCGGCTATATTCCCTTTTTACGGAATCAAAGCTTTGTGGGTAAGCAGTAAAGCAATTGCTGGTTTAACATTTCATAAAACTGCGATAAGCTTTTAAAGTTGTTAATAATTTTGCGGTGGGCCGTTAAGAGCTTCCTAGCTACATTTCCCACTTCAAGATGCAAAACCGCGGTAAGCCTAACCCAAACCACTGAAAAACCCAATCTACTTGCTCCACCAACCTTAAAAGTAGAGCCAGCAGTTTCCTCATCAAGGCAGAACTTCGGAGGTTCTACAGTAAGTTACCGTCGGTTAAAATCATATCACTTCCAGTTACATCGTTACCACATCCAGCTTCTATACTCATTTTGGAGAAGCAATGCAGAAAACGAAAATAGCACAAAACACTAAATTAGTATCGGTACGCAAGAATAATAAAACGCTCTTTTCTGATTAAATAGTTGACTTCTCCAAGTTGTGACTTCTTGAAAGAATGAAAACTTCTGGACCTGTAATCTTGAAATTTCTTCTTCACGACAAAGCCGATATGTTCTTCGTAAAATTTCTTTACGTCGAGTTTCACAAAGTCAAGCTGGGTTTTGGTACAGTAAAAATTCTATATGTTGCGAAACCATAACAAACTTAAGCTGAAGATTAGCGGTAACGTAGTAGGGAGCCTAACGGAGCTCCACTCCAAATTCTTAAAACTGCCCGATCCGAAGAAGACCACAACTAAAATCCGTAGATTAGATAAATGTATTTAGGTATGGTGTTCAAAATAATATCAGGGCAACTTAAGCAAATGAAGCAAGTTTTAGTAAAATTATTCTCGGCTGACAGGGGTGCCGAAACCCGGGGGGGATATATTCCCATTAATAATTTGACTGTATCCCCTTAATGGTTTGAGTATGGTCTACATCTGCATCCCTCCCAATAATTTGACTCTGGTGTGCATCTGAGCGTAGGTGTCCACTTGGATTCGGGGAAAAAAAGGGTTCCATTTTTAGTGAAGACCTTTTTTTTGGTCTTCACTTAATTTGCGTACCTGAAAAAAATCGTGGTCGAAGTTCATCCCCCCAATGTTGAAAATAGGGCAAAATTGGGGTAAAATTGCGAATTATCCCCCCAATGCTCACCAAAGATCGGCACCCCTGCCGGCTGATTTCCAACATAAAACCATTCAACGTACAAAAATAGTGCACACTCTTCAGCACCAAACTAAAAAGAAAAGAATGAACGAATTTCAGCTCAGGTTTAATGTGCAACGTGTAAAAACTAAAAAAAAGGTTATCACATGATTGTAATCACGAGATATGCAACGAGGAGAAGTGAGTGATTAAACTCGCGAAAAAAGGCATTTATGTAAATTAAGACTTAGGGCAAACACGTGGAAAGATGCTTGTGATGTATAATTAAGGAAGGCTTTATTTCACCGCAAATTTTTATCTAGATTTTTATTAATTCTGACTCAAATCTAAACCAAACTCAAACGCTTACTCTAAAACTATTCCCAAACCAAACCCAAACCCTAACCTAAACCCTAATCTTAACCCCTAAAAAAGCAAATAAAAAAGCGCGAATGAGTATCTCTCATTTTCGTTGCATTCTCTTTAACTTGAAAATTTTCGATGAAATAGTCTCTACCTATAATTAAGCCATCGTTGTTGATGAAACCAGAGACACTTTTTGACAATGAGATTCTGGAACAGAGAGCAAAAAGGAATAAAGTGTTTAAATCTTAGTAATTCTTTCAATTAGCCCAAAAACGCGCAATTTTTTTCACATGGCATTAAAATAATGAGCTTTGTAATGACTAAAATCGCCAGCGGCAAGAGCTTCGGATCTGAACTCGCGTTGGTGATTTGCCTGAAATGCCTCTGTCTACTCGACTTTTCATTAAATGTTTTTTTCGTGGAAAAAAAACTAAGTTTCCAGCTCTAGCTCCTCCTGGACCAAAATCCTAGTTGTGCGCTTAATAAAAACTACTCTTGAAGAAAAGTTTGTTTGAAATTTGAGTCAGCTAATGCCTTTGTATGGCAATAACTTTCTGATTAAGTCAAATCAAATTTTTCGTTATACTCGCTGTGCGGGGGCTCATTTCCGAGTCATTGCACCTGCGGGCAACAGAGCTCCTTTTAAAGAAATGTCGCAGCGGTGGCGAGCCGTTGGCAACACTGTCCGATTTGACCGACCCTACGGGTTTGAACCTTTGACCTCCCGCTCCAGAGATGAACGAGATGTCGCTCGACTAACTGACCGTTGTACCTGAATTAGTCGACGTCATTCATGTCATAAGTAATTTGGACAACAAACAGCTATAGTTAAACATTTGCCCTCAAGCGATGGTAAATCAATTTGATTTGGCATTCATGAATTGCAAAACCGTTCTACCTAGTACGTCCGCTAAATATGGACAGTGAAAACCAGCCAACACCACCCATTTTTGTCTCCCTGAAAAAAAAAGCCGCTTACGTGAGCGCGGAACGAAACACTATAATGCAAACGCCCCGTCGTCGAGGTTGGCTTCCGTTCCGCGTGTCCGGACTACCGCAGCGGTTTTGTTTTTTTTCGATATTTCGTTAGCCGCGCTAGGTGTGAACCGCGCCTCAGGATCAAAAAAGAATTGAATTGTAAATAAAAACCCATTCAGTAACGTGTTCGTCACTGGTGCGGGAGGTCTGAGGTTCAAATCTTGAGCGGGTCAAATTGGACGCAGTGTTGCCAACGGCTAGCACCGCTGCGACATTTCGTTCAAAGGAGCTGTGTTGCCCGGGCGCGATGACGCGGAGATTGGACTCGCAAACTGATTACACGCTTCGGCGTACAATAAAAGCTTTGATTTGAAATGGCTTGTGTGTGGTGGTTATGCAGACATTGTGGGCTAAGTTCATATACATACATTAATCACATCAGTGAAAATATTCGACCAATACAAAACAATTTTTTGTTCATTTTCTAGCCACATACTAATCAAGCGATAATATTTTGGTTGATAAATTTCCCCAAAAATTGTTTCGATTTTAAGACAGCTACAAAACTATCGTCGATTTCGGTTGTTTCGCGGTTCCTCGAAGAATAAAAAATCCTGAAAATAAATTATGAGCTCAGAGACAGTGGAAAATTATCGCTTAAAATATTTTAGTACGAGTTATTGTACTCCTTATGTACAGTGCAAAAATGTCTAAGTAATAAGCACATGCACAGTTTGTACACCTCCAAAATTAATTCTCTTATAGTTAGTAACTGCGTTCAGCCGTTTACTGCTTTACTGATTGGCATTCAGCACTTAAGGAAAGCGGGAAGAGTTTGTAGCGTATAATAAGTAGATAGGTCGGCAGGGGCGTCGCCAGCTTAGCGAGATCAGGGGGAAAGCTGAAAACCGGGGGGGCAAAGTTTTGACGGTAAATTATTGCAGTATTTTTAGAGTTAAGCAGATGGTTTGTGTGGTGGGGTTGTAAATTTCGTTTCGCCTTTGAGTAATACAGCTATTTGGCGATGAGGAAGTTCATAGAATCATTTTCAGCTTTATTTTACAAACGAATTACTTAGGTTGCAGTGAAACGATTACTAAACCGTATATTTATTTAATGCCTATCTGACGTGCATGATTGTCTTTGTCTTTTACGTAAGAACAGCATGGGATCATATCGGTTATAATACCACATTGTTTAAAGCAAGACACAAACTTGCAACAAAAATTTTAGGCATATTCTATGGCTATCACGTTGGTAAACATATAAAATTAATCTAAACAATAAGAAGAGTTAAGAACTGCACATGAAAAACTACCTTGAATGATTTTTGAATAAATGAAGAAAGCAGACTGTCTCTGACATATTGAAATATTGACTAAGCCGCTAACTCAACAGTTGCTGAAAAAATAACGCAAATCTTCTCATTTAACTAAACATGATTGCAGCTAGCATAATGGCTGGAAACGACTGACGACAGGAACCTCCAGAAAAAAATATGAGCAAAATTTAATATCGGTACCTCTATGATGAATACTGTAGCTAATAATATACAATTGTGTATTACAAGCCAAAGTAGAAAAATTAACAGTTTAGCATTTATACTTGAATGCCTATTCTGTTTCTGTATTGTCTATAACTTCATTAAGACAGGTAAGTGCCGATCCAGGGGGTGCATCCCCCCCAAAAATTTCTGCTGCATCCCTCCCAATAGTTCGCATCGGTACGGTGTGTAACTTTGGTGTTACAACTTGCAATGTTACTAAACGATGCATTTTATCCTCGAAAAAACGTCGAAAAAGCTAAAGATTCCGGACCCCCTAGCTGGCATTAAGGCCGTCTCACCATAACTTTTGTGTTTGAAAATTCTTAATTGCCACCAGCACTCCTTCCGAACCTTAGTTAACGTTTCTGCGGACTTACTTGCTGGTATTGGCAAAAATGAGCGTTGATCTTTGCTCCGAAAATCTCCAGTTTGCGCATCATCCCTTCTCCCAATGTTCAAAATCATCAAAAAATGGACAAATTTCTTAAATCCTCCCCCAATGTTCAATATGGATCGGCACCACTGATTACTGTATCGGTAATGCACCAGGACTGTATTACTGCTCTAAAAAAATCATCACAAATAGCAGCACCAAACAGCCAAAACGGTTCTATAGACTACCAAAGTTTACTCAAAATCTCAGATATCAATGGCGTTACTAGTGCCGAGAACACTGCTTAGTTTGTCTTGCTACCGGTACTAATCGATCTAGTTAATTAAACTATACGATAATGGACACTTCTTGCAAATTTGAAAGTCAGCAAGTTTCCGTAGTCTAGCTATCAAAGAATTGGTCAATGGGTTCCGACTTGGGGGAGGAATGCAGTCTGTTTCTTTGTTAGCTCAGGGTTTCTGCAGATCATCGATTACTCATACTGCTGAACAAGATCCCAATTAAAATACAGTATGGTTTGAGTTGCTAAGCTAAGGCCAACCACTTCCAGACATGGGCTTGTCAACTCAACTCACTTTTGCTACGCTTGCTCATCCGTAGTCTACGTTTGCCTCATAGCCTAGAAGTGCAACTGACCGATCGAATTCTTATCATTTTTTCCGGAGGCATTTGGCGATTGTCTATTTTTCTTTCTGTAACTACTGATTGCACGGTACATTGCGGATGGTTTGTACTATGCGTATACCTCTGATCACCAACTTACCTTCTACACCAACTTACTATACATTACCTTCAACAGTCACAACACCTGACTTGTAATAAGGCCTCGACTATAAGTGCTGCTGTATATGACATCATAATCTACGATGCCACGCCTACTACACAGTACACACAAGTTGCTGGTAGCTGTATTATTATGACACCGAACTGAATTGATTTGTTGTTGAACCTGACCCAAGACACGAGATTGTGCTGCGTACCGTACCCTAGATTGTAATATAGATGTCAGGGTACTTAGTTGCATGAAGAAAACAAAGAATCAGCCAAAAAATATATTTAACTAACGTATATTAACAAAAACCTTCACTAAAATCGATTTCGGCCAGTGACCATCTTTAGCTTATTCAAATACAATCAATCCAAAAGAATCGATGTCAGGATAGGGGATGGAACAGTTAAAATTACCATTATTTTAACTGTAAGGGCGATGCTCACTTTTAAGAAAAAATACAGTGGGAGGGCAGGAAATAAATCGGGGGTGCAAAAATAAAAATCGGGGGGGTAATGCCCCCTATGCCCCCCGCTGGCGACGCACCTGTACGTGGGCAGGTGAGTCTGTTCTAGGCTCCAGACTATCTAGACTCGGCTCTAGGCCGAGAAACTTAGCAAATCAACATGCAATTATATATTATGACGTCACTTTTGAAAGTCATACACAATAAGTTTCGTCATTGTAGAAAATGGTTGCACCTTAACCCCTTCTAATCCAAAGTCCAGGTTATGTCTATTGCTACGTGGGTTAGGGATACGACTCCTAAAATATAAACCTGCTAATATTCTTGCCAATGCAACAGCAAAAATTGGAATGACACGAATGAATTTCGCGCCTTTGCAAGTCCACTTTTTAGGCCAGGCTTTTGACTACGGCGTCTCAATACCGCTAAGTCATGCCAAAAAAAGTATTAGTTTACAAAAAATAGGTGCTAATCAAAAAGTTTATATGCTGTCGGTGGTGAAAACACAATAAACACGTTAATTGGTTTTGTTCCTTCGTGACTTTGCATTTTTTGGTATGCCTCGGCAAGAAGCAGGCATCGGAACCAGCAAAATCAGACCCAAGTGGACTTGCAAAAGCGCTAATTAAAAGTTTAAGATAATAAACAAGCGCAAAGATCAGTCACACAACTTACAATTAAAAAAGTTCCTCCCAGAAGAACAGCTTTCATCTTAACATCAAGATCCATTGGGACTGCAGAAAAAGACGATTTATTTAAGGTGCATTAAAAAGAAAACATAGGCGGGGAAGAGTAGCAAAATGAATCATTCACAGCTCATAAAACTTGAAAACAACTTACTTACAACCCTACAGCCTGTTTCATCTTTCAACTTATCAGGAGGGTATGTCAACAGTAGGAGAGCACAAATTGTGCAAATTAATTGACTCACTTGAACATTTTCGACATTTAGTTACGATGCATAAATAAGGTATTGATATAATAGAAATGCTAGTACATAAGAATTATTTTGTGACTAGGGATTGTTCCAGATTATCCCGCGATGCGATGTTACAAATACCTTTATGACGTCATATCTGGCTAAATATAACGACTGCATCAACATACGCATGAATGGCTAATTCTTTCTGCTGCAATGTCAGGTATACGGCCAGAAAATATTCGGTTATCCTCGCCTTACATCAGAATAACCAGAAACCATCGAGAATAGTTCGATTTAAGTGCTAAGGACCCTTATTTCAAAATCCTTGGGTATATTCCAAAACACAATGCCTGTGACCCCCAAAACAAAGAAAACTGCGTTTCAAAAATGAAAATAACCCCAAATTCCCACCTGTTGGTGATGGAAAATATTTAACAAAATTCCACATGGAAAATTATGGAAATTAAGCACGATGTAGTTCAAGCTGGAGTCCAAATGGATGCATCCCTATTCAGAAAGAGATCGGTTTCATATGAGAAATCAGCAAAAACATCGGCTAAAGCTGTTGGTTACTGTGAAGTAAAGTGTAAAACACAAAACATAATCAGAAATTTATCAATATTAAGCCGAATTTAAGTGAAAAATTGTTAAGTTATTGAATGACAGTCATTTTATGGCGAAAAAACAACAGTAAGAAGAAATGGTTACAAAGAAGTACGCGAACCATGATTATAAATCCCTATCAGAAGATGATTTGGCAGTCTTTTAGGATCAGTAGTGTGGGTTCACATTAGAAAAGTTCGTTATGGCAATCTTAGGCTGTTAGTGCTCACAAATCACCCAAACATATTTTTCTGGTCGTTCTCTACTGTCTTCTTCACGCGTTGCTTAGTAACCATTTCTTCTTCATTCCTCATTACAGTTGTCTTATTGCCATAGAATGATTCTCATTCAATAATTTAACAATTTTTCTCCTAAATTCGGTTTAATATTGATAAATTTCTGATTATGCTTCATATACTACGCTTTATTTCACTGTAAACAGCAGCTTTAGCCGATGTTTTTGCTGATTTCTTGTATGAAACCAATCATTTTCTTAACAGGGATGCATCAATTTGGACTCCAGCTTGAACTACATCGTGCTTAATTTCCATAATTTTCCATGTGGAATTTTGTTAAATATTTTCCATCACCAACAGGTGGGAATTTGGGGTTATTTTCATTTTTGAAACGCAGTTTTCTTTGTTTTGGGGGTCGCAGGCTTTGTGTTTTGGAATATACCCAAGGATTTTGAAATAAGGGTCCTTAGCACTTAAATCGAACTATTCTCGATGGTTTCTGGTTATCTTGATGTAAGGTGAGGAAAGCCGAATATTTTCTGGCCGTATACCTGACATTGCAGCAATAAACAACGCAGTTTTCATCAATGTTAAATACCAGAAAGAATTAGCCATTCAAGTGTATGTTGATGCAGTCGTTATATTTAACCAGACATGACGTCATAAAGGTATTTGTAACATCGCGGGATAATCTGGAACAATCCCTAGTCACAAAATAATTCTTATGTGCAAGCATTTTTATTATATCAATACCTTATTTATGCATCGTAACTACAAATGTCGAAAAAGTTCAAGTGTGTCAATTAATTTGCGTAATACTGTTGAAAATCCACACTTAGTTTTTGAACTTTCAGCTACTTTTTGTTACAGAAGAAAACATTTATTGCATTGCAGCCGTTTGAATTAACCATTTTTCTCGGTCAAACAAAAAGATTACATGCAGCATTCAGTAGTTACTGCCAATCCAATTATCTATTAGACTGGTTTTTAGCAGAATGTGCTCCGTGCTACGAATACAGCTCGTGTTTGCGCTAAAGAAAACCATGTTATGTGGGAACAGCTTTTCCGCATAAGGTGTCTGGTGAGGGATTCTTGTTCAACGAATACAGCTCGTGTTTGCACTAAAGAAAACCCTGTTATGTGGGAACAGCTTTTCCGCGTAAGGTGTCTGGTGAGGGATTCTTGTTCAACATTTCAAAGTAAACTAGAATGTGACATCGCAAGCGATATCCGGGGATTTCGCGAAAGTATCTAACTTTACGGAACTATAAAGAACTTCACAATTGCGTTAAGCGTCTTCATGGTTGTTGATGGTAAGATCTGAAATAGATCTCTTTCGAATTTGTAATGTTCCATTAACTTGATTAGGTTTGTGTTTGACAGCTTTCAAAATTTCAATGTCATTAAAAGGTATCTACAGTATAGAATGTCAATCAAAATTTTACAACTCTGCTTAGTTCTCGTTTCAACTTTTATGGAGTTTGTTGAATCTTCACTTAGCAGCGTTATGCAATCGTTAACATTGCGGTTACAAACAAAACCTTCGTTAAAACAAATATTTCGACAGTAACCTTTTACAGTATTTTTTCAAGAAGAGTTTTATATAAGCAAATGTATGAACAGCTCTACTGAGTTTTCTCAAAATTTAAGAACTAAATCAAAACAATAAAAGATACGTACACAAACAAAATTTGGAAACAAAAAATTAAATTCTTCCAAATTTAAAAGTGATATTGCAGAGTCTAACTTTACGATGACTTCACATAGAAAACTTATGTTAATTTATTCAACTCTATGCTTTCCAGAACCCTTATAGGTGTAATGCTTAAAGTCAAACAACTAATTTACCAAAAATCATCTACTTCTTTTGCTCATGACGTACTTTTTAGTTCATTGTAACAGCTTTGAGGGTCTTCGCTCTCAAAGTTTAAAGGTCTCAAAAAGTTATTAAAATAATGGAGTAACGTCAATCAAAAAGCTAGTAGGAGTACGTAACAGTTTTTTACTTTATTACGAAAAAACATAGAGCGATCTTTAAAATTCCATGCGACTTTTGAGCAAAAAATATTATTACATCAGTTAAACTCAACACTAACCACGGCCAGAAACATGCATGCACTTTACAGCTCTTTCGATTCTGAGAACGCTCTTTAGCAGGGCGACCCAACGGCCAACACATTGGATATTGTACAGTACATTGTAATCAATTATTCAGCACGAAAGCTTTCTTAATAAAATTGTTCAAAAACTTTGAAGAGCAAGTAGATTTTTTCAACGTCACAAGTGACAGTTGAGTAAAAAAACTAGGCCATCCAGTTTAAATCTAACAAAGCCATTAAGCTCAAGTACTTCAACGTCTTAAATGTTGAAAAATCCCATAAGTTTGACGCTGCCACTTTTCTGTGACACCAATTCATAGTGAAAACTCATCCTATAGTTTGAAGGTACATTTAAGTGCTAATTGCATTGCCAAGTTTGGCATGTTTTACCTTTATCTTATATTGGCCTACCATACGGCAGTACTCTTAAAATTTGATATGTCTAGCTGGAGTACTTCGTAATAAAAATTTTAAAATTTTAAGGGGCCCATTTGGCATGGTCTCCTCAATGTTACCAACCAAATTTCCTTATCTTTAATCGCTGATTCACATCAGCCTATCCAATAGATTTAGTTTGTTTAGCTTTTGTAGTAAATGGGAGGAGGTGTCAACGTAAATGAAGGAACCTTATACTATGAGATCCTCAATTTTTTTCAGATTATATTTTTACCTATCTTGAAAATTTTATTAAGTTTAGCTTGAGTGGTTAAAAATTTTGAAGGACCCGTTGGAAGAGAACTCCCCAATTGTGGCACCCGAAATTAGAGATAATTTATTGATTTAATCTGATTTTATCTTTCTTTTATATTTACCTATTCTGAGAGTTTTATGTGTCAAGCTTGAATGGTGAAAAACTTTGAGTTTTGAAGAACCCAATTGAGGGACCCTCTTTTGGTGTCCCAAATTTAGCCAAATTTTATCTTTCTTTCATATTTGCCTATCCTGAAAATTTCATGTGTCTAAACTAAACAAAAAAAAAATTTGAATTTTGACGTTCTCGTTTGAGAAAAACCCCCATTGTGGCACTTCCAACTTTTGTCAAATTTTATCTTTTGTTCATATTTAGCTATTCTGGAAATTTTATCAGGTTAACGTAAGTGGTTAAAGTTTGAATTTTGGCTTCCTTATCTGACGGGGATCCCTTCATTTAGGTACCCCCAAATTTTGTCAAATTTTATCTTTTCTTCATATTTGCCGACCCTGAAAATTTCATGTGTCTAGCGTGTGCGGGTAAAAAGTTTCAATTTTGGCGGCCCCGTTTAAGGGGGACCCTCCAGTTAGGAAGCCCCAGTTTTTGTTAGGTTAATCATAAAAGAAGCGTGCTAAACTCTTTGATTGGCACGCTTCTTTCATAATTTGACCCTTTTTTTTGGCATCATCAGCCATAAAAAAATCACTGAAATCAAAAACCAGGCCCAAAAAGTCGACATGTAAAAACGTTCATAAATTAAGAACGCGACAATTACTAAGCTCGCACAACTGCCAATTTCGTGGTAAAATAAAACAACTTACAAGTCAATGAGAAGTTAGTTGCATTTGTAAGTAATTCTCTCGCCAAGCCACCAAACTCCTTGGTCAAACGCCCCACAGGGGATTCTCCTCCATCCCCCGAACCGGCGCAAATGTCAAAAGTAATATCATTGGTCGAGAGGGGTAAGTTGCAGATGCAGTTTGGGCCCTTTATCGTGAATATATGTTGCCCAGCAGCATCCAAAACCGCGAAGTGGGATGCCCATGATGTACGGCTGAAAAGAAATCATAAAGTTGTTTAAATCTGTTTCAGAATAGATTTTTAGAAAAACATCAAAATATTTTCGTTAGCTTAAAAACTTTATCATAGCTTAAAAACTTGAATTATTTAAAAACTTAAGTTTTTTGTTGGCCTATATACAATGCATAATACTTGTCTGACAAAGATGATACACAAATAAATAATAAACAAAAATTTCAGTGGCGTAGGAGGTGAGGGGGCCGGGGGGGCACTGGCCCCCCATTTGATTTTAAGGTGTCGATCGAGCGTCAAAATTTCGGGCAATTTTGCGTCAAAATTTTGGGCAATTTCATATGTTTTGGGTAATTTTGCCCCCCTAAAATCTTCAAAATGCCCACCTAAACCCCCCTTTCCTTTTCCTTTTTTTGGAAACCAACAGAAAAGTAGGAAATAAATAGAACAATAGAAATAAATAGATGACCTTCTTTTTTTTTTTTTTGAGATCACCTTAATTTGGACAGAAAATCGATTGATTTTTCGGGCAAAATTCAATGCATCAGGTTATTTTTCGGGCAAATGTTTGGTGCCCCCCCGAATCATTTTGAGCTCCTACGCTCATGTTAAATTCCACAGAAGTAATTCCTGGGCCGGTCAAATCGAAAGCAGTACAAATCAAAATCGAAAGAATCAACAGCTCGCCACCACCGCAATATTTCTTCGAAAATAGTTTTGTAGCCTGATTTCAATGACGTGGAGATGAGTCAGCCGGACGCTTTGGCGTAATACAGCAAATGTAATGAAAATTTGGTTTGGTTTTGCCATTCACAAGTTCCACACGTAAAGATTTTTCGAGGGATAAGCTTAAAAATAAAATCAACAAACCCCATTTTTAATGAAATATAGATATGGTCTCGTGAGAGTTACCAACAACTAAGGAAATCTCAACCCTGAGAGTTAACATTTTATTTCTGATTAATGCCTCAACCGCAAGTTAATTTTCTCGTGCTGAAACCAAGCAACGGCATTTGCTGTTAAAGGTAGTTAAATTCCTCCCACTAAAAAAAGTTGAACGTGAAGTTAATTGTATACTTTCACTTGCAAATGGCGCTATGAATAATGGGACTAAACCTCATAAAAGCGAAGATTCGGTTTTGTGCAGTTGCAAATTCCGCAAGCGCCTGAAAATGCCTGAGTTGAAAAAAATGTCTTGTATTTTTTCTGACTTTTTTTCAACTGAGGTATTATGAGACACTTACGGAATTTGCAACGGCACAAAACCGAACCTTCGCTGTTATGAGCTTTAGTCCCGGAGGAGTGCTCGACACTCCTCTAACTCAACTTCTGATGATGCTGGGCGTTTTCAGCTGAGCAAAACGTCCAGGTGAATAAATTAGCGTTCTGCTACTGTAATCGTGTGCCTTTTACCGGAAGGCCTAACTATAGTATCGTCTAGTACCGGAAGGTCTAACTAAGTGGGGTAGCCTAATTATAGTATCGATTTTCATGCCCGGAAGACCAGGTGGTTCGTAGACCAGGTGGTTCTAGAAACCACTCTTATTCAGCTTTTGAATTTGTAAGAAGAGAATTTGGCCAGACAGTCTTAGAATGTAACAGAAAGTTTGAAAAGATTGGCTTCAAGATTTCCAAATCATACAGCGATCTGCAATTCAACCCCCGATGCAAACGTTTTGTTGAATTAGCCCTAGCTCGCAAGTTGATCATTATGACGTTATAATCATCTATACTTCACTTAATTCAGTCGGTTCTTCTGATGTTTATTCTGTAGTAACTTGTCTGCGACATGAACTGGGGGCACATGACAGAAATTTCCTCGTTCGCTTTAACAACGAGTTTTTTTTAAGAGGTGCTAACGAACGAAATACTCGCTAAACGTAAGAGGTCATTTTTGCACGTGTATGTAAAGCCTTGCGAAATCCGTTACGTCACTCTTTCTCGCTAAATTTCTTCGAGCGATTGCGGAAAGCAGTTCGAGTAAAAAAACGTCACATTTTCCTCGCCAACTTAAAGAGGATCTTGAAGCACTCTTTAAGCGTGCGAGAAACCTTTTTGGTTTAGAAATTTAATGGCGAAATGTTGAAAACTTCTAACTCATGCGAATTTTTGCTAAAAATTAATTCAAATCGTCGCCATGTTTGCTATTAGACTGCTAAAAAAAAGCGAATTGCATTGAGAACCATTTCCTGTTTCGATTGATAAAGAAATGCTAGGTACTGCAAGTTGACAAAAATAGTAACGCACTCCTTTTATAAGAACGATTTTCTAAAACACAAGGCTCATTTTTGCTCAAAATTTAAGAACAAATTAAAAACACTGCCAGCCTCGGCAGCAAAACAAACCAAAAACAAAAAAAATTCAAACTAATCAAAGAAACTAAAATTCGTGCTGATTCAAAACGATAAAATTTCAGTGATTTTCTTGTGTTTGCAAGCAAAATTGCAACTATTCAAGGTTATAAAGCTCTGTTGCTCTGCGCGGATCCTGTACAAAATCCCGAAAAACAAAATCCCGAACGGACAAAATCCCGAACGGACAAAATCCCGAATTGGACAAAATCCAGAATGGACAAAATCCCGAATTGGACAAAATCCCGAATGGACAAAATCCCGAATTGGACGAAATCCCGAATGGACAAAATCCCGAATTGGACAAAATCCCGAATGGACAAAATCCTGAATCAGACAAAATCCCGAATGGACAAAATCCCGAATTGGACAAAATCCAGAAAAACAAAATCCCGAATTGGACAAAATCCCGAATGGACAAAATCCCGAATTGGACAAAATCCAGAAAAACAAAATCCCGAATTGGACAAAATCCCGAATGGACAAAATCCCGAATTGGACAAAACCCAGAACGGACAAAATTCCGAATTGGACAAAATCCCGAATGGACAAAATCCCGAATGGACAAAATCCAGAATGGACAAAATCCCGAATTGGACGAAATCCAGAACGGACAAAATTCCGAATTGGACAAAATCCCGAATGTACAAAATCCCGAATTGGACAAAATCCCGAATGGACAAAATCCCGAATTGGACAAAATCCCGAATGGACAAAATCCCGAATTGGACAAAATCCCGAATTGGACAAAATCCCGAATGGACAAAATCCCGAATTGGACAAAATCCCGAATGGACAAAATCCCGAATTGGACAAAATCCAGAATGTACAAAATCCCGAATTGGACAAAATCCAGAATGGACAAAATCCCGAATTGGACAAAATCCCGAATGGACAAAATCCAGAATGTACAAAATCCCGAATGGACAAAATCCCGAATTGGACAAAATCCCGAATTGGACAAAATCCCGAATTGGACAAAATCCCGAATGGACAAAATCCAGAACGGACAATATCCCGAATTGGACAAAATCCCGAATGGAGAAAATCCCGAATGGACAAAATCCCGAGTTGGACAAAATCCCGAATGGACAAAATCCCGAATTCGACAAAGTTCAGAATGGATAAAATTCCAAATGGACAAAATCCAGAATAGAAAAAATCCCGAATTGAACAAAATCCAGAATCTAATCAATTTCAAAGATAGAGAAAGTCAGGATTGATTGTGTACTCACTGCTGGCTTATAAGCACTAATAAATATAAATGATTAATTTGCCGACAAAACTACATGTCTTTTATTTGCTTTTGTCGTGGCGACTTAGAAAAAGAGCGCATATACAAAAATAGAGTGATCAAGTCAAAAAACTTTGCGGTTTTGTCGAGTTAATTAGGTGCGAAGCAGTTTATCCTGTAGCAAAGGCCTCGCACTTTTTACGTTTGACGTCAACTCTTTCAGTTTGTTGGAAAAGAAACTACAGTAGGCAGTAATTAAAATAAATTAGCGAGTTTTGTTCTAGGCAAAAATGTAAGCAATTAAGAGATGAAAAGGAAGTTGGCCCACGAACAAACTCCCTGAAAATAAAATTTTCTATGTTTCCAATATTGCTTTCTTTTTTGTCAAGAACAAAATTTAGTATGGATGTTTACAAAATCAAATATTAAATGTTTTTTGCCGTGACTAAAAGGATTTCCTTTGAATTAAACCAAAACTGGCAAAAAAGGAACAAAGTTTCGAAAATTATACTTTAGTTCAATGATTATGTGTTATGGTCATTAAATGTTTTAATGCTGATTTTTCTTTCTA
Organism: Trididemnum nubilum; assembly: GCA_963965965.1. Lineage (NCBI taxonomy): Eukaryota > Metazoa > Chordata > Ascidiacea > Aplousobranchia > Didemnidae > Trididemnum > Trididemnum nubilum. The sequence continues at coordinate 6,346,741 of OZ014483.1, forward strand.
AAACATCAGCAAAAACACCTGACAAACATGAATTCAAGAGGAGTGCAAAACAGTTTGATAACGAAACTTGCAATTTTTCTTTATTTTAATTTTTTTTTAATTTTATTATATTTACAAAAATTACCCGGAAGGTTTTTGGCAAAAACATTATACCCTTGTCAAAGCATCTAAATAATGTAACAAATCACTGGTTTCCACCCAGAATAAAATTAATTAACACTAACTTTTGCAGTCGTTCGAATTACAACCAACTACTTTCGTCAACGCATACGATTTAATAAATGAAATAGTCCAATTAAATCTTGGATAAACAATCAAAAAAGTTTACTAACGTTGTCGCTATAAATGTATTTGAAATCTAAAGAGAAGCAGTAGCTGTCGTGATTGATTTTCAAATTACTGTCAACCCAAGATGGTGAGAACAATCAAACACTATCGAAGCAATCAAAATCAAAAACTTAGTTCCTGTAAAAAGTGTTTTGATCGCTTAGGCAGTGTTTGAACGTTCGATCACTTTTTATTTTGTTGTGACAGTAATTTGAAAAGCAAATATAACTTGTTTTCTTAAAACTTAAAATATTTATATTGACAACTTTAGTGAACTGTTTCGCCCGCTTATCCAACATCTAACTGCAGTGTTGAATTCGTTTGATCGCACGTGTTGATGTAATTTGTTTAAACGTACAGCATACTGTAATCAAATCAAATGTTTCGTTATACTAGCTGCATTACGCCGAAGCAAGTAACGACGACAGACCCTCTCGTGGCCAAGGACAGAAATGGTCGAGGCCAAGGACCGAGGACACAAATTTTCTAATTTATGTTGGGTAAATTTTCCATAATTGTTGAGCGCGAAAGTGCTCAAGATAATGCATTTCGTTAAGTTTTAGATGATAATTTGAAAATAATAGTTTTTTAAAATAATAACGACTCTCATTTTGAAGTTTGACACGTTAGCAGCTGATGTTGATTTCGCACCGTATCGGTATTGCAGTAATGATGCAATGGCATTACCTGTAAATGGAAATATAGCCAGTACTTTAATAAGATGAGAGACACTTCCTCCCAACGGTAGTTAGCGTCTTCCCATTGAGATTTGGCTTCCCCTAATGGAAAATTCAGCGCCCCTCCATTCAGGGATAGCGAAAAATACCTTTTTTTTCTAATTTGCTCGGTCTTCATTCGAATTTGGTGGTCAAATATCGCGCAAAAAAACATATATCGCACAATATAACAAATATCGCCTAATAAAATCACAAGCAAAAAAATTGTCAAATAAAGCATTTTTGCATTGGTCTTCATTTCAATTAAGCGGATAAAAATCGCACAAACTGGGGTTAAGATGTTGTTTTGTTTTTTTGGTCTTCATTCGAATTTGGCTGTGAAAAAATCGCAACAGAAAGCCATTGTTTTTTATTTTTCTTCTGATTTCGGGGCAAAATTCAAACCAAGTTGCTACGGCATTGCGAATGCATCTGGTCAGGCTGCTTAAGCGGACCCCTCAGCGATATTTCAGTTTAAATGCTGAATATAGCTAAATTATAAACGTAGAAATTGTCAATTTTAAGGCCATAATTTCATCAGTTAGGGCCTCGATGCAAACGCCCACTGATCACGGATTCCCACCTTTTTCGGAGTTTCCTAAAAGCAAACCCCATTGCTTGGTTAAACCATTTCTTTTGACGAATTTTTCAAAAAGTATTTTCTAAAAATATTGCAAAATACTGTGAATTTATGTTTTTTAAATGAATTGAATTGACCTAAAGAGTATTTTTGTAAGTTCAAAAGTTTTTGGCATTGAAAAACGGAGGTTTGGGACGAGGGCAATATCCCCATGCCCCCCCCCCCCCCCCGTTAAACAATTTTAGTGATTTTTTTTTGAAAAAAAGTAGCAATTTTTGTGACTTAAGAAGATTACACATTTAAACTTTCAAAACAATTTGAAAAAAAAAACACAAATGCTAAATTAGAAAAAAAAAAGTTTTCTCACAATTTCCCAACTCTGATTTTGAGCCAATCTTTTCTTTACATTTCAGTGCATTATGTCTTTCTCACATCTATAATGTCTGCCAATGAATGAGCGCGAAGGTTTCCGCAGCCAAAAGACACTTAATTTATATATAGTGTTTAATTACAAAAAATCTGAGGATCCCCGGAGGTTCGTATTAAGAAGGAAGGCATTGGAGACATTTGCCCGTGCCCCCTTCAGGAGGTCTACAATTGTCGAAACGGAAAAATTATAAACCATTAATTTTTTTCTAAAAACGCCCAATTTTTTGTGGAAGCTTGTAAAAAAATTTGTTAAGTAGTCCAAGCATTTGAACAATTCTAGTTATATTTGATTTCACACATACTGTAATTTAATAATCCTTCATGCAGCGTTTTTTTTTTTTTTTGTGATCCATTACTTTGTTATTTGGGATTCGTAGCGGTTATTTCCAACACACAAATTGTTCAGTGGACGTGGCTTTGCCCCCCTGACCGCTTGCCAGTGATTAGAGTTGATATTCTTCCTCATCTCAAAGTCGCGTGTTTTCAGAACAGGTTGGCGTTCTCAACGAGATATACTAACAAAATTACGGTAATATGTCACTGCCTTCCCTGGTGATACTGTATTACATTTCATTATCACACACATACTTTCTTTTAAATTCACACACAGAATAGGCTCGGTCATGTTTTAGCATTAGCAACTCAAAATGGTTTGTGCTGACACTTGGATTCCTTATAATGGCTCTGGATGGCTTTAATGTAGTGCTTTGCAGTTTTACCGCCTGCACCAGAAGTATTAGCCGAAATAAAAACAACAATTTTCGGCAATGCGTTTTGTGTGCTTATTCTCCGATTAGAGCTTTCACACAATGCCATTTAAAATAAGTTTTAGTATGGCTTGGCTTAGTTGGTTATCCCATTGTATTTTCAAGTAGCCTAAGGAAAAGAAACAACGAATTGACCGACTATCAGATATGTTGTCTTTTGTTTGGTTTTTTCTTTTTAACCAATCAAAAAAGAATGCTGTCCTCGAACCTAAGATAGGACATTTTCAAGAAGTTGTAGGCTTCGAGGCGAAGGCCAAAACCAAGGACTTGAAAATGTGTTCTCGGGCCAAGGATGTCCTTGAGGACTCCACCTCTGGATTTGACCGTTCTGAGATTTAAACCTAAAACCTCCCGCTCCAGAGACGAACGCGTTTCCGCTCGACCAAATCGCGTCCATAAAAAAAATATATTATAACATTTAATGACCATAACACATAATCATTGAACTAAAGTATAATTTTCGAAACTTTGTTCCTTTTTTGCCAGTTTTGGTTTAATTCAAAGGAAATCCTTTTAGTCACGGCAAAAAACATTTAATATTTGATTTTGTAAACATCCATACTAAATTTTGTTCTTGACAAAAAAGAAAGCAATATTGGAAACATAGAAAATTTTATTTTCAGGGAGTTTGTTCGTGGGCCAACTTCCTTTTCATCTCTTAATTGCTTACATTTTTGCCTAGAACAAAACTCGCTAATTTATTTTAATTACTGCCTACTGTAGTTTCTTTTCCAACAAACTGAAAGAGTTGACGTCAAACGTAAAAAGTGCGAGGCCTTTGC